>OX451736.1:1417792994-1418430015 GCA_948472305.1 Vicia faba | reverse complement strand
TTAAGTTCTCACAAAATTCAAAGTTTTGAAGCTTTTACCTCAGTCGAATTACTGACAAGTTCTTAAAACTCAGCAGAGATTTTCTCTCAGTTGAAGTACATACAAAGTCCTAAATCTCGACAAAGTTCCTCCGTTGAATTACAGACGAGTTCCTAAATCTCAGCAGGGAAGTTTTCTCAGTTGAATTACGGGAGAGTTCTTAAATCTCAACGAAGATGTTTCCCCAAGTCGAATTACTGACAAGTTCTTAAAACTCAGCAGAGATGTTTTCTCAGTTGAAGTACAGACAAAGTCCTAAATCTCGACAAAGTTCCTCCGTTGAATTACAGACGAGTTCCTAAATCTCAGCAGAGAAGTTTTCTCAGTTGAATTACGGGTGAGTTCTTAAATCTCGACTAAGATGTTTCCCCAAGTCGAATTACTGACAAGTTCTTAAATCTCAACAGAGTTTTCCTCAGTTGAATTATAGACAAGGTCCTAAATCTCGACAAAGTTCCTCCGTCGAATTACAGACAGTTCCTAAATCTCAGCAGAGGAGTTTTCTCAGTTGAATTACGGGAGAGTTCTTAAATCTCGATGAAGATGTTTCCCTACAGTCGAATTACTGACAAGTTCTTAAATCTCAACATAATTATCCTCAGTTGAATTACAGACAAGGTCCTAAATCTCGACAAAGTTCCTCCGTCGAATTACAGACTGTTCCTAAATCTCAGCAGAGTTTTCTCAGTTGAATTACGGGCGAGTTCTTAAATCTCGATGAATATGTTTCCCTACAGTCGAATTACTGACAAGTTCTTAAATCTCAACAGAATTATCCTCAGTTGAATTACAGACAAGGTCCTAAATCTCGACAAAGTTCCTCCGTTGAATTACAGACGAGTTCCTAAATCTCAGCAGGGAAGTTTTCTCAGTTGAATTACGGGCGAGTTCTTAAATCTCGACGAAGATGTTTCCCCAAGTCGAATTACTGACAAGTTCTTAAAACTCAGCAGAGATGTTTTTCTCAGTTGAAGTACAGACAAGGTCCTAAATCTTGACAAAGTTCCTCCGTTGAATTACAGACGAGTTCCTAAATCTCAGCAGAGAAGTTTTCTCAGTTGAATTACGGGCGAGTTCTTAAATCTCGACGAAGATGTTTCCCTCAAGTCGAATTACTGACAAGTTCTTAAATCTCAACCGAATAATCCTCAGTTGAATTACAGACAAAGTCCTAAATCTTGACAAAGTTCCTCCGTCGAATTACAGGAAGTTCCTAAATCTCAGCATAGTTTTCTCAATTGAATTACGGGCGAGTTCTTAAATCTCGATGAAGATGTTTCCCTACAGTCGAATTACTGACAAGTTCTTAAATCTCAACTGAATTATCCTCAGTTGAATTGCAGACAAGGTCCTAAATCTCGACAAAGTTCCTCCGTCGAATTACAGACAGTTCCTAAATCTCAACAGAGTTTTCTCAGTTGAATTATGGGCAAGTTCTAAAATCTCGATGAAGATGTTTCCCTACAGTCGAATTACTGACAAGTTCTTAAATCTCAACAGAGTTATCCTCGGTTGAATTACAGACAAAGTCCTAAATCTCGACAAAGTTCCTCTGTCGAATTACAGACGAGTTCCTAAATCTTAGTAGAGTTTTCTCAGTTGAATTATGGGCGAGTTCTTAAATCTCGATGAAGATGTTTCCCTCCAGTCGAATTACTGACAAGTTCTTAAATCTCAATGGAATTGTCCTCAGTTGAGTTACAGACAAAGTCCTAAATCTCGACCAAATTCCTCCGTCGAATTACAGATGAGTTCCTAAATCTCAGCAGAGTTTTCTCAGTTGAATTACGGGCGAGTTCTTAAATATCGATGAAGATGTTTCCCTAAGTCGAATTACTGACAAGTTCTTAAATCTCAACCGAATTATCCTCAGTTGAATTACAGACAAGGTCCTAAATCTCGACAAAGTTCCTCCATTGAGTTACAGGCAGTTCCTAAATCTCGGCAGAGAAGTTTTCTCAGTCGAATTACGGGAGAGTTCTTAAATCTCGATGAAGATGTTTCCCCCTAGTTGAATTACGTAAAAGTTCCTAAATATCGACACCCCAGTTGAATTACGGACAAGTTCTTAAAACTCAGCAGAGATGTTCTCTCAGTTAAAGTACAGGCAAGTTCCTAAATTTCAACAAAGATCTGACTTCCCCAGCGGAATCTTCCTCAACAGTAGGTATGCAAGCTCTCGCTAAGGAATCTCTTATGCGATCGACACTCCTCCAAATGGAATCTGTAAGCCCATTCTCGGCATCACGAAGCAACTACCACTTCATGCGAGTGCAAATTTTTGGGCAATCTAGTGTTCAATCATCTTCCACCTTCGGATCACGAAAGGCATGAAAGCCAATCTACATCCTCAGGTTTAAGAAGATTGAACAGGGGCAGCTGTTGTACCCCAAAATTTTCCCTCCCATATTTCTCAAAACATTGCAAGAAAAATCTCCAAGATTGCTCAAGATAGCCCAGGAGTTGGTCAGACAAGCTCTCTCCTAAGGCAGTCTACCCCAAATTATGGTTTTGTGTTGCATCAAGATCCTTGAGTCCAAGTGACCCCAAGTGCTCACCAATGTCCTAATATGTTCTCAAGATCATCCATATCAAATCTCAAGCCTTGCAGAGGAAGTTTGCTCAGTCAATTGCTCAAAGGTCCAAAATCGATTGTGCTAGGGCAAAAGTCAACTATGATCCAAATACAGTCAGACTTCAAGATTTTTTGTCAACATTCTCATTTTTAAGGATATTTCATAATTTGATCAAGGGTTGATCATGATTCATCAAGGATTTCTCAAAATTCATCAAGATTCAAAAGTTGTTAAATTAGGGTTTTGTAGGAAAAGTCAACCCAACTTTGACCAAGCATAACTTTCTCATACTTTCTGATGAATGACCCATCCAAATCTAATTTTAAATAGGATGCAATTCCCTACAATCCATCTTCATACCCCAAGATCAAAATATGCACTCACAAGAAGTTATGAATTTGGACATTATAGGTCATTTTGAAAAGTCAACAAAAACACCTTTTTTGCCAAAGCTTATAACTTGAGTATGGAATATCAAAAAGAGATGAGACCAAAAGTGATGGTTAGAGGACATCTCAAGCTTTCTAAAAAGTCCAATAACACTTCTAAAAGTTCAAAATTCAAGAAGTTATGCATTGTTGAAGTTGGACCTTTTTGCAAAATTGCCAAAAGTCAACTATCCCCAAAACTTCAAATTTTGCCAAATAGGCCCATTCGTTTTCCATTGATTTGAGTTTTCATTATTGCCCACGTGCCCTAGCTCCAACCATCTGTCCATATCACATTTTTATTATTTAATTTTATTTTTATTTGAATTAATTTATTTTAAATCAAATAAAATCACATAAAATCTAAAGCATTGATAACACATATTTTTTGGATATTTCAAGCTCCAAATATAGCTATTATTTCAATCAAATTCGTATGAAAGGCATTGGTTACAAAAAGATGTGATTTAGGCCAAGTTTGGAAAGCTTTTATGGAAGAATCAAACCAAATATGCAACCATGAATGTGGGAAGATTTGAACAACAATTGTTACCCTAATCCAATGCACATTACATAAGCAAGGAAAGGACACGAAAATTAGTTGTGGGAGAGCATTGGTAGAGGCAGAACAAAAGTGAAAAAAATCACAAAAAAGCTTGAGATTGAAATCCAGGTTGGAGGCATTTTCAAGGCCTGAGACGTATCCCAATCGCTTCCTGGCAATGCACACGAGCTAAACCAATCACAACCAGGTGTTTTCCAGCTTCCATATGCACTGTAAGTCTCACGCGAGTTCCCCCTGTTTTTGATTTCGTATCTCTGAAATTAAGCATCGTTTTCATGAAATAATTGCATATCCTTAACCCTCACCTCATTTGCAAACTGTTTGTAATAGCCAATTTCATTTATGTGCTCTGTATGAAGAACCACCATTGTTAGGGTTTGGTTCGTGTTTTTGGGAATTTTCGTTTCAGGTGCAATTGGTCCACGTGAATGATATGGTTGTGATCAGGAGTTTGTCACGAATCCAACCATGGTCCTAGAGTCCATTTTTGTGGCATGTGCAGGATTTTTGAGACGAACAAGGTTGTAGTGACGGACTGCTGTCCGTTGGTACAGGTGGTTGCATTTTTAGCCACAGTTGGGAAGTCAGGGACGATGCGTGTCACGTCCCCATTGGGCTATTCAAATCACGCGCGTTTTTTTCTTCTTTTTTGGCCATTAATTTTGTTTTGTTATATTATCTTTAATTCTTATTATACTAACAATTAGAACAGCATGGCGTAGTGGTAAGCTGAGCGTTGGATTTTCCGTCAGGACCTGGGTTCGAATCCCAGGTCCCCCTCTTTCTCAATATTATTATTTTTCAGGTTATCACATACGCGCAGGGGCCAGATCCATACCATACTCCCTCATCAATCCAAGCGCCAGATGGCCAAAGGGCCAGATTTGGTGGTCCATGTTGGAAGTCCACCAAAAGACAGGTCAACATGCCTGCACTGGATCCAAAAAGTCCACACGGATCAGCATTGTTGGGCCTACAAAATTGCTTCTAACAACTCCTAATCAGGCCCATTCCTATTCTTTTTTTATTTATTTATTTTGTTTAGTTAATTTAATTACTTTATTTTTATTAATTACTAACCAATCATAATTTTTCCTTTTTATCAAAAAATCATCAAAAAAAACATTTTTACCAAATAAATTTCAGAATTTTTTTTTTAAAATACTAATTAATTAATTTAGGTTTTTTTTTATTCTAGGAGACTTTAATTTATTTTTGTAAATATCTAAAATTAATTAGAATTAATTAAGTTATTTCATTTAATTATTTTTAGTTTATTTCATTAGTTAATAAAAACTCCAAAAATAATTTATTTTTCATTTAATTAATTTAATATTGTGATCTGTGGATCTGGAACTGACTGTTTAACGCTGGTTCGCGAAATATCGCGGAAGCAAGAGTCGCCACCGTCTTGTATTTTCTCCAACGTGGAAAGGACAAAAGCACAGCAAAATTCCTTATGAGATAGTTTCTCGGTTCGGGAGGTAGATTTATAGAAAGGGAAGGTGTTAGCACCCTTTCTATCCATGGTTATCCATGGGCTCTTAGATACTTGCTCATTGTGTTTTCAAAAGTGTTTGCTTTTCAAAGTGTGAGTGGGTTTGAAAAAGTTTCTTTGAAAGATTTCTGAATAACTCTTGTATCTGTCCTCAAGAGTGTTTGAAAAATTTGTTTTGAAAGCTTTTGAAAGTGTAAGGTGTGAAAAGTATTTTGTTTGTTTTTGAAAAGAGAAAGTATCTATGAGTCATCTACCTACCCTAAGGAATCAAGCTGTGTAAGTGTCCTTTAGGTAGTGCCATCCCACCATTGAGAGGTAGGTAGCACCACCGTTGGAGGTGTTCGGGTCAATTCGTTTGTAGGGACAGTGTGGTCACCAGAGCAACAGTAGGACACCTTAGAAGCTACCTGTATGCCATGTTCATGGACATAAGGACTTACTAAGACGTCCTATACTCGACGACCACGTTTCGAAGGTAAGGCAACAGTGAGGCGTACCCTAAGAGTGGTGTGTGAATTTGTGTGTTGTTTTCATGTCATGTTTGATCTTGTACATGTATCATGGTGATCTACGCTTGTTTTATTTGGGCCATTCATTCTTTCATGCAATTAGCAGTTTAAAGGTGCGGAAATTAAAGTACGGAAAATAAAGTCCTACGCTATTACAAGGCGCGGGTCTATACATCGCCAAATTAACAAAGACCCGTTTTTTGAATAAAATGCGGAAAATAAATGAAGTCCTAATTACTATTACAAAGCTTTGGCAATTACATAATATTTGAAATGAAAATAAAGGACAAACGCGCGAAAAGAAATTAGAATCGAGAGTGCGAGGGCGTTGGACCCTTTGAAGAAATTAAATTGAAATTAAGAGGCAATTAATTATTTAATAAGAAAAGAAGTTATTTTTTTTAATCTTTTTTTGTATTTATGAAATAAAGGAAATTAATTAAATTAGAAGTTAAATTAAAACCTAGTTCTAAATTATTTTTAATTGTTAAAGAAAAATATTTAAGTTTAACCTAATTTACCCTAATTAATTAAATGACATATTTATTTACAAAATTAATTAATGGTTAATAATAATAATAATAATAATAAGAAGAAGAAATTATTTTATTAAGAAAAAGAATAAAAATGCTAAAAACCCTAATTTCTACATTTTTTAGTTATTAAGAAAACATTAAAATTGAAAAACCTAGAATTAAACTAAATTGGTTATTAGAATTTATTTACAAAAACTATTAGTGGATTAAATATTAAAAACAATAAACATATTTTATTTTTAGGATTTCTGATTTTTTTTGGTTTTATGAAAATTATTTTGTGAATTAAAAGAAACAATTAAAATAATTAGAATAAATAAAAAGAGAAAAAAAGAGAGAAAGAAAATACAAACAAGGGGGGTATTCAGACCCAATTTGGAGGTGTTGTTGAAGCAGTTTGGCCCAAGAAATCTGGCCTTTTTTTACTTTCCAGTGATCACGTGCTTGTGGTTGACTGAGCATGCATGATAGCCTCCACATCTTGGCCTTTGGATTGATCCTTATGCATAGGTGGCAAGCACAGGCATATGCATGTATGGTGGGTCACTGGGTAGGAATTACACCTGATCACGTTACAAGCAAAATTATAGAGAATATGGGGGACCTGGGAATCGAACCCAGGTCCCAATACCTGCAAGCCAGTGCATTTGCCAATTGAGCCATTGAACTCATTTGTAATATTAATGGGATGTGAATAATATAAAAGAAAAACACGCTTATGGTACACCACGCGCCAAAATTCAAACGAGCCAGTCATCGTGAGACACGTTCATCTTCTTCACGTTTTCCCTGTATTTACAAAACAGATAGCGGGGGTTTTAAACCCCCACTAAGCCAGACCTGCAATAATAGCGATTAGCATATAGTCAAAAAGAAAAAGGGCGCGATGGGTGGTTTCTATTCGTTTGAAGGTCACGATTTCAATGGTACTGGTCTTATGGTCCAATTTTTCCAGATGAATGAAACCCCAAAATTGGAGCTCTGAAACCCTAAGCAGCTTTCATGGTGGATTCGTGTACAGGCGCCTATAATTCAATTGGATGGTACCAATAGCTTCAGAGAGATCATGTTAGTGTAAATCAACCATTAAAAGACATTAATCATGCATGGAATTCAAAATACGATTATGAGTAATTTTGAAAGAAAAGCGGATTTGTTCTACCAATTCCTTGTGCGTGGAGACTTGGTTTCGATTGGAATCGTTTCCTAGAGATGTCAGCAAGCTTTTGGAATACTTCTTAAGCCTTGAATTGCTTTCTAAGTATGAAAACAGTTTTTGATATTTTGTGAAAAAAAGTGCAATGTGTTCTTGATCTTGCAGCGCAGCTTCTGTGTTCTTAGCATTAGGTTTTGATTGTGCACATATGTGTGAATGAATTAGGTCAGAAAAATCAAGCCCAAAGCCTTTGCGTTGATGATTTTGAATATTTGATTTTCATGATCTCTTTTCAATCTTTTTCAATCCTTTATTATGCCAATCATGGGAGATTCTTTCCTTTTAGAATGTGCACGAAATCTTGAGCTCATAACTAGTGAATATGCTGCACAAAAAGATTTGAAGCACGTGGTTTAGTATTTTTCTCATAATTGATTTTAATTAAATGAATAAATAGGATTAAAAATTCAATTAATTAATTAAAAATAAGAAAATAACTCCCTTTTAGCTTAATGGGTCGTGCATGGTCTTTGGGTGATGATTCATGGAAGAAATTGAGGCCCATTAGCAATTTTGAGGCATTTGAAGCAAAGTTGACTTTTCAAAATTCCCAAAAATTTCCCAACTTCCACAAGGCATATCTTGCTCAATTTTTAAGCTTTGATCATGTTCTTGGACATTTTGGAAAGGTCTTGAAGTCCTCTAACCAATTTATTTGGTCCCATGTCATTTGATTTACCAATCTCAAGTTATGGTCTTTGACTTAAAGTGCCTTTTTGTTGACTTTTGAAAATGACCTATAATGTTGAAATTGATAACTTTTTGTGAGAGAATTTCTTGGACTTGAAGTGTGAAAAGGAGTTGTAGGAAATGTCATTCTCTTCAAAATGAGCTTTGGATGGAATTTTTCTGATAAACCATGTGGAAGTTATGCTCTGGTCAATTTGCAGTTGACTTTTCCAACTGTCCAAAAATAGAAACTTTTGCATCTTGAGACTTTTTGAGCCATACCTTGAGAATCATGATCAAGAATTGATCAAATGATGTTTGTGGCTTCAAAACAAGATGTTGACCAAAAATTTGACTTTTGACGGTCAAATGACCATTTTGCCCCTGCAGTTGACTGTGAAGCAATTAGGGTTTTTGACTGTGCAATCTGGTGCTGTGAGTCTTGAAACTTGACATATGGGTGCTTGACAATGTATGTAGGCATGTGGGGCTTGTTTGGACCCTTGGAAACTTCAATTTCTTTGCCAGAACCAAAACCCTAATTTTTGACTGTTAGGAGGCAATTGGACTGTGCAACCCTTGGGAAATTTTGAAGCATGATCTTAGCAAAACTTGAAGAATATGGGAGGGCAAATTTTGGGGTACAACAGTTGCCCCTGTTCAATCTTCTTATACCTGAGGATGTAGATTGGCTGACGTGCCTTTCGTAATCCGAAGGTGGAAGATGATTGAACACTAGAGTGCCCAGAAATTTGTGCTCACATGTTAGCAGTGTGATGGTGGGAATGGGCTTATAGATGCCATTTGGAGACTGATGGATAGGAGGATGGGCTTATAGATGCCATCTAGAAGTTTGGCAGTACCTTGTCGGGAATGGGCTTATAGATGCCATTTGGAGACTGTAGTGGTAGTTGTGGAGAGATGGGCTTATAGATGCCATCGGGAGATTGTCGATCGCGTAAGAGATTCCTTAGCGAGAACTTGCGTACCTGAGAAAGAAAAATAATTACCTGGCCTGTTACAAGAGTTGATTTTCAAACTCTTCGTGTAGATACGCCCTGACTGGTTACAGGAATCGAATCTTCAAACACTCTTCAGACGTGCCCTGGCAAGATACAGGAATCGAGTCCGGAGAATATAGTCGTCAACAGATACACCCTGGCAGGATACAGGAATCGGATCTTCGAACTCTTCAGACGCACCCTGGCAAGATACAGGAATCGGATCTGGTAATGTTAGTCGTCAACGGATACCCCTGGCAAGATACAGGAATCTGATCCTCAAACTCTTCAGACACACCCTGGCAAGATACAGGAATCGGATCTGGTAATGTTAGTCGTCAACGGATACACCCTGGCAAGATACAGGAATCTGATCCTCAAACTCTTCATACGCACCCTGGCAAGATACAGGAATCTGATTTGGTAATGTTAGTCGTCAACGGATACACCCTGGCAAGATACAGGAATCTGATCCTCAAACTCTTCAGACACACCCTGGCAAGATACAGGAATCTGATCTGGTAATGTTAGTCGTCAACGGATACACCCTGGCAAGATACAGGAATCTGATCCTCAAACTCTTCAGACGCACCCTGGTAAGATACAGGAATCTGATCTGGTAATGTTAGTCGTCAACGGATACACCCTGGCAGGATACAGGAATCGGATCTTCGAACTCTTCAGATGCACCCTAACAAGATACAGGAATCGGATCTGGTAATGTTAGTCGTCAACGGATACACCCTGGCAAGATACAGGAATCTGATCCTCAAACTCTTCAGACGCACCCTGGCAAGATACAGGAATCTGATCTGGAATCAGTCGTCAACAGATACACCCTGGCGAGATACAGGAATCTGATCTTTAGTTGCGACCGTTGATGGTAATCATCTTTATATTAACCTTTGTCCTGAAAATACAAAATGTTAGTTGTATGTGATGTCATGATGTATGACACGCGTGATATTCTCAGAATAAGTGAGATTGTATGTTCATGATGCGTATGTGCATGCTATAATGTATGAAAATGTTTATGAATTGTGTTTTTGTCTAGGAAAGTAAATCCTTGACGAATGCCGAGAAGTTAAATCCTGGGCTGATGTAGAGCGTTTCGCTGTTTCCGCTGGGGAGTGATGGTTGCAAGAATACCGGTAGGAGAAGATGACTCTGTTGGGGAATAAACTTGGCGAATGGATTACTCTGCGGGGAGAAGATTACTCTAGCGACCTTGCTGGGGAGCAATACTCTGTGGGGAGAGAGATACTTCGTTAGGATGTTGATGATAACTCCGCTGGGATACCATTGATATGTTATGTTGGAAGAATTAATAGACTCCGCTGGGGATGAGAAGACTTCACCGAGGACGATCTTTCCGTGGCTTTTGGATGAGGATAACCCAGTTATAAGCTCTAGTGGAGCATAATTTTTGAATAAAGCCGGGAGTCGCGTTCGTGCTCTGCAGGGGGGAAGCTTCCGGAATCTACTGGGGATAAGCTTCCTGCTGGGGAGATGGATTCCGCTTTTTTGGGGAAACTTTTCAGATTGGACTGGACTCTCCTGGGGAAATTTTTAGATATATTAGGGAGGTGGCTCCACTGAATGTCTGTATACCGCCGGGGAACAATCTTAGATCAAGACTTCCGGGGATGCTTGTTAAGAATGTTTGTATATTGCGCTGGGGAATGTTGAGATCTGCTGGAGGATACCCAACTTCCTTAAGGCTGACAGGATAACTTTGCTTGGGGAGAGTGTATTGACTTAATGGCTCACTCTCTGGTGAATTAAGATATCTTGGTTGTGTTCTTCAGCTGAACTTACTTTGGTACCTTGGTGGATAGAGAAATTAGATCGCTTAGACCATTCATTATTGCCCCTGTTTCTAATGTTAACTGTAATTAATCCTTCGTTTCGTATGCAAATATTTATGAGTTAGCAATTATTGTCAAATGCATATATCACAAATTGAACCTTGGACGTTCTTCGCAAAACAAAACAGAAAAAGGAAAAAAACAATTGGCAATTTGTCTGAAAAGTGAATTTATATTGATTTTTGAATTTTCCTGTGAATAGGCGTTTATGTACAGGAGGCTGACGTCCTAGTAAGAGAACGCCGCCGAACAACAGAGTTTATATAATTTGTACAAAGGGAAAACAAAACAGCTATGTGAAAAGAATAATCCCACTGGGTTCCAACTCTGCTATCGCCTTTATATCTTCGAGCGTCTCATCACTTGATGACCTAGTTGAAGATGAAGCTGATTGATTGATGCCGTTTGAACTTGACAGTTGATACCGGATTCTGGATGCGAGGTGATCCAATGAGACATAGTATTACGCTTTATCCCTAACTTTTGCCTGGACCGTCCTTTCGGGTTTTCAGTCCACCGGGATACCCATTTTTGCCCAAGCCGCCTTTTCAGGTTTTCGACTTGCCGGGTGTACAGATTTTTTCCATTTCATCCCTTCATTTTGCCCGAACCCTTTTGGTTCGCCGGGAAGCCCTAATTTTTTCCTAGGTATGTCAACCTAGCGGGTCTCTTGTCATGCGTAGTATCTTTTTACTATGTCTGCGTTGGCGGGGTGAGGAAGGTCGTCACCATCCATGGTGGTTAGGATCATGGCTCCTCCTGAGAACACATGTTTAACCATAAATGGCCCTTCGTATGTGGGGGTCCATTTGCCCCTTGGATCACTCTGAGGAAGGATGATGCGCTTGATTACCAGATCTCCAACTTGATATTCTTGTGGTCTGACTTTCTTGTTAAATGCCCTGATCATCCGCTTTTGATACGTTTGGCCATGACAAATAGCAGTGAGTCTCTTTTCGTCAATTAGATTTAACTGATCAAGTCGAGTCTGGATCTAATCATCTTCGTTCAGATCTGCATCCTTCATTATCCGGAGAGAGGGTATTTGCACTTCTATCGGTAAGACTGCCTCCATGTCGTAGACCAAGGAGAAAGGAGTTGCCCCGGTTGACGTTCTTGCTGAGGTACGGTACCCATGAAGAGCAAACGGTAACATCTCGTGCCAATCTTTATAAGTCACTGTCATCTTCTGCACAATCTTTTTGATATTCTTATTAGTTGCCTTGACAGCCCCATTCATCTTCGGCCGGTAAGGAGAAGAGTTGTGGTGCTGTATCTTGAATTGCTCGCAGAGCTCAGTGATCATCTTGTTATTAAGATTAGTACCGTTGTCTGTAATGATCCTTTCCGGGACGCCGTATCGACAGATCAGGTTATGCCGAATGAACCGTGCCACGACATTCTTGGTTACTGTAGCATAGGAAGCTGCTTCAACCCATTTTGTAAAGTAATCGATCGCCACCAGGATGAAGCGATGCCCGTTAGATGCTGTAGGTTTAATCTCGCCGATCATATCTATGCCCCACATTGCAAAAGGCCAAGGTGCAGTCAAGATATTCAGAGGAACTGGAGGCACATGCACCTTATCTGCGTAAATCTGGCACTTGTGACATGTCCGAGAATGTTGGTAACAATCAGCTTCCATTATAGACCAGAAATATCCTTCCCGAAGGATTTTCTTTGCCATAGTATGCCCACTGGAATGTGTTCTGAAGGTACCTTCATGCAGTTCTGCCATGATCTTTTCTGCTTCAGCTTTATCCACACAACGCAGTAAGGTTGAATCATGGTTTCGCTTGTACAGAATGCCATTGCTGAGGAAGAACTTTGCAGCGAACCTTCTCAGAAACTTCTTGTCGTTGACAGATGCACCTTCAGGGTATTCTTGAGCTTCAAGGTACCTTTTCACTTCATGATACCAAGGTTTTTCAGTTACCACTTCAGTCTCAAGATCACAACAATATGCCGGTTCGTCCAACTTCCAAATGATAATCCGGGGAGCCTTGTTGTCCCATTTGACTTTGAACATGGAAGACATCGTAGCTAACGCGTCCGCCAGCTGATTCTCCTCTCTTGGGAAGTGTTCAAAGGTTATCTCTGTGAAATGGGGGATCAATGTCAACACACACTCTTTGTAAGGAATAAGATTCGGATGTTTCGTATCCCACTCGCCTTTGATCTGATTGATCACGAGGGCGGAATCCCCGAAGACACTCAGAAACTTGATCCTTAAGTCAATCGCCGCTTGAAGTCCCCTGATGCATGCCTCATACTCCGCCATGTTGTTGGTGCAGTTGAAACATAGCCGGGCAGTGAGTGGAGTATGAGTGCCTTGGGGGGATATGATCACAACGCCGATACCATTACCCAAAGCGTTGGAGGCTCCGTCAAAGTGCATAGACCATCGGGATCCTTCCTCAGGTCCTTCATCTGGTCCAGGTACTTCACAATCAGTCACAATCATGATACTCTCGTCAGGAAATTCAAAGTTCATTGACTGATAGTCGTCCACTGCTTGGTGTGCCAAGTGGTCTGCCAATACACTTCCTTTGATAGCTTTCTGAGTCGTGTACTGGATGTCGTATTCTGTCAAGATCATTTGCCATCTTGCTATTCTCCCAGACAGAGCAGGCTTTTCAAATATGTACTTTATTGGATCCATCTTTGAGATCAACAAGGTAGTGTGAGTCAGCATATACTGTCTCAGCCGGCGAGCAGCCCATACCAAAGCGCAGCAAGTTTTCTCGAACAGTGAGTATCGGGTCTCACAGTCGGTAAACTTTTTGCTAAGGTAATAAATGGCGTGCTCTTTTCGGCCAGACTCGTCATGCTGCCCCAGCACACACCCCATTGAGTTGTCGAGTACTGTTAGGTATAGTATCAGAGGTCTCCCTTCAACCGGTGGCATAAGGATGGGTGGTTCTTGGAGATACTCTTTGATTCTGTCAAAAGCGGCCTGACATTCATCGTTCCAACGTACTACCTGATCTTTCTTCAGCAGCTTGAAGATTGGTTCACAGGTAGCAGTTAGGTGCGAGATGAATCGAGCAATGTAATTCAGACGTCCTAGAAAGCCTCTGACTTCTTTCTCTGTCTTGGGAACTGGCATCTCTTGAATGGCTTTAACCTTGGCAGGGTCCACTTGTATACCTTTGTCGCTCACGACGAAGCCTAGCAATTTTCCAGATCTTACCCCGAAGGTGCACTTGTTTGGATTCAATCTTAGCTTATACAACTTCATACGGTCAAACAGCTTCTGTAGATGGTGAAGGTGTTCCTCCTCAGTTTGGGACCTTGCAATCATATCATCAACATACACTTCAATCTCATGATGGATCATGTCATGAAATAAAGCAACCATGGCACGTTGGTAGGTTGCCCCAGCATTTTTCAGTCCGAATGGCATGACCTTGTAACAGAAGGTGCCCCACTGAGTAACAAAGGTAGTCTTTTCCATGTCTTCCGGGGCCATCTTGATCTGATTGTACCCTGAAAAACCATCCATGAAGGAGAACACCTTGTGCTGAGCAGTGTTGTCAACAAGAACATCAATGTGAGGTAGGGGGAAGTCATCCTTGGGGTTGGCCCTGTTCAGATCCCTGTAATCAACACACATTCTGACCTTACCATCCTTCTTCGGTACCGGCACCACATTGGCAACCCACTGAGGGTAAGTAGTCACTGCTAGAAACCCGGCATCAAATTGCTTCATAACCTCAGCTTTGATTTTCTCGGACATTTCTGGGCGCATACGACGGACCTTTTGCTTTACTGAAGGGCAGTCTTCCTTGGTAGGCAAGTGATGGACCACAATGTCGGTATCCAACCCAGGCATGTCTTCGTAGGACCAGACAAAGATCTCCACATAATCATGTAACATCTGGATCAACCGTTGTTTCACACTGAGCTCTAGATTGGCCCCAATCTTAACTTCCTTTATGTCTGCCTCAGTACCCAGATTTATCGTTTCCACTGGCTCCTCATGTGGTTGAATTGCCCTCTCTTCCTGGAGTAACAGTCTTGCAAGCTCGCCAGGCACTTCGCAATCATCTTCACCTTCGTCTTCGGCTAAGTTGATCGGATTTTCGAAGTCATAACTGGCAGTAGCAGAGTCGTTACCAGTGAGATCCAGAGTGGATTGAAACCTGTATGAGTGAGTGTGTGTAAATACAGCTGTTTTGCAATATAAAGAAAGAAAAGAAAGAAAAGGAGCACAAGATTTGAAATGCGGAGAAACGTCCAAGGTCTTTATTCATGATATATGGAAATGACAGTTATGAGCCCTCACAAATGAAGCCAACGGTGCCCCGGGTAAGACACCGGGCCATAAAGTCTCAATTCATTGTTTATTACAAATAACAAAAACAAAGGAATTCATTACTGTGTAACAAAAGTAACAGGTGTATGATCTTTTGCGGTCCAATTGCTAGGTCCACTGTCGGCCGTCGGGTAGATCCAACTGTTGAACTCAGATTCCTCCACTTCGTCACCATCTCTAATAGCATTTACTCCATGATCAGGCTGGGGAGTTGTCACTACATTGGGTTTCTCAGGTGCCTCAAACTGTACCTCCTTTGCATCAATAAGGTCATGCACCTTATTCCTCAGGGCCCAGCAGTCATCAGTGGAATGCCCCGGGCTATCGGAGTGATAAGCACAGCGGGCATTTGCATTATATTTAGGAGAGGTAGTGTTCACAGCCTTCGGGGCCTCTCTAACAGTCACCAAGTTGGTCGATAGCAATTGCGGCAAGATTTGTGACAAGGTCATGCTCATCCGGGTAAATTCTCTTCTGGGTCTCTCACCCCTTGGTTGATTGAGTTGCCGAGGAGCGGCAGCAGGTTTAGAAATCACCACCGCGTTGACAGCTTGGCGGCGCTCTGGTTTATCTTGCCTCCTAGGCCCATACACAGCACTGGCCTCCTTTTTGAAGGGCTTCTTCTCAGCACTTGAAGATGCACCCTTCTGAATTTTACCTGACTTCATACCAGCCTCTATCCTTTCCCCAGTCAGAATGAGGTCAGTGAACCCTGCAGATGAATTACCGATAAGATGATTAAAGAACGGCCCGGATAGGGTCCCCAAGAACATATCTACCAGTTCACGGTCAGTTAACGGAGGCTGCACCCTGCCAGCCAGGTCCCTCCACTTCTGCGCATACTCTTTAAAACCTTCGCCTGATCCTAGCGACATACCCTGGAGTTGGGTACGTGTAGGAGCAAGGTCAGAATTATATTGATACTGCTTGTAAAAAGAAGTAGCCAACTCCTCCCAGTTACGAACCTTGGTTCCATCCAGCTGATAGAACCATTCGAGATGAGTCCCTGAAAGACTCTCCTGGAAGAAGTGGATCCACAAGTTCTTGTCCACTGTATACGGTTGAATCTTCCGCACATAAGATCTGAGGTGCAGCTTAGGGCAGGACGCCCCGTCATACTTCACGAAAGATGGTGCTTTAAACTTGTGTGGAATTACCACCCCAGAAGATAACCCCAATTCTCCGAAATCCAACCCAGGCACACGCTGAATCTCCATAGCATTTAACATATCCTCCAGTTGCTTGTACCGGTCCTCAGCAGGAGGGTACTGTTCATCGTTGAAGTCTGTCTCAGTGTCAGAAACCACAGGACTAGGGACCTCTCTCCCTTGGTGACTGCCTTCCCCCACAGATGGAGTAGTCCTCTCAGCTTCATTTTGCAATGTATTCCCGAGTCTGCGCCCAGTGTTGAATAGCACAGTCCTCTTCTTCTTTTTATTCTTCTTCAGGAGTAAAGCCTTCAGCTCTTGTTGTCCCTGGGCCAAGTTCACGACCATCTCCTGGAATTGGGCGTTTTGGGCCTGGAGGGCCTTGATAGCTTGCTCGGTAGTGAGTTCGGGATTCATGATGCTTGAGTGCTGAAATAAACAGCGAAGAAGATTAAGCAACCTGTAGAAAAAGGGTACCTGTGATGCATATGATGAATGAAATGCGTATGAATTATGTTTTCAAAGACAATTGGGAATCAACTTTGTAAACAAAAGGAACACACTTTATTAGATTCAAACTTTAAATTGTTCAGCAATCTGCCCTTAGGCGTTACAAGAGTGAAAATACTGAAAAGGAAATAAAGCTGTAAAAGAAACATCCAAAGCCCATCGGTGCTCCCATGGCCTCCTCTTCTCAGTACGGATATAGTCATTCAGGGTTCGCTCGTTCTCCAGTTGCTTGGTCAGCTTCTGGATCTTCTGTTCCTGTTCGTTGAACTTTTCCCGATAATAATCCCGCTCTTCATGTAGTTGCGCCCAAGACCTCTTTAGTGTATCAACATCAATGGGTATCTGAGGAGGGAGAACAGTTGGAGGAATCCCATCTTCATCAGGACTTTCAAGAACTATAGGCCTGACAGCTTCATATGGCATACCTAACTTCTGAGCATGGATGCGGACCCATTTGTGGTAGGCTTCCATAGGTAGAGAAGTCTTCGGCCCCAGCTCTTGTGGGTCAGCTTTGTGAATTCTGTCCCAAGCTTTGATGAATCTACGGCGCAGTTCGTCGCTATCTTTCTGAAACTCAAAACTGATGTGAGGCACCTGCATCTCATGAGGCCCTGCTCTTCTGGCTCTTCCAAACTGACGGAGAGCTAAACACGGATTATAAGAGATTCCGCCCTGAGTGCCAATCAATGGAACATTAGGATACCCTCCGCAACGATCAATAACAGCTACCTCATCTAAACCTCTGAGAGTCCAAATGATGTCACTATCAGTGAGAGACATTAACCTATGAGCCCAGCCTCTTCCTTCTTGGTTCTTTAGCACGAACTTGGGGAGGTGCAAAATAAACCACCTCACCAACAAAGGAGTACAACACCACAGAGTTCCTCGTCTTCGGGCAGTACGAGCATAGATTTGTTGCAGGATATCACCCAAGAGAGTGGGTATAGGGTTACGAGACATGAAGATCCTTATGGCAGTGACGTTAATGAAGTTATCAGGATTAGGAAACAAGACTAGACCATAGATTAAGAGAGCCAGAATGTCTTCATACGCCCTAAAGTCTAAGTCATTCCAGAAACTGTTAGCTTTACCAATGATAAACTTAGCCAAGAAGCCCTTAACTCCGCTTCTAGTCACCCAGTTGTCCATTACCTCCTTGTTGGTCAAAGGAAGGGTTGCTGCAATCTCCTCAAGTCTAAGAGCCTTTTCCCAGCCAGTGAAGGGAGTTTGATCCAAGATAGGGATGCCAAGCAAATCAGAGAATTCTTCCAGGGTAGGGACCAGCTGGAAGTCTTGAAAGGTGAAGCAATGGTACAGAGGTTCATAAAACTGGGTCAAGACACTCATCAGTTGTTGGTCCCAATTTGAAGTGACTAAACCGAGAAGAGAACCATGCCTCTGGATGAAGGAAGTAGTATTTGGAATTCTGCTAACCAACTCTTCAAGCAACTCAGGTGGGTGAACAAAATTGAACCGGATAGTGTTCCTTCGCATAGGCATCATGATGTCCTACAAAACAGAGCAAAGGTGAAACCCTCTTGTCTTTGAAACAGGTCATCCCTTATGCAGGATGCATGCAATGTATATGATGGCATGATGTTATGATAAAGCACACCACAAATATTCACAAAGGCAAACATGATAAGGCACACAAGTCACACAAGACAAGCCCTTAGGGTTTAGGCCAGCATGGAGTTCAGGTACAACCCTCTTTCAGTTTGTTGGTTAAGACATGTCCTAATCAAAAGTAACCGGGTTCTAGAGGATCCCAATATCACTGACTACCCTCAATCGGTCATAACTCCAGCATCGCAATCTTTTCTTGCGGCCAGAACCATCGCGAGAGTTTAGCCTCAATGGGTGTAGCATACTGCTACTGTTCTATTGGCCAAGTTGGGTCATTTAAGGTTCTAAGGTCGGTTGGTGCTTAATGACTCCTCAGAAGACCCATATTCTCTTCATTTCAACACAAGGGATATCGGTACAGACCAAAGTGTCACACCAACGTAGCCACTGCTTCACCCATGTCGGTCTACGCCGGACAGGTCCCTCACAGCTTATGCTACCTAACAGGGTATCCCCAGACCCGGGTTAGGATCTATGAAACTCCAAGGCAGTGCCCACAATAATAAAGCAAACAAAACAAGGTAATTGAAAACACAAGTATGAGCTATCCTAAGGTACACCTCACTTTCAATAATCCCCAGCAGAGTCGCCAGTTCTGTGATCGGTGGATCTGGAACTGACTGTTTAACGCTGGTTCGCGAAATGTCGCAGAAGCAAGAGTCGCCACCGTCTTTTATTTTCTCCAACGTGGAAAGGACAAAAGCACAGCAAAATTCCTTAAGAGATAGTTTCTCGGTTCGGGAGGTAGATTTATAGAAAGGGAAGGTGTTAGCACCCTTTCTATCCATGGTTATCCATGGGCTCTTAGATACTTGCTCATTGTGTTTTCAAAAGTGTTTGCTTTTCAAAGTGTGAGTGGGTTTGAAAAAGTTTCTTTGAAAGATTTCTGAATAACTCTTGTATCTGTCCTCAAGAGTGTTTGAAAAATTTGTTTTGAAAGCTTTTGAAAGTGTAAGGTGTGAAAAGTATTTTGTTTGTTTTTGAAAAGAGCAAGTATCTATGAGTCATCTACCTACCCTAAGGAATTAAGCTGTGTAAGTGTCCTTTAGGTAGTGCCATCCCACCATTGAGAGGTAGGTAGCACCACCGTTGGAGGTGTTCGGGTCAATTCGTTTGTAGGGACAGTGTGGTCACCAGAGCAACAGTAGGACACCTTAGAAGCTACCCTTATGCCATGTTCATGGACATAAGGACTTACTAAGACGTCCTATACTCGACGACCACATTTCGAAGGTAAGGCAACAGTGAGGCGTACCCTAAGAGTGGTGTGTGAATTTGTGTGTTGTTTTCATGTCATGTTTGATCTTGTACATGTATCATGGTGATCTACGCTTGTTTTATTTGGGCCATTCATTCTTTCATGCAATTAGCAGTTTAAAGGTGCGGAAATTAAAGTACGGAAAATAAAGTCCTACGCTATTACAAGGCGTGGGTCTATACATCGCCAAATTAACAAAGACCCGTTTTTTGAATAAAATGCGGAAAATAAATGAAGTCCTAATTACTATTACAAAGCTTTGGCAATTACATAATATTTGAAATGAAAATAAAGGACAAACGCGCGAAAAGAAATTAGAATCGAGAGTGCGAGGGCGTTGGACCCTTTGAAGAAATTAAATTGAAATTAAGAGGCAATTAATTATTTAATAAGAAAATAAGTTTTTTTTTTGATGTTTTTTTGTATTTATGAAATAAAGGAAATTAATTAAATTAGAAGTTAAATTAAAACCTAGTTCTAAATTATTTTTAATTGTTAAAGAAAAATATTTAAGTTTAACCTAATTTACCCTAATTAATTAAATGACATATTTATTTACAAAATTAATTAATGGTTAATAATAATAATAATAATAATAAGAAGAAATTATTTTATTAAGAAAAAGAATAAAAATGCTAAAAACCCTAATTTCTACATTTTTTAGTTATTAAGAAAACATTAAAATTGAAAAACCTAGAATTAAACTAAATTGGTTATTAGAATTTATTTACAAAAACTATTAGTGGATTAAATATTAAAAACAATAAACATATTTTATTTTTAGGATTTCTGATTTTTTTTGGTTTTATGAAAATTATTTTGTGAATTAAAAGAAACAATTAAAATAATTAGAATAAATAAAAAGAGAAAAAAAGAGAGAAAGAAAATACAAACAAGGGGGGTATTCAGACCCAATTTGGAGGTGTTGTTGAAGCAGTTTGGCCCAAGAAATCTGGCCTTTTTTGACTTTCCAGTGATCACGTGCTTGTGGTTGACTGAGCATGCATGATAGCCTCCACATCTTGGCCTTTGGATTGATCCTTATGCATAGGTGGCAAGCACAGGCATATGCATGTATGATGGGTCACTGGGTAGGAATTACACCTGATCACGTTACAAGCAAAATTATAGAGAATATGGGGGACCTGGGAATCGAACCCAGGTCCCAATACCTGCAAGCCAGCGCATTTGCCAATTGAGCCATTGAACGCATTTGTAATATTAATGGGATGTGAATAATATAAAAGAAAAACACGCTTATGGTACACCACGCGCCAAAATTTAAACGAGCCAGTCATCCTGAGACACGTTCATCTTCTTCACGTTTTTCCTGTATTTACAAAACAGATAGCGGGGGTTTTAAACCCCCACTAAGCCAGACCTGCAATAATAGCGATTAGCATATAGTCAAAAAGAAAAAGGGCACGATGGGTGGTTTCTATTCGTTTGAAGGTCACGATTTCAATGGTACTGGTCTTATGGTCCAATTTTTCCAGATGAATGAAACCCCAAAATTGGAGCTCTGAAACCCTAAGCAGCTTTCATGGTGGATTCGTGTACAGGCGCCTATAATTCAATTGGATGGTACCAATAGCTTCAGAGAGATCATGTTAGTGTAAATCAACCATTAAAAGACATTAATCATGCATGGAATTCAAAATACGATTATGAGTAATTTTGAAAGAAAAGCGGATCTGTTCTACCAATTCCTTGTGCGTGGAGACTTGGTTTCGATTGGAAACGTTTCCTAGAGATGTCAGCAAGCTTTTGGAATACTTCTTAAGCCTTGAATTGCTTTCTAAGTATGAAAACAGTTTTTGATATTTTGTGAAAAAAAGTGAAATGTGTTCTTGATCTTGCAGCGCAGCTTCTGTGTTCTTAGCATTAGGTTTTGATTGTGCACATATGTGTGAATGAATTAGGTCAGAAAAATCAAGCCCAAAGCCTTTGCATTGATGATTTTGAATATTTGATTTTCATGATCTTTTTTCAATCTTTTTCAATCCTTTCTTATGCCAATCATGGGAGATTCTTTCCTTTTAGAATGTGCACGAAATCTTGAGCTCATAACTAGTGAATATGCTGCACAAAAAGATTTGAAGCACGTGGTTTAGTATTTTTCTCATAATTGATTTTAATTAAATAAATAAATAGGATTAAAAATTCAATTAATTAATTAAAAATAAGAAAATAACTCCCTTTTAGATTAATGGGTCGTGCATGGTCTTTGGGTGATGATTCATGGAAGAAATTGAGGCCCATTAGCAATTTTGAGGCATTTGAAGCAAAGTTGACTTTTCAAAATTCCCAAAAATTTCCCAACTTCCACAAGGCATATCTTGCTCAATTTTTAAGCTTTGATCATGTTCTTGGAAATTTTGGAAAGGTCTTGAAGTCCTATAACCAATGTCTTTGGTCCCATGTCATTTGATTTACCAATCTCAAGTTATGGTCTTTGACTTAAAGTGCCTTTTTGTTGACTTTTGAAAATAACCTATAATGTTGAAATTGATAACTTTTTGTGAGAGCATTTCTTGGACTTTAAGTGTGAAAAGGAGTTGTAGGAAATGTCATTCTCTTAAAAATGAGCTTTGGATGTAATTTTTCTGATATACCATGTGGAAGTTATGCTCTGGTCAATTTGCAGTTGACTTTTCCAGCTGTCCAAAAATAGAAACTTTTGCATCTTGAGACTTTTTGAGCCATACCTTGAGAATCATGATCAAGAATTGATCAAATGATGTTTGTGGCTTCAAAACAAGATGTTGACCAAAAATTTTGACTTTTGACGGTCAAATGACCATTTTGCCCCTGCAGTTGACTGTGAAGCAATTAGGGTTTTTGACTGTGCAATCTGGTGTTGTGAGTCTTGAAACTTGACATATGGATGCTTGACAATGTATGTAGGCATGTGGGGCTTGTTTGGACCCTTGGAAACTTCAATTTCTATGCCAGAACCAAAACCCTAATTTTTGACTGTTAGGAGGCAATTGGACTGTGCAACCCTTGGGAAATTTTGAAGCATGATCTTAGCAAAACTTGAAGAATATGGGAGGGCAAATTTTGGGGTACAACAAATATTAATTTAGTTATTTAATTTAGGATTAATTTCTTTTCTTAAATAAAAACAAAAAAAAAGCAATTTTCTTTCAAAAGGGTCAAAACCCTAGATTTCGCACTCGATTTAATTTCTCGCGCGCTTTATTTATTTTTATCCAATTATGTATCTGCTTACGGATTGTAATAGTTAAATAGGATATTTATTTATTTTACCGCTTTATTTTATTTTCAAAGGGTTGCTATTGGCGATGTAAATACCCGACGCCTTGTAATTTAATTTCCGCATTTTAATTCTGCAAAATTATAACTGTTAGATGTTTGATAATAGGGTTTGCATGACAAGAATGAATGCTTAATCTAAAATCAAAATTAGATCACCCTTAACATGTGCAAAGATAAAAATAACTGAAAATAACACACTCGCACATGCGCACTCTTAGGGTACACCCCACTTGGTTGCCTTTGTACACGGTCATTGAGTATAGGTCGCTTTAGAGGTCGCCCTCTTGTCTAAAAGATCATAGTCGCCTCAAAATGGTTGCCTCGGATATTTTTGTCTCAAACAAATGATCTAAGACATTAGGGTTACCGCTAAGGCATCCTAACATTGCTTTAGTGGTTGTATGTCCCGCATTCGAATTGACCCCAAACTCCAACGACGGTGCTACCTACTCATCAATAGTGGGATAGCATTGTCTAAAGGAAATTAGCATAGAACGATTCCTTTTTCGAGTAGGTAGATAGTTCTTAGATACTTTCTATTTCAAAACAAAAACTTTTCACACTTACACTCCTTTTCAAACAAAGTTTTCAAAACACTTCATTACACTCTCGAGGACAGAAACAAGAGTTAAATCGAAGTAAAAAACAAAAACTTTTTCAAACCCACAAGCACAAAGAAAACAATTTTGAAAACAATTAAGCAAGTACCTAAGAGCCCGTGGATAACCACGGATAGAAAGGGTGCTAATACCTTCCCTTTCTATAATCTACCCCCCGTACCTAGAAAATCTCGAAAAAGGAATTTTTCTGTGCTTTTTTCCTTTCCTTGCTGGATAAAATAAAAGTCGGTGGCAACTCTTGCTTACCGCGACATTTTGCGAACATAAATCGCAAAACACAAACCAGCATTCCAAAAAACAGTCAGTTCTTCCCACCGTATCACAGTTATCAACCTGGGTACTGAGTCAGATAAGAAGGAAATTAGGATCGGCGCTAATTTAGAAAGAAGTGTCAAGAGCCGCTTGGTTCAGATGTTACGCGATTATATGGAAGTATTTGCTTGGTCGTATGAAGATATGCCTGGGTTAGATACCGACATTATGGTTCACCGTCTGCCTACGAAAAAAGACTGCCCTCGAGTTAAACAAAAAGTTTGTCGCATGAGGCCTGACATGTCTGAAAAGATCAAAGCTGAAGTAATGAAACAGTTTGATGCAGGATTCCTAGTTGTAACATCCTATCCTCAATGGGTGGCCAACATAGTGCCAGTGCCAAAGAAAGACGGAAAAGTTCGTATGTGCGTACACTATAGGGATCTGAATAGGGCAAGCCCCAAGGATGATTTCCCTCTACCCCACATTGACGTCTTAGTCGATAATACTGCTCAGTATAAGATCTTCTCATTCATGGATGGCTTCTCAGGCTATAACCAAATAAAGATGGCTCCCGAAGATATGGAAAAAAACTACTTTCGTCACACAATGGGGCACCTTCTGCTACAAGGTCATGTCGTTCGGGTTAAAGAATGCAGGGGCAACATATCAAAGGGCAGTGGTTGCTTTATTTCATGACATGATTCATCATGAGATAGAGGTATATGTGGATGATATGATCGCCAAATCACAAACCGAAGAAGAACATCTCGGTCACCTGCACAAGCTATTCGAAAGACTAAAGAAGTACAAGCTGAGGTTAAACCCTAACAAGTGCACGTTTGGAGTACGCTCTGGAAAGCTTCTAGGTTTTGTTGTCAGCAATAAAGGCATTGAAGTTGATCCCGCTAATATGAAGGCCATCCAAAAAATACTAGTCCCTCGTTCTTAAAAAGAAATCATAGGATTCTTGGGTCGTCTCAATTACATTGCCCGTTTCATATCACACTTAACTGCTACTTGTGAGCCACTCTTCAAACTCTTGAAGAAAGATCAGGTAGTCATATGGAACGATGAATTCCAAATTGCTTTTGACAAAATCAAGGAATACCTACAAGAACCTCTTATTCTCATGCCTCCAATTGAAGGAATACCCTTGATCATGTACTTGACAGTACTAGAGAATTCTATGGGGTGTGTTTTGGGCCAACATGACGAGTCTGGCCGAAAAGAGCATGCAATTTACTACCTAAGCAAAAAGTTTATCGTCTGTGAAACCAGATATTTATTAGTCGAGAAAACTTGATGTGCTTTAGCGTGGGCTGCTCGCCGGCTAAGGTAGTACATGTTGACTTAAACCACTTTGTTGATTTCTAATATGGATTCGATCAAGTACATCTTCGAGAATCCTTCCCTTTCCGGACGAATAGCCAGATGGAAAATGATCTTGACTGAGTACGACATTCAATACACAAAACAAAAAGCCATCAAAGGAAGTTTACTAGTATATAATTTGGCCCATCAAGCTGTGATGATTATCAGTCAATGAACTTCGGCTTCCCTGACGAGAATATCATGCTGGTAACCGACTGTATGAAACTTAGACCGTATGACGGACCTGAACAAGGATCCTGATGGACTATGGTATTTGATGGGGCTTCCAAAGCCTTAGGCAACGGAATTGGTGTCGTGATCATATCTCCTTAAGGTTGCCACACTCCTTTTACTGCCAGACTATGCTTCAATTGTACAAACAATATGGCTGAGTATGAAGCATGCATCTTAGGTCTGAAAGCTGCCATTGACTTAAGGATCAAGCATTTGGATGTGTTTGGAGATTCCTCCTTGGTGATCAGCTAAGTAAAAGGAGATTGGGACACTAAACACCCTAATCTCATCCCTTACAAGGAACTTGTGCTATCCCTGATTCCTCACTTCGAAGAGATCACTTTTGAACATTTCCCTAGGGAAGAAAACCAGTTGGCTGACGCTTTGGCAACCATGTCTTCGATGTTCAAAGTCATATGGGATAACAAAGCCCCTATGATTAAAATCGAAAGATTCGATGAACCTGCACATTGCTATGAGCTTGACACCGATGCAGAAACGCCATGGTACCATGAGGTAATAAGATACCTTGAAGCACAAGAGTATCCAGAGGGAGCATCTATCAATGACAGAAAGTTCTTACGAAGATTTGCAGCCAAATTCTTCCTAAGTAACGGGATATTGTACAAACGCGACCATGACTCGACTCTACTCCGATGTGTGGATAAGAAGGAGGCAGAGGAAATCATGGGAGACATGCACGATGGCCTTTTTGGTACTCACTCAAGTGGACATACGATGGCTAAGAAAATCTTAAGAGCTAGTTACTATTGGTCAATGATGGAGACCGATTGTCATCAACATTCAAGAACTTGTTACAAATGCCAAATCTACGCTGACAAGGTCCATCCCTCTGAATGTCATGACCTCTCCATGGCCATTCGCGATGTGGGGCATTAACATGATCGGAGAGATCAAGCCCACATCTTCCAACGGACATCGCTTCATTCTTGTTGCTATCGACTATTTTACCAAATGGGTCGAAGCCGCCTCCTTTTCCTCAGTAACCAAGAATGTGGTAGCCAAATTCATCAGACACAACCTCATCTGTCGTTATGGTATTCCCGAAAGGATCATCACCGACAATGGGACTAACCTCAACAATGCCATGATCAGGGAGTTGTACACCCAGTTTAAGATCAAGCATCACAATTCTTCTCCGTATAGACCGAAAATGAATGGCGCAGTCGAAGCGGCCAACAAAAATATCAAGAAGATTATGTAGAAAATGGTAGTGACGTATAGAGATTGGCATGAAATGTTACCATTCGCTCTACATGGCTACCGTACTTCAGCTAGAACATCAACTCGGGCAACCCCATTCTCTCTAGTCTATGGCATGGAAGCTGTTTTGCCAATGGAAGTTCAAATTCCCTCGCTGAGGATTATGAATGAGGCAGGACTAGGCGAAGACTAGTGGATTTAAACGAGATTGGATCAGCTAAACTTGATCGATGAAAAATGATTAGCTGCTATTTGCCATGGTCAGACGTATCAAAAACGGATGATCAAGGCTTTCAACAAAAAGGTCAAGCCTCGAGTATATCAAGTTGGTGACCTGGTGATAAAATGCATCATTTTACCACAAGGTGACCCCAGAGGAAAATGGACTCCCACCTATGAAGGGCCATTTGTTGTCAAGAGAGTTTTCTCTGGCGGTGCCATAATGCTGACTACCATGGATGGCGAAGATTTCCCGCATCCTATAAACGCGGACATAGTTGAAAAATACTATGCATAAGAGACCCGTTAGGTTGACACGCCTAAGAAAAATAAGGGCATCCCGGCAAACCAAAACGTTTGGGCAAAAATTAGGGATATATGCAAAAGATTGTACACCCGGCAAGTTGAAAACCCGAAAGGGCGACTTGGGCAAAAAAGGGTATCCTGGTGGACCGAAAACCCGAAAGGGCGGTTCAGGAAACAATTAAGGATTAAAAGCGTACGACTATGTCCCGTGAAATCAATACAGTCAATTCTATCACCAAGGTCCAAGTTTAAATGGTCCAGGATCAATCCAATCAATTTCGATCAACGGCAAAGGATGTTCGAAGACATTGGGGCAATAGTAGAGCTGGAAGGCAATGAGATCATTTCACATGGCTATTTGTTTTCATTTCTCAATTTTGCTTTTCCTTTTTGGCGATTTCCTCTTACTAGGATTTTCGTCCCTGTGTACAAAAACGCCTATTCATTGGCAAAATATCAATACAAATACACTTTGAAGTGCAAATTTTATATCTCTGTTTTGAATGCAAATTTGTCCAATGGCTAAAATTGAGTGAACATATGCATATGAACATAATTAAAACTATTTGCCACATGGGTCTTGCTAAGCAGCAGCATCAACAAAACATCAACGCACAGCAGCTGTAAGCATCTCTTTTAATGTATGTGAAATAGCCCCATAGAGTTATCTCATCCTCATTATCCTCACCAGGGCGGTGACAATAAACCTTTCCCCAATGGAGTTTCCCATAAAATCTCCTTACACGGGATGATCCCAGGCCAGAGTCTCAACCTCTTGACAACTTTTTCCCCAGCTAAATCAATTTTTACAAGATTGAAGTCTAAGAGATCTCTTCCTAAAGAGAATTCACTTCCTCAACAGGGTTAATTCCCCAACAGAATTAATTCCCAAACAAAGTTAATTCCCTAACAAAGTTAATTCCCCAGCTGAGTACAAACTCCCCAGTGAATCCAAATTCTCCAGCTGAGCCCATCATCCCCGGCTGAGCCCATCTTCCCCGGATGAGTATATCTTCCCCAAACCGAGGTTTTTATTCCCAGATGAGTATATCTTCTCCAACCGAGGTTTTCGCCCCCAGTGGAGTATATCTTCCAACCAAGATTTTATTCCCAAGCTGAGTCCATCTTCCCCAGCTGAGTATATACTCCCAGCGAGCCCATCTTGCCCAGCTGAGCCCATCTTCCCCAGCTGAGTATATCTTCTCCAACCGAGGTTTTTATCCCCAAGCGGAGTATATCTTCCAACCAAGATAATTCCCCAGTTGAGTCCAAATTTCCCAGCTGAGTATATCTTCCCCAAACCGAGGTTTCTATCCCCAGCGGAGTATATCTTCCAACCAAGGTTTTTATCCCCAAGCTGAGTACATCTTCTCCAACCAAGGCTATTTTCTCCAAACAGAATCTATTCTCCCCAGATGAGCCCTTCATCCCCGACTAAGCCCGTCCTCCCCAGTTGGGTGTATCCTCCCTAAACTGATTCTGCCTTATCCGACTGAGTCTATACTCTCCAGTTTGAATTCCCCTTTCAAAAGACTACTAATCACAGGGCCACAATCCCTGATCCTCGGTAAAGCCTTCCAAAGCCTTTACCGAGATATGCTATGAAGCCTGGATCCGACCAGATATTAGCACAATTTTCAAGTTATTACTGAAGCCTGGACCCGACCAGATAACAGTTTGACTTCTTGAGTTACTGAAACCCGGACCCGACCAGATAACAAATGATCTCAAAATGCTATGAACCTTGGACCCGACCATATAATAGCCTAACCCTTCAAATATATAGAAGAACCTAAACTTAATCCGACCAAGGTTTTAACTTCTTTTCCCCGGTAGAGTTGCCTCTATATCCCCAACAAATGGATGAGAAACCTGGACCCGACCAGACATCAGTTTTCATTTCCATCCTTTCAAGAAAGCCGTTGCGAAGCCTGGACCCGACCAGATAACAATCACCCTCAGAGATTAGTTGTGAAACATGGAAACTGACTAGATAATAACTAAATCCCCAAGCAGTTTATTATGAAGCCTGGACCCGACCAGATAGCAATTAACTTCATCAAAGAAATCTGCAAAGCCTGGACCCGACCAGATAACAGTTTTCAACCAGCTCATTGTGAAGCCTAGACCCGACCAGATAACAATTGACCTCATCAAAGAAATCTGTAAAGCCTGGACCCGACCAGATAACAATTTTCAAACAGTATATTGTAAAGCCTTGACCCGACCAGATAACAATTAATCTTGATTCCCGAAAAGACACTATGAAGCCTGGATTCGACCAGATAATAGTATCGTTTTCCAAAAAACCATAAAACCTGGACTCGACCAGATGGCTTTTCAAATTCAAGGAATTTTATGCAAAGCCTGGCTCCGACCAGATAACAGTTAATTCATCCTTTCCTTTGTAAGTTACTGTAAAGCCTGGATCTAAATAGATAACAGTTAACCTCCGCATCCCCAGCAAGTTGTTGCAAAGCCTGGACCCGACCAGATAACAGTTTTCAACCAGTTTATTGTGAAGCCTGGACCTGACCAGATAACAATTAACTATGATTCCTAGAAAGACACTATGAAACCTGGATTCGACCAAATAATAGTACAGCTTTCCAAAAGACCATGAAACTTGGACTCGACCAGATGACTATTCAATTTCAAGGAATTTCCTGCAAAGCCTTGATCCGACTAGATAACAGTTAATTCATCTATTCTCAGTAAGTTGCCATGAAACCTGGATCCGACCAGATAGCAACTCACTACTTCATCCTCAGCAACTGTGAAGCCTGGATCCGATCAGATAACAGCTGATATTTGAGCGATGTTCCCCAACAAAAGCATCCCTTCAATAGGATTTGGAGATATGCATATTCTTCATTTCCAAACAGGTAATCAGGGATTCAACCCCCAGAATTTCCACAGCAGCAGTCAGGGATTTATTTTCCTGGACAAAAACACACATTTCACATTCATACATCATAGCATGTACATACCAATGCATTTAGCATGATACCACATCTGTTGGACATCATGCAAGCATCTGCATTTTACTAACCCATTTTCTCACAGGTAAAACATCAAATTTAGTATAAATCAACCAGAGATTTATGCTGATACTTCTTCCAGCATTTACCAACATTCCTCTCAAATGGCATCTATAAGCCCATTCACCATCCATCTTCGAGTGCAAATTTCTGGGCACTCTAGTGTTCAATCATCTTTCACCTTCAAGTAACGAATGGCGGATCCGCCAATCTAACTCTTCAGGTTCAAGAAGTGTGAACAGGGGCAGCTGTTGCACCCCAAAATTTGCCCTCTCATTTCTCCAGGAATCACCCTAGATCCTCAAGTTTTCTCTCATCCAATTCCAGACCTTGAATTATCAATTTCTCCAAGCAGACCATTCATAAGGGTAAAATGGTCATTTGTGCACTAGAAATCTAACTTTGACTTTTTAGATCAAAATCAAATCTCAAAAATCATATTTCATCAAGACATGTTGGAATATGAAGTTTGCTTCATCAAAAGTTTCAAAAGTCAAATTTTATTTTGGAAGAATCAAATTCTAAAAACTTAGAAATTTTTCTAAGTATTTAAGAAATATGATAATTTCAAAACTTCTGAGCCAGTGTTCACACTCAGCAAATTCTGGATATTCTCAAGACAGAGTTTGGTCAGAACTTCCAGACCAGTATTCACGAAGGTTCAGTTAGAGTTTGCAAAAGTTAAATCAAAGAAGGTAACAAAGCATGATGTAAGTATACTGGAAGTTCTGAAGGATCCTTCAGAATACGCTGAAATCAGACGATAAGAGGATCAGAAGATGAGATGCTACGCTGAAACAGAACTTCTAATCCAGAGTCAAGCAAGGATCCAGAGTTTCACATGGGAACCCATTTAATGCTTACAACCACTTGTGAAGTCTTTATCCAAGGGATTCACACCACGTTTACCCCTACTGTCTTGGGAAGACAAACTTCTGAGCAAAAGTATGCTAGAACCACGCGTTGTTCCTACTTTTCCTTAATTCACGCTGCCAAATCCAGCTGAGGCGCTGTTAACCATCCAACTTGAATGCATTGAACCCCCATTTTTTTAAGCTTACTTCAAGAGTAAGTCATCATCTAGCATATGATGATGGTGCCGCTTGACCACCCCAACTGCAAAAATTTGCCTATAAATAGAACACCATTTGCACACTGAAAGAAGGAAGAAAAATTTGTGAAAGAGGCGAGAGAATTGAGAAAGAAGGCTTTGAATCACTGCAAAATTCCAAGAACCCAGGAAACTATAAACACAAGATACCAAAATCTTAGCATTGGTTCCTTATATTCAAACTCCATTTTTCATCAAGTGTTCTTGATTAAAGCCATCCCAAATTCTGTAATCAAACAGTAACACATTCTCCACCAATATATATTTCAAAAGGATCAGAGCTTCACCCCTTAGCGGTTCCAGAAGTTGTCAACTTTTATCCTGCTGAGTACATGAAGAAGCTACTCAGAACATCACCAGAATTCAAGAACACCCTCCAGTTCTCAGAATCCTTTCCAGCAGCAAGGTAAGTTTTCTGCTGAATCTCATCATATTGATTAAGCATTGTCAGATTTTGCATATTTAGCACAATGTAGATATTCTGATCCTGATGATGTACATATTCTAAAAGTTCATGCATCTGCCTGCCTAAGTAAGAAGGAATCCTAGTCCAGAGTTTCATAAAGAAATTAGGGTTCAGAATTAGAATTAGCAAATACATGTTGCTTCTGATTTGTGCTTCTGATATTTCATGAAATTTGTCCTAACTGTTATGTATGCAACTTCTGTTCTGTTGAGAAATAACTAAGTTGCAGATGTTCTGACTGGCATGGAGAGAGGCAAAGTTCTGACGGTTGCATCAGAACTTCTGAAAACTTCTGAGTCCTCAGAAGGTCCAGAACTTCTAAACTTCCATATTTTTGCTAACATGTTTCTGTTTGTGCAGCAAGGCAGAGTCAGAACTTCTGACTTCCTCTATTTTCATTACTTTGCGCTAATTATGTTTTCTTTATTTCTTATTTTGCCATCATATTATTTTTTATTATTAATCAAAACAAAAAAAACACCAAAAATATTTTATATTTTCATGTTATATTTTCTTTTAATATAAAAAGAAAAAATATATTTTCTTAAACAAAGGTTATTTTTCTAAACACACAAACACTTTGCATTTCCTGTACATTCTTACCTATTCAATATGGTTGTGATGGTAACCTAGAATTTTAACTTGCAACCCCCATTCATAAATATGTACCCCCATCCCCTTAAATATTGTAATAGCGTAGGACTTTACATTTTCGTACTGTTATTGTTTTCAATATATGCTAGTAATTATGGTGTATATGACAAGATATGAAAATTGACAAATAGATCACCCTAATCAAGACAAACTATGCATGCAATCAAACACACTCGCACACTTACACCCCTAGGGTAATTCCACTTGTTGCCTTATAAAAATGTCCATGTTATGCACGTGGGAGGTCTTAGCACAAACAAATCAAAAAAAGATCATAGTCCCTCGATGACGCTATCAAAGTTGCCTTTCAAAATGATCTTAGTCCCTAAAGTAAAAGTGCTAAGTCATCTCACAAGATTTCTATCATGGCCATACGATGATCCATGTCCGTCCCTTCACATCCAATGATGGGGCTTCTTATCAAATCAATGGTAAGATAGCAACATCTAAAGGAGGAGGAAAAACACATCTAAGACCTTTTGAGTAGGTAGATTACTTTTAGTTACTTGCTCAATCTCAAAACAAACATCCTTGCTATTTTTGAAACAATCACATACACTTTTCAAACATCTTTCCAAAACTTGGAATATTTTCAAAAGCTCAACACTTTGTATACGTTCTTACAAACGAGAACTATTACAAAGTTTGCCTAAACGATGGCACCTTTTCAAAAATACTTTCCAAACCACACAAAGCACATTTTTCAACAAAAGCAAGTGATCTAGCAAGTAACTAAGAGCCCATGGAAAATCATGGATGAAAAGGGTGCTAATACCTTCCCTTTTCATAATCTACCCCCTGAACTCAAGAAAACATCTCTAAAGGTCTTTCCTATACTTTTTCACCTTTCCTTATTGGATAAAAGAAAAGTCGGTGGCGACTCTTGCTAAACCACAACATTTGCAAACACAAACGCAAAACCTCAAAGTTAGTTCTCCCACCGTATCACAGAAGGGTTGCTTCATGATGAGTCGTGTAAAACTGCATTTGGAAATGAGAAGGAACCTGGGTAGGGTTGCTTGATGATGAGTCCGTGTTAAACTTCATCTGGAATTTTCTGAGAAGGAACCTGGGTAGGGTTTCTTCATGATAAGTCCGTGTAAAACTTCATCTAGAAGGAACCTGGGTAGGTTTGCTTCATGATGAGTCAATGTGGAACTGCATTTGGAAATGGGAAGGAACCTGGGCAGGGTTGCTTCATGATGAGTTCGTGTAAAACTGCATCTGGAAGTGTATGAGAAGGAACCTAGGTAGGGTTGCTTCATGATGAGTCCGTGTAAAACTTCATCTTGAGAATGAGAAAAGGAAACTGTGTAGGGTTGCTTCATGACGAGTCAGTGTAAAACTTCATCTGGAAATGCATGAGAAGGAACCTGGGTAGGGTTGCTTAATGATGAGTCCGTGTAAAACTTCATCTTGGAGATTGAAGGAACCTCGGTAGGGTTGCTTCATGATGAGTCCATGTAAAACTTCATCTTGGAAAGAGAAGGAACCTGTGTAGGGTTGCTTCATATGAGTCCATGTAAAACTTCATCTTGGAGAGAGAAGGAACCTGGGTAGGGTTACTTCATGATGAGTCTGTGTAAAACTTCATCTTGGAAAGAGAAGGAACCTATGTAGGGTTGCTTCATGATGAGTCCATGTAAAACTTCATTTTGGAAAGAGAAGGAACCTGTGTAGGGTTGCTTTATGACGAATCCGTGTAAAACTTCATCTTGGAAATGAGAAGAAACCTGGGTAGGGCTACTTCAGCTAGTCGTGTAGATAATTTCCCTGACTTGTTACATGTATTAATCTACAAACACTCGTCACATATAGTTTTCCTGGCTTGTTACAGGTATTAATCTGGAACTTGAAAATTGTTGGTCGTTGAGATAGTTGTTCTGTCTGGTTTCAGGTATTATCTCTGAACTTTTGAAAATTATTGACGATAACCATCTGTTGATTGACCTTTTCCTGAAAAAGGTAAAACATTAGATGTATGCAATGTCATGATGTATGAAATGCATGGTGTCATGATGTTCTCAAAATAAATGAGATTGTGTCGTATGCACTTATCATGTATGAAATGTGAAATGATAATGAACGTATTTTTTGTCTGGGAAAATAAATCCTTGACAAATGCTGGGGAGTCATTAAATCCCGGACTGCTGTTGAAGAGTAAGTGTGTCTTCAAACTTTGCTTAGAATGTTTCCACTGGGGATTCTTGTTTTGTTGTTTGAGGAGAACTCCGCTGGGGAAATTGACTTTGCATTGAGAAGAAAACTCTATGGAGAGTGTTGATTCCTGTTTGGGGAAAAGAGTTCAGGAGTCTCAATTTTCCGTTTCTCTACTAGGGAGTCGAAGTTGAACTGATGTCTGGTCAGGTCCAGGCTTCACAATAACTTGATGGGGATTGTAGAGTAGTCTATTATGGAAGAGGAGTTGTGGTCCTTTGATTTGTAGTAGTAGGAAAGGCAAACTACAGTTGAGGATTCCTGCTGTTTGGTTGGGGAAATAAACCTTGTTACTGATCTGTTGGAGAGGCGGCGACTTCACAAGCAGAAATCCTCGAGGATTCTTGAGGTCGACTCAGTTGGGGAGAAGTTTTTAGATATTGAAACCCTGGCTAGGGGTCACCCTATGAAAAGGAAATTGTGGGGGATTCGTCATTTCCCCTAGTAGCAGGTGTTTGTGGCACTGCCAGGAACTAATTGACTGTACATAACCCTTTTTCAGGATTTGCATTCAATGCCCCAAGTGATGGAGATGGAGACCTGCCCCTGGTTATTCAGCATTTCTTCAGAGATTTCTTGGAATCTTGACTGGACTTCCCCGGGTGTGCTGGATAGTGACATGTCATGCCGCCTTGTTGATAGGAGATTTGTCATTGGAAGTGTCATCCCATCTGAAGTGACTTTGTTCACTGAGAGAGCTTTCATTCATCGGATATTCGTTGTGTGAATTTCTCCGTTGTCAAACAAATAGCCATATGCAAATAGCGATATTCAAATAATGCGAAGTTTATGCTTGTCTTGAAGTTTTGAAAATGCGTTTTAGCAAGTAAAGAAATTTTGTAAGAAATTTCAAACTCCGGATTTAGAGTAAAGCCTTACAGGAGTCAGGATACCTTTTGTAATAGTATGCTTTTGAACTAACCCATGCTTCAATTAGGACTTTTGAAGGGTTGTAACATGGCTTGGTTCACGGTTTAAGAAACAAAGGATAAAGGCTCAAATTGTATTTGTACCCGCCCATTCTCCGTGATGTTCTCCAGTCCTAAACTCATTTAATTATGCTTGAACTTCAACTGAGTCTGGAATGACGTTTTGGTGATGGTTCATACAAGTTTTGTTTATCGGGAGGCAGTCATTTCTTGCAACATTTTTCATGTTGTTGAGGATTTGTAGTGACCTCTTTCTTTTGATTTTTTATCCCTAATTTTTGCTTGACTGTTCTTGTTTTGAGATTACGGTCAGCGGGATGCCCCAGTTTTTCTTAAGTCTCCTTTGTAGGTTTTGACTTAGTGGGCTTTTCTTTTTGAGAGATAATGACTGTCTATGTGATAGGTAAACATCACCGTCTTTTGATTCCAGAGGCATGTTTTTAATTTCATTCGTTGTATTATGAAATGAAAGTTTATGACTTGAGCGTGCATTTGAATTAACTGAGAGACTACCCTGCCCCAGGTTTTGATTAAAGGTTTCAATTTGTGTAAAAAGGAAAACTTCTACTTCTTTGGCTCGAAGGGGTTGACTAGGTATTATCTTCCTTATAACTCCAGTGTTTAAGATTTGAAAGAACACCTGTACATCGTCAGCAAGGTCTATTCAAAAGCCTATTGTATGAGATGAAGGCATTGTTTTCGTCATCCTCCCTCTAAAGGCTTGTAACTTTTAGAAAGAGTTGAATGTTATAAAAAAGCATAGTTTAAATGTAATAAAAACGAATGTATTAATTCAAGACAAAAACATGCAATGCATTAATGAAACAAAGTTTGACATTAATAGGTAATTGTTTGAATAAAAAAAATTACAATTTGAAAATTCAAAATGAACAAGACGCTCTCAATGATTCGGCATAGGAGCAGTGATCACGTTTGGAGTCTCCGGAGGGTCAAACTCAATCTCCTTGGTGTCAATAAAATTCTTAATCTTGTACTTTAACGCCCAACAATCGTTAGTATCATGCCCGGGACTACCGGAATGATAAGCACACGTTGCATTAGGATTGTAGTTAGGAGAAGAAGTTTTGGGGTTTGGATGAGGTCCTATCAACGTAATCAGGTTCATCCTCAACAAGTGTTGTAGCACTTGAAACAGCGGCATGTTGATGTTGGTAAACTGTCTTTTGGGCTTGTTTGGCCTTCATTGATTTCTCCTTTGCCGGTGCGAAACAGAACTAGAGATCAGGACTGCCCCCACATGTTGGTCATGACGACTCTTTTGACCATACACAACATTGGACTCTTTCTTCCCATTGTATGGCTTTTTCTGAGCATCAGAGGGTGTAGCTCCTTGGATCTTTCCGCTTTTGATGCCAGCTTTGACCTTTTTGCCAATCAGTATTATCTCGGTGAACCCGGCTGAGGAGCTTCCGATTAGGTGATTAAAGAAAGGCCCAGTCAAAGTTCCCATGAAGATTGATCGTGGGATTTGTACTTATGTATCCAATGATTCAGACTGCAAGTGCACAGTCTTGTCGAGTAGTTTTAAAAGATATCGAACCACAGAGACTGATGAATCGATCTACCGTTTTCTATTGTTACTATGTAAATCTAAAGCTAATGAATATTTTATTTGGGTTGTAGGGAAACTAATCGCTAAATTAAGTTGTATTTTAATAATCAATGAGCTTAATTACCAGTATGCAACAGTCTTACCTCGGGAACTAGTGACCTGTCGGGCATCTTTATATTTTCAAAACAGTTTTCAGTAAAACCTATCTAGTTTAAAAACCCTCGTCTCACACTGTCGTTTTGTTGATCTAGGCTATGCAGTTAAGTCCTAACATACGCTTCCGCCATCCCGCAGGAGTTAAAAACACTTTTTGGAAACTAAACAAAATCTTAATTAACTTTAAAGTGCTTCCGCTGTATTTTAATCCAATGCCTAATTACTACTGTCCAGTTAAAAGATCTCAAACTTCTGCTTTGTTGACCCTAACCTCTATCTGTTTTTTTACTTCCGTAACAAAACAATTTAATGATTTGAAAAATAGTAACTTAGGCCAGAAAAGAAAGTTTCGTAGTAAAAATAGTCCCGACTAAGTTACTCGTTCCCTCGGTTGATTGACTTTACATACCGGTATAAGATTTCTAGCTTGACATAATATTAAACCAAATCGCAGAATAATTTAAAGAACAAACACAAATAAACATACTTATATTAATTAATAAGCAATAAGAATTTTTAAACATAAACCTGGTAATAACTCTGAAGACAGAAGCACTCCTGCACAAATTGTAGGCTTTGCTTCGATCGGTGAATATATTTAACCGTACAGAAGAAAATAATGCTGAAAGAATAATGCTGGAAAGAAATAACTGGAAAAAGAAAATAATGCTGAAAAGAAAATAATGTTAAAAATAATATTCTGCTGAAAATAATATCTTCTTAATAAAATCTCTAAACTTTCTCGCCAAAAAGAAGAACTAAAACAAAATGTTGGAATCCTGGACCCCCCAGAGAGAGAAAAAGAGAGACCCCTGGTAAATGGTTGAAGCCTCCTATTTATATCTTTCTTGAATAACTGCAGGTGAGAATTTGTAGGAGAGTTTGTAGGGCTGTTGAATCTCTCCGTAGTTGACTTGGTGGAACATGGATATAGCAACTAACACACTTTCGTTGCAAGCTTTAAGGGACGTGGGCAAAATAATAGGAGATGTTGTGCTTACTTGGTCAAATGCATGATGGTCGTCATGCTTGCCTTCCGGTCGTCGTGCTTTACGTGAGGGTCGTCATGCTTTATGTGACGGTCGTCGTGCTTTACGTGACGGTCGTCGTGCTTTAAGTGACGGTCGTCGTGCTTTATGTGACGGTCGTCGTGCTTCATGTGGCCACACGCTTCTTCTTTTTGGGCTTGGGCTTATCTTTGGCTCTTTACTTTTTGTATCCTTTTTTCTTTTTGGATATTTCCTAGTTTTCTTCATTTGTACCCCCTTTTCTTCCTTTTCTCACAAAAGCTTCATTTAATTAAATACCTACAATACAATTAAATACCAGCGTAATACCAACATAAAGAAACATAATTAAAATAAAATAGAGACATAATTTATATTAATCAAGCCAAATATACTATACATTTTCGTGTTATCAAACTCCCTCATACTTAAACTTTGCGTGTCCTCAAGCAAATGCTAAGTATGTTTTTCTAAACATGGTCAGATGCACGGTTATGACTCGGATCAAACTAATATATAGCTGCGTTGTCAGAAAATCTGTGGCTCGATTCATGCTCTATTACTACGTCAATGACACTAGACAGACCCATTTTATGTAAACTAGTTACAGGTCCTATCATAACCTACCTCGAGTATTTGTCTTGTTTTGCCCTTTTCATTCTAGCGCAATCACATTAAGCCCTTTATCTTTACACGCACATAGCAGAACAGTCGGTTAGTGGTTTATGATCCTTATAAACTTTTAGAGGTTTCTGGCACAGTAATGTGGCAACCTTTTCCAATTCAATGGTTGGATGCGGGGGATCAGACCGTAATCTGACCTACCGAGTTCAGTACCAGATGCTCCTGAACCATCTACCAAATGATTTTTCATGTTACTTTGTAAGGTTTACATCCTTTGGATTAGGCGATCGGGTAAGGATCGTCCAATTTAATTGGTGTGTTTCCTTGCAACATTTTGCTGAAATATTATATCATCCACTTATATTCATCGACTTCCTGCGTAGTTTGTGTTTAAGACGGTGCTGACTGCTAATATAAACTACTCCGGGTTACTACATAGACTAAACTCAGGGTGTTGGAATAACAGGTACTTGAACTGATCTATCATACTCTGGGGTTGTAGAATGTCTAGATGGTAGAAATTTCGCTTAATCTTGCCACAATTCTTGGCAATTAAGGATCTTGCAGTCTATGTACTTGTCGAGTGAGTCAAAAAAAAAATTTTATAGGGCTCAAAAAAGAAAGGGGAGTCTAAAAGAACAACACAAATTGCTTCAATAGATAACTTGATAAAAAAAATTTATTGAATTAAAGATAACGAAAGGGAAATTACAAAGAAAAATAAAAATTACTAGGAAAGGGAAATACTTCCTCCCCCATACTTGAATCATACATTGTCCTCAGTGTATTGACAAAATATGGAAAGGGGAAATGGAAACTGGACAATCATTCTTCCTCCTCTTGTCTTTGGAATCGGCCACGTGTCCTCGCTCTTCGACGTGCTTTCCCACCGTGTATGGAAGATTCGCCTCCATCTCTCTGAGATATGATGTTATACAAGTCATCAACACGAAGTGTTAAGGCTCGCATATCTTCTGTCATTCCTGTGGTGAATTCCAGCATACTCTGATCATGCCTGCGAGTGTATTCGTTTTGGTCTCTCTGCATTTGTTGCATGAGAGTCAGCATCTCGATTTGGCGCGTCTCGAGGCTCTGGTAGCGCTGAGTGGACAGCTGGTTTTGCTGCATTATTGCGGCATAGATTGCATCGATGGTGGCGGGATTGTTAGCTTGTTGTGGTTGGGGCTCTTGCTGCTCTAATTCTTCTTTGATTTCGTCAGCGGCAGCGTTGTTGGCCTCACCTTGATTTCCTTGCTCGTTTTCTCTGGGTTCTGGGGCGTTCAGGTTGTAAAGCCAGTTATCTGGATTACCCAAATTAGTACGATTTTGATTTGGCATGATCACGCTATGAACTTTTGCATTCTTCACCATTAGATAGTACCCTCCAGCTTCTCACACTTTGATCAGACGGCCAACTCTACAGTTATCAATATCCATATAAACTGTTGGCAGCGGAGGTAGGAGTTGAATCCTTTCCCCCCAGTTCAGGTGAACTGCGATTGTGGTGACAATGCCTCCGATACAGAAAGGCGTGGTCCCGTCTCTTGTAACAAGGTTTTGAATGTGGGCCATCATTAAAGTAACGGGATTAAGACGGAGGTTTTGTGAAAAGGTACAATAAAGAGCATACAATTCTTTAGTGTTGACTTTGTTGTTGTTTGCCCTTCCAAATACTATGTTTTCCATAACGCGGTGTAAGAAGCGAATGTTTGGGTTGTGGATGTGAGAGGCGTAGCGTGCTTCGGGATTAACATTTGGTTCACCGGTTATTCTCTCCCATAGTGCATATGCACTTCCATTATAATCCAATTCTGGGGGAATGCGATATTGCACATTATTCCCACGGGGAAAATGAAATATGTCGCTCAAATTTTCATGGCTGAGTGTGTACTCTCGGTTGAACATCCGAAATTGAGCGACTCCCGTTAGGCGTGCGTCGGTATCATCGCGAGTGTGATAGGCGTAGGAACTCAAGAATTCCAACGTGAGAGCTTCGTAAGTTGGTGTGTTCATCGTGCTAATAAAGCTCAGGCCAGATTTGTTCAGCAAGCCTTGCATATGGGTTTGCAACCCCAATTCTTGCAAGCAGTTGTTGTCGACGAACCTCGTGGATGTTAGCCCTCGACGATGGAATTTTATGTACCTTTCCTTTTGAAGTTCACCTACTTCTCCTTGTCGGAGCACGAGATTTCGCATGTCGGGTTCGGGTTGGTTTGGTGGATTCCTTTGGGCGGCCATGATTTTGAACTTGATAGAAAAAATGTATTTATGATAAAGAGATGGAAGGTGGGTGGTAGTGATGAAACTAAGGATGGAAGAGAAGTTTATATAGATGGTTTTATTGAGTAGGAAATTTGAATGAGGTTTATGGGAGAATTATGAATATGAGAGGTTATGGAGGTTAAGGATGAATGGAGTAAATGGGGTAGTGGGGGTTTTAAAACAAAATTTCGTTCAAGTTTCAATGATTCAACGGTCACGGGAAGAGAAATCGTGGGAGACAGGCTTCTGACGCTTGTCACGCATTCCTGACGTTCGTTAGGGTCAAAGAGACAAGCTCTGACGCTCATCACATGCTTCCCGACGTTCGTCAGGGTGTAATGGTGCGTGCATGTCTTTTGTTTGACCGCGTGCAGTAAAGCAAGAATTGATTAATTAATTTATTCATATAGTTTGAGTAGTGTTACAAGGGATATATATCTATGTGAATAGTTAGTGGCACATAGTAGAATCGGAGGAATGATAATCGAAATGAATAAATAAGAAATAAATTAGAAATAATTTAATTAAAGATAAAAATTAAATGAAAAACTTGTGGGTTGCCTCCCACACAGCGCTTGTTTAATGTCGTTAGCTTGACGGCTCAGGAGTGCAAGCACTCATGGTGGTTCTCTCGAGGATGACTCCTCGGTTGAACTTTTAGTAGTTGTCATTTTCCATGGCCACTTATCAAGCCATCTCAAATATCCCTCACCTTTTCTTTTCTTTCTTTTGTGGGGTGGTTCATTCTTCTGAACTTGTGGTGGTGGTTCTGGATCTATCATAAGTATCAACTTTTCAAGTTTGGGCTTAGTGATTTCATCCACCACCTCAAAGGTTAACCTTACCCTCTTAACGCTAACCATATCCCTAGTTTCATGGTCCTCTAATTTTCTCTTTTTATGCAAGACTTCAAACAAGGGTGCGTTAGTGTGGATATTTTCCAATACCTTCATACACATTTTAGATTGGGAGTCTATATGAGCTTCCATAAAACTTTTAGAGAAAGGAATCAGTGGGGTATAGGGATGAGGAACAACAATAGGTGCTTCCTTCTCTACCTTTTCTATAACCTCCCTTTTAGATGGTGTTGGAGGATTTTTCTCAATCTTTACTCTTTTCTCGTCTGAACTCTCCTCAGCCACATCATCACTCTCCTCAACCATATCGTCACTCTCCTTAGGATTTTCAATTTTTTTTTCACTAGTGGTTGTTTTAACATCCAATTTATCCTCAGGGAAGGGTCCTAGAGGGTTTTGTTCAAGCTGGGAGATTTGAGTCTCTAAGGCTATGTTGTGAGTCACGAGCGACTCAACCACAGTGGTCAGTTGCCTAAGGTTTTCACTATTTTGAAGACTTTGTTTTCTAAACTCTTCGTTCTGGACAATTTGTGTCTCTACGAAGTGCTCCATCATAGATTCTAACCTAGAGTGAATTAGTGTCGCATCAGAATCCTCCATTGATGTTTCAAAGTTGAAATCATGTGATTCTTCTGATTCTTCAAAGTGAGTTAGAGTCACATTTTGTGTTTCCACAGAGTGCTCTGTCATTATAGATATTTCATTTTCCATTAATATTTCGAGGTAGGATTTATAGGATTTTTGCGTCCCCTCGAAATATTGGGTGTAGTGATTGTAAGGGAAATTTGGTTGAGGATAAGTTTGGTTGGAATTATAATATTCTTGCGATTCCTCAAAATTTTGGGATTGGTAGTTGGAAAGGTAATTCGGGTGAGAATGAGTTTGTGACGTATTGAAATTCTCCAAAAGTATTTCGAGGTCGGATTTATGGGATTCTTGTGATTCCTCGAAATACTCGGAGTGGGAGTTGTATAAAAAAGTTGGGTGATACATAGTAATTGGGACAAAAATTTGAGATGATACTCTTGAATGTGGCGTCTAAGTCTGAGATACCGCTCGATATCGTTGATTTGTATGTATAACGGCTCGCCTTGCGAACGAGTGTTTGGTATACAAATAAGAAAAGAAATAGAAAAGAAATAGAAAAGAAAAAGAAAAGAAAAAGAAAAGAAAAAGAAAGGTTTTTGCTCTAGTCTCTACTGCGTAACAAAAGAGTAGCGATATCGACTTAAATCAGTCCCCGGCAACGGCGCCAAAAACTTGATCGTGGGATTTGTACTTATGTATCCAATGATTCGGACTGCAAGTGCACAGTCTTGTCGAGTAGTTTTAAAAGATATCGAACCACAAAGACTGATGAATCGATCTACCGTTTTCTATTGTTACTATGTAAATCTAAAGCTAATGAATATTTGAATTGGGTTGTAGGGAAACTAATCGCTAAATTAAGTTGTATTTTAATAATCAATGAGCTTAATTACCAGTATGCAACAGTCTTACCTCGGGAACTAGTGACCTGTCGGGCGTCTTTATATTTTCAAAACAGTTTTCAGTAAAACCTATCTAGTTTAAAAACCCTCGTCTCACACTGTCGTTTTGTTGATCTAGGCTATGCAGTTAAGTCCTAACGTACGCTTCCGCCATCCCGCAGGAGTTAAAAACACTTTTTGGAAACTAAACAAAATCTTAATTAACTTTAAAGTGCTTCCGCTGTATTTTAAGTCAATGCCTAATTACTACTGTCCAGTTAAAAGATCTCAAACTTCCGCTTTGTTGACCCTAACCTCTATCTGTTTTTTTACTTCCGTAACAAAACAATTTAATGATTTGAAAAATAGTAACTTAGGCCAGAAAGGAAAAATACTCATTTTGGTCCCTTAACTATACCCTTGGGTTCATATTGGTCCCTTAACTTTTTTTTGTGTCATTTTGGTCCCTTAACTTTCAAAAAGTTTCATTTTAGTCCTTTTTGTCTAACTTCGTAGCTAATTAGACGGAAAAACTTTGAAATCAGCCGCTAAATTCATAGCTAATTAGACAAAAAGGACTAAAATGAAACATTTTGAAAGTTAAGGGACCAAAATGACACGAAAAAAAGTTAAGGGACCAATGTGAACCCAAGGGTATAGTTAAGGGACCAAAATGAGTATTTTTCCGGCCAGAAAAGAAAGTTTCGTAGTAAAAATAGTCCCGACTAAGTTACTCGTTCCCTCGGTTGATTGACTTTACATACCAGTATAAGATTTCTAGCTTGACATAATATTAAACCAAATCGCAGAATAATTTAAAGGACAAACACAAATAAACATAATTATATTAATTAATAAGCAATAAGAATTTGTAAACATAAACCTGGTAATAACTCTGAAGACAGAAGCACTCCTGCACAAATTGTAGGCTTTGCTTCGATCGGTGAATATATTTAACCATACAGAAGAAAATAATGCTGAAAGAATAATGCTGGAAAGAAATAACTGGAAAAAGAAAATAATGCTGAAAAGAAAATAATGTTAAAAATAATATTCTGCTGAAAATAATATCTGCTTAATAAAATCTCTAAACTTTCTCGCCAAAAAGAAGAACTAAAACAAAATGTTGGAATCCTGGACCCCCCAGAGAGAGAAAAAGAGAGACCCCTGGTAAATGGCTGAAGCCTCCTATTTATATCTTTCTTGAATAACTGCAGGTGAGAATTTGTAGGAGAGTTTGTAGGGCTGTTGAATCTCTCCGTAGTTGACTTGGTGGAACGTGGATATAGCAACTAACACACTTTCGTTGCAAACTTTAAGGGACGTGGGAAAAATAATAGGAGATGTTGTGCTTACTTGGTCAAATGCATGACGGTCGTCATGCTTGCCTGCCGGTCGTCGTGCTTTACGTGACGGTCGTCATGCTTTACGTGACGGTCGTCAAGCTTTACGTGACGGTCGTCGTGCTTTACGTGACGGTCGCCGTGCTTTAAGTGACGGTCGTCGTGCTTTATGTGACGGTCGTCGTGCTTCATGTGGCCACACGCTTCTTCTTTTTGGGCTTGGGCTTATCTTTGGCTCTTTACTTTTTGTATCCTTTTTTCTTTTTGGATATTTCCTATTTTTCTTCATTTGTACCCCCTTTTTCTTCCTTTTCTCACAAAAGCTTCATTTAATTAAATACCTGCAATACAATTAAATACCAGCGTAATACCAACATAAAGCAACATAATTAAAATAAAATAGAGACATAATTTATATTAATCAAGCTAAATATACTATACATTTTCGTGTTATCAAAGATGTCAATGAGTTCCTTGTCAGTTAGAGCGGGCTGCACCCTCCCATCCAGATCTCTCCACTTTTGGGCATATCCTTTGAAGCTCTCATTGGAACCCATGGTCATGTTCTGCAATTGCACACGAGTTGGTGCAAGATCAGCGTTGTATTGGTACTTCTTATAGAAAGAAGCAGCTAGATCCTCCCAGGTGTGGATGCTAGAACTCTCCAATTGATAGAACCATTCAAGTTGAGTCTCTACTAGGCTCTCTTGGAAGAAATGGATCCAAAGCTTAGGATCGGTTGTGTATGGTTGAATCTTGCAGACATAAGACTTTAAGTGCATCTTAGGGAAAGAGACTCCATCTTACAGGGCAAAGGTAGAGATTTTGAACTTTGGCGGGATGACCACTCCAGAAACCAAACCCATGTCTCCTAAATTCAGGCCAGGTGTCTGCTGAATCTCCATAGCATTGAGACGATCCTCCAGTTGTTTGTACTTGTCATCAACGGGAGGATATTGTTCCTCAGAGTAGTCAGCTTCGACTTCATCAATCGCCAGACTGTAGTCTTCTTCATGACTATCCCCATGTTGGATGGAGTTGAAAGATCTAGAGATCCCTTGACTGGTCCTCTAAGTCTTCTTCTTATGTTCAGGACGCCTACTGACTTCTTAGGATTCTTCTTCTTTTCTTTGAGAAGGAGATTCTTCAGGTCCTCTTGCCCCTTAGCCATGGACAAGAACATTTGTTGGAATTGAGCGTTTTGAGCTTCAAGATCTTTCACCGTTTGTTCCATATCCATCTTACTGAAATAAACAGTAGGAAGATAAGGAGACCTGTATGGGAGAAACCTATCATGATATGATGCATGATATGTGGATGCATGTTTTCAAGGATCTCGTGGGGTAAATGTTAGTAGTCACTTACAGCTTTGATTGGAGAACTTTGTATCGGTGGATGTCCTTCCACGAGAATTAAGCTCACCATGTCAAGTGGGTTGTAGCCCTTGACTCAAGTTGTTGTACTTGATCTTTGACGGTGTTTTGTTAGAGGAAAATAAATAATCTTTCCCCTTGATATACGTCTGGTTCAACGTGACCCTGCATCATAGACCCTTGAGATCCTTGAAATGGTTATTGAAAATGCTATGGCATGATGTTATGATGTTATGTACAAGTATGCAAAGTAAACAAGTTTATATACAAATAATCATATACACATAAAGCAGACAAGTCCTTAGGTTTAGGCTTTCATGGAGTTTGTAGGTAAGTACCCTCTTGAAGTTTAGTTGGCTCAACTTGTCCTAGTAATAGTAATCGGGTTCTAAGGGATCTCAATATCACTGATATTTCCCACAAGTTTTGTTCTGATAGGCGACTGACTTGCAACCAAACAAAACTCAAGAGTCAAATCTCAATGAGTGTAGCATCGAGTATTAACTAATCTTCGATAAAAACCAAATTCGACTATCTCACTACTTCCTAATGGCCAAGGATGAGTCAATTAAAAGGTTCTAAAGGTCAGTTAGCGCTTAATGACACTAAGGAAGCCTAATGTTATTCTTGACTGAATCAAGGAACATTAGCACAAGCCAAAGTATCACACTAACATAGTTATCACTTCTTCCATATCGGTATACCCCGTACAGCTTCCATGATTTATTTCTACTTACCAAAAAAGGTGCCCCAGATCTAGGTGTAGGATGTTTAACAGTAACCCAAACAAGGACCCAAAGAATGTAAAGCAAGTAAAGCAAGTAAAGGTGATTTAACCCTAAGGTAACCCCACTTGATAAACTCCCCAGTAGAGTCTCCAGTTCTGTGATACGGTGGAAGAAATTACTTGGGTGTTTTGCGTTTGATCACAATTATTGCGATTAGCAAGAGTCTCCACCGACTTTTCTTTTATCCAATAAGGAAAGGCTGAAAAGAATAGGAAAGACCTTTCGTGATTATTTCTGAGTTCGGGGGGTAGATTATGAAAAGGGAAGGTATTAGCATCCTTTTCATCCGTAGTTATCTATGGGCTCTTAGTTGCTTTCTAGATCACTTTCTTTTGTTTGAAAGTGTGCTTGTGATGTGGGTTTTGAAAGTATTTTGAAAATGTGACTTTGTAATGGTTCTCATTTCTATAAGAACGCGTACAAAGTGTTGTTTGGAAAATAATTCAAAGAGGTGTTTGTGGAATGTGTTTTTGAAAGTGATTTTGAAAAAGGTGTCTTTGTAATGGATCTCGTTTCTATAAGAACGCGTACAAAGTGTTTGTATTTTGAAAATGTTTCAAAATGAGAGTGTTGGTGTATGAAATATTTTTGTTGTGAGCAAGCGAGCAACTAGAAGCAAATCTACCTACACAAAAGGTCTTAGATGTTCTTTTCCTCCTCCTTTAGATGTTTCTATCTCACCATTGTTTTGGTAAGAAGCCCCTTCGTTGGATGTGAAGGGACGGGCGTGGGACGTTTGTATAGTCATAGAAGGCAATCTATGGGACGTTTTAGCAATGTCGTTTAGGGACTAGATCGTTTACCGAAGGCAACATCGAGGGTCATCGAGGGACTATGATCTTTTACCGAGGATCTTTGCTAAAATTCCCATGTTCGAGGGACATGACTATTTTTTCGATAGGCAACAAGTGAGATTACCCTAAGAGTGCATGTGTGCAAAGTGTATTTGATTGCATGCATTTAGTCTTTGATTTTTGGGTTGTCTATTTATTGTTTTATCTTGCCATACATCCTATTTACTAGCATTTGTATAAAGCAATAAAAATGCAGAAAAGAAAATTCCTACACTATTACAACCATATTGAAAGGCAAGAAAAATGTAAAGGAAAAATTAAAATAAAAGAAGAAAAATAGGGGTCTTTCGATTGGGGCAGGAGAACCCTTCGATTTTCATTTTGTTGGCCTCCTTCGATTGGGGCTGGCATCAGCAAGGTCATGGCTTTCGATTGGGCCTTGGCAGCAGCAACTCGTGTCTTTCGATTGGGCACTAGAACCAATGTATGGAGAAGCCCAAGGTTCTTCCTTTCGATTCTGCCTGGAAACCAGTGTGGCGCAGCCTGCCTTTTTGTTTGGGCTTGGAAGTCAACATGGTTTGCCTCCTGGTTGCCTCTTTCGTTTGACCCGGAGAAAAGGGGTAGAAGCCAGAAGCTTCGTTTCCTATTTCTTGTTTCTTTCGTTTAAGGCATTAAATGGCAACATGGCCTAAGGCCATGCTAGTATTTGTCTTGCAAACAGTTTAATAGTTAAAGCATGTTTAGGTAAACAAAAAGCAAATGAAAGGGTTAGTTCTGAAAATATGTTAAGGGGGTGAAAACGAAAAGAGCAAAGAATGTTATGTACATGATATTTGAAACGAAAAGCTTAGAGTCAGAACGACTTACCTCAAAGCTGGTGTATGGGATTCGAGCTTGAATTGATGGCACTAGAAGGAGGGGATTCGAAGAGTTGCCATAAAGGGGGGTTTACTTTTGGTTCGAAGAGTTGGCACAGGAGGTTATTTTTTGAGTTTGAACAAAAAAAAAACTTCTAGGTGTGGGGTGCTCTTCAGAATCGAAAGAGGTGAGTGTGTGATTCTGGGTTTGTTCTTCACAAGTGTTTAAGGACTTGGGATTTTTTTGTGTTTGAGAAAAATTTGGAGATTCTTTTCTTTCGTCCAAAAAATCCTCCTCAACCTTTGCATAGAATCCCTCTATTTATAGAGAAAAAGTGGACATGTTGTAGTAGCCAGCTTTGCAAGGAAATGATAAAAAAATGTAACGTGACAGTACAAGTGGGGGGCCTTTTGGCAGTAGGGGTGCAGAAGATGTGACTTATGCTTCTGGCCCTCTGATTATACCAAGATTTGAAAGAAACATAGCCTGTCAAGTAGCTGGTCATGCGATTTTCCTCAGATTTGCTTCAAACGAAAACTGCTTCGAATGGTTCAACTTGGTTTCGAAGGAAGCTGATTCGAAGGGAATCAAAGCTCCAATCGAAGCTTTGTATGTTGCTTGCTTCTGTCCAATCGAAGGTTTTCCTTCCCATGGTCATATGTGGCCAAACGAAAGAGTGTACGTGGGGGGCCCTGTCTTGTGACTGTTTAGCATGGGGGAAGTTCCTGGCTTCTGAATCGAAGGGCGCTCTTTCAAGGGAAGCAAGAACTTAGTAAAATCTTGTATGAAGATACCTCTTGGCTCAAATGAAGCTTGTATGAAGCAGAGTCTGCAAGAGGCCCTTGGTGCAAGTGGATTCGAAGGAGGTTTCAAATCCAAACGAAGGATGTACCGAAGTTGCATTCGAAGGAGATTTCAAATCCAAACGAATGATGTACCTAAACTTGCATTCGAAGGAGGATTTAAGTTTAAAATGAAGGACATACCCAAGTTGCATTCAAAGGAGGCTCTTGCTCAAAATGAAGGATGTAATCCAAGTTGCATTCGAAGGAGGCTCTTGCTCAACTGAAGTTTACATACAGGCACGCAGAAGGTGAGTGCCCAAACGAAGATTTGCATGCATGAACTTGTGTCTAAACGAAGACTTTGACTTGCAGGGGGTACATGTGGCCAGCAGGTCATGGCCTTCGATTGCAAGCATGCAGGTAATATACTTGTCCAATTGAAAGGCTTGCCCTGCATGGGGCACTTGTGGCAGCAAAAATTGGTTTTCCAAGCAAGCATGCAGGCAGCAAAATACACAAACTAAGCCTGCAACAAGAAGTCACGTGCCCAGGAAAAAGAGGCACACTAACAGCCATTTTGAGCAATCGAAGGAGACCAAGAGTCAATCGAAGGGTGCTGAATCGAAGGAGACCTGTTTTCCTCCAAATTTTTCAAAATGTTATTTTTAGCTGCTTTCTCCCTTTTTTGATAGTTTTCTTTTAATTTTGTTATTGGAAAATCCCAATGCACTTGTGCAAGTTTGAATCCTGAGAATCTTTGTGAGAAAAGCCTTGAGAATTGAGAGGGTAAATTTTTGGGTACAACAACATGGAATACCTTCGAGTATTGTGTCAGATAGAGATCTGAGGTTCATATCAAAGTTCTGGTAAGGTTTGCAGAATGCTTTTGGTACTAAGTTGAGGTTAAGTTCTGCATATCATCCACAGACGAACGTTCAGACAGAGAGGACTATCTAGTCTTTAGAGGATTTGCTAAGGGCTTGTGCATTAGAACAAGAAGTATCTTAGGAGAGCCACTTGTCGTTAATCGAGTTTACGTACAACAATAATTATCATGCTATTATTGGTATGTCACCATATGAAGTGTTGTACAATAGGATGTGTAGAACTTCATTGTGTTAGTATGAGTCAGGCGGGAGTGTTATGCTCGGGCCTGAGATTGTGTAGGAAACGACTAAGAAGATCAAGATGATCCAAGAAAGGATGAAAGCTTCCCATAGTCGTCAGAAGAGTTATCACGATAAGAGGAGGAAGGCACTTGAGTTCCAGAAGGACGGTCATTTTTTCTTGAGAGTTACTCTGGTAACTGGTGTTGGTAGGGATCTAAAGTCGCAAAAGCTGACACTAAATTTTGTTGGTCCATATCAGATTCCAGAGAAGATAGGTGAGGTGGCCTATCGAATTACTATACTGCAGTAACTTATGAATATTCATGGTGTGTTTCATGTATCTCAGTTGAGGAGGTACGTTCTGGATCCTTCGCATGTGATCCAAATGGATGATATACAGATGAGAGATAACCTGACATTTGAAGCATCACCCATGCAGATAGAAGGTTGGGAAGTGAAGCAGTTACGGGATAAAGATATTTCCTTGGTGGAAGTATTGTGGGGTGGACCAGCTGGTGGAAGTTTGACTTGGGAGCGTGACGATTAGATGGGGGAGTCGTATCCAACTCGGTTTTCCTCAGATAATTTTTTAGGACAAAAATTCTATAAGTGGGAGAGAGTTCTAACACCCTAAAATAATTAGATAATTTATTTAATTGATTTATTATGAAAATTTGTAAATTATTGGTGAATATATGATGTTTTGTTGAATATGATGTATGTTATGATGTTATGTTATGGGGTAAGGATGAATTAGGGTGATATTGGGTATTTTAATAATTCAGTATAATTATTTAGAATTATTATTAATTAAATAAAAGGGATATTGATGCAGAAACATTGGGGACAAGGTTGTAATTGGTGAAAGGATAAGTGAGGGTATGATGGGAAGTTCATATTAGGGGTCTAAGGGTTAAACAAGAAAATGAAGGAAAAGTGTTTCATTGCGTACGATCGTGAAAGAAGTAGAAGAGTGTAGCAGAACTAGGGCACGAGGAAACAAGGGGATTTGCGGTAGAACACAAGAAGAAAGATCACTTGATATGAAAATCTAAGGTAAGAGGTGATCATTGTTATTATAATTGATATGGGTTTTAGATGCATGTAGTTTGTTTGGGGTTTTGTGATAAATTGATAATATGATGAATCTATGATGAAATTGGTGAATAAATGATGTTGATAATATCATGATTTGATGTATGTAGTGCATACTGTGATGTGTTATTGTTGTATGATGAAAATATGAGTAATAATATGAGTTTGGGACTGTACTGATATGAAATCGCATGAGAAATTGAGACTGAATAGATGCATAATTGCAACAGGAAATACTTGTTTCGCACACAGCGTCGGGCGAGCCACATGTAGCATCGGCGAAGTTGTTCCGCTTGAGCAGCACTGGGTGAGCTCTAGGCGAGAAAGCATGTGACTTTAAGTGCTCCTGAAAAATGTACGGGAGGAGGAGTTTCGCTCCAGGGTCTTATGGCGAAGAGGGTGCGAGTGTGAGCTTCGTCGGGCGAGATTGGAGGCGAAGGAAAGGGTAGAAAAGAGGTGCTCCTGGAAAAATGTATGGGGGAAGCGTGTCGCCCCAGCGTCTCCGGGCGAGCAAAAAGCTTTGTCGGGCGAGCCTCAGGCGAGTGGGAAGCTGGCATTTTTTGGTTCTTTGTTGTTTTGCGTGGAATAAAATGAGCAATATTATGTGGTTTCCATGACTATTCCATGATGAAATATATAAGTATGTATTGATGAAATATGGTGTATGATTGTATGATATGTTGATTTTTATGAGTATGTTGTATGTTGTATAATGATGTATGAGACGATGACTTGTTGTATGATGATTACATGAATGATGATGTACTTGACTAGTTGTGGTCACGAATATTATGTTGTTTGTGCATCATGCCTTTATAGCATATGTTTGGACGTTGATCCACCCATGTTGTTTAGGACGTTGGTCCAGTATTGGCCTTAATCCCATTGTATAGATTGAGTATGTTATTATATTATGCTTCGGTTCCAAGAGGGAACCGATCATATGGTGGGGATCTTTGGAGGGTGATGGCCCAGAGCCCATCAAAATAGTTTGGTATCACATGCATGAGTCTATATTGATACATTGCATTCTATATGACATTGCATGATTGTTGATTTAAATGATGATTGCATGATGTTGTTACTTAAGTGATGTATGTGTTGATATTGTGAATTAAATAGTGCTTTATTAGTGAATGATTGATCTAACGGTATAAATATGTTGTGATCGAGATGATAGTACGAGAATGTGAGTATAATATGTGATATATGACGATATGTGGATTTCATGATAATGTTGTTGTAACTACTATATTTATTCTGTATATCTTTCATAATAACTTGTGATTACTTACTCTTTCTGTTTGAATGTTGCCTCCACGTGGGTAACGCGTAGGTGTTCAAGAGTAATTCGTAGAAGTTTAGAGGATAGCTTCGAAGTGTGTTGCTTATTTCCGTTGAATAAGAAGGTTTTTGCTCTGATATGTAACATCAGGGATTGGGATAGTTTGAGTTGAACTATATGTTCTTTTTGTTGACATGACCTATAAGTTGTTTTAACATTGTTATGTTGTTTTGAGTTATGGTTCATGAATGATGAACATGATGATGTTCCTTTAAAAGGACATTTAATGAAATTATGTTGAGGCTAATATTCCACTGCGTAGTAAATGATTTTATATGTTGAAATTTCGAAATGGAAATTGATTTATAATTGTTGAAAACCCTTGTTACGAAATAAGATATTTGTTATGATGTTTTCTATGAAGATGTAACACCCTTGTTGGTGATTTGAGTCTAAATTATATATTAAATAATTTGTAATTTATCCGTTGGGTTAAAAGGGTGTTACATATAATCATCACAACCCATATTCATCCAACACAAAATCAACAATATTCAACATTTACATCATTAACCAATTATAATTAATATTCTCACACATCATAACATCATCACAACATTGGACTCTCATAATTCGACATTTACTCGATTAAATAAATTCAAAGTTATTAACTCTCATCATCGCCAACATAACATCAACAATCCATGTAATCCTCCTCATCAGGTACTCATGTTATCATAACAACTTCAGCCCCTAATTCCATTTGATGGTAATTCCCGTTAGCTTTCCAACGTTTCAAACTGTGCCCCCAAACAGAGTCATAAATCTCAAGTTATGATCAAAACAGTATTTTGACAAAATCTGTCTTTCTGATTCGAATCAAGTGTAAAATGTGATTCGAATAAAATTGGGCAGAGACTCCAAAAAGGCCATGATTTGAATCAATTTCACGGTGTAAAAGCTATGATTCAAATCAAACTCGTCTGTAGCGTTTTTGTGCTAATTTTCACAGCAATTTCACTTCTAAACTCATTTTTTCTAACTTAGACATATTTCAAACATTCTCTAACATGTCTAAATAGCTTTTTTGAAAATCTATTATTATAAGTCAATTACCAACTATTATTACATCTTATTTCATCAATTTAACAAATTAATCATTATTTCTCATGATTTCACAATACCTTTAAAACCTTCAAAAGTCCATCAATGGAGGAAAACATCAATAATCCCAAAACAGTAACACCACACATAATCATGTATGAAAATTCATCATTAATTCAGCCAACAACATTATAACAGCATAAACACTCATAATTAATCAATGCAAAATACACTATTGGAGATTAAGGACTCATCTACTCTAACCCCTCATGCATATATCTTTTATTAAAGTTACTCTCCCCCTTTACCTGGTGATCCTAACAGCGATGAAACTTTGGTTTGGTTGATGACCTTCCCTCAATTCCTATCCTTCTTCTTCTCCCACTTGTTCCTAGCCTCTTTGTTTTTTTCTCTCCCAACCTTAAATATTAGACTAATCTAATTAAAATCAATTTCTACCCCACTTAATCTCTTCCCTCGTACTTCTCTCTAATATTTATACTAATATCCATTTTAACCCTAGTCTCTCTAGCTATTTACTCTCCATACTCTTACCTCAAAGTCACACACCCCGTCACACTTATTTATTTAAATAATTTAATTAAAATACTCTTTATTCTAATTATTAAGATTCTAAATAATTTTTATCAACTCCAACAAGTCACAACTTATTCTTTACACCTCTATTTATAAAACATATATCTTTACATTCTTATTTATCTAGTTATTCACACATAATAATTAATAAAATACATATAAATCACAAAGAATTCACAAGTAATTCGTTTTAAAATAATTTAATAAAAACTTACAATAGTCACCTTTAACTTGTGGTTTAAGTACTCCCAACATTTTGATTATTTGTAGTCGCTCAATATCAACCTAAATCACCTCATTATTAGAACTTTCTTCTTCATATGTTGACACGTTTGTTGTAATAGGTTGCTTCAACACGAACTTCTCATCAAAAGCATCATATTTGTTGATATGCTATATTATTTGAAACTAAATTGCATATACTTTAACCCCTACTTTTTTTAATCGACAAAGACACATTTTTTTGACTTTGAATTATATTTGGATTGATTTTCATTAAATATATGCATATAAGATAGACACCTAAAAATTCTTAAATTGTTAAGATCAATTAGACCATCTATTTATACATCCTCTCAAACTTTCTCCTCAAGTGAAGCTTATGGTGGTGTGTTGATGAGATAGTATGCCATGCTAACTTTCTATGTTCAAGACTCTTAGAAAGTATAGCATTTTAGTTATAAACATGTTCATTCTTTTTATCACACCATTTTATTGCGGTGTCTTTCAAACTCAAAAAATCTTATGGAAATCGTGGTCCACACAAAGTTCTTGGAAATTGAACCAATGTACTGAGTCATAGCACGCATGAGAAATCTACTTCTACAAGTCATAGCACACATGAGAATTAATGGACCATTTCTCAACTTTCTTTCATGACCATAGTGTTGTATAATTTTAAGGAAATGAAAAGATTTCTACAGTGCCTATTGGCTATGACTTTCGCCAAGTCGGTTGTAGAGGATCCAAGTTCGGCTTATTTATGTCTCGTAGAATCGAAGTTCTACCATAAACTCTTGCCGCTTAGGACAACACCAAGCAACTGCTTTTGCTGAACCAAGTACATGCAATGCATACTCAACAGCAAATACAGGTTCATGTGCTTTTATAGGAAACTCAAGGTTCTTCAGATCAACCGCAATTCCTGAATCCACTCTGAAACTGATGGGACCAACAACCTGCTGCTGAAGAGATAAGGTAGCATTGGGGCAAATTGCCTGGAGAGCTTCCATGTTGGGCTTTTGAGAATTGAGAAGATCTTGTGTAAGACTTGTTGCACCTAAAAGGAATTTGGAGCCAGAAGGAAAATCTAGCCGGGCCTGAAACCGAGAAAGATCTAGAAAATTTCTTTGGAAGTTTCCATGCTGGGCTGTAAATGAAATGGATCCAAATAAATCTGCTAAAAAAGAAGACTTTATTCCAGAAGCCTGAAGAAACAATCCTGAAAAATGTTCTCCGTCGTCATCGGTTTGCGCTCTTGCAGAATTCTCCCCAAAATATGTTGTTGCAGCAGCACCTTATACCATATAGAATTCAAAGAAACAATAAGCACTTTCTAAAAAGAAATAATAAGCACTTTCTAAAGAATTCAAGGAAAAAATAAGCACTTTCTAGTCGGAGACAACATACCAATCATCCCTGATGCAGACACGTGAGGATCTGAAAGAAATATGTCATATGGTTGTACCCATTTCAGTTTAGGAGTTTCACTTCTCCAGATATCAATGCTTTTCCTACAAGAAAATACGCTTTTGAAGGCCAAGCCCGGAAGTAGAGTCCGCGGCACTCTATCATTTTGATTTTGAGTACTCTCGAACTGCTTGGGTGACCCGGAAGTGTAGTGCGCAGACAAATGATAAGCAGCAGAAGAGTCACTGGCAGTCGAAGAAGCAAGATCAATAGCCATTGAAAATGGTACATCCCAGTAATTACCAATCTTATCAACAAAAAGACCAGGATAAACTGCTTCCACTGTTAGATCATGATGTGGAAACTACAATCACACAACAATAAAAGTTCATATTAGTGGAAAAAATTAAACCCAAATTCTAGTTCAGTTCTTGTCAAAATGTGACATCAGAAAAGCAAATAAAAGTATATATTTAATATAAATTTGGGTTAACCTCCACATACACGCGGTAGCTAATGCATAATTTATAATCAACCGTGTTATAGATATACTCATGCAGCTAAGTAAACTAGTCTTTAGTTTGGTTACAAAAATGATCAGGTTTTAATTTTGCTATATCATCTGTTTTTACTTAAAAATATCATATTTTTATTGGTAAAGTATCTTACAATTCATGATAAGATTCAATTCACGACTAGGAAAATAGGTCTTCTGATTCATTATTTGAATCTCGATTTGATAACCATGGTTCAGAGTTAGTTAGTCAGCTAGCTGTTGTAATAGTTTTATCCAACTGTACAACAAACCCTATGAATGTATGGCCTCACCACTGACTTTAACAGAATATGATATGGTTTCTAAGTGATGCTCTCAGGCTTTCGTGATTTATCTCTCTTTGCTCGCTCGCTGAGGCTATGGTGGTTGAGGTGTTGCCACAACAAGATTCACTGTCAAGTTAGTCAGAAGACTTGATATGACCCTTCCTTTTTCTTTCACCAGTCTGATCATGCAATGGCAATGCTCTTCTTGCCTCCTATTGCATGCATGCATGCATTATTATCACCTTGTTACTTTCCACTGCCAGACACCTTCAGGCTCTACCCAGTCAATCTCTTCTTCCACAAGCTTTCTATGCACTGCGTCATTGCTCTATGTCTCTGATAAGTTATCCTGCCGGTCCAATTCCTGAATTGATTCTAGGGATGTAGTTGAATCAGGTTAGATTAGACCTACCAGGATGGAGGATATAAAAGAATCAAATAGAGGAAGATGAATGGCAGTTACATTTTCTGTATTCACAACAAAGCACAAACCAGAACCACGACAGTCGACGGAGCAAAAAACAGAACCAACATGGAGACAAAAGGATACAAACAATAAATAATAATGATGTATTCCAATCAGTTAAATGTACAGGAAGACAGACAAAACGAGCCAGAGACTGAGATAAGGCATTCCATTAGACAAAGGTGTCAGCAACTGACATATCGTGGTCTGTCAGGATCAGGCGTTCCATTTGACAAAGGTGTCAGCAACTGACATATCGCGGTCTGTCAGGATCAAATCTTAAATGAGGAATGGCCAAGGTCTGTTATTCTTTCAGTTGGTTCTTTCTTTCTCACGCATAAACACCCTCACATTATCATATTAATTATTAACTTACCTCTGAAAAACCCTTAATTAAACCAGTGTTATCAAATTGTGGTTAAAGTGGCAATATACCGACTTTAATCCTTTTATTAGTAGGAATCTGATCAGTGGCAGTATGCAGTAAACTTTCTAAACATAATTCGCTATAAGTTGAGTTTCATCCATCTATTTGCTTTGTCAAATCTCAGAGAACTAATGAAGTACTTCTGGGAGGCTATCTTGGGTATAACAGTTTCTAAATCCCTATACCTTTCCAGGGCAGCATCTTTTGCAAACTATTTAAGTGTTTTAAACTGGCAGCAACCTAGATAAACGTAAGATGTCAACAGAGTTCAACAGAACATAAGAAACAAAGTTTTACTATGATGGGTGGGTTGCTCTCTCTGGCAAACCTCTCTTTCACTTTCACATGATTTCCCACACTTTCCTTAAATTTAAAGTCCATACTAAGAGCTATCAAACTGGGAATAGCAGAGTTATCTTTGGAATGCAAACTTTATTCCCAAACAAATAAAGAAATTCACAATAACCGCATCCCGTGGCATCTTGACTAATATATGAAAAGTACACAGTAGCACAAATGGAATGGGCTCCTCATCGAACACCAATGCCATAGAAATCTAGAACTGTATCATGACAACAAATGCTAAAAAATATCGAGAATAAAAGCATCGCAAAAGATTTACAAATTTGTATTGTAATAAGATTGCAAAAAATGCATACCTTATGATGAAGGACAGCTTTCCCACGAGGTTTATCGGTATAGTCATATGAATCTAAGCCAAAAAGTAAAGTATCATCCGGTGTTAACTGGAACTCTGAACATAATCCCAAGGCATACAAAGACTTCTTCTTTAGGTGGTTCCCAAAGGTTTTCAACCAAGAGGAAACCCGCGTTGGTTTTTCCTCGCTGTTGTTAACAGAGGAGATGAATTTCTGCAAATTGAACTGACCCAGTAAAAATACAACCCTGCAAAACTCTCAAACTTTAATATCTATCAGCCAATATAAACTCCATGATAATTGACAGACACAGTTCAATTATGATTCTATGAAATACAGACACCTCTAGGAGTAGGCGTGTCGCGGTGTCCGACACTCGTAGGACACGTGTTGGAAAAGTCAGACAAATGTTGAAAAAGTCAGACAAATATCCCAAAATAAATGATTAATTTTCTTTGTTTCGACACTCTTAAATTGGTGTCCGACACCCATATGACACTCATACAACACGTGTCATACTATTTAGACAAGTGTTTAAGCACTTGTAAAACTATTCGGAAGAGTTTAAGGAAACAATTGATGACATGTGTATAAGGTGTTTTGAATTAACAAAGAGGGTGAAAGTTTGGAAATGGGGTTTGATGAAAGTTGAAGAAATTACCAGTTATCAGAAAAGGGAAGTGAGAGAAGACGTTGAAGAGTGAAACCTTGAGGTTGCGAAAAGGTTGGAAGCAAAGAGGCGTTCATGAAAAGTTGCATGAATTGAAGTTGTCTAGGTCTGGAAAGTCTTGCACCTCGTGATAAACCCAAAGGGAGAGGATCACCTGGGACGGGACAAGCCAAGCCATCGAGTGTTTTTGGAGTTGAAATGTCCAAATCCCAAAACCCTCCTCCATCCATTACCCATCTTAGTTTCCTCATCACAACCCCGAACAAGGAAATGAGAATGGTGATGCTCTTGGTTCTTATCTTAGGACATGTGGATTAATCACTTTGACTTAAACAAAACAAAATAAAACAAAACAAAAAAAACATGTTTTTTAAAATAAAAACAAGTCTTGCAATCCTTAATTTCAATTAAACATGAATGAAAAGGAAAATGAAAGCTTAGAAATTATAGTTACAAATTCAAACCCCCCAAACTTTAATTGTTTCTTAAGGGCTAAAAATCATGAAGGATCTGAAAATTAAAGGCGATTTTTAGAAGAGTTTAAGTTAAACATTGAAAGTCTTGGTCTTAGTTTACAATCAAGATTTAGAAGGTGTTATATTTGTTTTAGTGGTTATAAGAAGGCTCTGCTAAAGGCTTGTATAACATTTATAAGATTAGATGTCATTAATAAAGGACTGCAAGACGTGGCTAATTTTAAAATGGTTAATAACATGACATAAAAATGTACAAAAAATAATGAAAAACAACACAAATACTTTTCCAAAATACTTTTTAAATTGGTCTAATATGTCCATGTTGGAAACAACATAATATAAAGGGTGTTACTTTTTTCCATCTTTATTGGTGCTCACGCGTAATTTTGAAAAACCAAAAATGTCACTGGAATTCATAAATGCATTTCTTGACGCAACTCATTTCACACCATATTCATTGTGAGTGAGTCACACCTTCATATTTGTCAAAAACTAGTATGAAAATGCATATCCGTAAAAAATACAGAAGTATATATCTTGACAAATTTTTAGTTTAATGCGTGTCAGACCTTCCCCCTTCCTTATTTCCAACAAAACATACGAACACTTTATGGAATCATGTTTAACTCAAATAAACTCTCGATAATGCGCTTTTGATGATGACAACTAAATAAAGTATTTGATTGAACCTGTATAGTTGATGGTGTCTTTACTCTCTCCCTTAACTTTTTATTTTCTACTTTATTAATTTATGATGCTAATTTCTAAAAATATTTTTAAAATGCTTTTAAACTCTGAAGATAGTCATAAAAGTGTTTACACCATAGTTTTCAGAAACTCATAATTCACCTCCACCCCACCCCTCTTATGTATGGAGTCACATGTCCAACAAGTGACATCATAACCTAACTCTTAAGACTAATCGTCTTAGTAGAAAAAGGATTTCTAACACCTTTTTAAACAAGAGATCTTTTCTAAGTCCACCTCCATCTTTTAATGGTGTTAGGTTTGAATTATGGAAAGCTAGATTCAAAATTTTAATTCAAAGTATTGATTTTTAATTATGGAAAACTCTAATCAACAGTCTATTTATCCCTACTCATCAAGATGATGGAGAAGTAATTGATAAACATAATTTACTTTGGACTGTAGAAGACAAGAATTTTTTTGAAAGTGAACTCAAAACAAAAAGGTTTACAGTAATGTCTTTAGATGATAGTAAACTCTTTTATGTTTATAATTGTAAAACTGCCAACGAAATGTGAGATATTCTTGAAATGATATATGGAGTTTCTCCAAGTATCGAACAAGAGGAAATGAACACAAGAGGCAAAAAGGATGAAGGTTTCTTTCATATACATATTTTTTTCAAAATTTAGAAATGTTAGCAATTACATTGGAAAGTTTGGTACTAACATATATTTAAGAATTAAGAATTGAAAACGCAATCCAATCCTTAAATCAAAAGATGTGAGTGTTCATGAAATTTAAGGAAAATAAAAATAAGGGTGAAACCATAGAAAATTTGAAAAAAAAAACTAGTTCAATTACTTAAATATGAAGTTACAAGCTCAAATATTGAAGAATCTTCGACAATCTCATCAAACTCCTATCAAACAACTCCCATGGTCTCCTTCGAAAGAACATACTCAGTAGTGGAACGATCCGCAGAAGATTCAAAATTAAATGAAGAAACCTCTTATGTGAGAGGATATGAACCAAATGAAATCTTCAAATAAGAGAAAACAAAGTCCCCTCAATAAAGAAGAATCAAACTTAAGGAGAACCATAGAAGAATCATCTTCAATTGAAGAAGATGAAGTTTGTCTTAAAGCATCCTACAACGAAAATGGCTATGAGGTAACTAAGATATCTTACAAGTAATTATTTAAAATTAGTGTTAAGTTGATTGAAGTTAAAAAACACAACTTAGACCTTAAAAAGTATGAGTTTGTTGAATAAAAAAATAAAATGCTTAAGGTAAAAATGGCCATTATCCGAAACTCATAAGAAAGTTGTGAGACTTGTGTCTCATTGAAAAAGGAAGTAACATATTTATATGAAGCCCTAAGTAAATTAACTCAGAGGAAAGAAAACCTTGATTTGATCTTATCAATTTAAAGACCTTCCTTAAATAAAAATAGGCTAGGATTTAAATCAGATAAAGCATCAGGTAAAGGATTAAACAGGAAGAAAAATACTCGACCCATTTATAAATGCTCATATTGCAATAAACTTGACCCCTTACATCCATTTTGCTTTGATAAGTTGAAAAGGTCTAAAGATAATAATCTGAGAACTTTTGGAAAAAGCTAACGCACCTAGACCCAAGAAAATTTGGGTACCAAAGGTGAAATTCTAGTATGTTTTGTAGTGATGTTTTATAGTTTGAAGTCTTGGTACATATTAAATGAAGTTGTGCAAATCAAACATTATGCTCTATAGTATATAAGCAATGTGTGAATTCAAACTATATGATCCAGAAATGATCGCAAATATTAACGATGGTGATCAAAGCAAAGTTTTCCCGTTGAGGATATCTCAACATTTCTGATCCTCAATGATTAACTAACCTCGTAGTAGGTTGAGTGGATACATTTATGATAGACATATATGTCTCATTATTTAAACTTACTATCACATCTAATGATTCATAGAGAAGGACACTCCATAATATGTTGGTGTTCCTGATGTACCCCAAAATTTGCCCTCTCATTTTTCAAGTATTTGCTCACAAGATATTCTAAGATGTCAAGTTTGCAGCACTGATACATCAATTTAGGCTTGAAATTGGCACAAGGGAAAAATGGTCAATTGCATACTAGAAAGTCAAACTTTGACTTTTTGGTCAACATTACAACTCAAAGATTAAATTTCATCAAGACATTCAAAAATATCAAGCTTGATCATTAAGAAGTCAAGAGAATCAAAAATCCAACTTTGCAAGACTTTGAGATTTTTCTAAGTATTTCCTATACTTGGTTAATTTCATTTGCTTCATGGCATTTTACTACAACTCCAAATAATTCAAGATGATGCAAGTAATTCAAGTTATTACAAAGTGACATTTTGCAAAATTACAAATTCTAAAACTATGTCTTGATTAAAACCTTGTCACAATATTTTTGCCTTTGACATAATATGCACAAGACTAAATTTGTGACATGCTACAAACTATGTTGTCCAAAGTTGAAGAAAATATGATATCACATTGCCATAACACACTATGCTGCTCTGCAAGAAAGCTTGTGCCATGCTACCTCCCAAGTATACATGCTGCCAATAACAGTCCAAAACTGCTCTATGTAGTCTGCCCAAACCTGCACCACAACAGCCCCAAAATTGCACCAAAATGGCAAAGGAAAAATTGTGGGAAAAAAGTGTCAAAACAGTAGGCAAAAGCAATTCAAAATTACTTATTTGTTTTCCCCCCTAAACCACAGTCAAGGGGTCTACAAAAGAGGACTGTCTCATAAGACAAAGGGGTTGGATTTGGAAGAGAGGTTAAAAATTTTCTAGAGAGAAGATAGAGAGTCTTGTTGAGCAGAAAAACAATATTATGTGCAACTTTGACTCATTTTCAAAACCAAAACTGCTCTTGTTCAAAACAGAAATCCAACCCATTACTCCACCATACAAACTCTCCCTCAAAGACTGTCCAAATATAACAAAAAAAACAGTCTTTGTAGTGCTACTCACCTTCATCTTCAAAATACTAAAAATATTACAGTATAGTCCAACTCAGTTCTAGCAGTCCAGAGCAGCTTCCTGAAGACTCACAAGGTTATCCCATCATTTGGAAAAGCATTCAGATCTAAAACAACCAGTGCAGCCCAAAGGTAAGTCCTCTTGACTTGATATCTTGTCATTACACCATTAACAAGCTGTTGTTCTTTGAAGACAAGATGTAGTACTTTAACATATTTTTGAACTAGTCATCTGCACTTTGTTTAGGCTTATTCAATCATTTGTTGTTCATGTTTATCCATCATATGACATAAGCTAACCTGTACATTCAGTAAAATAATGTTTAAGGCAGGAAAATGCAGCATGTATCGATACATATCCTAATGTGTCGACTCATCCTAGTGAAAAAATAGGGTATGAGTCGACACATAACCCCCATGCATCGACTCATACTGATTTCAGGTTACAAAACAGAAGTGGGAAAAGACTATGGGTCGACACATACGCGTTTCACGTTGATGCAAGAAGGTGCATGAGTCGACACATCCCAACATGTGTCGACTCATACTGAGCAGATTTTGTTTTACAGGAGCAAGGAAAGGCTATGTGTCGATACATAGCAGCATGGGTCGACACATAGCAGTTCAAAATGCAGTTTTCCTTTTATTTTACACTGTTTTTACATTGTTTTCATTATCATTCGATATGGTTGTAATATTTCAGTCTCCACTTCATCCCCATTGTAAATTTGTACCCCTATCCCCCTAAAGTTATGTAATAGCTTAGGATTTATTTTCCGCATGTTTACTTGCTTTCATATATTACTAGTAATTAGGTGTGTATGGCAAAATAAAAACAACAAGTAGACAATCCTTAACCAAGACTAAATGCATGCAAATCAAACACATTATTCACACATGCACCTCTAGGGTAATTCCACTTGTTGCCTATCGAAAATAGTCATGTCCCTCGAGCATGGGCGTTTTAGCAAAAGACCCCCAATAAAAGATCGTAGTCCCTCGATGACCCTCGATGTTGCCTTCGGTAAACGATCTAGTCCCTAAACGATATTGCTAAAATGTCTCATAAGTTGCCTTCTATGACTATCCAAACGTCCCTACACCCGTCCCTTCACATCCAACGATGGGGCTTCTTACCAAATCAATGGTAAGATAGCCACATCTAAAGGAGGAGGAAAAGCACATTTAAGACCTTTAGAGTAGGTAGATTCTCTCTTAGTTACTCGCTTGCTCACAACAAAAATATTTTTACCCACACTCTCACTTTTGAACTATTTTCGAAACAAACACTTTGTAGGCGTTCTTATAGAAACGAGAACCATTACGAAGTTCCATTTTCAAAATACTTTCAAAAACACATCTCACAAACACACCTTTGAGATATTTTCAAAACAAACACTTTGTAGGCGTTCTTATAGAAACGAGAACCATTACAAAGTTCCATTTTAAAAATACTTTCAAAAATCACCACCACAAGCACACATTCAAACAAAAGCAAGTGATCTAGCAAGTAACTAAGAGCCCATGGAAAACCATGGATGAAAAGGGTGCTAATACCTTCCCTTTTCATAATCTACCCCCCAAACCCAAGAAAAAATCTCTAAAGGTCTTTCCTGTGCTTTTTCACCTTTCCTTTTTGGAAAAAAGAAAAGTCGGTGGCGACTCTTGTTAACCGCAACATTTGCGATCAAACGCAAAACTTCAAGTCAGTTTGTGGTCGGTGGGAATGAGAACTAACTGTTTTTAGCTGGTTTCGCGAAATGTCGCGGTAAGCAAGAGTCGCCACCGTCTTTTATGTTCTCCAATATGGAAAGGACAAAAGCACAGCAAAATTCCTTATGAGAACGTTTCTCGGTTCGAGAGGTAGATTTATAGAAAGGGAAGGTGTTAGCACCCTTTTTATCCATGGTTATCCATGGGCTCTTAGGTACTTGCTCTTATGTTTTCAAAATGTTTGCTTTTCAAAATGTGGGTGGGTTTGAAAAAGTTTCAGTGAAAGATTTCTGAATGACTCTTGTATCTGTCCTCAAGAGTGTTTGAAAAAATTGTTTTGAAAGCTTTTGAAAGTGTAAGGTGTGAAAAGTATTTTGTTTGTTTGAAAAGAGCAAGTACCCATGAGTCATCTACCTACCCTAAGGAATTAAGCTGTGTAAGTGTCCTTTAGATAGTGTTATCCCACCATTGAGAGGTAGGTAGCACCATCTTTGAAGGTGTTCGGGTCAATTCGATTAAGGGACATGTGTGGTCACCGAAGCAATGGTAGGACATCTTAGTAGTAACCCTAATGTCCTAGATCCTTTGTATCCGAGGCAACTGTTTCGAGGCAACTGGATCTTTTGGATAGAAGGGCGACCTCTAAGACACCATATACTTGATGACCACGTTTCGAAGGCAACGAGTGAGGCGTACCCTAGAAGTGGTGTGTGCATTGTGTGTTGTATTCAGTTAATGTTTGTCTTTGTAATTAGTGAGCTACGAGTTAATTTTATTTACCATACATTCTTTCATGCATTTAACAGTTAAGGGGTGCAGAAAGTAAATTGCGGAAACATAAATCCTACGCTATTACAAGGCGCGGGTCTATACATCGCCAAAAATACAAAAGACCCGTTTTTGGTAAATAAGTGCGAGAAATAAAATAGTAAAATCCTAATTACTATTACATCCGGAGGCAGTTACATAATAATCAGAAATAAGGAATTAAAGCTAAAATGCGCGCAAAAGAAAGAATCGGGAATGTCTAAAGGGTGTTGACCCTTTTTTAGAAAAGAAATTGATTTTTTTTTGTCTTTTTGGAATTAAATGCAATTAATTAAATAAACCTAATATAATGAATTAATTTAATTAAAAGAAAATATTTTTGTGTTTTTATGTTTTTATGGAATAAAATAAAAAAAAGAAATAAAACTAAAAGTTAATTTTTTCTAATTCTAAATCTATTTTAATTATTAAGAAAAGAAATTGAAATTGCCTAATTAAACTATTTATTTGTTAATATTTTATTTACAAAAATAATATGAAAATAATAATAATAATAATAATGTTAATTCTATTTTTTTTTTTTTTTATGAAAATATTAGTTGATTAATTATGTTAATAAGAAATAAAAATAAAAAAGGTTAGAAATTAAATTGGAAAATAAAAAATGAAAAGAAAAGAATAAACCAATGGAAGGGGGTATTGGGCCAGGAAGGAGGGTGCATTGTTGAGATTTGAGGCCCATTTGAGCAAGCCACGTTTGACTTTCCTTGATTGCCTGCAGCATGCTTGACTCCAGAGTATGGTGTTCTAGCCTTCTGGACCTTTGGATCTACCTCTGTGGACACTTGGCTGGCTCTTTGGATGAGGTCTATGGTGGATGCTGGATGAGACGATGTACACAAGCACTTTAGAAAAAATGATAATGAAATATGGGGGGACCTGGGAATCGAACCCAGGTCCCAGGGGTTACCAAGTACACTGCCGGCCACTACACCAAACGCGCTTCTTTGTAAACCTAATAAACAACAAATATTATATACAACAAATGCATTATATGCTGAAAAAAACAAAAAGAAGTGCGCCATGTTTGAATGGCCCACTCCCTGATTGCCACGCCATTGTCTTCAAGCTTTTCCTGCAAAATAAAGAACACATAGCGGGGGTTTTAAACCCCCACAAAACAAAACTGTGAAAAATAGCGACTAGGCGCTCGTTGTACATAAAAAGAGCACAAGGTGTCCATCACAATCGTCTAGTCCAGCTGATTTCAACCATGCCTGTTTGGGGTTCCAATTTTACAGCATGACAAAACCCCCAATTCTAAAGCTCTGAAAACCTAGAAACCAACCATGGCACTTTGCGTTTTACAGCCTTATAATCAAATTAAAACATACAGAAAGTTTTGTAATGGTGTCAGCAATGCATAACAATGTTCAAAATGAATCAAGGAGGCATAAAAATGGAATTCAGTTTCTCAAAGTTTTGAACAAACCGTGGGGGCGTGATGAGTGATTCCTTGAGGTTTTTGGCCTAATTCTGATTGCAAAAGGTTCCCGGTGATGTAAGGAACGGGTTTGGATCAAAAAGGAAGTTTGAATTGTGTTACAAATAGGTTTTCAGTTTCTCACTTTTTCTTTGAAAATTTCAATTTGCCTATGCTGTATGGAGTGTTTCTAGGTCGTGTCCTCTGTTGGGAAAGCTTGCATATGTCTTTTGTAATGAGTATCCATCAATATAATGAACAATAAACCAATGCAATTATGCTTTTGATTTTGCCATGAACACCATTAAAGCAACTTACCATTCTTGTCAAAATTTGAATTTCTATGCCCATAATAGGATGTACACGGATTTAGAAGGTGCTTCATGGTGTATCAAGGCAATTCAACACAAAATATATCCCTTAATTAATTTTCTTGATTTTTATTTGAATTTTAAAGATTTAAAATGAATTAAATCAAATAAAAATAGAAAAATCAATTTTTAATCTTGAAATAAATTGTGGGACACGTGGGAGGCATGGACAAGCTGAACCAAGTGGAAAAAGTGGGCCCCTTTTGTCAAAAATGAAGTTTCAAGGATAATTGACTTTGGCCATTTCACAAAAATTTCCCAACTTCTCCAATGCATATCTTGCTCAATTTTGAAGCTATGAACATGTTCTTGGACATTTTGGAAAGGTCTTGAAGTCCTATAACCAATGCCTTTGGTCCCATGTCCTTTTGATTTACCAATCTCAAGTTATGGTCTTTGACTTAAAATGCCTTTTTGTTGACTTTTGAAAATGACCTATAATGTTGAAATTGATAACTTTTTGTGAGAGCATTTCTTGGACTTGGAATGTGAATATGAGTTGTAGGAAATGTCTTCCCCTTCAAGATGAGCATTGGATGGGATTTTTCTGATGAACCATGAAAAAGTTATGCCTTGGTCAAGTTACAGTTTACTTTTCAACTGTCCCAAAATAGAAACTTTTGACACCTTGATGATTTTTGAGCCATTCTTGTGAAATCATGATCAAGACTTGATCAAATGATGATTGTGGCTTCAAAATAAGATGTTGACCAAAAATTTTGACTTTTGACTGCCAAATGACCATTTTGCCCCTGCAGTTAACTGTGGAGCAATTAGGGTTTTTGACTGTGCAACTTGACCTTGTGAGCCTTGAAACTTGACATGTAGGTGCTTGACAATGTATATGAGCATATGGGACTTGATTGAGCCCTTGAAAACCTCAACTTCCTTGCAAGAACCAAAACCCTAATTTGACTGGCTTAGGAGGGTGCTTGACTGTGTAGCCCTTGAGTAGACTTTGAACCCTTTGAGGTGATGCTTGGCAAAACTTTGAAGAATATGGGAGGGAAAATTTTGGGGTACAACACAGTTCTCCCACCGTATCACAGAACTGGCGACTCTGCTGGGGAATTTTATAAAAGTGTGGTTACCTTAGGGTTTAGATCACATTTATTTGCTTACATTGTTTGATTTGCTTGCTTTACATTATGGTTCTTTGTTTGGGTTTGAATCCTCCACCCGGATTTGGGAAACATTATAGGTAAATAGCAATACATTGTGGAAACTGTGCGGGGTATACCGACATGGTCTAAGCAATAGCTATGTTAGTGTGACATATTTGTGGGTACCGGTAGCCTTTGAGTCAATCAAAGAGAATACGGGGCCGCTGAGTGATGTCATGAAGCACTAATGAACTTCTAGAACCCTTTACTTGACCAACTTGGCCTTTAGGATGTAGTGAGATGACCGGATTTGGTGCAGTCCGAAGTTGGTAGATACTCAATACTACACTCATTGAGGTTTGATTTCTTGGGATATTTCGGTCGCCATTAAAGAGGTTTGAGCTGAAACAATGAACAAGGAAACAATCCAGTGATATTGAGCTCCTTAGAACCCGGTTACTATTACTAGGACAGGTTGAGCCAACTAAACTTCAAGAGGGTACTTACCTATAAAACCCCACGCAAGCCTAAAACTAAGGACTTGTTTGCTTTGTGTGAATATGATTATTTGTATATAAACTTGCTTACCTCGCATATCTGTACATAACATCATAACATCATACCATGGCATTTTCAATAACCATTTCAAGGATCTCGAGGGCCTTTGATGTAGGTTATGACTAAACAAACGCCATCAAAAATCAAGTACAAACAACTTGAGTCAAGGGCTATGACCCACTCGATATGGTGAGCTTGACTCTTGAAGAAGGACTCCCAACGACACGAAGTTTCTTCAATCAAGCCGTAATCAAATTCTAACAGTTTCTTGTTTACCCCACGAGATCTTTGAAAACATTGCATATATATCATACATATCATTGCATAACAGGCTTAACAAGTTTCTTATCTCCTCCGCTGTTTATTCCAGCAATGGCTCTTGAACAAACTATCAAGGACATCCAGGCTCAAAATGCTCAACTCCGAGAAATGTTCTTGAATCTGTCCAAGGGACAGGAAGAGGTGAAAGCTCTCCTCACCAGGGGCATGATCATGGGAAATCCTGAGGGCAACAGAGATGACCAGTTGGAGCGGCTACAAACTGAGATAGCCATAATGAGGGTCCAAATGATGGGACAGCTGGTGGCCCAGATGGCTCTTATCCAAAATCTGGCTCAAGGACAAGAAGAGCTGAAAATTCTTGTCAACCAACTTTGTCAAGACGGTTGCAACCGTATGGGGCAAACAATCAGGATTGGAAATCAAGGCACTGCTCAGCCTCCCACGAGACAAGAAGCCGGAAGACCTCCCCAATTTGCTACTACCTCACGGGTCCAACAACAACCTCGCCAACAGCAACGAAACAATCAGCAAAGGTAAAGCGAGCCCAAAAGACAGTTTACCAACATCAACATACCACTGTCCCAAGCTTTACAGCACATGCTGAGGATGAATCTGATTACACCAATAATACCTCATCCAAATCCCAAAACTTTTTCTCCCAGCTACAATCCGGATGCCAGGTGTGCCTATCATTCTGATAGTCCTGGACATGATACAAACGATTGTTGGGCATTGAAGTACAAGATTCAAAACCTGGTCGACGAAGGAATGCTAGAGTTCACACAAGATGGCCAGACTGAATTCTTCTGCCAAAGGCTCACCACCTAAAGTGACCAGTTCAAACAAAGAGGCTTCTGTTCATTTTGAATTTTCAAGTTGTAATTTCTCTTTTGTCATTCAAACAATTATCTATTAATGTCAAACTTTGTTTTCATTAATTCTTTGCATATGTTTGTCTTGATTTGATCCACTCATTTTCATTACATTTAAACTATGCTTTTTACTCTCTTTATGACATTCAACTCTTGCTAAAAGTTACAAACCTTTAGAGGGAGGATGACGAAAACAATGCCATAATCTCATACAGTATGCTTTTGGACAGACTTTGCTGACGATGTACAGGCGTTTCTTTCAAATCCTAAACACTGGAGTTATAAGGAAGATAATCCCTAGTCAACCCCTTCGAGCCAAAGAAGTAGAAGTTTTCTGTTTTAACACAAATTGAAACCTTTAATCAAAACCTGGGGCAGGGTAGTCTCTCAGTTAATTCAAACGCGCGTTTAGCCGCAAACTCTCATCTCGTAATACAACGAATGACATCAAAAACATTCCTCTGGAATAAAAAGACGGTGATGGTTCCCTATCACATAGGCGGTCATTATCTCTCAAAAAGAAAAACCCACTAAGTCAAAACCTACAAAGGAGACTTAAGAGAACTGGGGCATCCTGTTGACTGTAATCTCAAAACAAGAACAGTCAGGCAAAAATCAGGGATAAAAAATCAAAAAGAGGTCAATACAAATCCTTAACAACATGAAAAAGGTTGCAAATAACGACTGCCTTCCAACAAACTTAACTTGTCTGAACCATCACTAAAATGTCATTCCAGACTCAATTGGAGTTCAAAACGCACAATTAACTGAGTTTAGGACTGAAGAATATCACGAAGAAGGGGTGGGTACAAATACACTTTGAGCCTTTATCCTTTGTTTCTTAAACCGTGAACCAAGCCACGTTACAACCCTTCAAAAGTCCTAATTGAAGCATGGGTTAGTTCGAAAGCATACTGTTACAAAAGGTATCCTGACTCATGTAAGTCTTTACTCTAAATCTTGAGTTTGAATTTTTCTTACAAAATTTCTTTACTCGCTAAAACGCATTCTTCAAAACTTCAAGACAGACATAAACTTTACATTACTTGAATATCACTGTTTGCATGTGGCTATTTGTTTGACAGTGGAGAAATTCACACAACGAACATCCGATGAACGAAAGATCTCTCAGTGAACAAAATCACTTCAAGAAAGATGACACTTCCATTGAAAAATCTCCTATAAACAAGGGGGCATGACATGTCACTATCCAACACACCTGGGGCAGTCCAGTCAAGATTCCAAGAAATCTCTCAAGAAGTACAGAATAACCAGGGGCAGGTCTCCATCTTCGTCACTTGGGGCATTGAACGTCAATCTCAGCAAAGGGTTACGTACAATCAAACATTTTTGGCAATATCACAAACATTTGCTGCTAGGGGCAATGACAAGTCTCCCCAACCCTTCTCATGGGATGATTCCCCAGCCAGAGTTTAATCTCTGAACACCTTTCCCCAGTTGAGACAACCTCAAGAATCCTCAAAGACTTTCCCCCAACAAAGTCGTAACCTCTCAAGCAGGCCGACAACAGGGTTTATTTCCCCAATAAACGACAGGATTCCCCAGCTTGAGGTAGCCTTTTCGACTACTACAAATCAAAGGACCACAACTCCTCTTCCCTAGTAGACTACTCTACAATCCCCAACAAGTTATTGTGAAACCTGGACCCGACCAGATATCAGTTCAACTTTGATTCCCCAGTAAATCAACGGACAACCAAGACTCCTGAATTCTTTTCCCAAGCAGGAATAAAAATTCTCCCCACAGAGTTTTCAATATCCCCTAGCGGAGTTCTCCTCAAACAACAAAACAGGAACTCCCGGTGGAAATATTCTAAGCAAAGTTTAAAGACGCACCTACTCTTCAATAGTAGTCCGGGATTTAACAAACTCCCCGACATTTGTCAAGGATTTATTTTCCCAGACAAAAATGCATTCTTTAACATTTCACATTTCATACCTCCTATTTACATACATGATAAAGTTTATACGACACAATCTCATTTATTTTGAGAACATCATGACATCATGCATTTCATGCATCATGACATTGCATACAACTAACTCTTTACCTTTTCAGGAAAGATCGATCGACAAATAAATGTTATCATTACCTTTTGGAGTAGCAGTCATCAAAGATTCCTTCATTACCTGCCGAGGTTGTAGTCATCCAAGATTCCTTCATCATCTTGCTGAGGTTGTAGTCGTCCAAGATTCCTTCATCATCCTACTGAGGTTGTAGTCATCCAAGATTCCTTCATCATCCTGCTGAGGTTGTAGTCATCCAAGCTTCCTTCATTACCTGCTGAGGTTTTAGTCATCCAAGATTCCTTCATCATCCTGCTGAGGTTGTAGTCGTCCAAGATTCCTTCATCATCCTGTTGAGGTTGTAGTCATCCAAGATTCCTTCATCATCCTACTGAGGTTGTAGTCATCCAAGATTCCTTCATCATCTTGCTGAGGTTGTAGTCATCCAAGATTCCTTCATCATCCTACCGAGGTTGTAGTCATCCAAGATTCCTTCATCATCCTGCTAATGTTGTAGTCATACAAGATTCCTTCATCATCCTGCTGAGGTTGTAGTCGTCCAAGATTCCTTCATCATCCTACTGAGGTTGTAGTCATCCAAGATTCCTTCATCATCCTGCTGAGGTTGTATTCATCCAAGATTCCTTCATCATCCTACTGAGGTTGTAGTCATCCAAGATTCCTTCATCATCCTACTGAGGTTGTAGTCATCTAAGATTCCTTCATCATCCTGCTGAGGTTGTAGTCATCCAAGATTCCTTCATCATCCTGCTGAGGTTGTAGTCATCCAAGATTCCTTCATCATCCTGCTGGGGTTGTAGTCGTCCAAGATTCCTTCATCATCCTATTAAGGTTGTAGTCATCCAAGATTCCTTCATCATCCTACTGAGGTTGTAGTCATCCAAGATTCCTTCATCATCCTGCTGAGGTTGTAGTCATCTAAGATTCCTTCATCATCCTGCTGAGGTTGTAGTCATCCAAGATTCCTTCATCATCCTGCTGAGGTTGTAGTCGTCCAAGATTCCTTCATCATCCTGCTGAGGTTGTAGTCATCCAAGATTCCTTCATCATCCTGCTGAGGTTGTAGTCGTCCAAGATTCCTTCATCATCTTGCCGAGGTAGTAATCGACCAAGATTCCTTCATCCTACTGAGGTTGTAGTCATCCAAGATTCCTTCATCATCCTACTGAGGTTGTAGTCATCCAAGATTCCTTCATCATCCTGCTGAGGTTGTAGTTATCCAAGATTCCTTCATCATCCTGCTGAGGTTGTAGTCATCCAAGATTCCTTCATCATCCTACTGAGGTTGTAGTCATCCAAGATTCCTTTATCATCCTACTGAGGTTGTAGTCATCCAAGATTCCTTCATCATCCTGCTGAGGTTGTAGTCATCCAAGATTCCTTCATCATCCTACTGAGGTTGTAGTCATCCAAGATTCATTCATCATCCTACTGAGGTTGTAGTCATCCAAGATTCCTTCATCATCCTGCCGAGGTTGTAGTCATCCAAGATTCCTTCATCATCCTGCTGAGGTAGTAATCGTCCAAGATTCCTTTGTCATCCTGCTGTGGTAGTAATCGTACAAGATTCCTTCATCATCCTGTTGAGGTTGTAGTCGTCTAAGATTCCTTCATCATCCTACTGAGGTTGTAGTCGTCCAAGATTCCTTCATCATCCTACTAAGGTTGTAGTCATCCAAGATTCCTTTATCATCCTGCTGAGGTTATAGTCATCCAAGACTCCTTCATCATCCTGCTGAGGTTGTAGTCATCCAAGATTCCTTCATCATCCTGCTGAGGTTGTAGTCATCCAAGATTCCTTCATCATCCTGCTGAGGTTGTAGTCGTCCAAGATTCCTTCATCATCCTGCTGAGGTTGTAGTCATCCAAGATTCCTTCATCATCCTGCTAAGGTTGTAGTCGTCCAAGATTCCTTCATCATCCTGCCGAGGTAGTAATCTACCAAGATTCCTTCATCCTGCTGAGGTTGTAGTCATCCAAGATTCCTTCATCATCCTTCTGAGGTTGTAGTCATCCAAGATTCCTTCATCATCCTGCTGAGGTAGTAATCGTCCAAGATTCCTTCGTCATCCTGCTGAGGTAGTAATCGTCCAAGATTCCTTCATCATCCTGTTGAGATAGAAGTCATCCAAGATTCCTTCATCATCTATTTGGAGTAACAATCATTTCTGGATGGCATCTTTAAGCCTATCTCCAACAACTATCCATTACCTCTCCAAATGGCATCTTTAAGCCCATCTTCCTATCATCGCATCGCCGAGTGCAAATTTCTGGGCACTCTAGTGTCCAATCATCTTCCACCTTCGAGTCACGAATGGCAAAACTCGCCAATCTAACTCTTCAGGTTTAAGAAGATTGAACAGGGGCAGCTGTTGTACCCCAAAATTTTCCCTCTCATTTTTCAAGTATTTGCTCACAAGATATTCTAAGACGTCAAGTTTGCAGCACTGATACATCAATTTAGGCTTAAAATTGGCACAAGGGCAAAATGGTCAATTGCAATATGGAAAGTCAAACTTTGACTTTTTGGTCAACATTACAACCCAAAGATCAAATTTCATCAAGACATTCAAAAATATCAAGCTTGATCATTAAGAAGTCAAGAGAATCAAAAATCCAACTTTGCAAGACTTTGAGATTTTTCTAAGTATTTTCTATACTTGGTTAATTTCATTTGCTTCATGGCATTTTACTACAACTCCAAATAATTCAAGATGATGCAAGTAATTCCAGTTATTACAAAGTGACATTTTGCAAAATTACAAATTCTAAAACTATGTCTTGATTAAAACCTTGTCATAATATTTTTGCCTTTGACATAATATGCACAAGACAAAATTTGTGACATGCTACAAACTATGTTGTCCAAAGTTGAAGAAAATATGATATCACATTTCCACAACACACTATGCTTCCCTGCAAGAAAGCTTGTGCCATGCTACCTCCCAAGTAAACATGCTGCCAACAACAGTCCAAAACTGCTCTATGCAGTCTGCCCAAACCTGCACCACAACAGTCCCAAAATTGCACCAAAATAGCAAAGGAAAAATTGTGGGAAAAAAGTGTCAAAACAGTAGGCAAAAGCAATTCAAAATGACTTATTTGTTTTCCCCCCTAAACCACAGTCAAGAGGTCTACAAAAGAGGACTGTCTAATAAGACAAAGGGGTTGGATTTGGAAGAGAGGTTAAAAAATTTCTAGAGAGAAGATAGAGAGTCTTGTTGAGCAGAAAAACAATATTCTGTGCAACTTTGACTCATCTTCAAAATCAAAACTGCTCTTGTTCAAAACAGAAATCCAACCCATTGCTCCACCATACAAACTCTCCCTCAAAGACTGTCCAAATATAACCACAAAAAAACAGTCTTTGTAGTGCTACTCACCTTCATCTTCAAAATACTAAAAATATTACAGTACAGTCCAACTCAGTTCTAGCAGTCCAGATTCCTAAAGACTCACAAGGTTATCCCATCATTCGTAAAAGCATTCAGATCTAAAACAACCAGTGCAGCCCAAAGGTAAGTCCTCTTGACTTGATATCTTGTCATTACACCATTAACAAGTCGTTGTTCTTTGAAGACAAGATGTAGTACTTTAACATCTTTTTGAACTAGTCATCTGCACTTTGTTTAGGCTTATTCAATTATTTGTTGTTCATGTTTATCCATCATATTCCATAAGCTAACCTGTATATTCAGTAAAATAATGTTTAAGGCAGGAAAATGCAGCATGTATCGACACATATCCTCATGTGTCGACTCATCCTAGTGAAAAAACAGGGTATGAGTCGACACATAACCCCCATGCATCGACTCATACTGATTTCAGGTTACAAAACAGAAATGGGAAAAGACTATGGGTCGACACATACGCGTTTCGCGTCAATGCAAGAAGGTGCATGATTCGACACATCCCAACATGTGTCGACTCATACTGAGCAGATTTTGTTTTACAGGAGCAAGGAAAGGCTATGTGTCGATACATAGCAGCATGGGTCGACACATAGCAGTTCAAAATGCAGTTTTCCTTTTATTTTACACTTTTTTTACATTGTTTTCATTATCATTCGATATGGTTGTAATATTTCAGTCTCCACTTCATCCCCATTGTAAATTTGTACCCCCATCCCCCTAAAGTTATTTAATAGCTTAGGATTTATTTTCTGCATGTTTACTTACTTTCATATATTACTAGTAATTAGGTGTGTATGGAAAAATAAAAACAACAAGTAGACAACCCTTAACCAAGACTAAATGCATGCAAATCAAACACATTATTCACACATGCACCTCTAGGGTAATTCCACTTGTTGACTATCGAAAATAGTCATGTCCCTCGAGCATGGGTATTTTAGCAAAAGACCCTCGATAAAAGATCGTAGTCCCTCGATGACCCTCGATGTTGCCTTTGGTAAACGATCTAGTCCCTAAACGATATTGCTAAAACGTCTCATAAGTTGCCTTCTATGACTATCCAAACGTCCCTACACACATCCCTTCACATCCAAGATGGGGCTTCTTACCAAATCAATGGTAAGATAGCCACATCTAAAGGAGGAGGAAAAGCACATTTAAGACCTTTCGAGTAGGTAGATTCGCTCTTAGTTACTCGCTTGCTCACAACAAAAACATTTTTACCCACACTCTCACTTTTGAACTATTTTCAAAACAAACACTTTGTAGCCGTTCTTATAGAAACGAGAACCATTACGAAGTTCCATTTTCAAAATACTTTCAAAAACACATCTCACAAACACACCTTTGAACTATTTTCGAAACAAACACTTTGTAGGCGTTCTTATAGAAACGAGAACCATTACGAAGTTCCATTTTCAAAATACTTTCAAAAATCACCACCACAAGCACACATTCAAACAAAAGCAAGTGATCTAGCAAGTAACTAAGAGCCAATGGAAAACCATGGATGAAAAGGGTGCTAATACCTTCCCTTTTCATAATCTACCTCCCGAACCCAAGAAAACATCTCTAAAGGTCTTTCCTATGCTTTTTCACCTTTCCTTTTTCGATAAAAGAAAAGTCGGCGGCGACTCTTGCTAACCGCAACATTTGCGATCAAACGCAAAACTTCAAGTCAGTTCTCCCACCGTATCACAGTTCCCCTTAAAGAGGTAAGCTTTATCAAGGCCTCTTCATAGTTGACATAGATCACTATTTTAAAGTTGAGATGATCGGAAAAATCTGATTAATTTAAAATAGTGGATTTAATTTTGCTCATCAAATAAAATTTATGTGCTAACCACATAGAGGAGTTTTGGAGCCTTTCATATAAATGATGTGTAAATAAAGTCAGGTAGAGGTGAAAAATAAAAAGAAAATCTAGCACAAAGGCCCAAAAATTACAAATATTGAAAATGGCATATCCAAACGATTGGCATCATGCCTCAATCAATTGGATGATCTCAAAATTGAAATATTTAAAAAATGGCGCACATAACAACGACTATGAGGTTAAGAAATAAATGCAACGGCTACCCCCAATGGCTATCCATCAAAATTGAAAGCTTCCAATTAATTGCAAGCTTCACCCAATTGATTGGACAGTGCCTATAAATATAAGTAACTTTTCTCTACTTTCTCATCCCATCCCACCTATTTTGTGTGTTTCATTAGAAATCTATAAGCTCTCTTATTCACTCATCATTACCTTAAATGGAACCCAAAAGAGTATGATCTTCTCAAGCCTTTCCATCCCACTTCTCGGAAGACTTCTCCACTCAAGAACAAGAGAACACTTTCAATCGTTACATTTCCAAAAGGGAATTGCACATCTCTCACTAATTAGATGAAGGGTTCTTTCAAAGATTGCTATTTTGTAGAATCCTTCATTGATGTCGGCCTCAATAACTTCATCTTCTAGGTGCCTCAAGAAAGGTATCCCGAATTGGTAAGAATGTTCTACATGAACCTAAGATACTCTAACTATTTCATTAGCTCCAAATTTAAGACACACCTCATTTCTCTATCCCTTAAAGAACTCGCACAAGCTTGCAACTTACCTTCCATCAACCGAGATTACAATCAAAATGATGATGAAGGTAATGAATTCAACTTTGACCTCTATACCCAATCTCTTTTAATTGATTCATCATAGATGTCATCGAGGGTTGTTGAAGATGATGAATGGATTTTATTGTTTCTTTGTTGACTTCCATTTGATGGAACTTGCAACACCCCCTAAACCCCACACAAATAATATAGCATAATCAAAGTAAATTAGCATGCATGTCAGACAAGGGTGTCACGTTTACTTCACGATAACAACAAAAATACACTGGTCATATTCATAACACACATTTAGAATCATGTTCCATACCATAACACATATGCATCTCGCAGCAGAATAATTCTCAACTCAAAATAATACTAATGATTGAAATCCCACACTGACAATCATAACATAAAGTATTAGGCACTAAAGGCCATCACCACATACATCTCAATCCAACATAAATATCTATAGAGTATAACAATATCTCTCAAATGAACATGAATATAATAAAAATAACATGAGTTCAAAGGTTTCTCGTGTTACATAGACCAGAGCATGACTCACTACCTAGTAAAACAGATAAATAAAGGACTAGCTCCTCTAACTTCTCCTTTCTAGAAGCACCACCACTATCCTCGGTACCTGAGTGATGTCGTATAAAACATTATTCCAATAGAAGGGTGAGAATTCATATCATTATGGAAATGTATAATAATAAGTAATTGCATAACATACTTACTTCAACTGAATTTGTCACACTTCACATAATTATATATTCAACATATTCTAACACAATTCACATGATTACATATACAACATTGCTCAACGATTCATGATTCAAAGATAAGCAATCACAAATACCACATATGTAACATTCACACCAATATCACATAATGAACACCAATTCAATGTTTCACATCGACACACGTGAATCCAATGCAACTCAATGCAATATGCATGTGGTGCCGACTGTTATCCTTACCGGTCCTTCGGGTCCACGTCTCCAAGACAAATAACCACCAAAAAGCCCATTTTGTAAGCTTTCAAACCCACATATCCAGATTTGGAACAAGTAAATAATTCCCACAGAATTACCAAACATTGTCTCTTGACACAAATGATGCATTTGCAATTTCAACAATCATATGCAATTAAGACCATCTTCATATCTTAATCGTACAAGAATATTTAACATAATTCAACACATTTGAATTATCTTCACCAAATTGCACAACAAACATATTTCATGTCATCAATCACACACAATGAATTCTCATATCATTAATCATCTCAACGCATCATTCTAACATGTAGCAAACAATTCCAAACCATGTTACCTTCAATCAACATCAATTCCCAACAATTACATACACAAAATCAAGTATCATGTTTCTCATCAAAAGTCATCTAAAACCAATCCAAAACACATAATTAAATTTCACAAAATCCATGAAAATTTATGATAAATCATATACATCCATTATCCAGAACAATTTCAGAAAATATAAAGTTTTGCATTCCTGACCGTGCTAAGCGGCCTCATGCGCGCTAAGTGGCCTCGCGATTATGCAGAAAAATTCTACTACTGGCAACTTCTGCCTCCTATGAATTTGTCCATCCAAATCTCATTCAAAAACATATATTTAACCAATCAAATGTATCATAACCTATATATAACATATAGCATTAAATACAAATATCAAAACATGATTTCCAACATCAATTTCATGATTCCTCATTCAAACCCTAACATGTCAAAATCTAGATATTGAAGAACAAATCCATAATTTTATTTTACTACCCATCACATACTATTACATACACCCATAAATAAATGAATACTCACCCTTACCTTAGATGTAGATACTCTAGGGTTCTATCCTCTTCTCTTCTCCTTTTCTCCTCTTTCTTCTCTTCTCTTGTTTTCTTCACTTTTTCTAATTCTATATTTTCCTTATTTTGTTAAACTCTTACTAACTCTAAATGGGCTTAACTCTACTCACCCACTCTAATGAAACATAAGGCTCAAATGTGTATTTTTCTATTCTCACACTCAATAACCCAATAACATATAATACACGCTTATTCTAATTAAATCAATTATTCACATAATCATGCAAAATAAAATAATTAAATAATCATCAAACAAAATAATAATTAACATGGAAATTAAATAATAAAATGATTAATAAAGAAAATCGGAGTGTTACAACTCTCTCGCACTTAAAAGATTTTCGTCCTCGAACATTACCTCAAACAAACAACTAAGGATAAGACTCTCTCATCTAACTCTCGAGTTCCCAAGTCACATTTCCACATGTAGGTCCTCCCCAAGCTACCTTCACCAAGGAAATCTCTTAACCACGAAGTTGTTTCAACTTCAGATCATCTATCCTCATAGGTGATGTTTCCACGGTTAGGTTATCTCTTACTTGTACATCATCTAATTGGACCATATGAGATGGATCCACAATGTATGTACTCAACTAAGACACATGAAACACATCATGGAGATTAGCAAGCGACGGTGGAAAATCAACCTGATAAGCCACTTCACCCACTTTCTCTAGAATCTGATAAGGACCAATAAAATGCGGCGTCAACTTATGTAACTTCAAAGCTCTTGACCAACACCCATTACTGGAGTAACTCAAAGAAATACATGATCTCCCTTCTCAAAATCAAGTGTTTTCTTCCTCTTATCATGATAACTCTTCTAATGACTCTGAGAAGCCTTCATCTTCTCCTGAATCATCTTAATTTTATCAGTAGTCTGCTGGACTATCTCAGGTCCAACCACAACACTATCTCCAAATTCATACCAACACAAAGACGTTCTACACCTTTTACCATACAAAGCCTCAAAGTGTGTCATTCCAATACTCTAAGGGAAACTGTTGTTATAAGTAAACTCAATCAAAGGCAAGTAATTTTCCCAAGTACCTCCTTGTTCCAATACACAAGCTCTCAAAAGATCCTCAAATGACTTAATCGTCCTCTCAGTCTAACCATCTATTTGTGGACGATAAGCAAAACTCAAACACAACTTCTTATCCAAAGCATTATGCAAATCTTCCCAAAATCTCAAAGTAAATCTCGTATCCCGATCTGATACAATACTAGACGAAATACCATGGAAACTGGCAATTCTCTCAATGTACAACTTTGCAAGCTTCTCCATTAGATAATTCATTCTCATCGGAGTAAAGTGAACAAATTTAGTTATTCTATCCACAATAACCCAAATAGATTCACAATTACTCGATATTCTAGGTAAACCAGACACAAAATCCATAGAAATACTATCCTACTTCCATTCAGGAATAGATAACGGTTGCATCAAACCAGACAGTTTTTGATGTTCAATCTTCGACTTCTGACAAATCAAATAAGAATACACAAATTTTGCTCTTTCTTTATACATGGCCACCAAAATAATTTCCTCAAATCTTGATACATCTTAGTAGCTCCAAGATGAATACTCAATCCACTACGATGCCCTTTGTGATACGGTGGGAGAACTAACTTGGTGTTTTGCGTTTGATTGCAAATGTTGTAGTTAGCAAGAGTCACCACCGACTTTTCTTTTATCCAAAAGGAAAGGCTGAAAAGAACATGAAAGACCTTTAGAGATGTTTTCTTGAGTTCGAGGGGTAGATTATGAAAAGGGAAGGTGCTAGCACCCTTTTCACCCATGGTTTTCCATGGGCTCTTAGTTACTTACTAGATCACTTGCTTTTTGTTTGAAAATGTGCTTTGTGTGGTTTTTGAAAGTATTTTGAAAAAGTGCCATCGTTTAGGCAAACTTTGTAATGATTCTTGTTCGTAAGAATGTATACAAAGTGTTGATCTTTTGAAAATGTTTTCAAGTTTGAAAGATGTTTTTGAAAGTTTTGGTGTATAAAAATGTTTTTTTGTTGTAAGCAAGCGAGCAACTAGGAGCGAATCTACCTACTCAAAAGGTCTTAAATGTTCTTTTCTTCCTCCTTTAGATGTTACTATCTCACCATTGTTTTGGTAAGAAACCCTATCGTTGGATGTGAAGGGACGGTGTTGTACCCCAAAATTTTCCCTCTCATTTTTCAAAGAATTTGCTCACAAGATCTCCTTTGGCTCAAGACTGCATTAGGGTTGATCAGCTCAAGACACCTCCTTAAGCACTGATGACCAAAATTAGGGTTTGAGTTTACACAAGGATTTTTGAACTTCCAATGCCCCATATGACTTTCATGGATCATTATGGACCCCCAAGATCACTCATGTCAAGTTTTAAGCCTTGGATCACACTTTTGCTCAGTCAATTGAGCAGTTGACCTAAAAATCAATTGTATTGGGGAAAAAGTCAACCATGGCCAATTTACAGTCAAAATTAATAATTTTTTATCCTCATCAACATTTTAAACTCATATGTATCATTTGATCAAGTTTGGACCACAACTCCTCAAGAAATTTGATCAAATCTCCAAAAGGGCAAAATAGTCAAAATTAGGGTTTTGATTGGGAAAGGGCAATTTCTGATCTTTGACCTAGAAAATGATCAATTGGTTTAAGGCATGATCTCAAGATCCTAATTGAATCATTTTTACCTAATGACATGGTTCAAAACATTGTAAGTCCATTGGATTGATAAATGAATTTTGCAGTCAACTGATCAAAAGTCAACTGTATATTGAAAACTCAAACTTTGACTTTTTGGTAAAATTCAAATGCCAAAGATCACAATTCATCAAAACATGTCAAAATATGAAACTTATTCATCAAGAAATCAAAAATTCAAGATTTCATTTTGAAAAGTCAAAATTTCTAAACAGAAATTTTTCTAAGTGTTGAAAATTTCTTATTTTTTTCATAACTTTGAGCAAAATTTTCACCATGATGCAAGATGATTCAAGAGAAACTTCCAACATGAAAGTTGTAGATATCCATGAAATCTACAAATTTTCTTCACACTACTTCTCCCAAAAGTGCTTGGATCTCAAGTTATAATTTTAAAAACATGTGGTCATGAAACAAAACACTTAGTAAAATTTTGCCCTAATTTGGTCAGGATTTTGATCCAACTTCATGGCCCTTTTTCATATAGTTCCAAGGATAATTTTCAAAATAAATTCAAATATGGGTTGTAAAGAACATTTCAAGCTTTCCAAAATGTCCAATAACTCCTTGAGATCATTCTTGAGTAGGGAGAATCGAAGAGATGAAGTTAGGGTTTTATCACTTGAATTACATGTCATTTTGTGATGAACCAAATTCAAAATTCAAACTATGCTTCAGAAACTCTACTTTGCAGGCCTCAAAATTGTTAGGCACTCCATAATTAATGGTTTACATAGCTGTTAGAGGTCTTACTTCAAGCATTCAATGCATGGACATGCTTTATATCCATTTTTGAAAGAAAGGTTACATTGCCATTTTGAAAAAGTGCTTTTTACACAAAACTTGTTCTTGAGCCTTGCACTTATTCTCTTCTGATCACACAAGTCTTATAAATCATGAGAAATGGTTTCGACACTTACAATCACTCAGCCCATTCTTTAACCTCACATTGAAACTTGGTTTCCCTCTTTTCTTCAAAATCAAGTAACCTAGCCAAAAGCTAAGAACTTGTACTGCTGACTTGCCAATGCACTCCAATCCCTTTTATTATACATACACAAACTATCGACATCAAACACACGAGTGCTCATGCCCTGAAAACAGCTAGAACTCAGAATCACATTTCATACCTCCATTTTCACATAAACTGACCAAAAACTTGAAACTCATAACTCCCTCGTGTGTTTTCAAGCCTTTTGGTTTCTAAAGCTTCTAAACATCATTTAGAATTGATTCCACACCCTGTTACAGAACTGTAACTCCATTAACACCATCCTCCGTTTTCAAAAACAGAGCTTTGCACTTGGACTTCTCCAGAACTCTTCAAGCCCTTCCAGCTCAAGCTAAGCATTCCATTAGCTTCCTGGGAACTTGAGGAATCTAACCCAACCATTGGAACTCCTTGAAAGCGGCTCAAACTTCAAACCTGATACCCTCTTGCAAGGTAAGTTTTCTAACTTTGGAACTTCTCATACATGCATCATCAATGATTTATTTGTGAACAAAACATGTAGATATCATTGCCCTAAAGCTAACCATGTTCATAGTTTCCCTTAATTTTGCTTGAGCTTAAAGAATTTTAAGATTGAAGTTCTGAGATTTTTAGGGTTCATATTAGGGCCAATAAAATTCATGTTGATCTATGATCTATAGTTTTAATGCTTTACATTTTTGAAACCATGAGGAAATTTGCTACAAGTTTCATGTTTACAGTTTTCATTTTTGATGAGAAATGAACAAGTTACAGTTGGACTGACTGGAGGTTGAAGATGAAGTAGTCAGGGCGTGTTTTGTATCATATATTTATTAATTTGCTTATGTTAACGGATGTATAGCCACCCTAGTGGTAGAAGCGCGCGCCTGTAACCTTTGGGACCTGGGTTTGAGCCCCAGTGGTACCCTTTTGTGTTTTTTTACATGTTTTGCATTTTCTGACTTTTTTTTGCAAGGCGCTGGGCCTGTTTCATTTTTTTGTTTTTTGCTAGCTAACCCCCCTGTTTCATGTTTGCGCCCCTGGCGCAGTTTATTTTATTTTCTTATTTTTATTTCATTTTCTTAAATATTTTTCCTAATACTAAAAAATCATAAAAAATACAAAAATAGTAGATTTATATTTTAACTTAGTTTATTTAGTTTTCTCACAAAAAGATATTTTATTTAACTATACTTTATTTATTTTTACTAACTAGTCTTGTAAATTTAATTTAAAACTAGGTTATTATTTATTTTTTTTACACCAATTAAAATATATTATTTTAATATAAAAAAGGCCAAATTTTTTTATAATAATATAATTATTTTCAAGACAAAAATACCAAAAATACTTTTCTTATAAAACCTAATTTCTTTTTTTAATTAATAGATTTAGGGTTTTGTTTAAAAATCTTTTCTTAGTAAATTTAGGGTTTACTTTTTATTATGTTAATTAATTATTTTTTCCCTTAATTAATTAGGTTAAAACAATTCCCCCTTTCCTAAAAAATCAAACAAATATCCAGTTACTTTACATTTAATATTTTTGTACATTTATTCATTTTGTACATTATATTAATTTAAATTCTTGTACATTTATACAAATTCAATTTGATTGTAATAGATTAATTAGGTTTATATTCTTGCAACCCCCATTTACAATTTGTACACCCCTCCCACAAATATCATAATAGCGTAGTAACTTTAAATTCCGTAATTTATCGCTTTATACATAACATGCTAGTAATTAGGGTTTGTATGGAAAAACTAAAACCAATACTTAGAAAACCCTAATTCAAGACAAAATCAAGCATGAAAACAATACACTTGCACACAAGCACCCCTAGGGTAAATCCACTTGGTTGCCTTTACAAAATGGTCATATTATGCATGTGAGGTATCTTAGCAAAAACAAGTAAAGTAAAAGATCATAGTCCCTCGATGACGCTACCTAAGTTGCCTTTCAAATGATCTTAGTCCCTAAAAAGAATGCTAAGATACCTTGCAACATTGCTAATCATGGTTATACGATGACCCACGCCCGTCCCGTTTACATCCAAAGATAGGGTTACTTACCAAATCAATGGTAAGATAACAATGTCAAAGGAAAAGAAAATAAACAAGAAAGACTTTTTGAGTAGGTAGATTGCTCCAAATTACTTGCTCAATTTCAAACAAAACATCCTTGCTATTTTCAAAACAAACACCTATATTTTCAAAAACATCTTACAAACTTGAAAACATTTTCAAAAGATCAAACATCTTTGTATACATTCTTACGAACGAGAATCATTACAAAGATTACCTAAACAATGGCCTCTTTACAAAATACTTTCAAAAACCACACAAAGCACAATTTCAAACAAATGCAAGTGATCTAGCGAGTAACTAAGAGCCCATGGAAAACCATGGATGAAAAGGGTGCTAATACCTTCCGTTTTCATAATCTACCCCCCGAACTCAAGAAATAATCTCAAAGGTCTTTCCTGTGCTTTTCACCTTTTCCTTTTGGATAAAAGAAAAGTCAGTGGTGACTCTTGCTAACCGCAACATTTACGATCAAATGCAAAACCTTCAAGTCAGTTCTCCCACCGTATCACAGACGGGCATGGGATGTTTTTGTATATTCATAGAAGGCAACTTATGGGACGTTTTAGCAATGTCGTTTAGGGACTAGATCGTTTAATGAAGGCAACATTGAGGGTCATCGAGGGACTATGATCTTTCATCGAGGGTCTTTGCTAAAACGCCCATATTCGAGGGACATGACTAATTTCCGATAGGCAACAAGTGAGATTACCCTAAGGGTGTATGTGTGAATAATGTGTTTGATTGCATGCATTTTAGTCTTTGATTTTTAAGTTGTCTATTTGTTGTTTTTATCTTGCCATACACACCCTAATTACTAACAATATATGAAAACAATAAAAGTGCGGGAAAGGTAAAGTCATACACTATTACATCATTAAGGGGATGGGGATACAAATTTATGAATGGGGGGTTGCAAGAATTTAAATTCTATTTGACTATTACAACCATATTGAAATGTACAATGCAAGAAAGAAAAAGGACTTGTTTTGAAAATGTTTTTTTTTTGTCTTAATGAATTAAGAAAAAGAAATAAATTAATTAATAAAAAAAGAAAAATATTTTTATGTCTTTTTTATATTAATAAAAAGGGTATTAATATTGAAAATGATAAAAAAGGGGAATAATGAGGGATAGAATTAGCATGCCGCTGAAAGCAAAACAAAGGGGATAAGAAGTTCTGATGCCGGGCATACTGTGGTTCAGGAAGAAGCATCAAAAGTTCTGGATTGACACACTCTGAGGTCCTGCAAGAAACGTTAGAGGGAAGACACATAAGTTTTGGGTTGCTATGTGCTGAACTTCTGAGTGTTAGAACAGTGAGAAAGTCTTAGAAGTTCTGTGTATTAAAGCAGTGAAGAGAACTCAGAAGTTCAGTATGTGCTAAGACAGTGAGTGAACATCAAAAGTTCAATGTGTGTTAACAATGAGTGAACATCAGAGTTCTGTATGTTTAAACAATGAGAAAATCATAGAAGTTATGTGTGTGTTAACAACGAGTAAAACTCAGAAGTTTTGTGTTACATTTCAACTCTTTCCTCGTATTAATCAGCATATCAGCAATTTATTCAGTTCTTAATAGCAAATCAGAAGGATAAAAGCACAGCACTGTATAGAAGTTATAATTCTAATTCTGAGCCTAACTTTATTCAAGAAGTTATGATCCCTAGTTTCTTCTACTTATGCAATGATATGGCCAGCATCAATATTATGATATTTACATATTTAAGGATGTTCTAAATGAAAAAATGCAAAGTCAGAAAGACTTACCTTAAATCTGAAGCGTGTGCTTGGAACTTGAGTTGCTGCCTTCAGATGTTCTGGAGACAGCAAGAGAAACGAAAGAGAAAATACCAAGTTCTTTGACTCAAAGGGAAGAACAAAGGTTTGGTTTTCTGTTTGGGGATTATGTATTTTTACGAAGGTTTCACAGTTTTCTTTTTTCTCTTTTGACAATTCTCTTTCTCCAAAAGCCAGCTCCTTGAAAGTGTGATGGAGTAACTTATTTATAGGTGAGTTTGTTGCGGTTTTGGGGGGGGGGGGGGGGAACAAATGGGATTTAAACCTTTTTGGTATATTGTTCCATTGCTTTTTAATCATAACTTTTGTATTCTAATTTGGTGCAAATATGGGGTTTGAGAAAGTGCAGGCGTGGACTGGATCAGAAGCTAGTTGCAGGACTGTGTTACAGCAGGGCAGCAGGTCGCTTAAACGAGGTTTTAAGATTTGGTGATGTTCTGATCGCAGAAGATCAGAAACGTAAACTCCATGTGCTGAAGAGTCATGTTCTGACCGAAGAACATTGCTTCCATATGTTCTGATTGCAGCATCATGTTCTGAACCATGTTTGCAAATTCTGATTACACTCGCGTGAAGGCTGACCCAGAAGTTCTGAAGTATCATCTTCTCCTAACACTTAGAAAATTTTCCAAATGTTTAGAAATTTGATTTTTTCAAAGTAATTTCGGACTTCTGATTTTGATGAACTAATTTCATGTCTTGATGAAACATGATTGTGAAACTTGATTTTACTCAAAAAGTCAAAGTTTGACTTTTCAGTGTATCAATTGACTTTTCATTTGTTGACTGAATTTTGACTATCAATCAATTGATCTTGAGAAATGTTTTGAGTCATGCTATTAGGTCAAAATAATGCATTTGAATCCTTGATAACATGTCCCAAACCATCAAGCCATGTTTTAGGTCAAAACTCAAAAATTGAGCCTTCTCAGTCAAAACCCTAATTTTGACCATTTTGCCCTTTTGTTGATCTGATCAAATTTCTTGAGGAACTGTGATCCATGAAAGTCATATGGGGAATTAAAAGTCCATTTATCCTTGTGCAATTTCAAACCCTAACTTTCAGTCATCAGTGCTTGAGGAGGTGTCTTGAGCTGATCAACCCTAGTGCAGTCTTGAATCAAAGGAGATCTTATGAGAAAATACTTGATAAATGAGATGGAAAATTTTAGGGTATAATAGTTGCCCCTGTTCAATCTTCTTAAACCTGACGAGTTAGATTGGCGGATCCGCCATTCGTGACTTGAAGGTGGAAGATGATTGAACACTAGAGTGCCCATAAATTTGCACTCGAAGATGAATTGTGAATGGGATTATAGATTCCATTTGGAGGAATGGTGGTAAACACTGGAAGAAAAATCAGTACAAATCTCTTGTTGATTCATACTAAAACTTGATGTTTTACGTGTGAGAAAAAGAGTTAGTAAAATGCAGATGTATGCAGGATGTTCACTAGAGGTGGTATCATGCTAAATGCATCTTGTATGTACATGCTATGATGTATGAATGTGAGATGTATGTTTTTATCCGGGAAAATAAATCCCTAACTGTCGCTGAGGAGTTTTGGGAAGTTGACTCCCGGATTGCCGTTGGGGATGAAGAATATACATATCTTTAAACTTTTTTAAAAGGATGCTTCCGCTGGGGAATATCTCTTGAACATCAGCTATTATCTGGTCAGATCCAGGCATTACAACTTGCTGAGAATGAGGAAGTCTACTGCTATCTGGTCGGTTCCAGGCTTCACGGTAACTTTTTGGGGAAGAAATAAATTAACTGTTATCTGGTCGGATTCCAGGCTTTGCAAAAAATTTCTTAAAATTGAACTGTCATCTGGTCGGGTCCAGGCTTTACAACAACTCGCTGGGGATAAGGAAGTCAACTGTTATCTGGTCGGATCCAGGCTTTGCAGTAATTTTGAAGTGGTAAATATCATCTAGTCGGGTCCAGGTTTTATGGTTTTTGGAAAGTCGTATTATTATCTGGTCGGGTCCAGGCTTCAGTGTCTCTCTGGGGATCACAATTGATTGTTATCTATTTGGGCTCCAGGTTTCATAATAACTTGCTCGAAAACTTATATCTGGTCGGGTCCAGGCTTTGCAGATTTCTAGGGTTGGTGAGATTAATTGTTATCTGGTCGGGTCTAGGTTTCACAATAAACTATTTGGGAATTAAATTGTTATCTGGTCGGGTTCCAGGTTTCATAACGAATTTCTGAAGGCAATTGTTATCTAGTCGGATCCAGGCTTCACAATAACTTGTTTGGGTAGAGGAAAAATCTACTGGGGAAAAGAAGTTAAACCTTGGTCTGGTTGAGTCCAGGTTCTCCTATATTTTGAAGAGTTAAACTATTATCTGGTCGGGTCCAGGCTTTATAGTATCTTAAATTATCTGTTATCTGGTCGGGTCTAGGTTTTAGAAACTCAAACTGTTATCTGGTCGGGTCCAGGTTTCAGCAATTTAAGAGTTACACCATTATCTGGTCGGATCCAGGCTTCCCAGTGTTTGGAAAGTTGTACTAATATCTGGTCGGGTCCAGGCTTCATAGTATCTTTTAGAGATAGTAAAGGTTTTGTTGACGACTTTACTGGGGATTAGGGGTTATGGCCTTATGATTTGTAATAATCTGAAAGGAAAACTCGAACTAGAGAGTATAGATTCAGTCGGGGAGGACATACCCAGCTTGGGGAGGTATACTCAGCTGGGGGTAACAGGCTCAGCTGGAGAGGATAGACCAAAGCTGGGGAACTTTGTACTTAGTTGGGGAGTTATACTATCCACTGTTTATTGGGGAAATAAACCTTGTTGGGGAAATAAACCTTGTCGATAAACTGCTGAAATGGTGAGTTCTTTTAGGAAGAGATCCACAAGGCCTCTACTTGTAAGACTGGACTTAGCCGGGGAAGAGCTGCTAAGAGATTGAGACTCTGGTTGGAGATTATCCTATGCAAAGAGACTTTGTGAGTAACTTCATTGAGGAGGATGTTAATGAAATAACTCTGTGGGGTATTCCATATTCACTAAAGAGGTGCTTGTTACTACTTAGGTCGTAGGTATCAAACGGTTTTAATTATGTTCATATGCATATATTCAATTTTAGTTATTGGACAAATTTGAATTCAAAACAAAGACAGGAAGTTTGCACTTTAAAGTATATTTGTATTGGTATTTTTCCTGTGAATAGGCGTTTTTGTGCAAAGAGACGGAGATCCTAGTAAGAGGAAATTTTCAAAAAGGAAGACAAAATTGAAAACAAAAACAAATAGCCATGTGAAATGATCTCATCGCCTTCCAACTCTACTATTGCCCCAATGTCTTCAAATGCCCCTTGTCATTGACGGAAGTTGACTGGATTGATCTTGGACCGTTTGAACTCAGACCTTGGTGATAAAGTTGACTGTGGTGAATCCATAGGACATAGTCATATGCTTTTAATCCTTAACTTTTGCCTGGACTGCCCTTTCGGGTTTTTAGTCCACCAGGATACCCATTTTTTCCCAAGTCGCCCTTTCGGGTTTTCAACTTGCCGGGTGTATAATCTTTTGCATATATCCCTAATTTTTGCCCAAACCTTTTGGTTTGTCTGGATGCCCTTATTTTGCCTAGGTGTGTCAACCTAGTGGGTCTTTTATGCGTAATATTTTTTAACTATGTATGCGTTGATAGGATGTGGGAAGTCTTCACCATCCATGGTAGTCAGCATTATGGCACCGCTAGAGAACACTCTTTTGACAACAAATGGCCCTTCATAAGTGGGAGTCCATTTTCCTCTAGGATCGCCTCGTGGCAGAATGACGCGCTTTATCACTAAGTCACCAGCTTGATATACTCGATGCTTGATCTTTTTGTTGAACGCTTTGATCATACATTGTTGGTACGTATGACCATGAAAAACAACAACCAATCATTTTTCGTCGATCAAATTTAGCTGATCCAATCTCGTTTGAACCCACTCATCTTTGCTTAAGCCTGCTTCAATCATAATCCTCAACGAGGGAATCTGAACCTCCACTGGTAAAACAACTTCCATGCCATAAACTAGAGAAAGGGGAGTTTCCCCAGTTGATGTTATAGCTGAAGTGCGGTAGCCATGTAGAGAAAACAAAAATGTCTCATGCCAATCCTTATAGGTTACTACCATCTTCTGCATAATTTCTTGATGTTTTTGTTGGCCGCTTCGACTGCGCCATTCATTTTCGGTCTATATGGAGAAGAATTGTGATGCTTGATCTTAAACTGAGTACAAAGCTCAATAATCATAGCATTGTTGAGGTTAGTCTCATTGTCGATGATAATCCTTTCGGGGATTCCATAGCGGAAGATGAGGTTGTGCCTGATGAATCTGGCTACCACATTCTTGGTGACTGAGGCAAAAGAGGCGGCTTCAACCCACTTGGTGAAATAGTCGATAGCGACAAGAATGAAGTGATGTCCCTTGGAAGCGGTGGGCTTGATTTCTCCAATCATATCAATGCCCGACATTGCAAATGGCCATGAAGCGGTCATGACATTCAAAGGGGTAGGAGGAACGTGGACCTTGTCAGCATAGATTTGGCATTTGTGACAAGTCCTAGAGTGTTGAAGGCAATCAGCCTCCATCGTTGACCAATAGTAGCCAGCTCTTAAGATTTTCTTAGCCATTATATGTCCACTTGAGTTAGTACCAAAGAGTCCATCGTGCATATCTTCCATGATTTCCTCTGCCTCCTTCTTGTCCACACATCGGAGTAGAGTGGAGTCATGGTTTCACTTTTACAATATTCTGTTGCTTAGGAAGAATTTGGCTGCAAATCTTCGTAAGAATTTTCTGTCATTGATGGATGCTCTCTCTGGATACTCTTGTGCTTCAAGGTATCTCATCACCTCGTGGTACCATGGCTTTTCCGCGTCAGTTTCAAGTTCACAGCAATGTGCGGGTTCATCGAATCTTTCAATTGTTATCATAGGGGATTCGTTGTCCCATCTGACCTTGAACATTGAAGACATGGTTGCCAAAGCATCAACCAACTAATTTTCTTCCCTAGAGAAGTGCTCAAAGGTGATCTCTTAGAAGTAATGGATTAGAGATAACACAAGTTCCTTGTAAGGGATGAGATTGGGGTGCTTAGTGTCCCAATCTCCTTTTACTTGGCTAATCACTAGAGTGGAATCCCCAAACACATTCAAAATCTTGATCTTCAAGTCAATAGCAACTTTCAGACCCAAGATGCACGCTTCATATTCAGCCATATTGTTCGTGCAATCTAAGCATAGTCTGGCAGTGAATAGAGTCTGGAAACCTTCAGGAGAGATGATCATAACACCAATTCCGTTACCTAAGGCGTTGGAAGCCCCATCGAAGACCATAGTCCATCGGGATCTTCGTTCAGGTCTGTCATACGGTCCAAGTCTCGCGCAATCGGTTACCAGCATGATATTCTCATTAGGGAAGTCGAAGTTCATTGACTGATAATCATCCACAACTTGATGGGCCAAATGATCTACTAGTATGCTTCCTTTGATGGCCTTTTGTGTAGTATATTGAATATCGTATTCAGTCAAGATTATTTTCCACCTGGATATCCGTCCAGAAAGGGAAGGTTTCTCGAAGATGTACTTGATTGGATCCATCTTAAAAATCAACAGAGTGGTATGAGTCAACATATACTGTCTTAGCCGGCGAGCAGCCCATGCCAGAGCGCAACAAGTTTTCTCGAGCAGTGAATATCTGGTTTCACAGTCGGTAAACTTTTTGCTTAGGTAAGAAATGGCATGCTCTTTTCGGCCAGACTCGTCATGTTGTCCCAAAACACACCCCATATAATTCTCTAGTACTGTCAAGTACATGATCAAAGGTCTTCCTTCAACTGGAGGCATGAGAATAGGAGGCTCTTGTATATATTCTTTGATTTTGTCGAAGGCAGATTGGCATTCATCGTTCCATCTGACTATCTGATCTTTCTTCAAGAGTTTGTTGATTAGCTCACAAGTAGAAGTCAAGTGTGATATGAAGCGAGCAATATAATTGAGACGACCCAAGAATCCTCTGACTTCTTTTTCAGAATGAGGGACCGACATTTCTTGGATGGCCTTTACCTTGGCAGGATCAACTTCAATGCCTTTATTGCTGATAACAAAACCCGGAAGCTTTCCAGATCACATTTCAAATGTACACTTGTTAGGGTTCAACCTCAACTTGTACTTCTTCAGCCTCTCGAATAATTTGTATAGGTGATCGAGATGTTCCTCTTTAGTTTGTGATCTAGCAATCATATCATCCACATAGACCTCTATTTCACGATGAATAATGTCATGAAACAAAGCTACCATAGCTCTTTGATATGTTGCCCCTGCATTCTTCAATCAGAATGACATGACCTTGTAGCAGAAGGTGCCCCATTGCGTAACGAAAGTAGTCTTCTCCATGTCTTCGGGAGCCATCTTTATTTGATTATAGCCTGAGAAGCCGTCCATGAATAAGAAGAGTTTATGTTGAGCAGTATTATCGACCAAGACGTCAATGTGTGGTAGAGGGAAATCATCCTTGGGGCTTGCCCTATTTAGACCCCTATAGTCTACGCACATGCAAACTTTTCCATTCTTTTTTGGCACTGGTACTACATTAGCAACCCATTGGGGATAAGATGTCACAGCTAGGAACCCTGCATCAAATTGTTTCCTCACTTCAGCTTTGATTTTTTCATACATATCAGGCCTCATGCGACGAACCTTTTGTTTAACAGGAGGGTAGTCTTCTTTTTTCGGCAGATGGTGAACTACAATGTCGGTATCCAACCCAGGAATATCTTCATAAGATCAAGAAAATACTTCTACATAGTCATGCAACATCTGAACCAACCTTCTCTTGACACTGCTTTCCAAATTGGTGCCGATCTTGATTTCCTTCTTATATGCCTTATGTGATACGGTGGCAGAACCGACTGTTTTGAAAATGCTGGTTTGCATTTTGCGTTTTTTGTTCGCAAAATGTCGCGGTAAGCAAGAGTCGCCACCGACTTTTATTTTATCCAACAAAGGAAAAGGAAAAAGAACAGAAAAAACCTTTTTCGAGATGTTTCTGAGTACGGGGGGTAGATTATAGAAAGGGAAGGTGTTAGCACCCTTTCTATCCGTAGTTTTGTACGGGTTCTTAGGTACTTGCTCATCTTAAAATTGCTTGTGTGTGCTTATTTTGAAAATTTTTGTTATACTCTGTTTTAACCCTTGTTTCTGTCCTCAAGAGTGTTACGAAGTTGTTTTTGAAAACTTTGTTTGAAAAAAGTGTTTGGTGTGAAAAAAGTTTTGATTTGAGCAAGTACCTACTAGCATCTACCTACTCGAAAAAGGATTGTTCCTATTCTCGTTTTCCTTTAGACAACGCTATCCTACTATTGAGAAATAGGTAGCACCGTCGTAGGAGTTTTAAGGGTCAATTCGAAAGGGACGTACGATCACTAAAGCAATGTTAGGACGTCTTAGTAATAACCCTAATGTCTTAAGATCATATTCGAGGCAACATTTCCGAGGCAACCTTTCTGAGGCAACCTTTCTGAGGCAACATTTCCGAACGGGACTTTTGATCTTTGTTTAGACAGGAGGGCCACCACTAAGACACCCTATACTTAATGATCGTTTATCGAAGGCAACCGAAGTGAGAGCATACCCTAAGAGTGCGCATGTGCGAGTGATTTGATTTCAGTTATTATCTTTGCACATTAGGGTTTTCTAGCCGTTTTAAAATTATCATGCAATCTTGTCATACAATTCTATTAACATACATCTAAACAGTTAATATTTGCGAGAATTAAAATGCGGGAAATAAAACCTACGCTATTACAAGGCTTCGGGGTAGGGATTAATTACATAGCCAAAAAACTCGTAAAAGACGATAAATAACTAAAATCCTAATTAAACTATTACATACTGTAAGCAGTTACATTAATATTGCAAAAATAATAAACGCGCGCGATGAATCGAAAACGAGAGAATTAGGGTTTTGACCCCGACTAAGCCTAATTAAAAGAAAAATCATTTTTGGTTTTTGTGCTATTTGAGAAAACTAAGTTTAATTGAATAAATAAAAAAAAACTAATTACTAATTAATTTTAACTTAAGAAAAATAATTAAATTAACCTATTTTTGTATTTTTTATTTTATGAAAGAAATAAAAATTAAGTCAAAAGCAAACCCTAATTTTTCTAATTGATTTTAATTATTTACAAAAAGTTAGAATCACCCTAAATTAAATTTAAACTAATATTGAATTAAATTTGATAAAATAAAATAAATAAAAAACCTAATTCTAAATTTGTGAGACTTGATTTTATGATTTTTTTGTGAAAAAGAAATTAATTTAGGTTAAAAAATAATTAAACTAATTGAATTAAATAAAAGAAAATAAAAAAGAAAGAATAAGAATGGGCCTGGTGTTTGCAAAAGGGGGGGTGTTGATGGCAAATCTGAGCCCAACAATGCTCTTGGCCCCATTGACTTTGCCAGATCCTATATGTCAACTTGACTCAAGCGCATGGTAGTCCTTCAGGGAGAAGGCATTGGATCTGAAGCCTTGATGATCTGATGGTTGGACGCTGATGGTGTATGGTGGACTCATTGGATACATGGGTACCTGATTATGCAAGAAAAAATAATAGGAAGCAAAGTTGGGACCTAGGGGTCGAACCCAGGTCCTTGAGCCTTATCACCCTGCACGCTTGCCAACTGAGCTGACATGTTTAGTTGTACAAATAATGACAAATGAATATTATATGATATAAATGAAAAATCTAATCTAAAAATGCGCGAAATTTGAATTGGCAAGTAAGGGAGTGGCACGTTATTTTCTTCTTCCTCCCACCGTCGCTGTAAATTACATGGCTTTTACCTACGGACGCCAGGCGTAGGTATAACCCTGTACATCTCCAAAATTCTGTGCAAGCATGATAAATCACAACCAATGGTACCAATCTACTCGTTGCAACCTCACGAGCATCATGGTACCATTATTAATGGCCAATTGTCCCTGTACAAGAAAACCCTAAACACAAAGAGAAAACCCTAGCCATGGCACTTTGCTGTACAATCAATGAAAACGCAATTAAATATAACCATTAGCTTGCAAACATCATAAGGTTTAAGAATATGCCAATCAATCATGTTAAAGATACCAGAATTAAGGTTTTCGAATTCAAGAAAAGTGATAAACCGTATGAACCTTACAACGTGTTTCAAGGCGCGAGAATGCTTGCTAACGATTGAATCTTGATCCTGGGGAGTCCAACAATTAATTGGGATGACTAGAATGCTTTGAATTGATCTGAAATGTGGAAATCAGTTTGCCACTTTTCTTGGATTTTTTTAAACTTGCTTTCTCTTTTACACGCCTCTAACGTCTTTGTTTTTGATCTGCAATTGTTCCTTATGTATCCAAGAGTGAATTAGGGTTGCCATTTGTTTCAAATCTTCTCCAATTATGAATATTGATTCATGTATAAAATCTTTCCAAATCAAGCAAATTCAATCTTTTTCTGTCCATTTTTCACCTTGCACGATTTGATCTCACTTCCAGCTGTGTAATGGACCTAAACATGCAGAAAATCTCAAGATTTGATTAGTTTTTGATATTTTTACTATTTTATATTGATTTTATTTGATTTAATTGAAATAAAATCAAAATAAATAACAAAAATAAAATAATGACAAGTTGAAGGGCTCATGGGTCGTGGGTCACATTATAAACTCAATGCAAGCATAAAAAGTTGGGCCCATTTGACAAAAAATGCAATTTTGGCCACATTTGACTTTTGGCAATTTTGCAAAAAGGGTCAACTTGGCCAATGCATAACTCCCTCAATTTTGACCCTAGACATGTGTTCTTTGACTTTTTAGAAAGATTAATATGTCATCTAAGAAACCCTTTTGGTCTCATCTCAATTGAGTCTTCCATGTTCATGTATGAAGCTTTGACCCAAAAGGTGTTTTTGTTGACTTTCCAAAATGACCTATAATGCCCAATTCATATCTTCTTGTGAGTGCATATTTTGAACTTGGGAGATGAATATGAATTGTAGGGAATTGCATCCTTTTCAAAATGAGCTTGGGATGGGTCATTTTTGATAAAGTATGAGAAAGTTATGCTTGGTCAAAGTTGAGTTGACTTTTCCTACAAAACCCTAATTTAGCAACTTTTGGGTTTTGATGATTTGTGGGAAATCCTTGAGGAATCATGATCAAACCTTGATCAAATGATGAATAATACTTCAAAATGAGAATGTTGACCAAAAATCTTGAAGTTTGACTGTATGTGGGCCACAGTTGACTTTTGCCCTAGCACAGTCGATTTTCAGGCCTTTGAGCAATTAACTTAACAAACTTCCTTTGCAAGGCTTGAAACTTGACATGAATGATCTTGTGAACATATTATGGAAATGGTGAGAATTTGGGATCCTTTGGACTCAAACATCTTGATGCTAACTGAAACCCTAATTTGGGGTAGACTGCCTTAGGAGAGAGTTTGTCTGGTCAACCCTTGGACTTCCTTGAGCAATTTGAGGCCTCTCTTGACATGTATTGAGGAATATGGGAGGGTAAATTTTTGGGTACAATAGATGCCCCTGTTCAATCTTCTTAAACCTGAGGATGTAGATTGGCTTGTCTGCCTTTCGTGATCCGAAGGTGGAAGATGATTGAACACTAGAGTGCCCAAAAATTTGCACTCGCATGAAGTGGTACTTGTCTTGCGATATCGGGAAGGGGCTTATAGATGCCATTTGGAAGTCAATGACGGAATATGGGCTTAAAGATGCCATCAAAAGAAGTGTTAATCGCATAAGAGATTCCTTTGCGAGAACTTGTGTACATGTTCTCGAGGAGGACTTCGCCGGGGAATGCTGGTCTCTGTCTTGAGAGAAATAAAGTTTTAGGAACTTCAGTTGTCCTTTACTCTACTGGGGAATCATCTCTTAGTCGAGGAGGTGAAAATGAACTGCTATCTGGTCGTGCTCTAGGCTTTGCAGCGATTTGCTTAGGAAAATAAGACCGACTACTATCTGGTCGTGCTCCAGGTTTTACAGTGACTTACTGGGGAGATGAGATTAAACTTGCTATCTGGTCGTGCTCCAGGCTTTGCAATTTCTCAATTCTTATCTGGTCGTGCTCCAGGCTTCAGAAGGAATCAAGTGGTTATCCAGTCGCATTCGGGCTACAACTTGAATTTAAGGCATACTAATATCCGGTCGATTTCCGGGCTTCATAGTAATTGGACGAGTAAACTGCTATTTGGTCGAATTCCAAGATTCGCAGTATCTTATACTGTTATCAGGTCGTGTCCCAGGCTTCAATGTCCTTTGCTGTTATCTGGTCGTGATCCAGTCTTCACAATGTCTTATACCATTATCTGGTCGATTCCAGGCTTCATGGTATCTTGTATTGCTATCTGGTCGATTTCCAGGCTTCACAATAACTTGTTTAGGGGTTAAGCTATTTTCCGATCGATTTCCGGGCTTCATAGCTTGTATTTAAGATATACCACTATCTGGTCGATTCCAGGCTTCGTAGTATTTTGGAGAGGTCAAGATACTATCCGGTCGATTTCTGGGCTTCATAGCTTGAACTTGGAATAGAAATCTTAGTATTCATTTGACTGAACCAGAGAAAACTTGTGAGAACTTGATTGTATCTTTCCCTGAAAGGTAAAGAGTTAGTCGTATGTAATGTCATGATGTATGAAATGTATTGAGTAATGATGTTCTCAAAATAAATGAGATTGTGCTGTATGATGCATATGCGCATGCTACGATGTATGGATATGCAATGTTCTTGTGATATTCTCCGGCAGGGGAAGATAAATCCTGGACTGCTGTTGGAGAGTACAAGGAGTTGAGTTCTTTGTTCTCGCTAGGGATAGTGACCGAAGATGATTTGCTGGAGACTTGTGTCCGTTCTGCTCGAGAACAATCCGCCGGGAGAGACTTTGTTTGAGAATAACCCTGTGGGAGAATGACTCTATGGGAGAGAGAGATACTCTATTGGAGGATCTGCTGATTTGGAGAAATAAACTCTGCTGGTGGTGAACTATTGTTGCTGATGATAATGAACTCTGTCGGGGATTGAATTTTTGCCTGTGGGAGAAATAAACTCAGCAAATGGTAATCTTCTGTTGCTGGTGATAGATAAACTCTGCTTGGGAAGAATTTTGCCGACTCATTCGCGATTATGAACCTCGGCTGGGTAGAGCTAACACCACTGCCTTTGGATACTTCCTACTCCGCGGGGAGTGTATGTATCTTTAGTTATATTCTCAAGCTGGCTCTATCCCTTTATCTGGTGGGTAGAGAAACTGTAAGGTTTGGACACTTCTTGTTTGCCCCTGTTCTTGGAATTACGAGTAATTGTCTTTTGTTTCACATGTAAATATTTATGAGCAGTAATTATTTTCAAACGCATATATAAAAAATGAATCATTGGACGTTCTTGCAAAACAAAACAGAAAAAGAAAAACAATTTGGAATTTCTCGTGAAAATGTATTGTATTGATTTTGAATTTGGCCTGTAATAGGCGTTTTGTACAAGAGGTTGACGTCCTAGTAAGAGAACGCTGCCGAAGGATAGGAATTGTACCATTTGTGAAAAAGAAAGAAAAAAAAACAGTTATATGAAACAATCCCACTGGGTTCCAACTCTGCTATTGCCCTTATATCTTCGAGCGTCTCATCACTTTGCTACTTGGTCGAAGATAGATCAGATTGATTGGCACCGTCCGAGCTTGATAGTCGATACCGAAGTCTGGTTTCAAGATGATCCAATGAGACATAATGTTACGCTTTGATCCCTAATTTTTTCCTGGACCTCCCTTTCGGGTTTTCAGTCCACCGGGATACCCTTTTTTTCCCAAGCCGCCTTTTCAGGTTTTCGACTTGCCGGGTGTACAGTTTTTTTCATTTTCATCCCTTATTTTTGCCCGAACCCTTTTGGTTCTCCGGGAAGCCCTTAGTTTTGCCTAGGCCAGTCGACCTAGCGGGTCTTTGATTATGCATAGTATTTTTTCACTATGTCTGTATTGACGGGGTGAGGAAGGTCGTCACCATCTATGGTGGTTAGAATCATAGCTCCTCCCAAGAAAATGTTCTTAACATCAAATGGACCTTCGTATGTGGGGGTCCATTTGCCCTTGGGATCACCTTGCGGTAGTATGATGCGTTTGATTACCAGATCCCCGACTTGATATTCCTGACGTCTGACTTTCTTGTTAAAAGCCTTGATCATTCGCTTTTGATACGTCTGACCATTACAAATAGCAGTAAGTTTCTTTTCATCGATTAAGTTCAGTTGATCAAGTCGGGTATGGGTCCAATCATCTTCGCTCAAACCCGCATCCTTCATAATCCTGAGAGAGGGTATCTAAACTTCGATGGGTAGGACTGCCTCCATGCCATATACCAGAGAGTAGGGCGTTGCCCCTATTGATGTCCTTGCCGAGGTACGGTACCCATGAAGAGAGAATGGTAACATCTCGTGCCAGTCTTTGTATGTCACTGTCATCTTTTGCATAATCTTCTTGATATTCTTATTAGTCGCTTCAATAACCCCATTCATCTTTGGCCGATAGGGTGAAGAGTTATGATGTTGTACCTTAAACTGTTTCCATCTCTCGGTGATCATCGTATTGTTGAGATTTGTACCATTGTCAGTGATGATCCTCTCTGGTACACCATATCGACAAATCAGATTGTGTCGGATAAACCGCTCCACGACGTTCTTGGTTACTGTAACAAAGGAAGCTGCCTCAACCCACTTTGTGAAATAATAAATAGCCACCAGAATGAAATGATGTCTGTTAGACGTAGTAGGTCTGATCTCGCCTATCATGTCGATACCCCACATTGCGAAAGGCCAAGGTGCTGTCAGAACATTCAAAGGAACTGGAGGTACATGCACCTTATCAGCATAGACTTTGCACTTATGACAGGTCCGAGAGTGCTGATAACAATCGGCTTCCATTGTGGACCAATAATATCTTGTCCGTAGGATTTTCTTTGCCATGGTATGTCCACTGGAATGAGTCCCGAAGGTACCTTCATGTAACTCTGTCATGATCCTTTCTGCCTCGCTTTTGTCCACACATCACAGTAAGGTTGAATCATGGTTACGCTTATAAAGGATCCCATTGCTGATGAAGAACTTCGCAACGAATCTTCTCAAAAACTTCTTATCATTAACAGATGCACCCTCGGGGTACTCTTGAGCCTCAAGATACCTCTTTACCTCGTGAAATAAGGGTTTATCTGCTACCTCTTCAGTCTCAATGTTGCAACAATATGCGGGTTCGTCCAACCTCTCGATGGTAATCTGGGGAGCTTCATTAGAAGACATGGTAGCTAGCGCGTCCGCTAACTGATTCTCTTCTCGTGGAAAGTGTTCAAAGGTTATCTCCTCGAAGTGTGAGAGCAACGTCAGTACATACTTCTTGTAAGGAATAAGATTTGGGTGCTTCGTATCCCACTCACCTTTGATCTGACTGATCACTAGAGCAGAATCTCCGAATACCCTCAAGAACTTAATCCTCAGGTCGATAGCAGCTCGAAGACCCATGATACATGCTTCATACTCCGCCATATTGTTGGTGCAGTTAAAACATAATCGAGCGGTGAACGGAGTGTGATAGCCCTCAGGAGATATAATTACAGCGCCAATGCCATTACCTAATGTGTTTGAGGCTCCATCAAAATACAAAGACCATCGGGATCCTTCCTCAGGTCCTTCATCCGGTCCAGGTTCTTCACAGTCGGTCACCAACATGATGTTCTCATCCGGGAACTCGAAATTCAGGGACTGGTAGTCATCTACTGCCTGATGCGCCAAGTGATCCGCCAATACACTTCCCTTGATTGCTTTTTGGGTTGTGTATTGGATGTCGTACTCAGTTAAGATCATATTCCATCTTGCTATTCTTCCGGACAAGGCAGGCTTCTCGAAGATATACTTGATTGGATCCATCTTTGATATCAATAAGGTGGTGTGAGTCAGCATATACTGTCTCAACCGATGAGCAGCCCATGCCAAAGCGCAACAAGTTTTCTCGAGCAATGAGTATCGGGTCTCACAGTCGGTAAACTTTTTGCTAAAGTAGTAAATAACGTGCTCTTTTCGGCCAGACTCGTCATGCTGCCCCAACACACACCCCATTGAATTATCCAGTACTGTCAAGTATAAGATCAAAGGTCTTCCTTCAACTGGAGGAATCTGAATAGTTGGCTCTTTGAGGTATTCCTTGATTCTTTCGAAAGCGGTCTGACATTCATCATTCTATTTTACTACTTGATCTTTCTTCAGCAGCTTGAGGATTGGCTCACAAGTAGCAGTCAAATGTGAAATGAATCGGGCGATGTAATTCAGCCGTCCCAAAAAGCCTCTAACTTCCTTTTCTGTGCGCGGAGCCGGCATCTCCTGTATCGCCTTTACCTTGGCAGGATCCACCTGAATACTCTTATCACTGACAATGAAACCCAGAAGCTTACCAGACCTTACCCCGAAGGTGCACTTGTTCGAGTTCAACCTTAGCTTGTACGTCTTCAACCTGTCAAACATTTTCTAAAGATGGTTAAGGAGCTCTTCCTCAGTCTGGGACCTTGCAATCATGTCATCAACATAAACCTCAATCTCATGGTGAATCATGTCGTGGAACAAAGCGACCATAGCGCGCTGATAAGTTGCCCCAACATTCTTCAACCCGAAAGGCATTACCTTGTAACAGAAGGTGCCCCACTGTGTAACAAAGGTTGTCTTCTCCATGTCTTCAGGAGCCATCTTAATCTGATTGTAACCAGAAAAACCATCCATAAAGGAGAAGATCTTATGTTGCGCGGTGTTGTCAACCAGAACATCGATGTGAGGAAGTGGGAAATCGTCCTTGGGGCTTGGCCTGTTCAAATATCTATAGTCCACACACATCCGTACCTTACCATCCTTTTTAGAAATAGGAACAACGTTGGAAACCCACTGCGGATAAGAAGTGACAGCTAAAAATCCCACGTCGAACTGTTTCATAACCTCAACTTTGATTTTCTCAGACATCTCAGGGCGCATACGGTGAACCTTCTGCTTTATCGGAGGACAATCTTCTTTAGTCGGCAGGCGGTGTACCATAATGTCAGTGTCCAAACCAGGCATATCTTCATAAGACCAAGCGAAGATCTCAACATAGTCACGTAGCATCTGTATCAAACGTTGTTTGACACTAGGCTCCAAATTCGCACCTATCTTGACCTCTTTCCTGTCTTCCTCGATACCCAAATTCACTGATTCAACTGGCTCTTCATGAGGTTGTATGGCCCTTTCTTCTTGCAGTAATAGTCTACCAAGTTCTCCAGGCACCTCACAATCACCCTCACCTTCGTCCTCGGCTTGGTTGATCAGATTTTCGAAGTCATAACTGGCAGTAGCAGAGTCGTTATCAATGGGATCCAGAGTGGATATGGATCTGCATTATGATATGTGAGTGTGTGTAAGAGAATAGTTGCTTTGATAAAGCGAGAGACATAAAAAGAAAAACAAGGAACACAAAATTTGTAATGCAAGAAACGTCCAATGCTTTATTAATGATATATGAAAATGACAAATAATAAGCCCTAACAAACAAAGCCAAGGTGCCTCGGGCAAGGCACCGGGCCGTAAAGTTTCAAACTGTCTATTACAACTCTTAAAACAAAAGTCAGTTACTATGGAATAAAAGAAACAGGTATGAAGTCCTTCGCCGTCCAGTTGTTTAATCCACCGTTGGTTGTAGGGTAGATCCAGCTGTCGATATCTGAATCTTCTTCACCACCTTCAACCGCATTAACTCCCTGATTGATGATGTACAGAGGAGGTCTTCCAATCCGTGCGTGCCTAACTTCCCTTTGAGCCCCTATAGTAAAACCCAAACCAAATTTGTCAGTTTTGTGCGTGAAATCAGGGAGCTGACCCCAATTGGTACACCCACCCTCTTCAATTACAGTGCTGGCATCCTTGAGAGAAGCCATCTTCATCGGAGGTTTGTCAGTAGCAACTTCAGTTGACGCCAAAGTCTGGGGGAGCTCTTCAAAGTTCTGACAAGGGGTTTCGATGAACTCCCCATCCATCTCCATGTAGCGAAAGGAATTGAGATGACTCACCATGTACTCCTTTTCACCTTGTACTGTGACAATCTTCTCATTTACCGGATATTTCAACATTTGATGGAGCGTGGAAGTTACTGCCCCAGCCTTATGAATCCAAGGGCGACCCAGCAAGCAAGAATATGGTGGTCTAATATCCATCACATAAAAGGTGGATGCAAAAGTCTGAGAGCCAACTTTAACAGGGACGTCCACCTCCCCGTGCACCATCCTTTTTGACCCGTCGAAAGCCCTGACCATAATATTGCTCGGCTTTAGAATCAAACCTTCACAGTCCAGACGATCTAATGCTTTCTTTGGCAAAACATTTAATGAGGACCCGGTTTCCACCAGCACATGGGCCATAGTAGTGCCCCTGCACTCGATTGAGACGTGCAGAGCGTCATTATGATTTCTTTCTTTAGTAGTCAGATCTGCGTCTGACAAACCCAACCCATTATCGGTAGTCAAGCTAGCTACGCAATCTTTGAATTGATCAGACGAAGTTTCCTGCGGCACATGCGCAATTTTGAGGAATGCAATTAAAGCCTTTGCATGGGCTTCAGAATATAACAACAAGGACAACATGGAGATTTTTGACGGGGTCTGCCCCAGCTGCTCGACTACGTTGTAGTCGCTCTTCTTGATAATCTTCAAAATTTCCTCTATCTCCTACTTAGAGGTTTCTACAATGATCTTTTTAGGTGCCTCCGTCCGGGCAGGCTCACCTATGATTTCCTTTACCCGAGTCCTAGATGGCTCGGCGACAGGGGTGATAACTAGAACAGGAACTGGGACAGTAGCTGATGTACCAGCAAATGGAATGACAACAGGTTTGTGAACAGTCGGAGGGGAAATCTCGGGAGAAAAGAGTCTTCCTCTTCTTGTGACCTTGCTATCCCCAACAATATTGCTGACATCAACATCAACTTCCTCACTCTTTAAGTCTTGTTTAACTCCATGGTAATACACATCAGCCCCATAGTGCCAAGGGACAGCCTTATCCGAAGTGTATGGGATAGGACCAGGGAAAATAATTATTAACAGAGCAATTCTTGGGACAGGTGTAATCCTAACAGGCTTTCTTGAGGAAACCTTGGAAGGATTGGCAGAAATGGTTATGATGGCAACATCTTGAATTGGAACCAACAGAATCATAGTCTTTTCGAACAGGATCTCTTTGTTATCCATCAGGAGCTGAACACTTGATTTCAATAAATGGCAACCAGGAGGCAGAAACGTACACATGTGGTAACCTTCACCACAGCCCGAAAATAAACCGGCGAACAAAAAATTCTTCTTTACTATCATCAAAGGAGTAGAAATTTCTTCCACGGAGGTCACAAATAAATCATCGTCCACAACATTTACTCCATGGCCATGCTTGGGCATGAGAGCAGTTATGACGTTGGGCTTCTCCGGAGCATCAAACTCAATCTCTTTAGCTTCGATCAAGTCTTGCACCTTGTTTTTAAGGCCCAGCAGTTGTTTGTATCATGATCGGAACTTTCAGAGTGATAGGCGCAACAGGCATTTGGGTTATAGTGAGGAGAAGTGGTGTTGGGGTTCTTTGGGGCTTCCCTCAGAGTTACCAGATTGGTCTTTAATAATTGTGGTAGAATTTGAGACAAGGTCATATTGAGCTGAGTGTAATGCCTTTGTAGTCTTTCCACCCTTTGTTGATTGTTGCGTTGTGGAGCAACGGTGGGTCTTGATATCAATACTGCATTTACTACTTGACGGTGTTCAGGTATGCTTTGGCCCCTCAGGCCGTAGACTGCACCAACTTCTTTCTTACCGGTGAACGACTTCTTTACTGCACTTGATGAAGTATCCTTCTGTATCTTACCACTTCAGATACCAGCTTCTACTATCTCTCCAGTCAAAATCAACTCAGTAAACCCATATGACGAACTGCCAATCAAATGATTGAAAAATGGACCAGATAGCGTCCCTAGAAACATGTCAAACAACTCCCTGTCAGACAAAGGGGGTTGGACTCTTCCAGCCAAGTCTCTCCACTTTTGAGCATAGTCCTTAAAACCTTCACTTGCACCCATAGACATACCCTGGAGCTGAGTACGAGTGGGAGTAAGGTCGGTGTTATACTGATACTGCCTGTAGAAAGCAGCAGCAAGGTCTTCCCAGTTTCAGACATTAGCTCCTTCCAATTGATAAAACCATTCAAGCTGAGTCCCGGACATACTATCTTGAAATAAATGCACCCACAAATTTCTATCAGCAGTGTGGGGTTGGATTTTCCTGATGTACGAGCAGAGATGGAGTTTTGGGCAGGATACTCCATCGTACTTGGCAAAAACCGGAGCTTTGAACTTCTGAGGGATCACCACACCCGATACCAGTCTCAGCTCTCTAAAATCCAAACCAGGGATCTTCTGAATCTCCATCACACTCAGACGGTCTTCTAACTGCTTGTAGCTATCCTCAGCAGGAGGATATTGCTCCTCATCATAATCTGTACCATCATCAGATATTGCAGGACTGAGGCCCTTTTCTTCTTCTTGGTTCTCCCCTTCCTTGGATGAAGAGGTCAGATCAGCTTGCTGTTTCAACCTATCCCCAAACCTTTTGCCCATATTCAAAAGAACGACCTTCTTCTTCTTCTTCTTCTTCTTCTTCTTCTTCTCTTTCAGAATCAGAGTCTTCAGATCCTCTTGCCCTTTAGCCAAGCTTAGGAACATCTGTTGGAATTGGGCGTTTTGTGCCTGAAGATCTTTGATGGCTTGATCAGAAGACATTTCTGCTGAAATAAATAGCGAAGAAGATGAGAAACCTGTAATGGTACATGTAATGATGTGCATGATAATGGGATGCGTATGTAATGATTTCAAAGACTTTAGGAGATTTAAATTTGCGAACCAAAAATAAACAAACTTTATTAGATTAACTTGTAAAAGGGTTCAACAATGCCTTTAAGGCGTTACAAAGAAGTAAATGAAAAACAATTCTAGAACTAGAAAAGTAAAATCAAAAGTCCCATGGATGCTTCCTCTTTGTGCTGACGTAGTCATTGATCACACTTTCTTCCTCGAGCTGCCTGGTGAGCTTCAAAATCTTCCTTTCTTGCTCATGGTACTTTTCCCAGTAAGTATCCCTTTCCTCTTTCAGCTGAATCCAAGACCTTTGCAATGCCCCAGGATCAGTGGGCATATAAGGATAAAGAACAGTGTAAGGAATGCCTTCTTCATTAGTGGGCTCCACAATCACTAGCAATACGGCTTCATAGGGCATCCCGAGCTTCTGGGCACGAGCTCGGACCCATTGGAGGTAAGGCTGCATAGGAAGGGAAGTCTTTAGTCCCAGCTCTTGGGGGTCAGATCTGTTCACCATTCCCCAAGCTCGTATAAACCTCCGACGGTGCTCGTCAACGTCTTACTTGTAGTCAAATGCAATATCCGTAAGAAGTAGCTCATGGGGACCGTCTCTCCGAGCACGACCAAATTGTCGCAAATCTAGACAAGGATTGTAGGTTATACCCCCTCTGATTCCAAGCAACGGTACATTAGGGTATCCCCCACAACGATCAATGACAGCAGTGTCTTCCATAGCCTTGGAACTCCAAAGAATGTTTGTATGAGCAAGTGACATTATTCTGTAGGACCAACCCAAACTTTCTTCATTTTTCAGCACAGACTTAGGGAGGTGCGAAATAAACCACCTCGACAGCAACGACATGCAACACATAAGGGTCCCTCTTCTTCGCATAGTACGAGTGTAGAGGGCATGCAAGATATCACCCAATAGAGTAGGCACAAGATTGGGAGAAAGGAAAATCTTAACCGCATTCACATCTATAAAGGAATCTGGATTCAGGAAGAGGACCAAACCATGGATAAGGAGAGCCAAGATATCTTCGAAAGCCTGAAAATCCAAATTATCCCAGAATAGCTGAGCCTGATCTATCAGAAACTTGGATAAGAAACCTTCGACCCCACTTCGTGTTTCCCAATTGGATACTACATCAGCCCATTTCAGATGCAGAGCTGAGGCAATGTCTTCTGGTCTAGGAGTCTCTTCCATACCTTTGAAAGGCATCTGCTCAAGGATGGATATGCCCAATAAGTGAGAGAACTCTTCCAAAGTGGGAACCAGCTGATAATCTGGAAAGGTGAAGCAATGATGCACATGATCGAAGAACTGGAAAAGTACACTCATCATCTGTTCATCAAACTTTGAGGTGACCAGGCTAAGAAGCTGACCATGTCTCTTAATGAACAAAGAAGTCTCTGAAACTCTTAAGGCTAACTCTTTAAGTTGAGAAGGTATTTGCACAAAGTTAACTCAGATGGTATTTCTGCGCACGAAAGTCATAATCTGCAAAACAGAACAAAGATAAATTCCCTCGGTCTTTGAAATGGTTAATATAATGAAGTATGCATGCTATGTCATGATGCATTATGTCATGATAAAAGAAACACAGATATAGCAGATAACAGGCATGGCAAAGGCAAACAAGTCACACAAAATCCCTTAAGTTTAAGGCTTGCATGAGGTCAAAGGTACTACCCTCTTGAAGTTCAGTTGGTTTCAACCTGTCCTAGCAAAAGTAACCGGGTTCTAGAGGTTCTCAATATGACTGACCATCCTCCATCGGTCATGGTTTCAGCTCACGCAATCTTTTCTTGCAGCTGGAACTATCTCGAGAGTATGGTCTCAATGAGTGTAGCATCGAGTATCAACCAGCTCCCAGCTTTATACTGAGGCCGGCTATCTCACTACTTTCTAATGGCCAAGTTGGTTGATTAAAGGTTCTAAGGTCAGTTGATGCTTAACGACACACGTAGCGGCCCCGTATTATCCGCGTTTCTCCACAAGGGATACTGGTACCAACCAATGTGACACATCAACGTAGCTACTGCTTCAACCGTATCGGTCTACGCCATACAGTTCCCTCACAGTTTATTGCTACTTACCTAAGAGGTGTCCTCAGATCCGGGTTAGGATCTATAGTAACTCCCAAATGAAACCCTTAAAAGTAAAGCAACCAAAACAAACAAGAGAAGCAAATATGATGAACTAAATGCTAAGGTATACCCCACTTATAAATCCCCAACAGAGTCTCCAGTTCTGTGATACGGTGGCAGAACCGACTGTTTTGAAAATGCTGGTTTGCGTTTTGCGTTATTTGTTCGCAAAATGTCGCGGTAAGCAAGAGTCGCCACAAACTTTTATTTTATCCAACAAAGGAAAAGGAAAAAGAACATAAAAAACCTTTTTCGAGATGTTTCTGAGTACGGGGGGTAGATTATAGAAAGGGAAGGTGTTAGCACCCTTTCTATCCGTAGTTTTCTACGGGCTCTTAGGTACTAGATCATCTTAAAATTGCTTGTGTGTGCTTGTTTCGAAAAGTTTTGTTTTACTTCGTTTTAACCCTTGTTTCTGTCCTCAAGAGTGTTACGAAGTTGTTTTTGAAAACTTTGTTTGAAAAAAGTGTTTGGTGTGAAAAAAGTTTTGATTTGAGCAAGTACCTACTAGCATCTACCTACTCGAAAAAGGATTGTTTCTATTCTCGTTTTCCTTTAGACAACGCTATCCTACTATTGCGAAATAGGTAGCACCGTCGTTGGAGTTGTAAGGGTCAATTCGAAAGGGACGTACGATCACTAAAGCAATGTTAGGACGTCTTAGTAATAACCCTAATGTCTTAAGATCATATTCGAGGCAACATTTCCGAGGCAACCTTTCCGAGGCAACATTTCCGAACGGGACTTTTGATCTTTGTTTAGACAGGAGGGCCACCACTAAGACACCCTATACTTAATGATCGTTTACCGAAGGCAACCGAAGTGAGAGCATACCCTAAGAGTGCGCATGTGCGAGTGATTTGATTTCAGTTATTATCTTTGCACATTAGGGTTTTCTAGCCGTTTTAAAATTATCATGCAATCTTGTCATACAATCCTATTAACATACATCTAAACAATTAATATTTGTGAGAATTAAAATGCGGGAAATAAAACCTACGCTATTACAAGGCTTCGGGGTAGGGATTAATTACATAGCCAAAAAACCCGTAAAAGACGATAAATAAAGAAAATCCTAATTAAACTATTACATACTGTAAGCATTTACATTAATATTGCAAAAATAATAAACGCGCGCGATGAATCGAAAACGAGAGAATTAGGGTTTTGACCCCGACTAAGCCTAATTAAAAGAAAAATCATTTTTGGTTTTTGTGCTATTTGAGAAAACGAAGTTTAATTGAATAAAAAAAAACTAATTACTAATTAATTTAAACTTAAGAAAAATAATTAAATTAACCTATTTTTGTATTTTTTATTTTATGAAAGAAATAAAAATTAAGTCAAAAGAAAACCCTAATTTTTCTAATTGATTTTAATTATTTACAAAAAGTTAGAATCACCCTAAATTAAATTTAAACTAATATTGAATTAAATTTGATAAAATAAAATAAATAAAAAACCTAATTCTAAATTTGTGAGACTTGATTTTATGATTTTTTTGTGAAAAAGAAATTGATTTAGGTTAAAAAATAATTAAACTAATTGAATTAAATAAAAGAAAATAAAAAAGAAAGAATAAGAATGGGCCTGGTGTTTGCAAAAGGGGGGGGGGGGGTGTTGATGGCAAATCTGAGCCCAACAATGCTCTTGGCCCCATTGACTTTGCCATATCCTATATGTCAACTTGACTCAAGCGCATGGTAGTCCTTCAGGGAGAAAGCGTTGGATCTGAAGCCTTGATGATCTGATGGTTGGACGCTGATGGTGTATGGTGGACTCATTGGATACATGGGTACCTGATTATGTAAGAAAAAATAATAGGAAGCAAAGTTGGGACCTGGGGATCGAACCCAGGTCCTTGAGCCTTATCACCCTGCACGCTTGCCAACTGAGCTGGCATGTTTAGTTGTACAAATAATGAAAAATGAATATTATATGATATAAATGAAAAATCTAATCTAAAAATGCGCGAAATTTGAATTGGCAAGTTAGGGAGTGCCACGTTACTTTCTTCTTCCTCCCACCGTCGCTGTAAATTACATGGCTTTTACCTACGGACGCCAGGCATAGGTATAACCCTGTGCATGTCCAAAATTCTGTGCAAGCATGATAAATCACAACCAATGGTACCAATTTACTCGTTGCAACCTCACGAGCATCATGGTACCATTATTAATGGCCAATTGTCCCTGTACAAGAAAACCCTAAACACAAAGATAAAACCATAGCCATGGCACTTTGTTGTACAGTCAATGAAAACGCAATTAAATATAACTATTAGCTTGCAAACATCATAAGGTTTAATAATATGCCAATCAATCATGTTAAAGATGCCAGAATTAAGGTTTTCAAATTCAAGAAAAGTGATAAACCGTATGAACCTTACAGCGTGTTTCAAGGCGCGAGAATGATTGCTAACGATTGAATCTTGATCCTGGGGAGTCCAGCAATTGATTGGGATGACTAGAATGCTTTGAATTAATCTGAAATGTGGAAATCAGTTTGCCACTTTTCTTGAATTTTTTGAAACTTGCTTTCTCTTTTACACGCCTCTAACCTCTTTGTTTTTGATCTGCAATTGTTCCTTATGTATCCAAGAGTGAATTAGGGTTGCCATTTGTTTCAAATCTTCTCCAATTATGAATATTGATTCATGATTTGATTCTTGTATAAAATCTTTCCAAATCAAGCAAATTAAATCTTTTTCTGTCCATTTTGCACCTTGCACGATTTGATCTCACTTCCAGCTGTGTAATGGACCTAAACATGCACAAAATCTCAAGATTTGATTAGTTTTTGATATTTTTACTATTTTATATTGATTTAATTGAAATAAAATCAAAATAAATAACAAAAATAAAATAATGACAAGTGGAAAGGCTCATGGGTCGTGGGTCACATTATAAACTCAGTGCAAGCATAAAAAGTTGGGCCCATTTGACAAAAAATGCAATTTTGGCCACATTTGACTTTTGGCAATTTTGCAAAAAGAGTCAACTTGGCCAATGCATAACTCCCTCAATTTTGACCCTAGACACGTGTTCTTGGAATTTTTAGAAAGATTAAGATGTCCTCTAAGAAACCCTTTTGGTCTCATCTCAATTGATTCTTCCATGTTCATGTATGAAGCTTTGACCCAAAAGGTGTTTTTTGTTGACTTTCCAAAATGACCTATAATGCCCAAATTCATATCTTCTTGTGAGTGCATATTTTGAACTTGGGAACTGAATACGAATTGTTGGGAATTGCATCCTCTTCAAAATGAGATTTGGATGGGTCATTTTTGATAAAGTATGAGAAAGTTATGCTTGGTCAAAGTTGAGTTGACTTTTCCTACAAAACCCTAATTTAGCAACTTTTGGGTTTTGATGATTTGTGGGAAATCCTTGAGGAATCATGATCAACCCTCGATCAAATGATGAATAATACTTCAAAATGAGAATTTTGACCAAAAATATTGAAGTTTGACTGTATGTGGGCCACAATTGACTTTTGCCCTAGCACAATCGATTTTCAGGCCTTTGAGCAATTGACTGAGCAAACTTCCTCTGCAAGGCTTGAAACTTGACATGAATTATCTTGTGAACATATTAGGGCAATGGTGAGCATTTGGGATCCTTTAGACTCAAACATCTTAATGCTAACTGAAACCCTAATTTGGGGTAGACTGCCTTAGGAGAGAGTTTGTCTGGTCAACCCTTGGACTTCCTTGAGCAATTTGAGGACCTCTCTTGACATGTATTGAGGAATATGGGAGGGAAAATTTTGGGGTACAACACCTTAGTACCCAGATTGATGACTTCAACTGACTCTTCGTGCGGTTGAATAGCTTTTTCCTCTTGTAATAGGAGTATGGCTAGTTCTTCCGGTATTTCGCAATCTTCCTCACCTTCGTCTTCGGCTTGGTCAATTGGGCATTCAAAGTCATAGTCGAAAATAGTAGATTCATTTACCATAGGATCCAGAGTGGATGAGGACATGCAAGAGTGTGTGTGTGCATGTAAGATACATGGCTATTTTTGAAAATGTATTTGAAAGAGAAGAAAGACAATGAACATAAATATTTGAATGTAAAACAGTCTAATATACTGAAAGATCATATGACTGGATGAACATAAATAAAACCCTTGACAAATGGACCAAAGTGCTCCAGGCCAGGCACATGGCTTAAAAGTCATTTGTTAAAATATTACAGACAACATGTTCTTGAAATGAAATAAAGACAATAACAGGTAGATTAATCCTCAATGAAGGAGATGGGCACGAAGTCCTTTGCATGTCAATTCTTCAGCTCTGTTGTAGTTGGATACACCCAATCTTCAAATGCAGCTTCTTCATCAGAATCACCCACGGCGTTGACTTCATGGCTTCCAATGCGGAGAGGTAGCTTTCCAACACGAGCACGCCTCACTTCCTTCTGAGCTTTGATGGTGAAGCCCAAACCGAACTTGTCTGCTTTAAATGGGATATCAATGATTTATCCCCAAGTATCAAAGTTTCCTTCTTCAATTGCTGCACGAGCATCTTTGACTGAAACCATCTTTGGTGTGGCCTTAACAGCTTTAGACTCATCAGAAGAACATTTGGTAGAAACAACCATTGGTGGCACGACTTCAAAGGCTTAACACGGGGTCTCAATGAATTCTCCATCCATCTCTACGTATTTGAACGAGTTAAGGTGGCTTACCATAAACTCTTCTTCTCCACAGACGGTGACTATTCTTCCCTTGACTGGATATTTGAGTTTCTGATGGAGAGTTGAGGTTACTGCCCCAGCTTTATGGATCCATGGGCGACCCAACAGACAAGAATAGGCAGGACAAATATCCATAATGTAGAAGGTGGAGTTGAAGATTTGGGAGCCCACTTTGATTGGAAGATATACTTCCCCGGGAACAGTCCTCTTTGATCCGTCAAATGCCCTTAAAATGATATCGCTTGGCTTCAAGACTAAACCCTTATAGTCTAGACGGTCTAATGCCCCCTTGGGTAATACATTTATAGAAGAAACAGTGTCGACTAGCACATGTGCTAAGGTAGTCCCTTTGCACTCAACAGAAACATGTAAAGCTTTATTGTGATTCTTCCCGAGAGGTGTTAAGTCAGCATCTGTAAATCTCAAACCATTATCAGCTGTCAGGCTAGCCATGCAATTCTCAAATTGGTCTATTGTTGTCTCATGGGGGACATGAGACTTTTTCAGGAACTTGATTAATGTCCGAGCATGGGCATCGAAACAAAGCAGCAATGACAACATTGAAATCTTAGAAGGGGTTTGCCCTAACTGTTCTACAATCTTGAATTCGCTTATTTTTATGATCTTCAAGATCTCGTCCACCTCGCGAGCGGAGGGCTCTCCATCCTTTGCGGGTACTTCAATCACATCAGGCTCAAAAACCTTCTCCTTCCCTCTTGTATCGGTACTTGGCTTGGCAGCAATAATGCCGATGGGCGTCTTTGTAACAACTGGTGGTGAGATATTGGGTGAAAATATTCTCCCAGTTCTAGTTACTTTTCTTGAGCCAACTATGTTGCCAACATTGTCATTTTTTTCTTCTTCGATCCAGGAATCTTGTTTAATCCCATGATAGAACACCTCAGCACCGTAATTCCATGGTACCGCTTTGTTTGAAGAGTAGGGAATCGGTCCGGGATTGGTAATTATTAAGGGAGAAACATTTGGTTCATTTGAAATCCTAATAGGACCTTTGGAGGTGATCCTAAGAGGCTTGTTTGAGATGGTAATAATGGAGAGGTATTCACATTTATTAATCAAACTCTTGGCAAGTAGAGTCTTTTCAAATAGAATTTTGTGGCTATCCATCAGGCGTTGTATGCCTTTCTTCAGCCCTTTACATCCATTGAGTTGTCTTGTACATCACACACAGTCTTTTACAAAGCCAGGGAAGATCCCAGCTTTTAACAGATTGTTCTTGATTATATTCAGCGGAGTAGTCAATTCTTCAACAGAGGCAACAAAAATTGTATCTTCAACAACATTAACACTCTTGTCATGCTTTGACATTGGAGCGATAATTACATTCGGCGTTGGAGGAGGATCAAACTCAATAGTCTTGTTGTCAATCAAATCCTGGATTTTGTTCTTCAAGGCCCAACACTGGTCAGTTTCATGCCCGGAGCTACTCAAGTGGTAAGCACACTTAGCGTTTGGATTATATTTCGGTGATGAGATATCAGGGTTGGCGAGAGGATCGCACAATGTCACCAAATTAGCCTTGATCAAATGTTATAAGGCTTGAGACAATGACATGCCTAACCTCGTAAATTGTCTTCTTGGAGTTTCAAAATATTGATGTTTTGTAGATGGTCTTGGAGTAGGAGTTGGATTGGAGATTCGGACGACATTTACAAGTGGATGATCATTCTTCTTGATACGGGCCCTTTCCCCGTACACAACATTGACTTCCTTTTTTGCAGTAAAAGGTTTCTTGATAGGATTGGAAGTGGAGGTAGACGCCATAGAGCAGCCAACCAACAGATTAAAGAAAGGACCAGATAAAGTGCCCATGAACATGTCGATGTGCTCCCTATCAGTAAAGGGCGGTTGGACCCTACTAGCAAGGTCTCTCCACTTTTGCGCATATTCCTTAAATCCTTCATTCTTTCCCATGGTCATATCTTGTAATTGAACCCTCGTTGGCGCCAAGTCGGTGTTGTACTGATACTGATGGTAGAATGCAGTAGCTAAATCCTCCCAAGTGTTGATACGAGAATCGTCTAACTGATAAAACCATTCAAGTTGCGTTCCAGCCAAGCTCTCTTGGAAGAAGTGAACCCAAAGCTTCTTATCAGCAGTGTGCGGCTGTATCTTGCGCACATAAGATTTCAAATGGAGTTTTGGATAAGAAACTCCATCGTACTTTGCAAAGAATGGTATTTTGAATTTGTGGGGGATGAATACCCCAGAGATCAAACCCAAATCATCAAAATCTAAACCGGGGACGACCTGGATTTCAACAGCTTTCAATCTGTCTTCTAACTCCTTGTATTTGATATCAGCGGGTGGATACTGCTCGTCAAAATAATCATCATTAGATACTTGATCATTGACACAGTCAGCCTGAGTACTCTTGACCTCACCAATCTAGTTCTCGTCCTCTTCAGATGAATCTCCTCCTACTGCGATTGGCGGACTGTCTCCTTGAATCTTCTACCCATGTTGAGTAGAGCTTTCTTCTTGGGCTTCTTCTCAATGGCCAGCAAAGCCATCATATCTTGCTTCCCCTTGGCTAGGGCGAGTAGAGTTTCCTGAAACTGAGAATTTTGGGCTTGGAGATCCTTCACAGTTTTCTCTAGATCCATCTTGCTGAAATAAACAGCAGAAAGATAAGGAAACCTGTTATGCGAAAACCTGGCATGTTATGATGCATGGAATATGTACGTGCAAATGATTTCAAGGATTAATGAGATTTAAATTTGTATAGACAAAAGAATGAACAATCGTTAATTTTCATTAAATAAAACAAGAGAGATTACATCATGCCTCTTGGGCTTACAAAATAACTTTCTAAGATAGAAATACTGAACGCATCCTCTTTTGTGCGAGATAGGCGTTCACAATTTGCTCTTCTTATAGTTGTTTTGTAAGCTCCAAGACCCTCTTTTCACTAGCATAGAATTGAGCCTCGAAAGTATCTCGTTCTTCCTTCAGCTGGATCCTACCCTTTTGAAAGTCTTCGAGGGAGGTAGGCATGTCGGGATGGAGGATAGTGTAGGGAACATCTCCTTCGACCACAGGCTCTATGATGACTGGTAAGATGGAGGGATAAGGCATCACAAGTTTCTGAGCGCGAGCTCGTGCCCACTTAAGGTAAGGCTCAAGGGGAATGGAATTCTTGTGTCCTAGTGTCTCGCTATCCACCTTATTTAACATCCTCCAAGCTCGGATAAACATCTGGCGGTAACCTTGATCGCTATTCTCGTAGTCAAATACCACTCCTTGGATAAGCATCCCATGTGGACCATCCCTTCGGGCATAACCAAATTGTCGTAAGGCTAAGAAGGGGTTGTAAGTGATACCTACTCTAATGCCAAGTAAGGGGACATTATGGAATTCTCCATAACGGTCGATGATAGTAACATTCTCCAAAGATCGGGAACACCAATGAATATCTGAATGTCTGAGCGTCATCAACCTATGGGACCACCTTGAACCTTGCTCATTCTTCAATACAGATTAGGGAAGATGCGAAATAAACCATCTTGCCAATAGAGGAGTGCAACACATGAGGATACCTCTTTTCCTCATAGTGCGAGAGTGAAAAGAATGTAGGATGTCTCCTAATAAAGTAGGCACCGAGTTACGAGACATGGAGATTTTGATGGCGTTTACATCTATGACTTGGTCAGGATTTGGAAACAAAACCATCCCATAGATGAGAAGGGCCACAATTTCCTCAAAAGCTTGTAAGTCCAAGGAGTTCCAATAATCTTGAGCTTTCTCAAACAAGAACTTGGCTAAGAAACCTTTGACACCACTCCTTGTTTCTCAATTAGTTGTGACATCAAGTTATTGCAAGTGTAGGGCTTGAGCAATCTCTTCTGGCTTTGGATCTCTTTCCATACCGTTGAACGGTAGTTGATTGAGAATGGGAATCCTCAAGAGTTGGGAGAATTCTTCCAAGGTTGGCACAAGTTGATAATCAGGAAATGTGAAGCAATGGTGTAGAGGATCAAATAATTGGAAGAGCACCTTCATCATATCCTCACCAGTGTTGAAGGTAACCAAGTTTAGGAGGCGACCATGTCTTTCGGTAAATGGAGAATTCTCAGGAACCATTGATTCTAACTCTTTAAGTTGAGGAGGGATCCTTACGAGATTGACTTGAATGGTTTTCCTGCGAATAGAATCCATGTCCTACAAAACAGAACAAAGATAAATCCCAAAAATCCTTGAAATGGTTAGTGAGTATGAGTATGATATTATGATGTTTATGATGTTATGTACAAGTATATATAAACAAAGAAAACAAGTCCTTAGGTTTAGGCTTGCATGGAGTCTCATAGGTGAGTAAACTTTTGAAGTTTAGTTGGCTGAAACCTGTCCTAGTAATAGTAACCGGGTTCTAAGGAGCTCAATATCACTGATTTGTTTCCGTGGGCATTGTTTCAGCGCAAGCCTCTTTAATGGTGACCGAAATATCCAAAAAAATCAAACCTCAATGAGTGTAGTATCGAGTATCTACCAACTTCGGACTGCACCAAAGTCGGTCATCTCACTACGTCCTAAAGGCCAAGTTGGTCAAGTAAAGGTTCTAAAAGTTCATTAGTGCTTCATGACATCACTCAGCGGCCCCTTATTCTCCTTGACTACTCAAGGGCTACCGGTACCCACAAATATGTCACACTAATAAATCTATTGCTTAGACCATGTCGGTATACCCCGCACAGTTTCCACAACGTATTGCTACTTACCTATAAGGTATCCCAAATCCGGGTAGAGGATTCAAACTCAAACAAAGAACCATAATGTAAAGCATACAAGTAAAACAATGAAAGCAAGTAAATGTGATCTAGCCCTAAGTTAACCCCACTTTTAAGAAATTCCCCAGCAGAGTCGCCAGTTCTGTGATACAGTGGGATAACTGACTTGGTGTTTTGCGTTTTGATCGCAAATGTTGCGGTTAGCAAGAGTCGCCACCGACTTTTCTTTTATCCAAAAGGAAAGGCTGAAAAGAACAGGAAAGACCTTTAGAAATGTTTTCTTGAGTTCGGGGGGTAGATTATGAAAAGGGAAGGTGCTAACACCCTTTTCATTCATGGTTTTCCATGGGATCTTAGTTACTTACTAGATCACTTGCTTTTTGTTTGAAAATTTGCTTTGTGTGGTTTTTGAAAGTATTTTGAAAAGGTGCCATCGTTTAGGCAAACTTTGTAATGATTCTTGTTCGTAAGAATGTATACAAAGTGTTGATCTTTTGAAAATGTTTTGAAGTTTGAAAGATGTTTTTGAAAGTGTTGGTGTATAAAAATGTTTTTTTGTTGTGAGCAAGCGAGCAACTAGGAGCGAATCTACCTACTCAAAAGGTCTTAAATGTTCTTTTCTTCCTCCTTTAGATGTTGCCATCTCACCATTGTTTTGGTAAGAAACCCCATCGTTGGATGTGAAGGGACGGGCATGGGACATTTTTGTATAGTCATAGAAGGCAACTTATGGGATGTTTTAGCAATGTCGTTTAGGGACTAGATCGTTTAACAAAGGCAACATCGAGGGTAATTGAGGGACTACGATCTTTCAACGAGGGTCTTTGCTAAAACGCCCATATTCGAGGGACATGACTAATTTTCGATAGGCAACAAGTGAGATTACCCTAAGGGTGTATGTGTGAATAGTGTGTTTGATTTCATGCATTTTAGTCTTTGATTTTTAAGTTGTCTATTTGTTGTTTTTATCTTGCCATACACACCCTAATTACTAACAATATATGAAAGCAATAAAAGTGCGGGAAAGGTAAAGTCCTACACTATTACATCATTAAGGGGATGGGGATACAAATTTATGAATGGGGGGTTGCAAGAATTTAAATCCTATTTAACTATTACAACCATATTGAAATGTACAATGTAAGAAAGAAAAAAGACTTGTTTTGAAAATGTTTTTGTTGTCTTAATGAATTAAGAAAAAGAAATAAATTAATTAATAAAAAAAGAAAAATATTTTTATGTCTTTTTTATATTAATAAAAAGGGTATTAATATTGAAAATGATAAAAAAGGGGAATAATGAGAGATAGAATTAGCATGCTACTTGTGATCGGTGGAAATAGAACTGACTGTTTTGGAATGCTGGTTCGCGAAATGTCGCGGTAAGCAAGAGTCGCCACCGTCTTTTATTTTCTCCAACAAGGAAAGGACAAAAGCACAGCAAAATTCCTTTTTGAGATGTTTCTCGGGTTCGGGAGGTAGATTATAGAAAGGGAAGGTGTTAGCACCCTTTCTATCCGTGGTTATCCACGGGCTCTTAGGTACTTGCTCACTATGTTTTCAAAAATGTTTGCTTTTCTTGTGTTTTGTGGGTTTTGAAAAAAAAAGTTTGTTTGAAAACTTCGTTTTAACTCTTGTATCAGTCCTCAAGAGTGTATGAAGTGTTTGTTTGAAAACTTTTGTCAGAAAAGTGTAGGTGCGAAAAGTTGTTTTTTTGTTTTGAAAGAGCAAGTACCTGAGAACCTCTACCTACTCAAAATAAATCAAGCTGTGTAAATGTCCTTTAGACAGTACTATCCCACTATTGAGAAGTAGGTAGCACCGTCGTTAGAGTTTTTCGGGTCAATTCGATTATAGGGACATGTGGTCACCAAAGCAATAGTAGGACGCCTTAGCGGTAACCCTAATGTCCTAGATCCTTTTTATCCGAGGCAACCGTTTCGAGGCAACTTGGATTTTTAGACAGGAGGGCGACCTCTAAAACACCCTATACTCAATGACCACGTCGAGGCAACCAAGTGAGGCGTACCCTAGGAGTGGCATGTGCGAGTGTGTCAGGTTTCAATTAATTTATCTTTGCATATTTTATGGTGAGCTACAGGTTGATTTTAATTTTAAGATAAGTCTTGTCATGCATAGCCTAATTAACATACATCTAGCAGTTAATAGTTGTGCGGAAAGTAAATCTACGCTATTACAAGGCATCGGGTATTTACATCGCCAAAAATAAACCCTTTGAAAAAGTAAATGCGAGAAAATAAAGAAAGCGATAAAAAGTCCTAATTAAAGCTATTACATCCTCGGAGCAATTACACAATAATGATAAAAAATTATATGCGCGAGAGAAATTTGAATCGGAGAAGTCCTTAGGGTTTTGACCCTTTTTGAGAAAGAAAGAAGTTTTTGTCCTTTTTGCATTTAATTAAATTAAACCTAAAAAACTAATTAATTAATTAATTAAAAGAAAAAAAGTATTTTTTAGTTTTTTATGTGTTAAGGAAAATAAATAAAAAATAGTCAAAAGTTAGTAAAAACCCTAAGTCTAATTTATTTTATTTATTGCAAAAACTATTGAAGTTAACCTAATTAAAAAAAGACTAAATTAATTGGTTAGTATTTATTTACAAAAATAATAAAGTGAAATTAATTTTAATTAAGAAAAATATTATTTTTAGTTTTACTGATTTTATTATGAAAAATAATTAATTATGTTAATTAAATAATGATAATAATAACTAGTAAAATAGTTAAATGGAAAAATATAAAAGAAAAAGAAAAAAGAAAAGAAAAGAAGAACCCAGGGGGTGTTGGCCCATTATGGAGGTACGTTTGGCAATCTGAAGCCCATTAACCTCAAGCCTGCTTTGACTTTCTGGATTAGCTGTGTGTTCGTTGACTGAGCGCATGGTAGTCATCACCTCATGACCCTTGGATTTACGCCTGAAGCCACATGGCGCGTTGATGTTTGGGATGCATGGTGGGTATCCTTTGGGAAGGCTGCACAAGAACATGTTAAGAAAAAGAACAAATAATTATTTTGGGGGACCTGGGATTCGAACCCAGGTCCCAATGCTTCCAAGTCAATGCCTTAACCACTCCAACCACCTGCACGCTTTTGATAATATAATACTAAACAATCATTATATTAAGGATTTAATTAATATGCTGGAAACTACAAAAACGCGCGCTTCTTTTCAAATGGCCCAACCAAATGCTAACACGTCTTCATCTTCCTCCTTTGTACCTGTAAAAACAAATCAGATAGCGGGGGGTTTTTAACCACCACAATATGCAGTGGCGAAAAATAGCGAATAGAGCTGTGATTAATATAAATATTTCGCGAATAGTCAGTCTTGTTCGTCTTGGTTCAACGATTCCAACCATCTATCTTAGGAGTCCCAATTTTTCCTGGTTTAGGAATCCCCAATTTTAAAGCTTAGGAACCTTAAAATTCGTCCATGGCATCTTGCGATTCTGTGCATTATAATTCAATTAACTTATGCCATTAGCTTCATATGGATTCAAGCAATGCAAAACAAACAAGAAATCATGTTAAATGCGCATGAATTGGACAATACGATTTTCAAAAAAATGTGCAAACCGTGATTATGTTCTTAGTGATTTCTTGAGCTTTAGCGTGTGATTTCAATTGCCACACGTTCCTGGGAACCCCTGCAAGGTGTTAGAATTAACAAAAAGCTTTGAATCGCCCTGGAATATAGAAATCAGTTTTGAATTTTTTTTCCAATTTTCTTGAATTGCAATGGCTTTTTCCTGCAGCTTTCTCACGTGTGCATGATCAGGGCTTGCTTGTGTATTTATAGAGGAATGGAATTAGGTCAGAATCTTGCACAAAAATCCATTGGAATGATGATTGAATATTTGATTGGAAATCAAATATTTTTGAATCTTCATGATTGGAAAAAGTTGCCAAATTTGGAGATATTGCATCTTTGACTTGGTGCACGAAATTGCCAGCCTTTATAGGTCATACTTGCTTCACAAAAAGATTGAAAAATCAAATCTTTGTATTTTCCTACAATTTAAATTAATTAAATGAATTAATATTGATTAAAAATCCAATTAATTAATAAAAATAAGAAAATAAATTCAATTAAGCTTTATGGGTCGTGCATAGGCCATGGATGAAGTTTCAAGAAGAGATTTGAGGCCCATTAGCAAAAATAAGGTGTTTTGAGCAAAGTTGACTTTTGCAAATTCACAAAAATTTCCCAACTTCTCCAATGCATATCTTGCTCAATTTTGATCATATGAACATGTTCTTGGACATTTTGTAAAGGTCTTGAAGTCCTCTAACCAATTCCTTTGGTCCCATTTCATTTGGATTTACCAATCTCAAGTTATGGTCTTTGACTTAAAATGCATTTTTGTTGACTTTTGAAATTGACCTATAATGTAGAAATTGATAACTTTTTATGAGAGAATTTCTTGGACTTGGAATGTGAATATGGATTGTAGGAAATGTCATCCCCTTCAAAATGAGCATTGGATGGGATTTTTCTGATAAAACATGAAAAAGTTATGCCCTGGTCAAGATACAGTTGACTTTTCTGCTGTCCAAAAACAGTAACTTTTTGCATCTTGATGATTTTTGAGCCATTCTTATGGAATCATGATCAAGACTTGATCAAATGATGATTGTGTACTCTAAATAATATGTTGACCAAAAATTCTGACTTTTGACTGCAAAATGACCATTTTGCCCCTGCAGTTGACTGTAGGTCAAATGGAGCTTTTGACTGTGCAAATTGGCACTGTGAGTCTTGAAACTTGGCATGTAGGTGCTTGAGAATGTATATGAGCCTATGAGACTTGATTGAACCATTGAAAACCTCAAATTCCTTGAGAGAATCAAACCCCTAATTTTGGCTGTCTTAGGAGAAGGTTTGACTGTGCAACCTCTTGAGAAATCTTGAACAATTTGAAGATCATTCTTGACAAATCTTGAGGAATATGGGAGGGAAAATTTTTGGTACAACAGTTGCCCCTGTTCAATCTTCTTAAACCCGAGGATGTAGATTGGCTTGCGTGCCTTTCGTGATCCGAAGGTGGAAGATGATTGAACACTAAAGTGCCCAGAAATTTGCGCTCGCATGGTGTAGTATCAGCAATGTGATGTCGGGAATGGGCTTACAGATGCCATTTGGAGAGATGATGGATAGGAGGATGGGCTTATAGATGCCACCTGGAGATTGTTGGTAGGTAGTTTTGTCTTCGTTGACGAGTTGCATCAGAAACATGAGTGACAGAATGACATCCGAACCTGGATCGTATCTGGACTTTACTTGAGATAGTGACAGAATGACATCCGAATCTGGATCGTATCTGAACTGTATTTGACATTGAGATCTGTGTGAGTAGCAGAATGATTTCCGTGTCTGGAACGTATCTGTGCTGTAACTGGTATCTGGATAAGTGACAGAATGACTTCCGTGTCTGGAGTATATCTGCACTTGATAGTTGAATCTGAATGAGAAATAGAATGGCTTCCGTGTCTGGAGCATATCTAGTCTATATCTGACTGCTGACGTCTGAACGAGTGGTAGAATGACCGCCGTGTCTGGGGTATATCCATACTGTATCTGAATGAGTGACAAAATGACATCCGAATCTGGATCGTATCTGGACTGTCTCCTTAATGAATCTGGAATAAGTATCAGAATGTCACCATATCTGGGTCACATTTGAACTGTCTCTGGAAGGAATCTGGAATAAGCAATAGAATAGCATCCGGGTCTGGAGCATGTCTAAGCTGTCTCTGAAAGTTTGAATCTGAATAAGCAATAGAATAGCATCCGGGTCTGGAGCATCTTTAAGCTGTCTCAGAAAGCTTGAATCTGAATAAGCAATAGAATAACATCCGGGTCTGGAGCATCTCTAAGCTGTCTCTGAAAGTTTGAATCTGAATAAGCAATAGAATAGCATCCGGGTCTGGAGCATCTCTAAGCTGTCTCTCAAAGGAAATCTGGAATAAGTATCGGAATGTCGCCAAATCTGGGTCACATCTGAACTATCTCTAGAAGGAGTCTGGAATAAGTACCGGAATGTCGCCAAATCTGGGTCACATCTGAACTATCTCTAGAAGGAAATCTGGAATAAGTATCGGAATGTCGCCAAATCTGGATCACATCTGAACTATCTCTAGAAGGAAATCTGGAATAAGTATCGGAATGTCGCCAAATCTGGGTCACATCTGAACTATCTCTAGAAGGAAATCTGGAATAAGTATTGGAATGTCGCCAAATCTGGGTCACATCTGAACTATCTCTAGAAGGAAATCTGGAATAAGTATCGGACTGTCGCCAAATCTGGGTCACATCTGAACTATCTCTAGAAAGAAATCTGGAATAAGTATCGGAATGTCGCCATGCTTGGGTCACATCTGAACTATATCTAGAAGGAAATCTGGAATAAGTATCAGAATGTCGCCAAATCTGGGTCACATCTGAACTATCTCTAGAAGGAAATCTGGAATAAGTATCGGAATGTCGCCAAATCTGGGTCACATCTGAACTATCTCTAGAAGGAATCTTGGAATATCTTCAACTAGATCGGCATCAGAAAAATCTTTAGGAATCGACTTAACTGGACTAGAGAAGGCCTTTGACTGGCTCGACATCAGAAAAATCTTTAGGAATCGATTTGACTGGGCCAGACAAGGTCTTAGAATATCTTCAACTGGATCGGCATCAGAAAAATCTTTAGGAATCGACTTAACTGGACCAGAGAAGGCCTTTTGATATGGCTGAGAATTTAACTGCATCTTTCCTGAAAGGTAAAGGTCAGTCATATGCAATGCATGAGATGGATCAAGCAATGATGTTCTCAATATAAATGAGATCGTGTGATATGATGCGTATATGCATGTATCATGATGTATGAAAATGTGATGTTTTAGCTGGGGAAATAAATCCCGGAGCTGCTGGAGAATGATGTTGAATTCTTCGTTTCCGCTGGGGATGATGACGAAGATGATTGTGTGAATAAACCTGTAGGAGAAGATGACTCCGTTGGGGGATAAACCTGGTGAAGAGATTACTCTGCAGGGAATTACTCTGTGGGAAGAGATACTTCGCTGAGATTTTAACGATAACTCCGCTGGGGATTCCGTTGATAAGCTCTGTTGGGGATAGAAGATGAACTCCGCTGGGGATAGAAAGAACTTCGCTGAGAATGATCTTTCCGTTGCAACTTGCTGAGGATAACCCAGTTAGACTTTGGTGGGGGATAACCTCTGAACATGGTTAGGGAGAGATTTTTGTACTCTGCAGGGGACAAGCTTCCAAAATCTACTAGGGAGATGATTCAACTCTCCTGGGGAAACTTTTGAGGAAATGGCTCCACTGGGGTGTCTGTATTCCGCTGGGGAACAATCTTATATTTCCGTCGAGGAATATTAAGACTGCCGGGGATGCTTGCTGAGGAATATCCGTATACTCTGCTAGGGAATATTAAGATCTTCTGGGGATACCCAACTTTTCCAGGATTGATGGTAGACCAACTCTGCTCGGGGAAGAGTATTGCTGACTTTGCTGGGGATACTGTGCCTTTTTAGGGCTGATGGGAGACCAACTCTGCTTGGGGAGAGTATTGCTGATTCTTGTCTTACTCTGCGGAGAGTGAAGGTATCTTGGTCATATTCTTCAGCTGAATCTACCTTGGCACCTTGGTGGACAGAGCAGCTTGTACAGTTTGGACAATTCTTATTGCCCCTGTTTCCGTGGGAGAAGGTACCTGTGGAGGTGTTTGATAACTGCCGATGGACAAATCTTCTTCTGGTAGGCAAGTGACGAGATGACGGGACATAGTCGTACGCTTTGATCCCTAATTTTTGCCTGGACCGCCCTTTCGGGTTTTCAGTCCATCGGGATACCCATTTTTGCCCAAGCCGCCTTATCAGGTTTTCAACTTGCCGGGTGTACAGATTTTTTTTATTTTCATCCCTTATTTTTGCCTAGGCCAGTTGACCTAGCGGGTCTTTGGTTATGCGTAGTATTTTTTTTTTACTATGTCTATTCCCTCAGGATGTAGAGAGGTGTCACTGTCGGTAGTGTTGTGTTGCCATACTACCAGAAGATGTTTGATCAGGCAGGATTCATTGCTGGAATTCACGTCCAATGCCCCGAGTGACTCAGGCGGAGATTTGCCCCTGACTATTTGGCATTTTGAGAGATTCCTTGAATCTTGACTTGACTGCCCCAGATGATGGACAATGATCATGCCGTGCCCCTTGATTGGAAGTGTTTCTTCCACTTGAGATGATCCTTGAGAAGATTTTTGTTCACTAGATACTCGTCGTGCGAATTTCTCTGCTGTTTGAACAAATAGTCATATGCAAACAATGTTATTTTAAGAATGCAAAGCTTATGTCTGTCTTGAAGTTTTTGAAAATGCAGTTTTCAATAAAACAAGTGATTTTTTTTTGTTTGTAAAATGTGATGTCAACTCAGGATTTTACAGCAAGCCCTACAGGAGTCAGGATACCTTTGGTAACAGTATGCTTTCGAACTAACCCATGCTTCAGCTAGGACTTTTAAGGGTTATAACGTGGCCTGGTTCACGGTTTAAGAAACAAAGGATAAAGGCTCAAAGTATATTTGTACCCACCTGTTCTTCGTGATGTTCTTCAGACCTAAACTCAGCTAATCGTGCATTAGATCTTGTTTGAGTCTTTGCTCTGATATACCAGTGATGGTTCGGATGTTGACAATTTATTTTGAACAGGCAGTCATTTTGTTGAGAGTTTGCAGGACCTCTTTCTTTTTTGATTTTATTATCCCTGTCTTTTGCCTGAACTGTTTCTTTTGTGATTACAGTCAGCGGGATGCCCCAGTTTTTGTAAGTCTCCTTCATAGGTTTTGACTTATTGGGCTTTTATTTTGAGAGATAATGACTGCCTGTCCTTGCGATTATAGGGAACCATCACTGTCTTTTTGTCTCGGAAGGACTTCTTTGATGCCATTCATTGTGCACCTGGATCAACTGAGAAAACTACCCTGCCCCAGGTTATGATTAAGGGTTTTAATTTTTGAAAAGAAAAACTCCAACTTCTTTGGCTCAAAGGGGTTGACTAGGGATTATCTTCCTTATAACTCCACTGTTTAGGATTTGAAACAATGCCTGTACCTCATCAGCGGGTCTATTCAAAAGCATACTGCAAAGATCGTGGTATCGTTTTCGTCATCCTCCCTCAAAAGGCTTAGAATTTTTTTAATTGAGAGTTTGAACATCACAAAAAATTAAAGTAATTTGAATTTAGTGAATACGAATGGATTGATTCAAAACAGACATATGCGATGCATTAATGAAATAAAAGAGTTTGCCATGACAATAATTGTTTGAATAAGCAAAGAAAAATACAACTTGAAAATTCAAATAAAACAAAAGCCTTCAATGATTTGGCATAGGAGCAGTGATTATGTTTGGAGTCTCTGGAGGGTCAAACTGGATCTCTTTGGCATCAATCATGTCTTGGACCTTATTCTTCAGAGTCCAACAGTTGTTCGTGTCATGTCCAGGACTGTCAGAGTGGTATGCACACCTTTCATTGGGATGATAGGTAGGAGCGGAAGTGTTTGGATTCCGGATAGGAGCCCTTAATGTAATCAGCCCTGCCTTCAACATTTGCTGTAGCGCTTGAGCCAGTGACATGTTGATCTTGGTGAATTGTCTTTTAGGTGCGACCTCCTTACGTTGATGCCCCTGTCTTTGTTGAGCAGGCGTAGGATTAGAGATCTGGGTTTCCCCTACATGTTGATCATGACGACTCTTTTTACCATACACAGCATTGGACTCTTTTTTTCCATTGTAGGGCTTTTTATGAGCATCAGAAGGTGTAGCTTCTTGAATCTTCCCACTTTTGATGCCAGCTTCAATTCTCTCACAAGTCAAGATAAGGTCTGTAAATCCGGCTGAAGAGTTTCCAATCAAATGGTTGAAGAACGGACCAGACAAGGTCCCCAGAAACATATCAACAAGTTCACGGTCAGTGAGAGGTGGATGCACACTTCCGGCAAGGTCTCTCCACTTTTGAGCATACTCTTTAAATCCTTCACCCGTCCCTAGTGACATACCCTGGAGTTGGGTACGCGTAGGAGCGAGGTCGGAATTATACTGATACTGTTTATAGAACGCAGTAGCCAAATCCTCCCAGTTGCGGATACTGGCCCCATCCAGCTGATAGAACCATTCGAGTTGAGTCCCTGAAAGACTATCCTGAAAGAAATGGATCCACAAATTCTTGTCAGCAGTGTAAGGTTGGATCTTCCTTACATACGATCGGAGGTGCAGCTTTGGACAGGAGGCTCCGTCATATTTGGCAAAAGCAGGTGCCTTGAACTTATGGGGAATCACTACCCCAGAGGATAAGCCTAGGTCTCCAAAGTCCAACCCGGGCACATTCTGTATCTCCATGACGCTCAAGCGGTCCTCCAACTGTTTATACCTATCCTCAGCAGGAGGATATTGCTCTTCATCATAATCAGTCTCATTGTCGGAGAGCACAGGACTAGGAACCTTTCTTTCTTGTGGGCTGTCTTTCCCTACAGATGAGGTAGTCAGCTCAGCCTCATTTTATAGTCCATTCCCAAATCTGCGTCCAGTGTTGAACAAGACTGTCCTCTTCTTCTTCTTCTTCTTCTTCTTCAGAATCAGAGTCTTCAACTCCTGTTGACCCTGGGCTAGGCTCATAACCAACTCTTGGAACTGGGAATTCTGGGCCTGGAGGGCCTTGATAACTTGTTCAGTGGAAGGTTCAGAAGTCATGATGATTGCTGAAATAAACAGCGAAGAAGATAAGTGACCTGTAAAAAGGGGTACCTGTTATGCAATGATATGTATGATATATGTATGCAATGTTTTCAAGGATCTCGTGGGGTAAACAAAGAAACTTGTTAGAATTTGAATTTTGCAGCTTGATTGAAGGAACTTCATGTTGTTGAGAGTCCTTCTTCAAGAGTCAAGCTCACCATATCGAGTGGGTCATAGCCCCTGACTCAAGTTATCATGTTTTAATCTCCAAACAACCTTGGCTAGAGGAAAATAAATCCCCTTTGCCCCTTGCTAGACATTTGGTTCATCATGACCTGCATCACAAACCCTTGAGATCCTTGGAATGGGTTAGTCCTTATGCAGGATGTATGCAATGTTATGATGTGTATGCCATGCGTGAAGTGATGTAAGTAAACCCTGCAATAAGTCCAAATTATTGGATAAGGACTGTAAACAAAACCTGCAAGGAACTCATGCTGTCAGATAACAAGAATGTGCAAGTAGTTCAAGTTTGAAAGCACACAAGTCACACAAAGAGCCCTTAGATTTTAGGCTAGCATGGAGTTTAGGTATTACCCTCTTGAAGTTAGTTGGCTCAAAACCTGTCCTATCAATAGTAACCGGGTTCAAAGGAGCTCAATATCATTGGATTGTTTTCTATGTTCATTGTTTTGATTTAGCCACTTAACTGGCGACCAAAATATTCCAAGAAAACAACCCTCAATGAGTGTAGTATCGAGTATCTACCAACTTCGGACTGCACCAAAGTCGGTCATCTCACTACCCCTAAAGAGGCCAGGATGGTCAAGTAAGGTTCTAAGGTCAGTTGATGCTTCGCGACACCATGCGGCGGCCCCGTACTCTCCTTGACTTGACTCAAGGGTTACCGGTACTCACCAAAGTGCCACATCAACGTAGCAACTGCTTCAACCATGTCAGTATACCCCGCACAGTTCCCTCACAGTTTGTTGCTACTTCTAAAGGGTATCCCCAGATCCGGGTTAGGATCTATAAAGCTCCGATACAAGCCCACAATATTAAAGCATTCAAGGCATACAATTGAAAACATGGTGATCTAATCCTAAGGTACACCTCACTTATAATAAATCCCTAGCAGAGTCGCCAGTTCTGTGATCAGTGGAAATAGAACTGACTGTTTTGGAACGCTGGTTCGCGAAATGTCGCGGTAAGCAAGAGTCGCCATCGTCTTTTATTTTCTCCAACAAGGAAAGGACAAAAGCACAGCAAAATTCCTTTTCGAGATGTTTCTCGGGTTCGGGAGGTAGATTATAGAAAGGGAAGGTGTTAGCACCCTTTCTATCCGTGGTTATCCACGGGCTCTTAGGTACTTGCTCACTATGTTTTCAAAAATGTTTGCTTTTCTTGTGTTTTGTGGGTTTTGAAAAAAAAGTTTGTTTGAAAAGTTTGTTTTAACTCTTGTATCAGTCCTCAAGAGTGTATGAAGTGTTTGTTTGAAAACTTTTGTCAGAAAAGTGTAGGTGCGAAAAGTTGTTTTTTTTGTTTTGGAAGAGCAAGTACCTGAGAACCTCTACCTACTCAAAACAAATCAAGCTGTGTAAATGTCCTTTAGACAGTACTATCCCACTATTGAGAAGTAGGTAGCACCGTCGTTGGAGTTTTTCGGGTCAATTCGATTATAGGGACATGTGGTCACCAAAGCAATAGTAGGACGCCTTAGCGGTAACCCTAATGTCCTAGATCCATTTTATCCGAGGCAACCGTTTCGAGGCAACTTGGATCTTTAGACAGGAGGGCGACCTCTAAAACACCCTATACTCAATGACCACGTCGAGGCAACCAAGTGAGGCGTACCCTAGGAGTGGCATGTGCGAGTGTGTCAGGTTTCAATTAAGTTATCTTTGCACATTTTATGGTGAGCTACGGGTTGATTTTAATTTTCAGATAAGTCTTGTCATGCATAGCCTAATTAACATACATCTAGCAGTTAATAGTTGTGCGGAAAGTAAATCTACGCTATTACAAGGAGTCGGGTATTTACATCGCCAAAAACAAACCCTTTGAAAAAGTAAATGCGAGAAAATAAAGAAAGTGATAAATAGTCCTAATTAAAGCTATTACATCCTCGGAGCAATTACACAATAATGATAAAAAATTATATGCGCGAGAGAAAATTGAATCGGAGAAGTCCTTAGGGTTTTGACCCTTTTTGAGAAAGAACGAAGTTTTTGTCCTTTTTGCATTTAATTAAATTAAACCTAAAAAACTAATTAATTAATTAATTAAAAGAAAAAAAGTATTTTTTAGTTTTTTATGTGTTAAGGAAAATAAATAAAAAATAGTCAAAAGTTAGTAAAAACCCTAAGTCTAATTTATTTTATTTATTGCAAAAACTATTGAAGTTAACCTAATTAAAAAAAGACTAAATTAATTGGTTAGTATTTATTTACAAAAATAATAAAGTGAAATTAATTTTAATTAAGAAAAATATTATTTTTAGTTTTACTGATTTTATTATGAAAAATAATTAATTATGTTAATTAAATAATGATAATAATAACTAGTAAAATAGTTAAATGGAAAAATATAAAAGAAAAAGAAAAAAGAAAAGAAAAGAAGAACCCATGGGGTGTTGGCCCATTATGGAGGTACGTTTGGCAATCTGAAGCCCATTAACCTCAAGCCTGCTTTGACTTTCTGGATTAGCTGTGTGTTCGTTGACTGAGCGCATGGTAGTCATCACCTCATGACCCTTGGATTTACGCCTGAAGCCACATGGCGCGTTGATGTTTGGGATGCATGGTGGGTATCCTTTGGGAAGGCTGCACAAGAACATGTTAAGAAAAAGAACAAATAATTATTTTGGGGGACCTGGGATTCGAACCCAGGTCCCAATGCTTCCAAGTCAATGCCTTAACCACTCCAACCACCTGCACGCTTTTGATAATATAATACTAAACAATCATTATATTAAGGATTTAATTAATATGCTGGAAACTACAAAAACGCGCACTTCTTTTCAAATGGCCCAACCAAATGCTAACACGTCTTCATCTTCCTCCTTTATACCTGTAAAAACAAATCAGATAGCGGGGGTTTTTAACCCCCACAATATGCAGTGGCGAAAAATAGCGAATAGAGCTGTGATTAATATAAATATTTCGCGAATAGTCAGTCTTGTTCATCTTGGTTCAACGATTCCAACCATCTATCTTAGGAGTCCCAATTTTTCCTGGTTTAGGAATCCCCAATTTTAAAGCTTAGGAACCCTAAAATTCGTCCATGGCATCTTGCGATTCTGTGCATTATAATTCAATTAACTTATGCCATTAGCTTCATATGGATTCAAGCAATGCAAAACAAATAAGAAATCATGTTAAATGCGCATGAATTGGACAATACGATTTTAAAAAAATGTGCAAACCGTGATTCTGTTCTTAGTGATTTCTTGAGCTTTAGCGTGTGATCTCAATTGCCACACGTTCCTGGGAACCCCTGCAAGGTGTTAGAATTAACAAAAAACTTTGAATCGACCTGGAATATAGAAATCAGTTTTGAGTTTTTTTCCAATTTTCTTGAATTGCAATGGCTTTTTCCTGCAGCTTTCTCACGTGTGCATGATCAGGGTTTGCTTGTGTATTTATAGAGGAATGAAATTAGGTCAGAATCTTGCACAAAAATCCATTGGAATGATGATTGAATATTTGATTGGAAATCTCATATTTTTGAATCTTCGTGATTGGAAAAAGTTGTCAAATTTGGAGATATTGCATCTTTGACTTGGTGCACGAAATTGCCAGCCTTTTTAGGTCATACTTGCTTCACAAAAAGATTGAAAAATCAAATCTTTGTATTTTCCTACAATTTAAATTAATTAAATGAATTAATATTGATTAAAAATCCAATTAATTAATAAAAATAATAAAATAAATTCAATTAAGCTTGATGGGTCGTGCATAGGCCATGGATGGAGTTTCAAGAAGAGATTTGAGACCCATTAGCAAAAATAAGGTGTTTTGAGCAAAGTTGACTTTTGCAAATTCACAAAAATTTCCCAACTTCTCCAATGCATATCTTTCTCAATTTTGATCATATGAACATGTTCTTGGACATTTTTTAAAGGTCTTGAAGTCCTCTAACCAATTCCTTTGGTCCCATTTCATTTGGATTTACCAATATCAAGTTATGGTCTTTGACTTAAAATGCATTTTTGTTGACTTTTGAAATTGACCTATAATGTAGAAATTGATAACTTTTTATGAGAGAATTTCTTGGACTTGGAATGTGAATATGGATTGTAGGAAATGTCATCCCATTCAAAATGATCATTGGATGGGATTTTTCTGATAAACCATGAAAAAGTTATGCCCTGGTCAAGATACAGTTGACTTTTCTGCTGTCCAAAAACAATAACTTTTTGCATCTTGATGTTTTTTGAGCCATTCTTGTGGAATCATGATTAAGACTTGATCAAATGATGATTGTGTACTCAAAGTAAGATGTTGACCAAAAATTCTGACTTTTGACTGCAAAATGACCATTTTGCCCCTGTAGTTGACTGTAGGTCAAATGGAGCTTTAGACTGTGCAAATTGGCACTGTGAGTCTTGAAACTTGGCATGTAGGTGCTTGAGAATGTATATGGTCCTATGAGACTTGATTGAACCATTGAAAACCTCAAATTCCTTGAGAGAATCAAAACCCTAATTTTGGCTGTCTTAGGAGAAGGTTTGACTGTGCAACCTCTTGAGAAATCTTGAACAATTTGAAGATCATTCTTGACAAATCTTGAGGAATATGGGAGGGAAAATTTTGGGGTACAACACTACTGAAAGTAAAACAAAGGGGATCAGGAGTTCTGATGTCGGGCGTACTGTGGTTCAGGAAGAAGCGTCAGAAGTTCTGGATTGATACACTCTGAGGTCCTACAAGAAACCTTAGAGGGAAGACACAGAAGTTCTGGGTTGCTATGTGCTGAACTTCTGAGTGTTAGAACAGTGAGAAAGTCTTAGAAGTTCTGTGTATTAAAGCAGTAAAGAGAACTCAGAAGTTCAGTATGTTCTAAGACAATGAGTGAACATCAAAAGTTCAGTGTGTGTTAACAACGAGTGAACATCAGAAGATCTGTATGTTTAAACAGTGAGAAAATCATAGAAGTTCTGTGTGTGTTAAAAGCGAGTAAAACTCAGAAGTTGTGTTACATTTCAACTCTTTCCTCGTATTAATCAGCATATCAGCAATTTATTCAGTTCTTAAGAGTAAATAAAAAGGATAAAAGCACAACAGTTTATAAAAGTTCTAATTCTAATTCTGTGCCTAACTTTATTCAAGAAGTTCTGATCCATAGTTTCTTCTGCTTATGCAATGCTATAGCCAACATAAATACTATGATATTTACATATTTAAGGATGTTCTAAATGAAAATATGCAAAGTCAGAAAGACTTACCTTGAATCTGAAGCGTTTGCTTGGAACTTGAGTTGCTGCCTTCAGATGTTCTGGAGTCAGCAAGAGCAACGGAAGAGAAAATACCAAGTTCTTTGACTCAAAGGGAAGAACAAAGGTTTTGTTTTCTATTTGGGGATTATGGATTTTTACGAAGGTTTCACAGTTTTCTTTTTTCTCTTTTGACAATTCTCTCTCTCCAAAAGCCAGCCCCTTGAAAGTGTGATGGAGCAACTTATTTATAGGTGAGTTTGTTGTGGTTTTTTGGGGGAAAAACAAATGGGATTTAAACCTTTTTGGTATACTGTTCCATTACTTTTTAATCACAGCTTTTGTATGCTAATTTGGTGCAAATATGGGGTTTGAGAAAGTGCATGCGTGGACTGGATCAACAGCTGGTTGCAGGACTGTGTTACAGTAGGGCAGCAGGCTGCTTAAACGAGGTTTTGGGATTTGGTGATGTTCTGATCGCAGAAGATCAAAAACGTAACCTCCATGTGCTGAAGAGTCATCTTCTGACCGAAGAACATTGCTTCCATATGTTCTGATTGCAACATCATGTTCTAAACCGTGTTTGCAAATTCTGATTGCACTCGCGTGAAGGCTGGCCCAGAAGTTCTGAAGTATCATCTTCTCCTAACACTTAGAAAATTTTCCAAATGTTTATAAATTTAATTATTTCAAAGTAATTTCGGACTTCTGATTTTGATGAACTAATTTCATGTCTTTATGAAACATGATTGTTGAAACTTGATTTTACTCAAAAAGTCAAAGTTTGACTTTTCACTGTATCAGTTGACTTTTCATTTTTTGACTGAATTTTGACTATCAATCAATTGATCTTGAGAAATGTTTTGAGTCATGCTATTATGTCAAAATGATGCATTTGAATCCTTGATAACATGTCCCAAACCATCAAGCCATGTTTTAGGTCAAAACTCAAAAATTGAGCCTTCTTAGTCAAAACCCTAATTTTGACCATTTTGCCCTTTTGTTGATCTGATCAAATTTCTTGAGGAATTGTGATCCATGAAAGTAATATGGGGAATTAAAAGTCCATTTATCCTTGTGAAATTTCAAACCCTAACTTTCAGTCATCAGTGCTTGAGGAGGTGTCTTGAGCTGATCAACCCTAGTGCAGTCTTGAATCAAAGGAGCTCTTATGAGAAAATACTTGATAAATGAGCGGGCAAATTTTGGGGTACAACACCCTTCCTCAAGAATCCTCTTCTTCAAATCGACTATATCCAGAACACAAACTCTATCACAATATCTCATGATACCATTCTCATCAATCCAAAAATCGCCACCTCGACCTTGATTGATCAACGTTAATCTATCCACCAAAATCAAGTCAGATTTTTGACCTTCTAGAATCTCATCAAGAATGCCACTAGTAAGCTTCAACATACCAAGTTTAACACCAGAAGAAGTATTTTCACAAACCAAACTCGTATCTTGAAATTGCTCAAGTAACTCTAACTCTTGCACCATCAACATCGACATATGCAAAGACTTCCTACTCAATGCATCAGCCACAACATTCGCTTTACCCGGATGGTAATTCAAACCAAAATCATAATCATTTGAGAATTATAACCATCTTTTTTGCCTCATATTCAACTCTTTCTGATCAACCAGATATTTCAAACTCTTGTGATCACTAAACACATCAAATCTTGATCCAAACAAATAATGCCTCCAAAGTTTCAATACAAACATAACAACATCTAACTCTAAATCATGAGTCGGATAATTCCTTTCATGCATTTTAAGTTGCCTTAAAGCATAAGCTACAACTTGTCGATTCTGAATCAACACTCCACCTAGACCCACCAGTGAAGCATCACAATACATAACAAACGATTCTGTCGGATTAGGCAAAATCAAAATAGGAGCGGTTGTCAACCTTCTCTTAAGCTCTTGAAAACCAGCTTTACACTGTGCAGTTCAAAAAAAAGCTTGACCCTTCCTAGTTGTTATACCCCAAAATTTACCCTCTCAATTTTTCAAGAATTCTCTCACAAGATCTTTATTGATTCAAGATTGCACAAGGTTTGATCAGCTCAAGACACCTACTCAAGCACTGATGACTCAAAATTAGGGTTTGAGTTTGTACAAGGAAAATTGAACTTTTAATGCTTCATATGACTTTCATGGATCATTTTGGACTCCCAAGATTTCTCATGTCAAGTTTCAAGCTTTGAATCACATTTTTGCTCAGTCAATTGATCAGTTGACTTAAAATCAACTGTATTGGGAAAAAGTCAATTGTGGTCATTTTACAGTCAAATTTCATAATTTTTATCCATATCAACATTTTGAACTCATATATGTCAATTGATCAAGTTTGGATCACAATTCCTCAAGAAATTTGATTAGATCACCAAAAGGGCAAAATGGTCAAAATTAGGGTTTTGACTGAAGAGGCTTTATTTTTTACTGTTGACCAAATACATGACTTATTGGTTTGAGATATGATATCAAGGATTCAAATGTATCATTTTAACCTAATGGTATGGTTCAAAACACTTCCAAAGATCAATTGGTTGATAGTTGAAATTCAGTTAACTGATGAAAAGTCAACTGATACACTAAAAAGTCAAACTTTGACCTTTTGATCAAAATCAAGTTTCAAAAATAATATTTCATCAAGACATGTCAAAATATGAAGTTTGTTCATCAAGAAATCAAAAAGTCAAAATTTCCAAGACTTAGAAATTTTTTAAGTGTTGGAAAATTCACTTTTTTTTCCATAACTTTGTGCTAAATTTTCACCATGATGCAAGATGATTCAAGGAAAACTTCTAACATGAAAGTTGTAGATCTCAATGAGATCTAAAACATTGTAGGACAATAATTTTTCTATAAATCTTGGATCTCAAGTTATTAATTCATAAATACAAGTTCACGAAACTAAAAACACTTAGTGAAATTTTGCCCTAGTTAGGTAGATTTTTTACCTAACTTCATGGCAACTTTTCACCTAGTTCCAAATTGAACTTTCAAAAATATCCAACATGAAAGTTGTAGGGGATGCTACAATATTTCCAAAATGTCCAAGAACTCATTAAGATCATGCTTTATCTAAGAGAATCGAAGATCTGAAGTTAGGGTTTCATTCTTGAATTATATGTCATTTTGTGACGTGCAAGAACTCAAATCTCAAGCCCATGCTGCATAATATTTGCTTTGCAGGCCTTAAACTTGTGTTTCACTCCATAATTAATGGTTTGCACAACTAGTTGATACATTATCCAATTAATTCAAGCATTATCCAAACCAAATTACCATTAATGGAAGAAAGTTCATACTTCCATTTTGGAAAAGTTGCTTTAATCATAAAGTCCACTCTCCTTGAGCTTTGTACTTGTTCCTTCTGCACACACTAAGTCTATAAGCTCAGAAGAAGTATGTTTAAAGTGCTCAACCACCCTACCTTGCCTTGAAACCGTGTTTGCCCATGTTGCTTCAAAAATAAGTCAAAATCCACAAGCATGTGATTTTGTAGTTCTGACTTCTACAAGCCTCCAAACCTTTTCCTATATGTTAAGACACTCTTATGCAACTTAAGACACAATTTTACAAGCCCTTAAACTCCCTCAAACTCCCTAAAACCATAAATTGCAACACAAGCACAAAAACTTGTCATTGCTGATTTTTGAATCCAATCTCCAAATCTCCTCGTGCGTTTCTTGGCCAAACCATCCACAAAGCTTCTAACACACATATAGAAGCTATCAAAACCCCTGTTTTCAAACTGTAACACCATTTTCACCATCCTCCATTTTCAAAAACAGTGCATTGCACATTGACTTCTCCAGCTTTATTCAAGAACTTTCAGCATAAAGTAAGCTTTGCAATAGCTTCCTGGAGGTTCAAGGAAGCTAACCCAATCATCAAAAAACTTTGAAGGCTGCTCAAACTAAAAACACGAAGTTCAGTTTGGAGGTAAGTTTTCTGATTTTCAAACTCTTCACGTAGGCATTGTTAGGCTTCCATTTTCAAAGACAAAATGTAGATATCATTGCCCTGAAGCTAACCATGTCCATAGTTTTCATTTATATTGCCTGATCTTAGAGAATCTTAAGTTTGAACCTCTGAAAAAATTAGGTTAGAATTTGGTACCATTCAAAATTCATGTTTGTTTTTTATTTATAGTTTTAATGCTTTATATTTCTGGAATCGTGATGAAATTAGCCACACATTTCATGTTTAGATTTTTTATTTTGGTTGAGAAATGAATAAGATGCAGATGGTCTGGCTGGGCGTGAGGTTGAAGATGAAGTACAAGCCATGGAAGTATTTTGTATTATATATTTATGGTTTTGTTTAAGTTAACGGATGTATAGCCACCCCATTGGCAAGGCGGCGTGCGTATTATACAGAGGGCATGGGTTCAAGCCCCAGCGCTGCCATTTTGCAATTTTCACATATTTTTCTCATTTTTATTTGTTTCAGCCAGCGCATGGGCCTCCTTTGACGGGCCTTTTATTTTTGCTGACCTTCCACCCCCTGCTCATTTTTGTCACACGGCCCATTCTTTTTTTTTTATACCATTATTTCCTTTTAATTATTTTACTTAATACCAAAAATCATAAAAAATCATTAAAAAAAATAAATTTAGGATTTAATTTAATTAAATTAATTTTGACATAAAAATAATTTTTATTTTAATCACCTTTTATTTCATCTTTGATAATTAGTTTGTAAATTAATTAGAATTTAGGATTTTTGATTATTATTTTCACACATTAAAAATATTTTTCTTATAATAAATTTCATTCTTTTCTTAAATAAATTAGTAATTAGACTTAGGTAATTTATTTTCTTTTAATTAAAATTAACTTAGAACTTAGGTTTTTTCTTCTTTTATTTAATTAATTTTTATACTAGTTTAATTTAATTAAAACTCTTTTCACAAACAAAACCCTAAAAACTTGTTTTTCTTCAATAAATTAATTTCTTTTATTAACTTGATTTTAATTTTCTTATTCTTAGCTAATTATCTTTTTTTTTAAAGTTAATTAGGTCAAAAACCATTTTTCTTAAACAAAATCCATTTTCTTCTCCATTCATATGCTTGTATATTTATTCATTCTTGTACATTTAATTCTTGTAAATATTCAATATGGTTGTAATAGATAATTAGGATTTAATTTCTTGCAATCCCCATTTGTAAATATGTGTACCCCATCCCAAAATGATGTAATAGCGTAGGATATTTATTTCCCGCAATTTATCGCTTTCATATAATGCTAGTAGTTAGGGTTTATATGGAAAGATAAAACCAATACTTAGAAAACTCTAATCCAAGATAAACTCAAGCATGAAATACAAAACACTTGCACACTTTGCACCTCTAGGGTTTACCCCACTTTGTTGCCTTGAGAAAAATGTTCATGTTATGCATGTGAGACATCTTAGCCAAAACAAATCAAAAATACAAGATCATAGTCCCTCGATGACGCTACGAATGTTGCCTTACAAATGATCTTAGTCCCTTAAGAAAAAATTCTAAGATATATCACAACATTGCTATCCATGACTATACGATGACCCATGCCTGTACCTTTACATTCAAAGATAGGGTTACTTACCAATCAATAGTGAGATAACAATATCAAAGGAAGAGAGAAATGAACAAAAGACTTTTGAGTAGGTAGAACGTTCTTAATTGCTTGCTCACAATCCATCTTAAAAAACAAACATCTTTTCAAACACACTAACACTTTTAAAAATGAAATATTTTCAAAAGTCAACACTTTGTATGCATTCTTATAGAGACGAGAATCATTACAAAGTTTGCCTAAACAAAGGCGCTTTTCAAAAATACTTTCAAAACTCACCACAAACACATTTGAAACAAAGCAATTTCAAAAATGATCTAACAAGCAACTAAGAGCCCGTAGATAACTACGGATGAAAAGGGTTCTAACACCTTCCCTTTTCATAACCTACCCCCGAACTCAAGAAAAATATCTCAAAGGTCTTTCCTGTTCTTTTCACCCTTTCCTTTATTGGATAAAAGAAAAGTCGGTGACGACTCTTGCTATCCGCAACAATTGCGATCAAACATGAAACAACCAAGTCAGTTCTTCCACCGTATTACAGAACTGGAGACTCTGCTGGGGATTACTTAAAAGTTGGGTTACCTTAGAGTTATATCATATTTACTTGCTTTCATTGTTTGATTTGTTTGATTTACATTTTATGGGTTCTTGTTTGGGTTTGTATTGATCCTCTACCCGGATCTGGGAACACCATTAGGTAAATAACAAAGATTGTAGAGACTGTACGGTGTAGACCAATATGGTTGAGACAATAACTATGTTAGTGTGACATATTTATAGGTACCGGTATCCATTATGGTGAATTAAGGAGAATACGGGGCCGCTGAGTGATGTCATGAAGCACTAACGAACCTTAGAACCTTTAATTGAACAACTTGGCCATTAAGAAGTAGTGAGATATACGGTTTTGGTGGAAAGCTGGAAATTGGTTGATACTCGATACTACGCTCATTGAGATCGGACTTTTGGGATATCTTGGCCGCAAGAAAAGATTGATTGTGCTAAAACAATGCCTAATGGAGAAAGATCAGTGATATTGAGATTCCCTAGAACCCGGTTACTTTCTAGGACAGGTTGAACCAACTAAACTTCAAGAGGGTACTTACCTATGAAACCCATGAAAGCCTAAACCTAAGGTTTTTGTGTGCTTTGTTTGTGATTATTATTCATGTCATCATAAACCTCATAACATCATAAAGCATTCTCGCTGACCATTTCAAGGATTTAGGAATTTATCTTTGTCCTGCTTTGTAGGTCATGACTCCCACTCGTAGGAATACCATCCTAGTCAACTTCGTGAAAGTGCATCCTCAACTTCAAGAGTTAGCATCAAGTGTGCCTGGAGATTCTCCTTTCACCAAGAAATATGGTCTACTTCTCAACTTGGCTACCTCAAACTTCCAAGAAGAAATGATGTATGTGCTTTTCCAATTCTTTGATCCTATGCATCATTGTTTCACCTTTCCCGACTACCAATCGGTGCCTACATTAGATGAATTCTCTCAATCATTATGAGTGTCTGTGCTTGATCAAATACCATTCACCAGTTTAGAAGAGACTCAAAAACCTGAAGTTATTGCCAAAGCTTTGCATTTGAAGAGGTTTGACATTGTGGAAAATTGGGAGACAAGAAGTGGAGTTAACGGCTTCTTAGCCAAGTTTCTATTAAAGAAGGCTCATTTGTTCTAGGATGATTTGGATTTTCAAGCTTTTGAGGATGTCTTGTCCCTTCTAATCTATGGTTTGGTTCTATTTCCCAATCCGGACCAACTTATAGATGTGAATGCCATCAAGGTTTTTCTCTCTCGTAATTCCATACCTACTTTGCTTGGAGATATTCTACATTGTTTCCACACTCGCACCATGAAGAGAAGGGGAACTCTTTTGTGTTTCATTCCATTACTCTCTATATGGTTTATTTCACACCTACCTCGATCAACGTTGAAGAATGAGCAAGGCGTGATATGGTCTCAAAGATTAATGTCACTCACACATTCTGATATCTATTGGTGTGCTCGATCTATGGAGGACCTTACTATTATTGACCATTGTGGGGAATTCCCTAATGTCCCTCTACTTGGCATTAAGGGAGGTATCACCTACAATCCTTGTTTTGCTTTGCGATAATTTGGATATGCTAGGAGGGATGGCCCTCATGATGCACTTGTCCAAGGAATTGCATTTGACTATGAGAGTGATGTCCAAGGTTATCGTCAGAGATTCATACGAGTCTGGGGCATGGCTAACAAGGTTGATAGCAAGATGTTGGAGCATAAGAACTCCATTCCTTTGGAGCCTTATCTCAAGTGGGTGCAAACTCGCACCCAAAACCTCGTGATGCCTTATGAAGCCATCCTACCTATCATCATGGAGCCTGTTGCCGAAGGAGATGTTCCATATACTGTCCTTTATCCTAACATACCTACTTATCTTGAAGATTTTCAAAGATCTTGGATTCATCTAAAGGAAGATAGAGAAACCTTCGAAACCCATTTCTACGCAAGTTAAAATAAGGTTTTGGAGCTTATGATACAACTTCATGAATAGCGAAGTTTGAACGCCTACATTGCACCGAAGAGGATGCACTCGACCTTTTTGTCTTAAGAGTTTATTTTGTATTTATTTCCTCCATTGTAAGCCCAAGAGGCATGTTTGTAATCAATTTGAACTTATTAATGCAATTTATGTTTGTTCCTTTTGTCTAAACAAATTTGAATCTTCTAAGTCCTTGAAATCATTTGCATACGCATTTTCATGCATCATAACATGAACAGGTTTTCCATAATAGGTTTCCTTATCTTTCTACTGTTTATTTCACTAAGATGGATATCGAACAAATAGTGAAGGACTTGCAAGCGCAGAATTCCCAATTCCAAGAAACCTTGCTAACCCTGGCCAAGGGACAACAAGAGCTGATGACACTGCTAGCAACCAAAAAGAAGACTAAGAAGAAGGCCCTCATCAACATGGGGAAAAAGTTTAAAGGTCCAGTATGTCAGGTGCAGATAGTTGAAGAGTCATCCGAGGAAGACGAGAACCAGGTGGAAGAGGCAAAGAGTAACCGTGCTAGGGGTGCAAATGATCAAGCTTCTGAAGATGAAGATTACTTTGATGAACAATACCCACCTGTCGAGGATAAATACAAGCAGTTAGAGGACAAGCTGAAAGCTGTTGAAATTCAAGTCGTACCTGGTTTGGATTTCGGTGATTTGGGCTTAGTGCCCGGGGTTGTATTCCCCATAAGTTCAAAATACCAGCCTTTGCTAAGTATGGTAGAGTTTCATGCCCGAAACTTCATCTGAGGTCCTACGTCCACAAAATACAACCTCATACTATGGACAAGAAGCTTTGGGTCCATTTTTTCAAGAGATTTTGGTTGGGACTCAATTAGAGTAGTTCTATCAATTAGAGGGGTCCTACATTCACACATGGGAAGATCTGGCCACTGCTTTTTATCATCAATATCAATACAACGCTGATTTAGCACCAACGAGAGTTCAACTTCAAGGAATGACAATGGGTACTAATGAAGGGTTTAAAGAGTACACACAAAAACGGAGGGATCTTGCTGGAAGAGTTCAACCACCATTAACTGACAGAGAACTAGTTGATATGTTCATGATTACATTAACTGGCCCATATTTCAACTTGATAATTGGTAGCTCATCTTACGGTTTCACTGAGTTAATTATGACTGGTGAAAGGGTTGAGAGTGGAATCAAGAATGGAAAAATCTCCATGGCATCTGCTTCTACCTCAAATGCTATAAAGAAGCCCTTCACTGGAAAGAAAGAAGCCAATGTTGTTTATGGGTCAAGGGCCCATACCAAGAAGGATCATCGTCCATCTGTTAATGTTGTTTTAATCTCCAAACCTCCATCCGCTCAAAGATAATCATCCGACCATCAACGATCTGAAGTTCCTCGAAGACAGTTAACAAGAATTAGCATGTCACTGTTGTAAAATCAAGCTTCTCAAATGAACTTTTGTTTTGATGAAGACAAACCATGATTGACAAAGAAGGAAAAGATTTTTGATCAAGCTCAAAGCATCTATGGACAAAATCTTCAGTTCAAAGCTCTTAACAACTTTCAAGGTATAATGATATTATTTACTTTGATCTTAAGATATAGATGCTCAATGGTGAATAAGAAATGTTTTATAAATCATTACTCAAGTTTTTCAAAGTTAAAATTCACTTTTTACTTGAGTGCAATTGATTTGCATATTAGTGCAATCGATTGCATGCTTCAATTTTTCAGATCTTTTGCTTCTGTTTCTCAGTGCAATCGATTTACATTGCTTGTGCAATCGATTGCATACTTAAAATTTTCAAAATGTTTGCTTCTTTTTCTCAGTGCAATCGATTTACATTTCCTGTGCAATCGATTACACTCACTTATTTTTTGCTACTGACTTTACATGCAATCGATTTGCATTGCTTGTGCAATCAATTGCACACTTAAATTTTTTGAAAATATAGCTGTTGAAACCCCGTGCAATCGATTTACACAAAGGGGGAAATCGATTGCATGCTGCACGATTTTGAAAAACAACAGCTTTTCACATGCCTGTTCATAATACCTTTTCATTGAAACCTTTCACTCAATCTTGGCATTTGTTCATGATTCATTTTCATAACTTTATGATGTTTCAAAAGGGTGCTATGAACATATAAATATTCATTTTCAAAATCATTTTCAACACCTCTTCCAAATATATTTTCTGAATTTTTAAAATACAAACTCAAGCTTTTCTTCACTTTCATACATAAGTTTTCTGCATACTTTCATACATTGTTAAACAGAAAACTTTGAGCAAATATATCTTGAGTCATTGTACAATATTATTATTGGAAGAGAAGATCATTCATTGTTAAATCACTCTAAGTGATCAATACTACTCAACTCACTCAAAATCAAATATTGATAGTTACTTACTAATTTTTCCAGGATTGTTAGAAATAAGTTTAAGTGTTTTTAAAATCTTGTCTTTCCAGGATTGTTGGATACAAGTGTAGTCACTTTGAGAGGATTGTTCTCATTGTTGACATAGTGAAAATACAACAGGATTGTTCTTGGTCCAAGAGGATTGTTCTTGGCTTTTTGGTAGTTCTTGTTTAAGTTTGCCAAAATAAGGAAATCTCTTTCATGTTGAAAGGGGACTGGAGTACTCTCAGACTGTGAGGGGAACCAGGATATATCGCCCGTGTCTCTTTATTTTTCTGCACTTTACTCTTTCCTAAACTCACCATTAACCAGAAAAATAATATCCATCATCCTAAAACTAGAATTTTTTAAAGTACCTAATTCACCCCCCTCTTAGGCGCACTTCGTACTTACAATTGGTATCAGAGCAGGTTATAGGTAACCTGTTCCTAAAAGACCCAGAATGGCTTCCACAAATCAAAATCCCGTTTTCAGAGATGGTGGTAGTAACAACAAGCCTCCTTTATTTTGTGGTGAATATTTTGACTTCTGGAAAGTACACATGAAGGCACATCTAGAAGCACAAGAAGAAGAAATATGGGATGCCGTCGAAAATGGTCCATTTATCCCTATAACGGTAATCAATGGTGTTGGCTCATCAAAGCCTAAAACTGCATGGGACGATGATGATAAGAAGAAAGTTCTCTATGATAAAAAGGCAATAAACCTTATTCAAGGTGCACTTAGCATGGATGAATTCTTCCGTGTCTCATCGTGCAAGACAGCAAAAGAAATATGGGATACCTTGGTACAAACTCATGAAGGAACTATTGAAGTTAAAAGATCAAGACTAAATACCCTAAGTCAAGAATACGAATTATTTCAAATGCAACCCAGAGAAACCATTCTTGACATACAAAAGAGATTTGTGCATTTGAAAAATCATCTAAGTGCTCTTGGTAAGACTTTGACGAATGATGAACTAAATCTAAAAGTACTTAGGTCCTTAACTAGGGAATGACAACCAAAGGTAACCGCAATTTCAGAAAAGAAAAGTCTCTCCTCCATGACGCCCGCAACATTGTTTGGAAAACTTCAAGAATATGAAACGGAACTTGGAAGACTTGAAAAACATGAAAATCAAGAGAAGAAATCCAACAATATTGCTTTGAAGATAGATTCCAAGGAAGTTGAAAAGGAAGACAATCCGGAAGAAGATGAAAATTTCATGCTTCTTATTAAAAGGCTTGGTAAGTTATTTGGTATAAATGACAAACCCTTTTCTCATTCAAAAGGAAAGAAACAATTTAAGAAAAAGGAAGCTTCCACATCAACACAAGAAATCACATGTTATGAATGTGGTAAGCAAGGTCATATCAAGCCGGATTGTCCAAAACTCTCCAAGAAAGGTGGATTCAAAAGCAAAAAGGGATTCAAGAACAAAAAGGCCTATGTTGCATGAGAAGATAATGAGATAAGTTCCTCATATGATTCCGATAGTGATGAAAGTGCAAATCTAGCATTGATGGCCTCATACCACTCCGATGATGAAGACAATGAGGTTAGTAATGAATTTTCTCTTTTTGATAGTGATGCACAAGGTTCTATAGATGAACTATTGAATGAATGCAAAATTCTGTATAAAACTATTTCATCACAAAAGAAACAAATTTCATCCTTAGAAGAAAAATGTGAATCTATGGAAAAAGATTTCAAAGAAGAAAAACAAAAATCAAGTGATGAACAAAAACATAATTTTGTATGAAAAAAATTGTGAATCACTCTCTTTCCAAATTGTCCAATTAAAAAGAGTCGTTGAAAGATATGAAAAAGGACAAATTGGATTGGAAGGTGTTCTTAGCCAACAAAGATACTCCAATGATAAAAGTGGACTTGGATATTCAAAGTTCTCAAAACCAAGTTCTAATAAAACTATCTTTGTTAAGGCTAGTGATCAATCATCCAAAGAGAAAGTGAGAAAACCTAAAATAGTTCATCACTATCCTAAAAAGAAAACATTTCCTAAGAAGAAATCTTATCCTTCTAGATATAGAAGTAACTTTGAACCTACTTGTTTTTATTGTGGTATTAAAGGTCATACATGTAATGCTTGCTATGTTAGAACCTTTAGTGTGGAAAGTGGGCATTATGTGTGGGTAAAGAAAGACACTAATTATAAAGGACCCAAAGCAACTTGGGTACCTAACAAAGACTAATTTGTTTTGCAGGTATGCTTGAAGACCACATGCAATATTTGGTATCTTGATAGTGGTTGTTCAAAGCATATGACAGGAGACATAAACCAATTTTCAAATCTAGTGCTAAAGGCCAAGGGTTTTCTCACTTATGGCGACAATAATAAGGGAAGAATCCTTGGCAAAGGAAAAGTTGGTTCTCCACCTTTCACATCCATTGAAGATGTTCTTTATGTTGAAGGACTAAAGCACAATCTTCTTAGTATTAGCCAACTTTGTGACAAAGGCTTCAATATCTAGTTCACCAAGGATGAATGCTTGATAGAAGACGAAGTCACACATGAGTTTATACTTAAAGGTAAAAGAATCAATAACATATTCATGATTTCCCTTGACGATCCATCTTTGAAGGTTAAATGTCTCATGGCGAACAATGATGATTCATGGCTGTGGCACAAAAGAATTGCTCATATTCACATGGAACACTTGAATAAACTAATCAAGCATGATCTTGTCATTGGATTTCCTAAGAGAAATTTCGTCAAAGATAGACTCTGTGATGCTTGTCAAAATGGAAAACAAACAAAATCAACTTTCAAATCTAAGAATGTGGTGTCCACTACAAGGCCACTATAATTGTTACATATGGACTTATTTGGTCCATCAAGAATAAGAAGTTTCGGAGGTAATGTAAATGCTTTGGTTATTGTTGAAGATTTCTCTAGATATACTTGGACATTCTTTTTAGTTCAGAAAAGTGATGCATTCAAGGCGTTCAAGAAGTATGCTAAACAAATTCAAAATTAGAAGTCTCTAACAATTGCCTCCATAAGAAGTGATCATGGCGGAGAATTTCAAAAGGCTCCATTGAAGAATTCTGTGGAGAACATGGAATATCTCACAACTTCTCGGCACCAAGGACTCCTCAACAAAATGGAGTGGTAGAAAGAAAGAATAGGTCTCTTGTGGAACTTGCTAGAACAATGCTTAGCGATTCAAATCTTCCAAAATACTTTTGGGCGGATGCGGTGAGCACGACATGTTTTGTTAGCAATAGAGTTAACATAAGACCAATCTTGAAGAAAACTCCATATGAACTCTTCAAATGGAGGAAACTAAACATTGCTTTCTTTCACATCTTCGGATGCAAATGCTTTGTCTTAAACAACGACAAAGATAACCTTGGTAAGTTTGATGAAAAATTCGATGAAGGTATTTTTCTTGGATACTCTCTTTCTAGTAAGGCATATAGAATCTACAACAAAAGAACTTTAACAATTGAAGAATCAATGCATGTATCTTTTGATGAAACTAACCCCTCAAAGGAGGATAATATTGTTTGTGATAATGATGATGAAATTCTAGAAGGTCCTCAAGAAAATTCTTCCAAAGATCAACCAATTCAACACGAAGAATCACCCCAACAAGAATCAAATCTTAATGATCTGCCAAAAGAATGGAGAACTCATAGAGATCATCCTATCGATAAAGTAATTGTGATATAAGTCAAGGTGTGACAACAAGATTAAATCTCAAAGATGCTTACCTAAACATGGCGTTTGTCTCTCAAATTGAACCTTCCAAAGTTGATGAAGCCTTAGGCGATGACCAATGGATTATCGCTATGCAAGAAGAATTGAATCAATTTGAAAGGAATCAAGTTTGGGAACTTGTCCCTAGGCCAAGCAACAAACACATTATTGGAACAAGATGGGTGTTTAAAAACAAACTTGACGAGAATGGAATGATTGTTCGTAACAAAGCAAGGTTGGTAGCACAAGGCTACAATCAATAAGAAGGAATAGATTTTGAAGAAACTTTTGCTTCGGTTGCAAGGTTAGAAGCTATTCGTCTTTTACTTGCCTATACTTGTTCATTAAATTTTCAGCTTTTCCAAATGGATGTCAAAAGCGCATTCTTGAATGGAAATATCACTGAAGAAGTCTATGTTAAGCAACCCCCGGGGTTCAAAGATTTCAAGAATCCATCTCATGTATTTAAGTTGAGAAAATCTCTCTATGGATTGAAGCAAGCACCAAGGGCATGGTATGATCGTTTAAGTAACTTCTTATGCGAAAAAGGCAAAGTTGACAAGACTCTGTTTATCAAGAAAATCAAAGATGACACTTTGCTAGCTCAAGTCTATGTTGACGATATCATTTTTGGTTCTTCAAATCAAGAAATGTGTGAAGAATTTTCAGCAATGATGCAAGGAGAATTTGAAATGTGCATGATGGGTAAAATGAACTATTTTCTTCGACTTCAAATCAAACAACTAAAATATGGCATATTCATCAACCAATCCAAATATTGCAAGGAACTCCTAAAAAGATTTGACATGGATAATTGTAAGGCAATGTCTACACCAATGGGTTCTGGTTCATATGTTGATCAAGATGAATTAGGTGTTTCCATCGACATTACAAAGTATCGAGGTATGATTGGCTCCTTATTGTATTTGACGGCAAGCCGTCCTGACATAATGTTTAGTGTTTGTCTTTGTGCTCTCTTTCAAGCTAATCCAAAGGAATCTCATTTCACGGCGGTAAAGAGGATCATGAAGTATCTCAAAGGAACAACAAATGTCGGACTATGGTATCCTAAAGGTAGTGTTTGCAACTTAGTTGGTTATTCTGACGCGGATTATGCAGGTTCTAAAACTGATAGAAAAAGAACAAGTGGTACTTGTCACATCCTTGGTAATGCATTAGTATCATGGGCCTACAAGAAACAAGCATGCATTGCTCTTAACACAACCGAAGCTGAATATATTGCAGTGGGTAGTAGTTGCTCTCAAATTTTGTGGCTCAAACAACAACATCGTGACCATGGACTCGATCTAGGATGCATTCCTCTACGGTGCGACAATACAAGTGCAATAAACATTATGAAGAATCCCATCATGCATTCAAGAACTAAACACATAGACATACGACATCATTTCCTCCGTGATCATGTTCTTCAAGGAGATGTCGAGGTAACCTTTGTAGATACTCATAATCAGCTTGCCGATATCTTCACTAAACCTTTGGCAAGAGAACCGTTCTACAAGATTCGACGAGAGCTTCGCATACTTGACGAACACGACATATAAGGTGCATTCTATCCTTGTTATGATTTTGTATACATGCTTTAAATATGCTATATGTGAATATATGTTAAGTGGTATTTAATTTTTAAGAAAAATTTGGTTTTGGTCCTTTTTGGTTGATGTAAATCGATTGCACAAAGAGTGTAAATCGATTGCTCACTGAGTATTTTTAATTCTGACCTTTCTGTTTCAAGTACAAATCGATTGCACCATAAATGCAAATTGATTGCACTCTGTGCATTTTAGTTTTATTTTGATTATGTTTTATGTGCAAATCGATTGCACCTGTATGCAAATCGATTGCACGTACTATAACTTGCTTTTATGACAGAAATTTTTGTTGGTCAGAATTCCTCTCTCTCATATTCCCAAGCCAAATAAACTTTAATACAACCCACTCATTCCTATCTACTCAAATCATATCCAAATTTCAACTCTCAAACACCTTTCTCTCTCAAAAAACCCAAAATCCTCAAAACCCTAAAATCCTTACCCATGGCTTCAAGACAAAAAAGAAAGGTGCCAGCTTCAGAAAAAGGGAAGAAAAAGGTTGATTCATCTTCTAATCCATTACTTTCATCTCTCACCGAAGAACAAGAAGCCAGATTCACAAAGGACTTTCAAAGGAAAATAGTTTCCAATCCTAAATATGGTATGCTATTATCCTTTCCCCAAGAATGCTTCTCTTTTCAAAATGATTTAGCTGCTTATGGTCTAGAACCATTAATTTCATCATTCGGTCCATATTATCCAGATTTGGTAAGAGTGTTTTTCAGCAATTTAACTCCCCAAAAAGGAAAAATGGTGACATATGTGATTGGTACTCGTATCTCTCTAACTCCTGAGGTTGTTGGTGTGATTCTTCATATACCTTACACTAGAAGTTCTCTGTATAACCATGAAAACGAGGCATGGGATGACTACCGGGAAAAGGATTTCTATTACAACATTGGGAAGTTAAGTGAAGCTAAATTCCGTGCCAAACGGATTCATGGTCTAGGCGGAGTAATTCCATCCAGAGACTCCTGGAGTGAAGGTAACTTCTATATAGACGATCGCCTATTTCATTACTTTATGGTCTATATTATGTTTCCAAGAGCTGGAAACCACTGCACTGTAACCGACCTTGAAATGCAGCTGATTTATGCAAGAAAGAAAGGAATAAGTGTTAACTGGGCAAGACTTATAATGGTGCATATGTTGAGAGTCGATGCAAAATCGAAATTTCTTCCATATGCTTATTTTGTTACTTTAATTATGGAGGAATTTGGAGTGGATTTTGCTGGGTTTGAAAAAGTGAATATGGATCCAAATCTGAATAAGATTTCCATCAAGAATGTTGACTCCAGAATGGGCGTGCATTACAACCCAGAAACAAAAACTATCACTTACATTGGTGAAGATGTTGTTGGTGATGAAGGGAACAATCACGAAGTCGAAGGCAGTGAAGCTGTACCTCCTCCACCTACTGCTCCCTCTGGTCCAAGCAATCAAGAGCTTATAGATTACATGTCTCAACAATTTGCTTCCATGAACACTGTTGTACCCAAAAAATTTCCCTCCCATATTTCTCAAAACATTTCAAGTGAGATCCTCAAATTGCTCAAGGAAATCCAAGGGTTGGCCAGACAAATTCTCTCCTAAGGCAGTCTACCTCAAATTAAGGTTTCAGTTTGCATCAAGATGTTTGAATCAAAAGGGTCCCAAATGCTCACCATTGTCCTGATATGTTCTCAAGATCATACATGTCAAGTTTCAAGCCTTGCAGAGGAAGTTTTCTCAGTCAATTGCTCAAAGGCCTTAAAATCGACAGTGCTAGGGAAAAAGTCAACTGTGGCCCACATACAGTCAAACTTCAAGATTTTGGGTCAACATTATAATTTTGAAGTATTATTCATCATTTGATCAAGGTTTGATCATGATTCATCAAGGATTGCTCAGAATTCATTAAAATCCAAAAGTTGCTAAATTAGGGTTTTGCAGGAAAAGTCAACTCAACTTTGACCAAGCATAATTTCTCATACTTTATTAGAAATGACCCATCTAAAACTCATTTTGAAGAGGATGAAATTCCCTACAATTCATATTCAGCTCCAAAGTTCAAAATATGCACTCACAAGAAGTTATAAATTTGGACATTATAGGTCATTTTGAAAAGTCAACAAAAACACATTTTTTGTCAAAGCTTCATACATGAACATGGAAGACTCAATTGTGATGAGACCAAAAGGGTTGCTTATAGGACATCTCAAGATTTCTAAAAAGTCCAAGAACACCCTCATAGAGTCAAAATTGAAGGAGTTATGCATTGGTGAAGTTGACCTTTTTTGCAAAATTGCCAAAAGTCAAACATGTCTCAAAATGCAATTTTTGTCAAATGGGCCCAATTGTTTGTGTTTGTTTTGAGTTTGTAACATGGTCCACGATCCATGATCCTTCCCACTTGCCTTTATTTTATTTTTGTCATTTATTTTGATTTTGATTTCAATTAAATCAAATTAAATCAAAATAAAATCATGGAAATATCAAAATCATTTAAACCTTGAGATTTTGTGCACATTTCAGGTCTCTTATACAACTAGCAATGAAATCAAATCGTGCAAGGCATGTTTGTACACAAAAAGATTAGTTTTTGGCTTGATTTGGAAAGATTTACATGAGAATCAAATCTTGATCAATGATCATTATTGGAAAAGATTTGGAGCAAATTGGTAAACCTAATTCACTCAAGGACATATATAGAACAAATTCAGACCAAATGCACAAGGATTGGAGGCGTGTAGAGTGAAGAATAACTTAAAAAAAATCAAGAAAAAGTGGTAATCTGGTTTCATAGTTCCAGGCATTCTCAAGCCTTCCAAGCTATCTCATTCGCTTCCTGGGTGTTCAAGGAGTCTATACCAATCACCAACAAGTGTTTTCGTGCCCAGAAACACAATGTAAGTGCTTCACGACATCCCTCCCTTTTTGAAATCGAATCTCATGAATTTGGCATTTGTAGCATAAATTATTTATATATTCTTGTTCATTGAAACATTTACAAGCTAATGGTAATGATCAATTGTGTTTTTGTTAGCCATACTGAGATCCACCACTATTAGGGTTTAGGTTTTGTTTTTAGGGGTTTTGATTGCAGGTGAAATTGGCTCAAATGGAGGAGACAATTGTGATCAGCGGGTCAAACCCAGTTGATCCATGATCTGGAATTTTATTTATGTTGCTTGTATGCAATTTCTGAAATGCATAGGGTTATAGCTATAGCGCCATGTCTGTAGGTAAAGGTTCAGAGTTTTAAACGACAGATCCAGGAAAGAAGACGACGGCGTGTCACAACTTTACTGGCTGGTTTAAATACTGGCGCGTTTATTTTGATTAGAAGCCTATAGTTCTGATCTATTTATTTGTTTTTGTTGTATTGATAAACTAACACCCAACGTAGTTGGTCAGAAGAAGGAAGTCAAAAGTTCATGATTCTGGGTTCGATCCCAGGCGTGACTGTGATACGGTGGGAGAACTGACTTGAGGTTTTGCGTTTGTATTCGCATTTGTTCGGTTTAGCAAGAGTCGCCACCGACTTTTTATTTATCCTAAGGAAAGGTCAAAAAGCACAGGAAAGACCTTTGAGATGTTTTCGTGGGTTCGGGGGGTAGATTATGAAAAGGGAAGGTGCTAGCACCCTTTTCATCCATGGTTATCCATGGGCTCTTAGTTACTTGTTTTTAGATCACTTGCCTTTGTTTTTCAATTGCTTGAAATGGTGTTTTATGTGTGTGGTTTTGAAAATGTTTTGAAAAAGATGCCTTGTCTAGGCAACCATTTTAACAATTCTTTACTCGAATGTTTTACAAAGGTGTTTGTCTTTTTGAAAAGATGTTTCAATGTTTTGAAAGTTTGTTTGGAAATTGTGTTGTGATGTGTGTTTTGAAAAATGGCAAGTGTGTTTTGCAAGTTTTTGATCAAGTAACTAAGAGCCATCTACCCTAATTTACTCAAAGATCTTTCTTATGTTTTTAACCCTTTTAACAGTGTTGTTTCACCATTGTATTTGGTGAACAACCTTGCATTAGGATGTTAACGGGACGGGCGCGGGTCATTGTTTAGACCATGGAGGCAATAATGTCAAGTATCTTTGGCAATTTTCTTGAGGGACTATGATCATTTTTGTTTAGGCAACAAGATAGCGTCATCGAGGGACTATGATCATTTGATTTGTTTTTGTTTTGCCAAAGACATTTAACATGCAACCATGGCCCATTTTTGAAGGCAACAAGCAGGATTACCCTAGAGGTGCAAGTGTGCATTGTGTTTTTATTTTCATGCATTTGTCTTGTATTAGGTTATCTAGCGGTTGATTTTGAATCTTCGCATACAAACCTTAATTACTATACAGTATATAGAAAGCGATAAATTGCGGGAATTTAAAGTCTAAGCTATTACAAATAAGTATCCAGGGATGGGGGTACAAATGTTTACAAATGGGGATGAGTCTTCTCAGAATAGTAGTGTCCAAATATTATTTACAACCAAATCGAATCGTCGCATTCTCAATGTAAAAATATAATCAAGGTATAAGAATCAAAGATAAACAAAAGTATTGTGCCATACATATGATTATTTACAAATGATGCAAGTTAAGTATTATTATTTATTTTTGTGTTTTTGTTAATTATATAGACAAGAGTTTTAAAGAAAAGAAAAGAAAAATGTTTTAAGTTTAAAGAAAACTATTGTTCATGTATTTTAGTTAATGTTTTAAAAAGCTTATATAAAAATTTTAACTAAACAAAAGTTTTAAAACATAATGTATTATTTTATTTACCAAAAAGAATTAGGAATTTTAAGTTATTTAATAAAGAAAATAAGGTGGTGAAAATAAAATGGTATTAGTTTGTATATATAAAAAAGGTTAAATGAGCTTAGGGGTATGTTCTTGGCCCAAGTGAAAAACAAACAAGGTTATAGAAAGAAAGGGGGTGTATGCGCCAGTTCCAATTGGGCTTGGTGTTTTGAGCGTGGAGCAGGCCCAGCACGCGTTTGACAATTTTGTTGTTAGGGTTTGGATCTGCTTGGCTCAGAATAAGGTTTCAGTGTTTTTGTGAGCGGCGCTGCTTCCTTCTCCTTCTTTGCCTCTTCATGCTTTCTCAAACCAGCCAATGATGCTTCATCCAATCGCCTTAGGCCACCAGACGCGATGCCTCTATCTCCTCTCTCCACAGTTGCTCAGGGCGACGGAAATAAATAGGTAACGATTCATGCTTTTAGGGTTTTCAGATTCTTATCTCTTGCATGTTATTAATCTTTGTGTTATTTGTTTCTGTGAGGTGTTAAAAAAAAGGAGGACAATACCTTTAGGGTTTGTTGTTGGAGAGGAGAATGAGAGTTGGACGGCGGCGCTTCTCAGGTGGCCAAGGTAGAGGGAACGCGATGACTTGCTTGCTGGCTTGCTTCCTGGTATTTTGTATCTTTAACTTTCGTTTAATGATGATGCTATAATCTGAAAACCCTGTATGATTTGCTTCTGCCTCTCTGAATGCTTGCCTTGTTGTTTGGATATTTGATTGTTGATGAATCTTTGAAGTTCTGATGTTTCCTCTCTTTTGCTTGATGATGATAGCTCTGAGATGTTTATTTGTTTGATCCTGTGATGAACTTCTTGTTTTGAGGATCTTTGTTATCGTTACTGATTTGGACAGGCTTGTTGGAGTTTGGATTTGAACAAACTTTGGGGTTTGTTATGCAGGCAGATTTTTCTGTTTGCTGTTTGAACTGGTTTGAGGCAAGTTTTTTTAACAGGCAGGCTTATTTCTGGTTGCAGATGGGTGCAGTTTTTGAACTTGTTAGTTTGTTGTGTAGGCTGTATGTTTTGTGTAGTTTTTGACAGGGCTAAAGGCAGGCTTGCAAGTTTGCTTGCTTTTAGGTTTGTTTTTGGTTTGAGGCATTTTGAAACAGGCTTGAGGCAAGCAGGTTTCTGGATACTGAGTTTGTTCAGGTTTTAGGCAGGCTGGAGCTTATGCAGGCTTGGAGGAAAACAGGCCTCAAGGCTTGCTTTTTGGTTACAGGCCTGGAAGTTTGCTTGCTTGGTAAGGCTTTTAGGCTTTGGCTTGAAGCAGTTTCTGTAACAGGTTGGAGGCAAGCTGCCAGGCTTGAGGAAAGCTTTGGTTTGCTTGCTTCTGTAACAGGTTTTGAGGGCTTGTGTTTTGAAACAGGTTTTTATGTTTGGCTTGCTCGTGTTTGAGGCAGTTTGAAATAGTTTGTAAGCTTGGAGGCAGTTTTGAGGCTACAGGCTGTGTTATGTGTTTACAGCTTTGTGTTATATTTTTCTATGTGTGTTCTGCCCCCCTTTACAGTGTTGGATATCTTGTTATATTTATCTATGTCTTAAGCCTGCCCAAAAACTGTAAGCCTGCTTTTTACTCTCTTTCCCTCTCTTCAGAAAAGCATATTATATTGCTTTAGAAGTACTTTTCTGAAAAGGTTGTGGCCTGGAAAATGATGAAAACATTTTGAAATATTGCTTGCATCTTTGGCTTTCCTCTGCATATCTTCCAGATTTTCTGCCTTGCTTTTGTGTACTTGTTGACAACTTTATTGAAAGCTTCTTTGACAGTTTTTGATAGCTTTGATATCTTTTGGTATCTTCTTTGACAGCTTTGACAACTTCCTTGGACAGTTTTGAATTTGTGATTTAGTTTGCTTAGTTTGAAACTGTAACTTGGCTGTTTGGTTTGAAGGCAGTTTTTCTCTTGTGCAGCTTTGTTTGGCATTTCAGTTTGCACTTTGCAACTTGTGAATTTCTTATGCGGCCTTGTATTTAATTAATTCCATGCTTGCAAACAATTTTTCTTTCCCTCTTTGTGAACCAAGAAGAGACATCTTCTTGCGATTTGCAGAGAGGACGAACAAACTGATTCCGGCCAACACCTTTAATGATGAGTTTTTGATTAACTGTCTGAAAAATACTTTTCCAAATTCATCTATTATTGACTTTTCTTTTTCTGGCTTTGCAGATAAATATCAATTGGGGCAAGGGAAGCAGCAGTAGAAGATGAAGATTTTAAGAAACTTAGGATGTAGATTTAATTTATTTTTAATCATTGTAATAAACGTCATTGTAACACTGTAAATAAATTTACTGTATCAAATAAACATTTGTAACAACAATTGAAAATGAATAAAAATCTTTTGTCAGTTAATCCTTTAATTCTTCTGCACTTGATTATTTAATTACTTAAATTTCTTGAATTATAATGATTGGAAGTTATCCCAATAATTTTAACTTAGAAATTATAAGTAATCAAAAAACTTCTGGCGTTCCAAATAACCAAAAGCATTGCACAGTTAAACAAACAAACGTCCATACGCCTTTCACTTCACCGATTAAACCAACACTTCAAACTCTCAATCAGAAGCCTCAGCTTCTATCCCAGATATTTAGACTTTGAGAAACAAACAGGAATCTTGAACAAGCGTCAAAGCAGTGTGACAGTCAATTTAGACACTGTGGATTCAAATTCTTCTGAGAATGCGCGTGCAAACCCTAATTCTGGATTTATTGTCAAAGAAGCGCCCGCTTGATCAAACCCTGAGCCAAACTCAACCAAACCCTAATAATCTGCTTAAACTGATTCAAAATCAATAGAAACCCTAATTTTGGATTTACTGATAAGAAAAGTCAGTTTGACCGATTCTTAAGCCAATCTGAAAAAATCAGGAAAAGCCCAAAGCTGTGATTTCTTGTGAAAAAGAGGAGGGCAAATTTTGGGGTACAACAATTGCCCCTGTTCAATCTCCTTGAACCTGAAGAGTTAGATTGGCAGTTTTTGCCTTTCGCGACTCGAGGGTAAAAGGAGATTGGACACTAGAGTGCCCGAAAAATTTGCACTCGTCAAAGCGTAGTTTTGAGGGAATGGGCTTAAAGATGCCATTTGGAGATGGGCTTAAAGATACCATCTGGAGATGTGATAGAATCTTGTCGGGGGATGGGCTTAGAGATGCCATCTGGAGGTGATTGTATCTTGTTGGAGATGGGCTTGTAGATGCCATCCAAGGATGTTTGTTGAACTGTATGTCGTTGGTGAGTGGGTGAGTATCAGAAAGGTATCCATGTTTGGAACATCTCTGAATTGGGGATCTGAATAAGCAATGAATTGACATCCATGTTTGGAATCATCTGTAAACTGTTTTCAGTAGTTGAATCTGAACAAGCGATAAATTAACATCTGTGTTTGGAGAATCCGTAAACTGTTTTCAGAAGTCTTGAATCTGAACAAGCGATAGGTTAACATCCGTATCTGGGGAACCCGTAAACTGTTTTCAGAGGTCTTGGATCTGAACAAGCGATAGGTTAACATCCGTATCTGGAGAACCCGTGAACTGTTTTCAGAAGTCTTGAAGTTGAATAAGCAATAGATCAGCATCCATGTTGGGAAGCGTCCGTAAACTGTTTTCAAAAGTTGAGTCTGAACAAGCGATAGATTAACATCCGTGTTTGGAGAATCCGTAAACTGTTTTCAGAAGTCTTGAATCTGAACAAGCGATAGATTAACATCTGTATCTGGAGAACCCGTAAACTGCTTTCAGAGGTCTTGGATCTGAACAAGCGATAGGTTAACATCCGTATCTGGAGAACCCGTGAACTGTTTTCAGAAGTCTTAAATCTGAAAAAGCGATAGCTTAACATCCGTATTTGGAGAACCCGTAAATTGTTTTCAGAAGTCTTGGAATCTGAACAAGCGATAGGTTAACATCCGTATCTGGAGAACCCGTGAACTGTTTTCAAAAGTCTTGAAGTTGAATAAGCAATAGATCAACATCCATGTTGGGAAGCGTCCGTAAACTGTTTTCAAAAGTCTGAGCTTATCAATCTTATCCTGAAAAGGGTAAAATATTAGCTGAAACACAAAGTTATATTGCATGAAATGTATGATGCAATACATATGTTATATCAATGTTTATGATATATGAATGTAATGAATGCGCGTGTAAGCTGATGAGCTGTCTTGCTGAAGATAGATGAATCCTGGATAGCCGGAGATAATAGAATCTTGACTGCTGCCGGGGAAAGTGAATCCTTGACTACTGTAGGGGATTGCAAGAATCTTTTGATCGTTGAAAATGAGAAGTCCTGGGACCACTGTTGGGGAATCAGGAGCTTGGGTTGTATGCCAATCTACTGGGGATTCCTGCCTTGAGGAGATCTTCACTGGCGAATATCTGAATACTCTATGAGGAACTGAGAATGAGAGTCTTCATTCTGCTTGGGGAGTTTTGAATTTTGTGGGGAATAGCCATACTGTTGAAAAGTAGCTATCCTGTCGGAGAGTAAAACTCGGGACTCTGGGAAAAGCTTATTCCTGTCTGGAAGAAGTTCAGGTTTAGGTTATATGCCACTTTAAGAATGAGAATCTTCACTCTGTCGGGAATATCAGGAGCTTGGGTGTATGCCAATCTACTGGGGAAGTAAGAATGAGAATCTTCATTCAGGCGTTTGGGTCAGGAGGTTGGGTGTATGCCAATCTACTGGGTTTCAAGGATGAGAGTCTTCATTCTGTTAAGGGTCAGAAATCGGGAGTATACCAATCTTCTGAGGTTTCAAGGATGAGAGTCTTCATTCTTTGAGAGAAACAGATTTTTTTAGGAGCTTCAATTGTCCGTTATCTTGTTGGTGGTTGTAATTTCCAGCAGGTGATGAAGGAAATTTTGATAATGACCGCAACTTCCAGTAGGTGATGAAGGAAATTTTTGAACGCTCTTGAATTCCAGCAGGCGATGAAGGAATTTTTGACGATTACTACTCCAAAAGATGAAGGAACCTTTGACGATTACTACTCCAACAGATGAAGGAATCTTTGATTACTACTCCAAAAGATGAAGGAATCTTTGACGATTACTACTCCAAAAGATGAAGGAACCTTTGATGATTACTACTCCAAAAGATGAAGGAATCTTTGATTACTACTCCAAAAGATGAAGGAATCTTTGACGATTACTACTCCAAAAGATGAAGGGATCTTTGATTACTACTCAAAAAGATGAAGGAATCTTTGATTACTACTCCAAAAGATAAAGGAATCTTTGACGATTACTACTCCAAAAGATGAAGGAACCTTTGACGATTACTACTCCAAAAGATGAAGGAATCTTTGACGATTACTACTCCAAAAGATGAAGGAATCTTTGATTACTGCTCCAAAAGATGAAGGAATCTTTGACGATTACTACTCCAAAAGATGAAGGAATCTTTGATTACTACTCCAAAAGATGAAGGAATCTTTGATTACTACTCCAAAAGATGAAGGAATCTTTGATTACTACTCCAAAAGATGAAGGAATCTTTGACGATTACTACTCCAAAAGATGAAGGAATCTTATATGTCGATCAATCTGCATATGTTAAGAATGTTGTTGAAATGTAATTTTGTTTTGGAGAATAAATCCTTGACAAATGTTGGGGAAATAAACCCATGACTGCAGGTCTGCTTAGAGAGGTGATGAACTTCTCGAGGACACTTGAATTTCTTTTCAGAAAGATTTCGGAGAGGTTTCATCATTGCCCCTAGTACCGGATGCTTGTGATATTGCCAGGTCACTTGGACTGCACGTAACCCTTTGATGAGATCGACGTTTAAATGCCCCAAGTGATGGTGATGGAGACTTGCCCCAGGTTAATCTGTAATTGAGAGATTTGTTGAAATCTTGACTGGACTGCCCCAGGTTAACTGAACTTGGAAAGATTTGTTGAAATCTTGACTGGACTGCCCCAGGTTAACTAAACTTGGAAAGATTTGTTGAAATCTTGACTGGACTGCCCCAGGTTAACTGAACTTTGAAAGATCTGTTGAAACCTTGACTGGACTGCCCCAGGTGTGCTGGATAGTGACATGTCATGCCCCCTTGTTGATAGGAGATTTTGTCAATGGAAGTGTCATCCTTTTTGAAATGATTTTGCTCACTGAGAGGGCTTTTGTTCACTGGATATTCATTGTGTGAATTTCTCCGCTCTCAAACAAATAGCCAAATGCAAACAATGATATTCAAGTAATGCAAAGTTTATGTTTGTCTTGAAATTTTAAAAAATGCATTTTTTAGCAGAAAACTTTTTATAAGACAAATTCAACACAAGATTTAGGGCAAAGCCTTACAGGAGTCAGGATACCTTTTGTAACAGTATGCTTTCGAACTAACCCATGCTTCAATTAGGACTTTTGAAGGGTTGTAACGTGGCTTGGTTCACGGTTTAAGAAACAAAGGATAAAGGCTCAAAGTATATTTGTACCCACCCGCTCTTCGTGATGTCCTTCAGTCCTAAACTCAGTTAATTGTGCGTCGAACTCTATTCGAGTTTGGAACGACTTTTTTTTTGTGATGGTTCACACAAGTTGAATTTGGAGGGCAGTCATCATCTCCTTTTTTCTTTTGCAACATTTTTCATGTTATTGAGGATTTGTAATGACCTCGTTCTTTTGATTTATTATCCCTAACTTTTACCTGACTGTTCCTGTTTTCGAGATTACAGTCAGCGGGATTCCCCAGCTTTCTTAAGCCTCCTTTATATGTTTTGGCTCAGTGGGCTTTTTCTTTTGAGAGATAATGACTGCCTATGAGATAGGGAACCATCACCGTTTTTTGATTGATGTCGTTCGTTGTATTACGAACTGAGAGTTTGCGACTTCAATGCGCATCCTTTTTTGGATTAACTGAGAGACTACCCTGCCCCAGGTTTAAATCAAAGGTTTCAATTTGTGTTTAAAACAAAAAAAACTCCTACTTCTTTGGCTCGAAGGGGTTGACTAGGGATTATCTTCCTTATAACTCCAGTGTTTAGGATTTGAAAGAAATTCTTGTACATCGTCAGCAAGGTCTGTCCAAAAGCATACTGTAAGAGATTATGGCATTGTTTCGTCATCCTCCCTATAAAGGCTTGTAGCTTTTTATCAAGAGTTAAATATCATGAAGAAAGTAGAAAGCATAGTTTAAGAATAGTGAAAACGAATGGATAAATTCAAGACAAACATATGAAATGCATTAATGAAACAGAGTTTGACATTAATAGATAATTGTTTGAATGCAAAAGGAATTACAACTTGAAAATTCAAATGGAACAAAAGCCTCTCAGTTCGTGCTTTGTCATTTCAAGTGGAGGACCTTCATTATGGCTTTCTCAGTTTGTAGCCACTCCAACTGGTCATCTCTGTCGTCCCCAGGATTTCCCACGATCATGCCCCTGGTGAGGAGCGCCTTGACCTCTTCTTGTCCTTTGGATAGGTTCAAGAACATCTCTTGAAGTTGAGAGTTTTGAGCCTGGAGATCTCGGTTGTCTGGTTGGAAAGCCATTGCTGAAATAAACAGCGAGGACATGAGAGACCTGTATTGGGAGACCTGTTATGCAATGATATGTATGATATATGTATGCAATGTTTTCAAGGATCTCATGGGGTAAACACAAGAAAATGTTAGAAGTTGAACTTCGATCAACAACTTTGATTGGAGAACTTTGTATCGGTGGATGTCTTTCCACGAGAATCAAGCTCACCATGTCAAGTGGGTCATAGCCCCTGATTCAAGTTATTGCACTTGATCTTTGAAGGCGTTTGTTTAGAGTAAAATGAAACCTCTTACCCTTTGGTAGACGTCTGGTTCAACGTGACCCTGCATCAAAAGACCCTCGAGATCCTTGAAATGGTTATTGTAAATGCTATGGTATGATGTTATGATGTTATGTACATGTATGCAAAAGTAAGCAAATGTATATACAGGTAATCATATTCACACAAAGCAAACAAGTCCTTAGGTTTAGGCTTGCATGGGGTTTGTAGGTAAGTACCCTCTTGAAGTTAGTTGGCTCATCCTGTCCTAAAATAGAAACCGGGTTCTAAGGAGCTCAATATCACTGGATTATTTTCTGTGTTCATTATTTTGGTTTAGCCACTTAACTGGCGACCAAAATATTCCAAGAAAACAATCCTCAATGAGTGTAGTATCGAGTATCTACCAACTTCGGACTGCACCAAAGTCGGTCATCTCACTACCCCTAAAAAGGCCAAGATGGTCAAGTAAGGTTCTAGAGTTCGTTAGTGTTTCATGACATCGCTCAGCGGCCCCGTATTCTCCTTGACTACTCAAGGGCTACCGGTACTCACAAATATGTCACACTAACATAGCTACTGTTTCAACCATGTCGGTATACCCCGCACAATTCCCTCACAGTTTATTGCTATTTACCTAAAAAGGTGCCCCCAAATCCGAGTGTAGGATTTACAACAAACCCAAACAAGGAAACCAAAAAGTAAAGCAATCAAAGCAATCAAAGCAAGCATGTATGGGTGATCTAAAACCCTAAGGTAACCCCACTTTTAGAAATGAATCCCCAGCAGAGTCGCCAGTTCTGTGATACGGTGGGAGAACTGACTTGAGGTTTTGCATTTGTATTCGCATTTGTTCGGTTTAGCAAGAGTCGCCACCGACTTTTTATTTATCCTAAGGAAAGGTCAAAAAGCACAGGAAAGACCTTTGAAATATTTTCGTGGGTTCGGGGGGTAGATTATGAAAAGGGAAGGTGCTAGCACCCTTTTCATCCATGGTTATCCATGGGCTCTTAGTTACTTGTTTTTAGATCACTTGCCTTTGTTTTTCAATTGCTTGAAATTGTGTTTTGTGTGTGTGGTTTTGAAAATGTTTTGAAAAAGATGCCTTGTCTAGGCAACCATTGTAACAATTCTTTACTCGAATGTTTTACAAAGGTGTTTGTCTTTTTGAAAAGATGTTTCAATGTTTTGAAAGTTTGTTTAGAAATTGTGTTGTGATGTGTGTTTTGAAAAATGGCAAGTGTGTTTTGCAAGTTTTTGATCAAGTAACTAAGAGCCATCTACCCTAATTTACTCAAATATCTTTCTTATGTTTTTAACCCTTTTAACAGTGTTGTTTCACCATTGTATTTGGTGAACAACCTTGCGTTAGGATGTTAACGGGACGGGCGCGGGTCATCGTTTAGACCATGGAGGCAATAGTGTCAAGTATCTTTGGCAATTTTCTTGAGGGACTATGATCATTTTTGTTTAGGCAACAAGATAGTGTCATCGAGGGACTATGATCATTTGATTTGTTTTTGTTTTGCCAAAGACACTTAACATGCAACCATGGCCCATTTTTGAAGGCAACAAGCAGGATTACCCTAGAGGTGCAAGTGTGCATTGTGTTTTGATTTTCATGCATTTGTCTTGTATTAGGTTATCTAGCGGTTGATTTTGAATCTTCGCATACAAACCCTAATTACTATACAGTATATAGAAAGCGATAAATTGCGGGAATTTAAAGTCTAAGCTATTACAAATAAGTATCCGGGGATGGGGGTACAAATGTTTACAAATGGGGATGAGTCTTCTCAGAATAGTAGTGTCCAAATATTATTTACAACCAAATCGAATCGTCGCATTCTCAATGTAAAAATATAATCAAGGTATAAGAATCAAAGATAAACAAAAGTATTGTGCCATACATATGATTATTTACAAATGATGCAAGTTAAGTATTATTATTTATTTTTGTGTTTTTGTTAATTATATAGACAAGAGTTTTAAAGAAAAGAAAAGAAAAATGTTTTAAGTTTAAAGAAAACTATTGTTCATGTATTTTAGTTAATGTTTTAAAAAGCTTATATAAAAAGTTTAACTAAACAAAAGTTTTAAAACAAAATGTATTATTTTATTTACCAAAAAGAATTAGGAATTTTAAGTTATTTAATAAAGAAAATAAGGTGGTGAAAATAAAATGGTATTAGTTTGTATATATAAAAAAGGTTAAATGGGCTTAGGGGTATGTTCTTGGCCCAAGTGAAAAGCAAACAAGGTTATAGAAAGAAAGGGGGTGTATGCGCCAGTTCCAATTGGGCTCGGTGTTTTGAGCGTGGAGCAGGCCCAACACGCGTTTGACAATTTTGTTGTTAGGGTTTAGATCTTCTTGGCTCAGAATAGGGTTTCCGTGTTTTTGTGAGCGGCGCTGCTTCCTTCTCCTTCTTCGCCTCTTCATGCTTTCTCAAACCAGCCAACGATGCTTCATCCAATCGCCTTAGGCCACCAGACGCGATGCCTCCATCTCCTCTCTCCACCGTTGCTCAGGGCGACGGAAAGAAAAAGGTAACGATTCATGCTTTTAGGGTTTTCGTATTCTTATCCCTTGCATGTTATTAATCTTTGTGTTATTTGTTTCTGTGAGGTGTTAAAAAAAAGGAGGACAATACCTCTAGGGTTTGTTGTTGTAGAGGAGAATGAGAGTTGGACGGTGGCGCTTCTCAGGTGGCCAAGGTGGAGGGAACGTGATGACTTGCTTGCTGGCTTGCTTCCTGGTATTTTGTATCTTTAACTTTTGTTTAGTGATGATGCTATAATATGAAAACCCTGTATGATTTGCTTCTGCCTCTCTGAATGCTTGCCTTGTTGTTTGGATATTTGATTGTTGATGAATCTTTGAAGTTCTGATGTTTCCTCTCTTTTACTTGATGATGATAGCTCTGAGATGTTTGTTTGTTTGATCCTGTGATGAACTTCTTGTTCTAAGGATCTTTGTTATCGTTACTGATTTGGACATGCTTGTTGGAGTTTGGATTTGAACAAACTTTGGGGTTTGTTATGCAGGCAGATTTTTCTGTTTGCTGTTTGAACTGGTTTGAGGCAAGTTTTTTGAACAGGCAGGCTTATTTCTGGTTGCAGATGGGTGCAGTTTTTGAACTTGTTAGTTTGTTGTGTAGGCTGTATGTTTTGTGTAGTTTTTGACAGGGCTAAAAGCAGGCTTGCAAGTTTGCTTGCTTTTAGGTTTGTTTTTGGTTTGAGGCAGTTTGAAACAGGCTTGAGGCAAGCAGGTTTCTGGATACTGAGTTTGTTCAGGTTTTAGGTAGGCTGGAGCTTATGCAGGCTTGGAGGAAAACAGGCCTCAAGGCTTGCTTTTTGGTTACAGGCCTGGAAGTTTGCTTGCTTGGTAAGGCTTTTAGGCTTTGGTTTGAAGCAGTTTCTGTAACAGGTTGGAGGAAGGCTGCCAGGCTTGAGGCAAGCTTTGGTTTGCTTGCTTATGTAATAGGTTTTGAGGGCTTGTGTTTTGAAACAGGTTTTTATGTTTGGCTTGCTCGTGTTTGAGGCAGTTTGAAACAGTTAGTAAGCTTGGAGGCAGTTTTGAGGCTACAGGCTGTGTTATGTGTTTACAGCTTTGTGTTATATTTTTCTATGTATGTTCTGCCCCCCTTTACAGTGTTGGATATCTTGTTATATTTATCTATGTCTTAAGCCTGCCCAAAAACTGTAAGCCTGCTTTTTACTCTCTTTCTCTCTCTTCAGAAAAGCATATTATATTGCTTTAGAAGTACTTTTCTGAAAAGGTTGTGGCCTGGAAAATGATGAAAACGTTTTGAAATATTGCTTGCATCTTTGGATTTCCTCTGCATATCTTCCAGATTTTCTGCCTTGCTTTTGTGTACTTGTTGACAGCTTTATTGAAAGCTTCTTTGACAGTTTTTGATAGCTTTGATATCTTTTGGTATCTTCTTTGACAGCTTTGACAACTTCCTTGGATAGTTTTGAATTTGTGATTTAGTTTGCTTAGTTTGAAACTGTAACTTGGCTGTTTGGTTTGAAGGCAGTTTTGCTCTTGTGCAGCTTTGTTTGGCATTTCAGTTTGCACTTTGCAGAGAGGACGAACAAACTGATTCCGGCCAACACCTTTAATGATGAGTTTTTGATTAACTGTCTGAAAAATACTTTTCCAAATTCATCTGTTATTGACTTTTCTTTTTCTGGCTTTGCAGATAAATATCAATTGGGGCAAGGGAAGCAGCAGTAGAAGATGAAGATTTTAAGAAACTTAGGATGTAGATTTAATTTATTTTTAATCATTGTAATAAACGTCATTGTAACACTGTAAATAAATTTAATGTATCAAATAAACATTTGTAACAACAATTGAAAATGAATAAAAATCTTTTGTCAGTTAATCCTTTAATTCTTCTGCACTTGTTTATTTAATTACTTAAATTTCTTGAATTATAATGATTGGAAGTTATCCCAATAATTTTAACTTAGAAATTATAAGTAATCAACAAACGTCCGGCGTTCCAAATAACCAAAAGCATTGCACAGTTAAACAAACAAACGTCCATACGCCTTTCACTTCACCGATTAAACCAACACTTCAAACTCTCAATCAGAAGCCTCAGCTTCTATCCCAGATGTTTAGACTTTGAGAAACAAACAGGAATCTTGAACAAGCGTCAAAGCAGTGTGACAGTCAATTTAGACACTGTGGATTCAAATTCTTCTGAGAATGCGCGTGCAAACCCTAATTCTGGATTTATTGTCAAAGAAGCGTCCGCTTGATCAAACCCTGAGCCAAAATCAACCAAACCCTAATAATCTTCTTGAACAGATTCAAAATCAATAGAAACCCTAATTTTGGATTTACTGATAAGAAAAGTCTGTTTGACCGATTCTTAAGCCAATCTGAAAAAATCAGGAAAAGCCCGAAGCTGTGATTTCTTGTGAAAAAGATGAGGGCAAATTTTGGGGTACAACAGTGACCTTTTGGCATTTTCCCCCTTTGTTTTCACCAGATCTAGCGCCTACATCTTCTGAGGGTCATCTTCTGGTTTCATCAACCAAGACCAAGTCAAGTATCCTCTGGCCGTCTTCTGGACCCATCAACCAGGACCAGATCAAGCATTCTCTGGGCATTATCCTCTGGATCCATCAGTCCGAGCCAGATCCAGCGCCCCCCATCTTCTGATGGTCATAATCCGCTGGATCCACCAGCCAGGAGCAGGCCCAGTATCACCATCCTCTGGACCACCATCCTTTGGACCACCATCCTCTGATCAAGAGCCGCTGACAGCAGGCCCTTGGGTTACTTCTTATTTTTCTTTAATTTATCTTTCTTTAGTTATTCTGTTTTTTTATCAACACCAAAATTACCTTTTTTTAATAACCAACAAAAAAAAAGACTTGTTTTCTTGATAAGCGTTTTTTAATGAATTAGCTTAAATTATTTTAAGGTAATTCTAATTTCTTTCACAATTAAAATTAATTAAAATTTAGGATTTTCTTTTTTAATTCAATTATTTCATTACTTTCCTAAATAATAAAAAATGACAAAAAAATATGTATTACTTTAATCAATTACAATTAAGTTCAGTCAAGGGTCAAAATCCTAGTCGCTTCGTATTTAACTCGCCGCGCGCATTTATTATTATTTTTACAATATTAATGTAACTGCTCATGGTGTGTAATAGTTTAATTAGGATTTTTCTTTCATTTATCGTTTTTACGGGTTTTGGCTATGTAATTAATCCCCCTCCCCGAAGCCTTGTAATAGCATAGTTTTATTTCTCGCATTTTAATTTTCGCAAATATTAACTGTTAGATGTATGATAATAGGGTTGCATGACAAGAATTTATGTTAATTTTAAAATGGTTAGCAAACCCTAAATGTGCAAAGATAATAACTTGAAATCGAATCACTCGCACATGCGCACTCCTAGGGTATACTCTCACTTCGGTTGCCTTCGGTAAACGATAATTAAGTATAGGGTGTTTTAGTGGTCGCTCTCTTGTCTAAACAAAGATTAAAAGTCCCGTTTGGAAAATGTTGCCTTGGAAAGGTTGCCTCGGAAGTGTTGCCTCGAATATGATCTTAAAACATTAGGGTTATTACTAAGACATCCTAACATTGCTTTATTGATCGTACGCCCCTTTCGAATTGACCCTTACAACTCCAACGATGGTGCTACCCACTCCCTAATAGTAGGATAGCGCTGTCTAAAGGAAACAAGAATAGAAACATTCTTTTTTCGAGTAGGTGGATGTTAGTAGGTACTTGCTCAAAAACAAACTTTTCCACACTTACACTCTTTTCAAACAAAGTTTCAAAAACACTTCGTAACACTCTTGAAGACAGAAGAAAGGGTTAAAACAAAGTACAACAAAATTTTTCAAAAAACACAAACACGGAAGCAATTTTTAAAATGATGAGCAAGTACCTAAGAGCCCGTAGAAAACTACGGATAGAAAGGGTGCTAATACCTTCCCTTTCTATAATCTACCCCCCGTACTCAGAATATCTCGAAAAAGGAATTTTTCTGTGCTTTTTTCCTTTCCAGTTGGATAAAATAAAAGTCGGTGGCGACTCTTGCTTACCGCGACATTTTGCGAATACAAACGCAAAACACAAACCAGCATTTTCCAAAACAGTCCGGTTCTGCCACCATATCACAAACACCAACATCAACAACCAACAGAATGAGATCAATGATTCTACTACAACCCGGATTAATAACTTTCGCACAGATGTGAATCAACAATTTTCTTACCTTTACTCTCATCTTCACATTCCACCTTATGATCCAAATAATCCAGCTGCACCTCCTCAACACTACACAAAACCCCCTCTTCAACAACAATTTCCAAATCAAGGATCTTGGTCATATAACCACCAGGACATACATCACCCTTGAAGTTCTGGCCAACTCTATTTTCTGTTATGACCTTGTCTTGTTATTCTATGTTTTGTTTGTTAAATTTCTGTGTAATCATTAAACAATTTGTGTTGCTTGTTTAATTAAAGTTTTCTCGATATATTGCTTTATTATAGTTTGTTTTTTGCATCTTTCCCTTCTTTTTGATAATGTCAAAGGGGGAGAAAGATGTGGTACTTTATGCTTGTATTTTTCCTTGTCTTAATGTTTTAAAGGTACTCTCCATCCAAGATGAACAAATACAAAGGATTCCAACCTTCTCATACATAGGGGGGGTTTTGCATCTTAGGGGGAGAAAAGCTCTTTCTGGAAACTACAACGCATAAAGCAAGATTGTTTGTCATCATCAAAAAGGAGGAGAATGTAAAATCAAACTTCTCAAATGAACTTTTGTTTTGATGAAGACAAACCATGATTGACAAAGAAGGCAAAGATTTTTGATCAAGCTCAAAGCATCTATGGACAAAATCTTCAGTTCAAAGCTCTTAACAACTTTCAAGGTATAATGATATTATTTACTTTGATCTTAAGATATAGATGCTCAATGGTGAATAAGAAATATTTTATAAATCATTACTCAAGTTTTTCAAAGTTAAAATTCACTTTTTACTTGAGTGCAATCGATTTGTATATTAGTGCAATCGATTGCATGCTTCAATTTTTCAGATCTTTTGCTTCTGTTTCTCAGTGAAATCGATTTACATTGCTTGTGAAATCGATTGAATACTTAGAATTTTCAAAATGTTTGCTTCTGGTTCTCAGTGCAATCGATTTACATTGCTTGTGCAATCGATTGCACTCACTTATTTTTTGCTACTGACTATACATGCAATCGATTTGCATTGCTTATGCAATCGATTGCACACTTAAATTTTTTGAAAATATAGCTGTTGAAACCCCGTGCAATCGATTTACACAAAGGGTGCAATCGATTGCATGCTGCACGATTTTGAAAAACATCAGCTTTTCATATGCCTGTTCATGATACCTTTTCATTGAAACCTTTCACTCAATCTTGGCATTTGTTCATGATTCATTTTCAGAACTTTATGATGTTTCAAAAGGGTTCTATGAACATATAAATATTAATTTTCAAAATCATTTTCAACACCTCTTCCAAATATATTTTCTGAATTTTCAAAATACAAACTCAAGCTTTTCTTCACTTTCATACATATTTTTTCTGCACACTTTCATACATTGTTAAACAGAAAACTTTGAGCAAATATATCTTGAAACATTGTACAATATTATTATTAGAAGAGAAGATCATACATTGTTAAATCACTGATCGCACTAAATCGCACTATGTTTCTGACTCAAATATCACATGTTTTCCTTAGTTTTTATTGTCATTTTCTCGTATTATGTTCCCTTTTCCTTTGTTTTCAGGATTCTTGTCATTTCAGAGCCTTCTGTGAAGAAACGAGCCAAAACGCCAAGAAATTAGGGTTTTTCAAGATATTCTGAACTTATGGCGTTCAGCACCGCGCTGGCTACAGGAAACGCGATGACGTGGCCCACTTTCACCCAGAGATCAACTGCCACGTTCCCATGATGTGGCGGTTCCAGGCGCCGCGCCCGCGGCCACCCTCACCGCGCCCGCGGCCTTCACAAAATGGTTCCCGCTCAAAAGAAGTTAAGGGGCATGCTGGTCCTTACGCACTTCAAAGTTCCTCTATAAATAGCTTTCGATTCTCATTCTTTATTTTCATCCAAGCTTAGTACAATCTTAAGCCATATACTATCAGTTTCTGTAAAGTAATAATCTCTTCACATCGGGGAGTTATTGCGGTGTAGATTGAGTTGTAATCGAGTCTTGGAGCACTTTGGTTGAAGTTCATCATACCGGCCTTACTTTTCCGTAGATTTGTATCAGATTCAAGTCTCCGACCGGAGCAAGGTTCTAATTTATTGCATTTCTTTATTTAATTGCTCTTATCATAGTCTACACGTTTTATAGACTTTAAATGCTCTTACCATAGTCTACACGTTTTATAGACTTTAAATGCTCTTACCATAGTCTACACGTTTTATAGACTTTAAATGCTCTTACCATAGTCTACACGTTTTATAGACTTTAAATGCTCTTACCATAGTCTACATGTTTTATAGACTCGCACTTATTATGTCTGGCTAAACTATAAAGGTTAGGATGTAATGATTGTCATCGTGGTTGTGTTCCAATTATCATGCTAGTGAAAATACTCTGGGGATGTTTTGCTTCTAACTTAAGTCAATTGTGTTTAAATGTTTATTGGGTAAGATCGAAAGCCGTCCAAACTAATGATACGACTTGATTATTATTTAACCAAACAAAAAGAGCGACAGCCGTTGATTGGTTAAATAGGAATCATTGACCTTTTTAGAAAACGATTTTGAAACTATTTTCGGACGCGTTTGTAGGTTTAAAATCTGACTCTTGGTCAAAAGCCAAAAGTCTCTTTAAGTTAATCTTTCCGAGTAAGATCACTTTTCTGTTAAGTCAAAACTATCAATTTCTTAAAAATAGGTTTACCTCTTTAACGCGGAAGGCACCCTTTATATGTGACAATAAAGGAATTTAATTTAAAGAGTAAACTCGGTTCTTAGTAGTCAAAAGCTACAGGTTCCCGTTAAACTGATTCTTTGCTATCAATAGAAAATACTGCCCCATAAGTAGGTTCATCTACGCATGACCGGACCAATATCTGATTACATGATTTACATTCCAACCTGTCTTTTAAACTGTTATTTCCCTCGCATATTTACTTTGTGCACTGCACTCACATCAATATCCTTATTCGCCTTAGATAAGCACCTTAGCAATAGAGTTGATAGATTGACAATTGGTCTCTGTGGTTCGATAATCTTATATATCACTTCGATAGGCTGTACACTTGCAGTACTACATTTAGGCTATACGTTACAGATAATACAGCCCCCATCAAGTTTTTGGCGCCGTTGCCGGGGACCAACTTCGTCAAATTTCGTACCCTATTGTTATCCCGTTTAGACTAAGGCTATTCTAGCCGGTAGATGCGTAGAAATCGTAGCACCGGCAACCTAATAGATCCTTTAGTAGAACCTGAACGTTACGCTCGTGCCCGTCTTTTTATTCGCAAGATAAGAAGAGCTATGGCAGAAGATCGTAACCAAAGACCGCTCAAGGAATTCGCCCAACCATCTAACGAGGAACCTAGTTCTAGTATAGTAAACCCTGCTATAACTACCAACAACTTTGAACTAAAGCCCTCGTTACTACAATTAGTACAACAAAACCAATTCGCTGGTCTCGCTACCGAGAACCCGAATCAACATTTAAAGGTATTTATCCAGTTAGCTGATACCCTTAAGGCAAATGGAGCCACGCCCGAAGCTATCCGATTAAGACTGTTTCCTTTTTCCCTTAGAGGTAAAGCTCACGACTGGTTAGACGCCCTTCCAACTAACTCAATAACAACTTGGGAAGACCTTAGGAGAGCTTTTCTTGCGAGGTATTTTCCACCAAGCAAGACCGCTGTTCTTAGGAACCTGATCACTTGTTTCACCCAAAACCAAGGCGAATCACTTTTTGATGCCTGGGAGAGATATAAAGAACTTTTAAGAGCCTGTCCGCACCATGGCCTAGAGCAATGGTTAATCATACATACCTTCTATAATGGACTCCATTACAACACAAAGATGTCCATAGACGCTGCCGCTGGCGGAGCGTTGATGAACAAACCTTACCCTGACGCTTGTGCCCTAATAGAGGACATGGCCCAAAACCATGCCCAATGGGGATTAGAACGAGCGACAGTAGAGAAAAAGGAGAGCCATGGAGGAAAGCATGAGGTAAGTTGCATGGACATGATCAATGCCAAGATGGACGCCCTAGCCTTGAGAGTCGAGAACATGTCTCAAAACCCAACCACAGTAGCAGCAATCCAATCGGAGTGCGAACTCTGTGGAGCTCAAGGACATCAAACCGTTGACTGTAACCTTTTGAACGAATCAAGCTCAGACCAAGTTAACTATACTCAAGGGAACCCTTTCTCGAATACCTACAATCCTGGATGGAGGAACCACCCGAATTTCTCTTACAAAAACAACAACCCTATCCAAAATCCCGGACCTTCGAGACCTCAAGGATTCCAAACGCAAAAACAAAACCAACCTATGCAAATAGTACCCCCAAGACCAAACCTTAAAGAAACCATAGACACCTTTATTCAAGCTCAAACCCAGCAAAATAAGGAGTTTATGAACCAACATATTCACACGAACGAACTGGTTACTCAACTAGCAATCAAGTTTGACCAGATAATAACCCACACCAAAATGCTTGAGACTCAGATTTCCCAAGTAGCACAAAACACCTCTGTACAAGTTGCACCTGGAGGACAATTCCCTGGACAAACTCAACCAAATCCAAAAGGCCAAGCAAATTCTATCACACTAAGAAGTGGAACCGCTTATGAAGGGCCTAGAAATCCTGACTTAAGCACATCAGAAAAACCTATGGAAGATGCTACGCCCAAAGACCAGGTGGAGGAACCAGAGAAACCAAGAAAGCAATCAAAACCAGAAGTAGAGAAAAACACTCAACAACCTTATAAACCACCTATTCCATTCCCACAGAGGCTGAAAAACACCAAAGTAGAAAACCAGTACCAAAAGTTTATTAAGGTAATAGAGAAACTCCATGTTGAGATTCCTTTTACTGAAGCTATAACCCAGATACCATCATATGCTAAGTTTCTGAAAGATATTTTGACCAATAAACGACGACTCGATGATCCCAAGCCTTTAGAATGTCATTTTATATCCGAAAATAAACTCGCCAAGAAAGATAAAGACCCTGGAAGTTTTTCTATCCCTTGCATCCTAGGTAACCATATGATAGACAAAGCATTTTTAGACCTAGGAGCAAGTGTAAGTCTGATGCCTCTGGCCGTCTGTAAGAGGTTAAAATTAGGAGAACTTCAACCTACTAAGATGTCCTTACAACTAGCTGATAGATCTGTCAAATATCCCATGGGTATTTTAGAAGACATACCTGTCAAGATTGGTCAGTTGTACATTCCGACCGACTTCGTCGTAATGGATATCAAAGAAGATGAAGACATCCCAATCCTCTTAGGAAGACCTTTCCTATCGACCGCCGGAGCTATAATAGATGTTAAGAAAGGGAAACTGACTTTCGAGGTAGGAGATGAAAAGATTGAGTTCATTTTATCAAAATTTCTAATGGCACCAGTGATAGGAGATGCGTGTTATGCCATCGACATCATTGATGAATGTGTAAATGAGCTCGAACAAAACGAATTATTAACCAAATTACCATCAACCCCTATTTTAGAGGATGACGGATTTGAGAGTATCGAACCGTACATTGACGACAACCTTTTCGAATGCTTAGCTCTTACCCCTGACCTTATGCCGCGTACTGAGAAACCCACTATAGAACTTAAGGAACTACCCAAGAATCTAAGATATGAGTTTTTGGATGAGGAGATGAATAGACCTGTTATAATTAGCGCCACTCTAAACCAAATAGAAACAAATCAACTATTAGATACCTTGCGAAAATATCCCTCAGCTTTAGGGTATAAAGTTTCAGATTTAAGAGGTATAAGCCCATCCGTATGCATGCATCGGATTATGCTAGAAAAAGATTCGAAACCCTCAAGAGAACATCAAAGAAGAATAAACCCTATCATGAGTGATGTAGTCAAGAAAGAAGTTCTTAAGTTATTAGAGGCTGGTATCATATACCAAATTTCGGACAGTGAATGGGTAAGCCCAGTCCATGTGGTACCCAAGAAAGGAGGTATCACTGTTCTAAAAAATGAGAAAGGTGAGCATGTGGCAAAACGAACAGAAGGAGGATGGCGAATGTGTATAGATTACAGAAGGTTGAATAAGGCAACAAGAAAAGACCATTTCCCTCTCCCATTTATAGATCAGATGCTTGAACGTCTAGCAAGACACTCATGTTTCTGCTATCTTGATGGATATTCGGGATTTTTCCAAATCCCTATTCACCCAGAGGACCAAGAAAAAACCACATTTACATGCCCTTATGGAACATTCGCTTATAGACGAATGCCCTTTGGACTCTGTAATGCACCTGCCACTTTCCAACGTTGTATGATGTCAATTTTCGCAGACTACCTAGATGGAATTATGGAAGTATTTATGGACGATTTTTCAGTGTGTGGGTTTGATTTCAAAAACTGCCTCTCGAACTTGGAGAAAATCTTAAAAAGATGTGTGGAAGTAAACCTTGTGTTGAATTGGGAAAAGTGCCACTTTATGGTAAGTGAAGGGATAGTCTTGGGACACATTATTTCTGAAAGAGGTATAGAAGTCGATAAGGCCAAGATAGAAGTTATAGAAAACTTAAACCCACCTAAGACCGTTAGGGAAATAAGAAGTTTCCTAGGACATGCCGGGTTCTACCGACGTTTCATCAAGAATTTTTCCGCAATAACTAAACCTTTAACTAACTTATTGATGAAGGATGTCGAGTTTGAATTCGACCAAAAATGTCTTGAGGCCTTTGAAGTTTTAAAACAAGCTCTTATTTCAGCACCTATCATAAGACCACCTGATTGGACACAACCCTTTGAAATCATGTGCGATGCTAGTGATTTCGCTGTAGGGGCTGTACTAGGGCAAAGAAAAGACAAAAAACTGCATGCAATTTACTACGCTAGTAGAACACTAGACGCCGCCCAGCTAAATTATACAACCACAGAAAAAGAATTGCTAGCCGTAGTTTTTGCTATTGATAAATTTCGATCGTATTTGGTGGGAGCAAAAATAATAGTATACACAGATCATGCAGCAATCCGGTACTTGTTAAGTAAGAAAGATGCTAAGCCTAGATTGCTCAGATGGGTACTTTTACTCCAAGAATTTGACTTGGATATTAAGGATAAAAAAGGAGCTGAAAACTTAGTAGCTGATCATCTCTCTAGGTTAGAACACCTTAAGCCTGAACTTATACCTATAGACGATCACTCTACTTATGAAAGATTAATAGCTGGGATAAACTCAACTGAAGAAGAGACTTATGAGGAAATCTCAACCATGAACAACATACCATGGTACGCAGATATTGTAAATTATCTAGCCGCTGATATCATACCCCCCGACTTAAGCTACCAACAGAAGAAGAAGTTTTTCAGAGATGTTAAACACTTCTTTTGGGATGAACCCCTCCTATTCAAAAGAGGAATAGATAATATATTCCGACGATGTGTGCCGGAGGAAGAAGTAGGCAATGTCATTAAACATTGCCATGCTTCACCTTATGGTGGACATACAAGCACGTCTAAAACATGCGCCAAAATATTTCAAGCAGGTTTTTATTGGCCTACTGTATGGCGCGATGTCCACACTTACATTACAAAATGTGACCGATGCCAACGCACTGGGAACATCTCAAGACGTGATGAAATGCCTTTAAGAAACATCCAAGAAGTGGAAATATTTGATGTCTGGGGTATAGATTTCATGGGACCTTTTCCTTCCTCAATGGGTAACAAGTATATCCTAGTAGCTGTCGATTATGTCTCAAAGTGGATCGAAGCTGTTGCATCACCCACAAACGATACCAAGGTAGTTATCAAACTGTTTAAGAATATTATTTTCCCTAGGTTTGGAACCCCGAGGTTAGTCATAAGTGATGGAGGATCACATTTTATATCTAAGATATTTGACAAGCTTCTAAGCAAATACGGAGTAAAACATAGAGTAGCATCACCATATCACCCGCAAACCAGTGGCCAAGTAGAGGTATCGAATAGGGAGATTAAGCAGATCCTAGAAAAAACCGTATCATTATCCAGAAAAGACTGGTCTGGAAAACTTAAAGACGCCTTATGGGCTTATAGAACGGCTTATAAAACCCCTATTGGAACAACTCCTTATCAATTGGTTTATGGAAAGTCCTGTCATTTACCCTTCGAACTAGAACATAAAGCCTATTGGGCCATTAAATCCTTGAATCTAGATTACCTGAAAGCCGGAGAAAAATGTATCCTGGACATTCACAAGCTAGAAGAGCTTCGCTTGAATTCCTATGAGAATGCCATCATATATAAGGAAAGAACCAAAATGTGGCATGATAAAAAAATCATCAAGAAAGATTTCAACATTGGTGATCCTGTTCTCCTATTTAACTCAAGATTACGACTTTTTCCTGGTAAGCTTCGTTCAAGATGGACAGGTCCATTTGAAGTGTCAAAAGTTCTAAAGTCTGGAGCAGTAGAAATCAAAAACAATTCATGTGCTCCATTTGTGGTAAATGGACAAAGACTGAAGCTCTACAAAGGAGGCGATTTGCCTGTTGACTACTCTAGTCATATTCTTATAGACCCACCAATACCCACATAAAGTAAGATCTAATCGTCAAGCTAAACGACGTTAAACAAGCGCTGCCTGGGAGGCAACCCATGGTTTATTCTTTATTTTATTTTATTTTATTTTAGTAATTTATATATTTTATCTGGACTAATTTCTTGTGTTTATATTTTCAGGATGCATCACCCCGATGGTATGGTTGTGATTTTCAGAGATGAAGCGCAAAAGGCCCGATTTGCTACCTTATCCGCTAGACCTATGGTACCCACTAGGTACCCCGATCAGAGCTGCATGGAGGCACTAGGGATTGAGCCAAGTATTCGGTATCTATGCAACCAACTTAGCTGGGATTCTTATGCCGATGATGTCCACAAAACATACAGGAACCTTACTCTGGAGTTTCTTAGCTCTATGGACTATAATCCACGAGTAGGTGAAGGAGATGAGCGAGGACGCCTGAGTTTCAGATTGTTTGGCACCGAGTATACCCTGACCACCAAAGAATTTGGGGATTTGCTTGGTTTCCAAACTGGACCGACCGCTATAACTGAGTTCCCATTGAGTTGCTACATGGACAGAGACATTGACAAATTTTGGCAGGACATTACTGATAGAGCCAGTCTTGACCCCTCTACCCAGCTGTCCCGGAAGATCCATAACCCGGCCTTCCGATACTTCGAGATGATCCTATGCCACACTTTCTTTGGGAGGAGTTACTGTGACCACTTGGTCACCGCTGAGGAGATCCTTTTCTTATATTGTGCTAGTCAGTCCAGACCTATAGCTAGTGGAGGTTTTCTGATAGAGAGCCTCGAGCAGACTGCTCGATCCGCTGTAGGGCTCATTCATTCCGGAGGGAATGTGACACAGATAGCTTCTGCTTTGGGTTTAGACAGTATGATAGCACAGCTGACCCCATACTGTGGATATACTTTTCTAGATTTAGACTTTTGCATGGATCGTGGATTCATGAGGAGGGCCTCTTTCCACCCATATCGGTACAGATTACTTATCAATGACCAGACAGTTTACACCTTCACCATGCCAGACCCTCAGATGACTTGTGTTTCCAAATCTGCCAATTGGAACTATTCTGTAGAAGGTTGGGGTGAGATATCAGAGTACACTCCTGAATACACTCCTGCCTCCGAAGAGTACACTCCAGAATACACCCCTGCTTCTGAAGATCCCACTCAGGACTACACTCCTGCCTCCGAGGACTCCGCTCCAGATCACACATCCCGACCCGAGGTTACACATACTACTGTTCTTACTAATAACCTCAGCTTGCAGGAACCTGATATTCGCACTCTATTGACTGCTATGCGCACTGAGATAACCACTCTCCGCAATGAGGTGGCTGACCTTCATTTGCAGTTGGAAGTAAACGATGTTACCTTCGCTGGTGAGTTAGATGAATTAGCTCACGAGGTGGCAGAGATTCGACGCCAGCTGACTGAGCTGCGTGGCCCAGGCACTCCTACAGAGCATCCTACCGGTTGGCAATAGATCTTTATTGTTCACAAGATATCTAGTTTCAGTATTATTAGTATTATGTTGATTTCCTTTTCAGACTCATTTTTATTTTTGCATTATCTGTTTCCTGAGTTGTTAATATTTATTTTGATGACCCAATGACCGTACCTATATCTATATATATATATATGCATATGTTTTATTTATTTACTAATGTTTTTGTTTTTCTAGGTCACCATAGTTTTAATATAAAAATAAATAAACATGTGTATATGTATTCACGTACATATATGCACATTTATAAGAAAAATAGGTACACCTCCAGAAATTGAAGATAATGGCGAGGAAAAAAAAAGCCCAATGGAAAGAAAGCCAGGCCAGCCCAACTGACCTCGACCTCACCGCGCCCGCGGTAGGCCATGCCGCGCCCGCGGTGACGCAACGGTCACCTAACGGCTAGTAGCTCGTTTTTCCCCCCATTTTACCACTTTTTCAATTTCCAATCCCATTTTCTTCCAATTTTAACCCACTTTATTACCCATACCAACCCACTACATTTATTTCCATTATTTTCATCATAAATATTTACAACCACCATTTTCTTTCTTCCCTTCCTATAAATACCCCCTACTATATCATTTTCTTCCTCACACCTTCATTACTTCTACATCCCATTCTTTCTCTCTTTTTTTACCCACAAGAAAATCCTATGGAATATCACGGTTACATTTTACGTGGTGGTCAAGCCGGAGAAAGGCAACTAAAGCGGCTTGAAAAATTGCTGACAACACCAATACACTCTACCAGGTATATCGATGAAAACTGTCTATATTCATTAGGTATATACCATAGTGTATTCTTCCTTCTAGATAAAATAGGTATGCATGATATTTTTGCTACTCAAGCACCGACCTACCCTAGGCTGACGTTCGAGTTTTTAAGTTCTTTAATTTATAACGTCTCTCCTAACACTGCTAGCACCGTAGGTGGAGTCAAATTTAGAATGTTTAATGTCGAATATGATTACTCCACTGACGGTCTAGCCGCCATGTTAGGATTGCCATATGGGGATGGTGCAATTTGTGAAGCACCTTTAGACACGGATTGGGCATTTGAAGCATTTTGGGCCAGAATTACTAAACAAAATGCAACATCTTTTGATGGCCTTCTTGCTTCGCACATCCACAATCCTGCCCTTCGTGTCTTTAGATTTCTTTTAGCATCCACCATCTTTGCTCGGGAAAACCCAAACAAGGTGAATGCTAAAGAATTAATTATCATGCAAAGCTGCCTCACAGACACCAAAGTTAATCCCGTCCCATTCATGATTGCCCACATGCACCATGTTTTAAGAAAAGGTGGGCCGATTTCCTTTGGTGGACTGATTACCACTATTGCCCGTGCCATAGGATTGGATACGGAACTTGCCACCCTAGAACCACTTCCTCCTCGGATTGCAAATCTTAAATTTTTCAGGGATATGCGTTTATGCAAGACGAGGAAGGAAGGTGGTTACTTCCTAATGGTTGGAGGTGCTGCTGTACCCAGTGTTGTTATGCCTTGCACCCGTCGTACTGATCTTCGATTTGAGCGTAACTGGACCTACGATCTCAACGCTCCTGCTTTTATTGGTCCGTTGCCCCCAAATCTACCTTTAAATGAGGGTAACAACACTGATGATGAGTACGATTTCCAAACAGAGGAACCACCCCATTTTTCACCTTCACACACGGCACCTTCAACCTCTAACCCACATGCAGGTACAGCTCCTAGCTTCCATGTCACTGAGGACATGTGGCGTGAGCATATGGCCCGAGAGGCCCAGAGGGACACCCTCCTTGCTACCTTGCAGCAACAGGCGGCCGACAACATGGCCTTCATGCAAGCGTCCCAAGAACAAAATGCTAGCTCTCTGCGCACTATTATGGAAAGTCAGCTGGCTTTTTAGAGAGAACAGCACCTACACCAGACCACAAACGCTCGTCACTTCCAATTGATGGAGGCAACCCAAGGCACCCTCATTGGTCGGACCCAAGAGCTACAAGCGGCAAATGCCGCCTTGTCAGAGAGACTGGAGCAGCTTGTTTTGGACCGAGATAGCCGCCGTCGCAGCCGTAGCCGCCGTTCCGGTCGTACCAACCAGGATGGTGAAGGTCCTAGTGGCCCCCACTAGTGTTTTCAGGTACCTCCTCCTACCTTATTTTGGAACATTGAGGGCAATGTCTGATTTAAGTGTGGGAGGAGCATTTATCGCTTTTATTTCCCATTTTTCGCTTTTATTTTTCCGTTTTTCCTGCTTTTATTTACCTTCCGCATTTTTCCTTTTTTATTCGTAGTTAATAAAATGCATGTGATAGGCGAGTCTTTCTGCGTAGTGTACCCTTTCATTTCCCCCACCTTTTAGCCTTACAAAATTTTTATTTTTCGAAAATTTATGGTTGTTTTTAAGGATTTGGGCTATGAGACAGGTCCTAGATAGGGTCTGTTTCTCGGACACTCACTTTTTGAAAAATTCGTTATCATTTTTACACCATAAGCCTTTTTGAATATTTAGATTAGATCCTTTCTCCCCAATATGCTATGATTTTGAATAAAACTATACAAATAGGTCTTCAAGTAGTTTATCTTAGCAGTCAGCTCCGGCCTAAGCATGCTCTAAGTGTGGGATCGATGAATATAAGTGGATGATCTCTATTTTTGCCTTAAAAGTTACAAAATAAAGTATGAATACGACTACGAGTTGGGTGATCCTCACAAAGATTACTTAACTCAAGAAAGTTGTAAACACTAACAAAAACAAAGAAAAAAATATATAAGGCATATCTGTTGTAGTTGGTTCAGAGGTATCTGGTGCTGAACTTGGTAGGGCGGACTACGGTCCGATCCCCCGCAACTGCAAATGGGTAAAATAAAAAGGGATTAAACCAACTCTTGTACCAGAATCCCATCACTTGAGATCAGAGTCACTAACCGGTCACTACACCATGAGTATGTACGGATAACGGGCTTAATGTGATTGCGCCTGAATGAAAAAGGACCTCGTACAAAAAGAAGTCTTAGCATAGTAAGGATATTTGGATCAATCTGTATACTTATGAGGTTTATGTCCGCATTTCTGCGAGTAGTGTAATTAAGATACCCTTGATTCAGATAGTTAGTGCCTGACAACACACCCTTACTCGGACTTAGAAGCCCTCTTTGCCCAAAACCTGTATACACCATAAATTTTCTTTCATCTATTTTTAAGAGTTGTTGCTTGAGGACAAGCAAAGGTCTAAGCGTGGGAGGATTTGATCGCACTAAATCGCACTATGTTTCTGACTCAAATATCACATGTTTTCCTTAGTTTTTATTGTCATTTTCTCGTATTATGTTCCCTTTTCCTTTGTTTTCAGGATTCTTGTCATTTCAGAGCCTTCTGTGAAGAAACGAGCCAAAACGCCAAGAAATTAGGGTTTTTCAAGATATTCTGCACTTATGGCGTTCAGCACCGCGCTGGCTACAGGAAACGCGATGACGTGGCCCACTTTCACCCAGAGATCAACTGCCACGTTCCCATGATGTGGCGGTTCCAGGCGCCGCGCCCGCGGCCACCCTCACCGCGCCCGCGGCCTTCACAAAATGGTTCCCGCTCAAAAGAAGTTAAGGGGCATGCTGGTCCTTACGCACTTCAAAGTTCCTCTATAAATAGCTTTCGATTCTCATTCTTTATTTTCATCCAAGCTTAGTACAATCTTAAGCCATATACTATCAGTTTCTGTAAAGTAATAATCTCTTCACATCGGGGAGTTATTGCGGTGTAGATTGAGTTGTAATCGAGTCTTGGAGCACTTTGGTTGAAGTTCATCATACCGGCCTTACTTTTCCGTAGATTTGTATCAGATTCAAGTCTCCGACCGGAGCAAGGTTCTAATTTATTGCATTTCTTTATTTAATTGCTCTTATCATAGTCTACACGTTTTATAGACTTTAAATGCTCTTACCATAGTCTACACGTTTTATAGACTTTAAATGCTCTTACCATAGTCTACACGTTTTATAGACTTTAAATGCTCTTACCATAGTCTACACGTTTTATAGACTTTAAATGCTCTTACCATAGTCTACATGTTTTATAGACTCGCACTTATTATGTCTGGCTAAACTATAAAGGTTAGGATGTAATGATTGTCATCGTGGTTGTGTTCCAATTATCATGCTAGTGAAAATACTCTGGGGATGTTTTGCTTCTAACTTAAGTCAATTGTGTTTAAATGTTTATTGGGTAAGATCGAAAGTCGTCCAAACTAATGATACGACTTGATTATTATTTAACCAAACAAAAAGAGCGACAGCCGTTGATTGGTTAAATAGGAATCATTGACCTTTTTAGAAAACGATTTTGAAACTATTTTCGGACGCGTTTGTAGGTTTAAAATCTGACTCTTGGTCAAAAGCCAAAAGTCTCTTTAAGTTAATCTTTCCGAGTAAGATCACTTTTCTGTTAAGTCAAAACTATCAATTTCTTAAAAATAGGTTTACCTCTTTAACGCGGAAGGCACCCTTTATATGTGACAATAAAGGAATTTAATTTAAAGAGTAAACTCGGTTCTTAGTAGTCAAAAGCTACAGGTTCCCGTTAAACTGATTCTTTGCTATCAATAGAAAATACTGCCCCATAAGTAGGTTCATCTACGCATGACCGGACCAATATCTGATTACATGATTTACATTCCAACCTGTCTTTTAAACTGTTATTTCCCTCGCATATTTACTTTGTGCACTGCACTCACATCAATATCCTTATTCGCCTTAGATAAGCACCTTAGCAATAGAGTTGATAGATTGACAATTGGTCTCTGTGGTTCGATAATCTTATATATCACTTCGATAGGCTGTACACTTGCAGTACTACATTTAGGCTATACGTTACAGATAATACAGCCCCCATCAATCACTCTAAGTGATCAATACTACTCAACTCACTTAAAATCAAATATTGATAGTTACTTACTTATTTTTCCAGGATTGTTAGAAATAAGTTTAAGTGTTTTTAAAATCTTGTCTTTCCAGGATTGTTGGATACAAGTGTAGTCACTTTGAGAGGATTGTTCTCATTGTTGACATAGTGAAAATCCAAGAGGATTGTTCTTGGCTTTTTGGTAGTTCTTGTTTAAGTTTGCCACAATAAGGAAATCTCTTTCATGTTGAAAGGGGACTGGAGTACTCTCGGACTGTGAGGGGAACCAGGATATATCTCCCGTGTCTCTTTATTTTTCTGCACTTTACTCTTTCCTAAACTCACCATTAACCAGAAAATAATATCCATCATCCTAAAACCAGAATTTTTTAAAGTACCTAATTCACCCCCCTCTTAGGCGCACTTCGTACTTACAACTGTTCCAAGCCTTGCAACATCTATTGAAGGCCAACCTAGTGACATTGCGTGACCCACCATCAAATCCAAATACCACATCTCCAAAGTACAATCCAAATGCCAAGTGTGCGTATCATTCCAACAACCCTGGGGATGAAACTGATCAATGTTGGGCTCTGAAGAATAAGATTCAAGATCTGATAGACAACAAAACAATTGAATTTGATCCACCTGCTACTCCAAATGTGATAACCGCACCGATGCCAAACCATGGCAAAGGTGTTAATGCAATTGATGATACTACTTTTGTTTCTTCCATTGAGGATTTAACAACTCCATTAACAACTGTGAAGGATAATTTGCTGAGAGTCGGGGTATTCCCTGGCTGTTTTAAAGATTGTGTTTGCTGTGATCAATAAGTGAATGGGTGCAAGCGGCTGAAGGAAGGTGTGCAATGCCTGATAAATAGCCGCAAGATTATGTTGGAGAAGATTCCTTCCATCAAAATTTTAACCAACAAAGCTGAAGACCTGTCCATAATAACTATTTCCAACAAGCCTCTTAGGATCCCCTCAAAAGGATCCTGTTAGAATTTCAAATGAACCAACCATTGCTCATTTAATAATCACTACCCATGGGCAGATTCCTTACTCGTCTGACAAAGCGGTTCCATGGAACTATGGTGCCGAGGTTTATTATCATGGGATAAAACAAGATTCTTGGATCAACGAAAACGAAGCTGATGTTACTAACATTGCAGGTTCCAGTAAAGTAACAAGAACAAGGAGGATCTTTTCCCCTGATATTTCACCACCCACTACTATAATAACTCCCGTCCATATAACCAATGACAAAGTCTAGTGCCAACACTAGAGGAAAAGAAAAAGTAAGTGAGCCTGCTGAAGTAGAGGCACCTGCCAAAGATGTTGAAGAGCCCTCCACTCGAGAGATGGAGGAAATCCTGAAAATTATAAAGAAGAGTGATTTCAAAATAGTTGAACAACTGGGGAAAACCCCTTCCAAAATCTCCATGCTGTCATTACTACTTTGTTCGGACGCTCATGCCCAAGCTATAATCAAGTTCTTGAAGAAAGCTCATGTGCCCCAAGAAACCACAGCTGACCAGTTTAAGAATTATGTGGCAAGTTTAACGGTTGAAAGTGGACTAGGTTTCTTCGATGCTGATTTAACTCCGGTGGGAAAGAACCACAACAAAGCCTTGCATGTCTCTATTGAGTGCAAGGGAACTACCCTGGCTCATGTCTTAGTTGATGCTGGCTCATCTTTAAATGTTTTACCCAAAGGTGCTTTGGACCGGCTAGATTGTGAAGGGCTGGTTTTAAAGCCAAGTGATATTGTTGTAAGGGCTTTTGATGGGTCTAAAAGGATGGTTCATGGAGAGGTGGATCTTCCAATTAAAGTTGGCTCGCAGATTTTCAATTCCACTTTTTATATAATGGACATATGTCCTGCCTACTCCTGTTTTCTTGGGCGCCCTTGGATACATGGGGCAGGGGTAGTAACATCTACCCTTCATCAAAAGTTAAAATACCCAGTCAAGGGGAAGATTGTCACTGTTTGTGGTGAAGAGGAATTCATGGTGAGCCACCTCAATTCCTTCAAGTATGTGGAAATGGATGGTGAATTCATAGAACCTCCATGCCAGGATTTCGAAGTTGTTCCTCCTATGGTTGCCGCTACCAAAATCTCCTCTGACATATCAATGACTGACGAAGTTGTACCAAGAATTATTTCACTTAAGGATTCCCGTGCCGTGGTCGAAGATGGGAACTGTACTATCTGGGGATAACTTCCCGACATTCTGTTTAAAGCAGACAAATTTGGGCTGGGTTTCACCATCAAAGCTCAGAAAGAAGTGAGGCGTGCTCGCGCGGGAAAGCCACCTCTCTGCATCAGAAATCATGAAGTGAATATTGTGGAAGACTCTGATGATGAATGTACTTTTGAAGATTGGATCTACCCTACTGCTGAAGGAAAGCTCAACAACTGGCATACAAAGGATTTCACTCCCATCTCCTTCATTGAGGAGTAATTATTGTTTACTGTCTTATGTCAATTCAAGAACTTTTGTCTATAATATTAAATTCCAAACAATGACCTTTAAGCCATGTGCCTTGCCCGGGGCACTATGGTCCATTTGTTAAGGATTTTGTTCATATTCATTTATCATGTGATCATTTAATATAAACCATTGGATCTTTTGCATTCAATTTTTTTTGTTCATTATCTTTCTTTTCCTTTATTACATTTTTTCAATAGTCGTGTATCTTACATGCACACACACACACTTGCAGATCTTCATTCACTCCGGATCTCATTGCCAATGACTCTACTATTGCCAATTATGACTTTGAACATCCAATTAACCAAGCCAAAGACGAAGGCGAGGAAAATCGTTAAATACCAGGAGAATTATCCAGATTTCTAATGCAAGAAGAGAAAGTTATTCAAACTCATGAAGAGCCAGTCGAGGTTATCAACTTAGGTACTGAGACAAATAAGAAAGAAGTCAAGATCGGCGCCAACCTAGAAGATAGTATCAAGAGCAGATTGGTTCAGATGTTACATAATTATGTTGAAGTGTTTGCTTGGTCGTATAAAGATATGCCAGGGTTGGATATCGACATTGTGGTTCATCGTCTGCCAACGAAGGAAGTCCTTCTGTTAAGCAAAAAGTACGTTGTATGTGGCCAGACATGTCTGAAAAGATAAAGGCTGAGGTAATGAAGCAATTTGATGCAGGTTTTCTGGTTGTCATATCTTATCCTCAATGGGTTGCAAATGTGGTCCCCGTGCCAAAGAAAGATGGAAAGGTTCGTATGTGTGTAGATTATAGGGATCTGAATAGGGTGAGCCCCAAAGATAATTTCCCTCTACCTCATATTAACGTCTTGGTTGACAACACCGCTCAACATAAAGTCTTCTCCTTCATGGATGGATTTTCTGGCTACAACCAAATCAAGATGGCTCCCGAAAATATGGAGAAGACCACTTTTGTTACGCAATGGGGCACCTTTTGCTATAAAGTCACGTCATTCGAATTAAAGAATGCAGGGGCAACATATCAAAGAGCTATGGTAGCTTTATTTCATGATATGATCCATCATGAAATAGAGGTCTATGTGGATGATATGATTGCAAAGTCGCAAACTGAAGAAGAGCATCTCGATCACCTACACAAGCTATTTGAGAGGTTGAAGAAGTACAAGTTGAGGTTGAACCCTAATAAGTGCACATTTGGAGTAAGGTCTGGAAAGCTTCTAGGTTTTGTCGTCAATGGTAAAGGCATCAAAGTTGATCCTGCAAAGGTAAAAGCTATTCAAGAAATTCCAGTTCCCCGCTCTGAGAAGGACGTCAAAGGATTCTTGGGTCATCTTAATTACATTTCCCGTTTCATATCTCACTTAACTGCTACTTGTGAGCTAGTCTTCAAACTTCTAAAGAAAGATCAAGTAGTCAAATGCAACGACGACTGTCAAGCTTCCTTTGATAAGATCAAAGAATATTTGCAAGAACCTTATATCCTTATGCCTCCAGTGGAAGGAAGACCATTGATCATGTACTTGACTGTGCTAGAGAATTCTATGGGGTGTGTGTTGGGCCAACATGACGAGTCTGGCCGAAAAGAGCATGTAATTTACTACCTGAGAAATTTTTTTACAGACTGTCAAACCAGATATTCACTACTCGAGAAAACTTTTTGCGCTCTGGCTTGGGCTGCTCTCCAGCTAAGACAATATATGTTGACTCACACTGCTTTATTGATTTCTAAGATGGACCCTATCAAGTATATCTTCGAGAAGCCCGCTCTCTTCGGACGGATAGCTAGATGGAAAATGATTATGACTGAATATGATATTCAATATACAACACAAAAGGCCATCAAAGGAAGTGTATTGGCAGAACATTTGGCCCATCAAGCTGTTGATGATTATCAATCTATGAAATTTGACTTCTCGAATGAGAATATCATGTTAGTGACTGATTGTGCGAAACCTGGACCGTATGATGGACCTGAACAAGGATCCCGATGGACTATGGTTTTTGATGGAGCTTCCAACGCTTTGGGTAATGGAATTGGAGTTGTGATAATTTCTCCTAAAGGTTGTCACACTCCTTTCACTACTAGATTGTGCTTCGATTGTACGAATAACATGGCTGAGTACGAGGCGTGCATCTTAGGATTGAAGGTTGCTATTGACTTAAGGATCAAGAATTTGGATGTGTTCGGAGATTATGCTCTAGTAATTAGTCAAGTCAAAGGAGAATGGGACACTAAGCCTCCTAACCTTATTCCTTACAAGGAGCTTGTGTTAACCCTAATACCATACTTCGAGGAGATCACCTTTGAACATTTTGCTAGAGAAGAAAATCAGTTGGTTGACGCCTTGGCAACAATGTCTTCCATGTTCAAGGTCAAATGGGACAACAAAGCTCCTATGATAACAATAGAAATATTTGACGAACCTGCACACTGCTATGAGCTTGACACTAATGAAGAGAAACCATGGTACCATGAGGGGAGGAGATATCTTGAGGAACAAGAATATCCTGAAGCAGCTTCCGTTAATGATAAGAAATTGTTGCAAAGATTTTCAGCCAAATTCTTTCTAAGCAACAGAATCCTATACAAACGCAACCATGATTCTACTCCACTCCTATGTGTAGACAAGAAAGAGATAAAGAAAATTATAAAAGACATGCATGATGGCCTCTCTGGGACCCACTCTAGTGGTCACACTATGGCCAAGAAAATCCTGAGGGCTGGTTACTATTGGTCCACAATGGAAACTGATTGTCATCATCACTCAAGGACTTGCCACAAGTGTCAAATCTACACTGACAAGGTCCATGTACCTCCTATTCCTCTAAATGTCATGACTGCTCCGTGGCTGTTTGCAATGCGGGGCATTGATATGATTGGAGAGATCAAACCTACGACTTCCAATGGACACCGTTTCATCCTTGTTGCCATTGATTACTTTACCAAGTGGGTCGAAGCTGCCTCATATGCCTCAGTTACCAAGAACGTTGTAGCCAGATTCATCAAGCATAACCTCATCTGCCGGTACGGTATTCCCGAAAGGATTATCACCGACAATGGGACCAACCTCAACAATGCTATGATTACGAAATTTGTACTCAGTTCAGAATCAAGCATCACAATTCTTCTCTGTACAGACCCAAGATGAATGGCGTAGTGGAAGCTGCCAATAAAAATATCAAGAAGATTGTGCAAAAGATGGTGGTAACCTACAAAGACTGGCATGAGATGTTACCGTTTGCTCTCTATGGCTACCGTACTTTAGCCTGAACATCAACAGTGGCAACCCAGTTCTCCCTAGTCTATGGCATGGAAGTTGTCCTCCCTATCGAAGTTCAAATCCCTTCTCTAAGGATTATGAAGGAAGCAGAATTAGGCGAAGACGAACGGATTCAGACTAGGTTGAGCCAGTTGAACTTGATTGACAAAAAGAGACTGGCTGCTGTTTGCCATGGTCAGATGTACCAAAAACATATGATTAAGGCTTTCAACAAAAACATCAAGCCTCGAGTATATCAGATTGGAGACTTGGTAATAAAGCGCATCATTCTTCCACAAGGCGACCCCAGGGGGAAATGGACTCCCACTTACGAAAGACCATTTGTTGTAAAGAAAGTTTTTTCTGGTGGTGCCATGATGTTGACTACTATGGATGGCGAAGATTTTCCACATCCTATGAACGTGGACATAGTTAAAAAATATTACACATAAAGTGACTCATTAGGTTGACATACCTAGGCAAAAATAAGGGCATCCTGGCGAACTAAAATGTTTCGGGCAAAAGTTTGGGATATATGCAAAAGATTGTACATCCAGCGAGTCAAAAACCCGAAAGGGCGATTTGGGCAAAAATGGTTATCCTGGTGGGCTGAAAACCCGAAAGGGCGGTCTAGACAAAAGTTAAGGATTAAAGAATATGATTATGTCCCATGAGATCTTTACGACCAGTTTTATTACCAAGAGCCAAATTCAATGATACCAGATCAATTCAATCAATTTCTTTCAAGAGGCAAGGGTTTGTACGAAGACAAGAGGCAATAGCAGAGTTGGGATACAATGAGATCACTTCCACACGACTATTATTTTTGTTTTCACTCTGTACATTTTTCATTTCTTTTGACGATTTCCTCTTACTAGGATCTCTGTCTCTTTGTACAAAAATGCTTATTCATGGGCAAAACATCAATACAAATATACTTTGAAGTACAAACTTTTTGTTTTTTTTTCTTTCTGTTTTGAGTGCAAAAGTGTCCAATACCTAAAATTGAATGAACATATGCATATGAACATGATTAAACTTTTAGCAAATGTATGCTTAAAAACAGTGACAAGCATCTCCCTAAATGCATTTGAGATATCCCCAGCCAGAATTTCAATCTCCGGAAGATTCTCTCCCCAAGCTGAGTTGGTCTTAAAAGGAAGCCTTTTGGATCTCTTCCTAAAGAGACACCTCCCCAGTAGTTCGTTAAATATTCTCTTTAATAGGGTTTATATTCCCAACAAACGGCAAAATTCCCCAGCTTGAGTTTTCCTCTCAGACTATTACAAATCAAGGGACCACAACCCCTACTCCCCAGTGAAGTCGCTAATAGTGTCGTTACTATCCCTGAAAGTTACTATGAAGCCTGGACCCGACCAAATATTAGTTCAACTTCATTCCTATCTAAGCACAATTACTACAAAACCTGGACCCGGCCAGATACCAGTTCAACTCCATTCTACCCTCAAATGGCTTAAACCTGGACCCGACCAGTTAACAGTTCAAGTTACTGAATCCTGGACCCGACCAGATACCAGTTGACCCAAAACCTGGATCTGACCAATTAACAGTTTGAGTTGCTGAAACCTGGACCCGACTGGATAAAAATTTAAGTTTCTAAAACCTGGACTCAACCAGATAACACTCAATCTTAATTTTAAGTTACTAAAGCCTGGACCCGACCAGATAATAGTTCAACTTCTCCAATTGCTGAAACCTAGACCCGACCGGATAACAGTTAACCTCAAGTTCAAATTACTGCGAAAGATACTAGTTTAACTTATTCAATCACTAACAAAACTCCTCTACCCCAGTAGAGTTTTCCATTACCCCCAACAAGTTTTTACAAATCCTGGATCCGACCAGATAACAACTAGCTTTCAAGGGATAATTCCCCACTAGAGCATTGGACGACTAGAAATCTTGAACTTTCCCCCCCAAGCAGAAGTCAATAATCCCCAGTGGAGTTCTTCTCAACAAAGCAGGAATCCCTAACGGAAGCATTTTTAACAAAGTACGAAGATACACATACTCTTCATCTCCAACAGCAGTCTGAGATTTAACTTCTCAAAACTCCCCAGTATCTATCAAGGATACGCTTTGACAACATGTCACATTCATACAACATACATAACATATACATACAACATAATCTCATTTATTTTGAGAACATCATTACACCATGCATACATTCGCATACAGCTAACCCCTTTTGCTCCTTGTAGGAAAAAATCATTAATCGAAAGACCTCTTCTGGATCAGAATTAATTCGTCCAGTTAAAGACAAACAAGACACTTAGTGTTCAGCACGAATCGACTAAAGGCTTATGCTGATGTTTCTCCCAGTTTCTACCATCATCTCTATAAATGGCATCTATAAGCCCATTCCCGGATCAATACATCATCGAGTGCAAATTTCTAGGCAATCTAGTGCTCAATCATCTTTCACCTTCAAGTCACGAATGGCGGACCCGCCAATCTAAATCTTCAGGTTTAAGAAGATTGAATAGGGGAAGCTGTTGTACCCCAAAATTTTCCCTCACAATTTCTCAATAATTCTTTCACAAGATCTCCATTGATTCAAGACTGCACAAGGTTTGATCAGCTCAAGACACCTCCTCAAGCACTGATGACTCAAAATTAGGGTTTGAGTTTTACAAGGACAATTGAACTTTTAATTCTTCATATGACTTTCATGGATCATTTTGGACTCCCAAGATTTCTCATGTTAAGTTTCAAGCTTTGGATCACATTTTTGCTCAGTCAATTGATCAGTTGACCTAAAATCAATTGTATTGGGAAAAACTCAACCATGGTAAATTTACAGTCAAATTTCATAATTTTTTATCCATATCAATATTTTGAACATATATATGTCAATTGATTAAGTTTGGATCATAATTTCTCAAGAAATTTGATCAGATCACCAAAAGGGCAAAATGGTCAAAATTAGGGTTTTGACTAAATAGGCTTATTTTTTTACTGTTGACCAAATACATGACTTATTGGTTTGAGATATGATATCAAGGATTCAAATGTATCATTTTAACCTAATGGTATGGTTCAAAACACATCCAAAGATCAATTGGTTGATAGTTAAAATTCAGTCAACTGATGAAAAGTCAACTGATACATTGAAAAGTCAAACTTTGACCTTTTGATCAAAATCAAGTTTTAAAAATCATATTTCATCAAGACATGTCAAAATATGAAGTTTTTTCATCAAGAAATCAAAAAGTCAAAATTTCCAAGACTTTGAAATTTTTCTAAGTGTTGGAAAATTTACTTTTTTTCATAACTTTGTGCCAAATTTTCACCATGATGCAAGATGATTCAAGGAAAACTTCCAACATGAAAGTTGTAGATATCAATGAGATCTAAAACATTTTATGGCAGGACTTTTTCTATAAATGCTTGGATTTCAATTTATTCATTCATAAAGACATGATCATGAAACTAAAAACACTTAGTGAAATTTTGCCCTAGTTAGGCAGCTTTTTGACCTAACTTCATGGCAACTTTTCACCCAGTTCCAAATTGAATTTTCAAAAATGTACAACATGAAGGTTGTAAGGGATGTTATAAGCTTTCCAAAATTTCCAAGAACTCATTGAGGTCATTCTTGAGCTAAGAGAATCGAAGAGATGAAGTTAGGGTTTCATTATTGAATTATAGGTCATTTTGTGATGTGCAAGAACTCAAATCTCAAGCCATTGCTGCATAATATTTGCTTTGCAGGCCTTAAACTTGTGTTTCACTCCATAATTAATGGTTTACATAACTGGTTGAGACATTATCCAATTAATTCAAGCATTATCCAAACCAAATTCCCATTAATGGAAGAAAGTTCATACTTCCATTTTGGAAAAGTGGCTTTAATCACAATGTACACTCTCCTTGAGCTTTGTAGTTATTCCTTCTGCACACACTAAGTCTATAAGATTAGAAGAAGTATGTTTAAAGTTCTCAACCACCCTACCTTTCCTTGAAACCGTGTTTGTCCATGTTGTTTCAAAAACAAGTCAAAATCCACAAGCATGTGATTTTGTACTTCTGACTTCTACAAGTCTCCAAACCTTTTCCTATATGTTAAGACACTCTTATGCAACTTAAGACACGATTTTACAAGCCCTCAAACTCCTTAAAACCATAAATTTCAACACAAGTACAAAAACTTGTCATTGCTGATTTTTGAATCCAATCTCCAAATCCCCTCGTGCGTTTCTTGGCCAAACCATCCACAAAGTTTCTAACACACATATAGAAGCTATCTCAACCCCTGTTTTCAAACTGTAACACCATTTTCACCATCCTCCATTTTAAAAAACAGGGCATTTCACATTGACTTCTCCAGTTTGATTTAATAACTTTCAGCATAAAGTAAGCTTTGCAATAGCTTCCTGGAGGTTCAAGGAAGCTAACCCAATCATCAAAACACTTTGAAGGTTGCTCAAACTCAAAACACGAAGTTCATTTTGGAGGCAAGTTTTCTGATTTCCAAACTCTTCACGTAGGCATTGTTAGGCTTCCATTTTCAAAGACAAAATGTAGATATCATTGCCCTGAAGCTAACCATGTCCATAGTTTTCATTTATATTGCCTGAGCTGAGAGAATTTTAAGTTTGAACCTTTGAAAAAATTAGGTCAGAATTTGGTACCATTCAAAATTCATGCTTGTTTTTTATTTATAGTTTTAATGTTTTACATTTCTCGAATTGTGATAAAATTTGCCACAAGTTTCATATTTACATTTTTCATTTTGGTTGAGAAATGAATAAGATGCAGATGGCCTGGTTGGGCGTGAGGTTGAAGATGAAGCACAGGCCATGGAAGTATTTTGTATTATATATTTATGGTTTTGTTTAAGTTAACGAATGTATAGCCACTCCATTGGCAAGGCAGTGCGCGTGTTATGCAAAGGGCGTGAGTTCAAGCCCCAACGCTGCCATTTTCCAATTTTCACATATTTTTTCTCATTTTTGTTTGTTTCAGCCAGCGCCTGGGCCTCCTTAGATGGGCCTTTTATTTTTGCTGACCTTCCACCCCCTGCTCATTTTTGTCACACGACCCATTCTTTTTTTTTATACCATTATTTCCTTTTAATTATTTTACTTAATACCAAAAATCATAAAAAATCATTAAAAAATAGATTTAGGATTTTATTTAATTAAATTAATGTTGACATAAAAATAATTTTATTTTAATCACCTTTTATTTCATCTTTGATAATTAATTTGTAAATCAATTAGAATTTAGGATTTTTTTATTTATTATTTTCACACATTAAAAATATTTTCTTAAAATAAATTTAATTCTTTTCTTAAATAAATTAGTAATTAGACTTATGTAATTTATTTTCTTTTAATTAAAATTAACTTAGAACTTAGGTTTTTTTTTCTTTTATTTAATTAATTTTTATACTAGTTTAATTTAATTAAAACTCTTTTCACAAACAAAACCCTAAAAAACATGTTTTTCTTTAATAAATTAATTTCTTTTATTAACTTGATTTTAATTTTATTATTCTTAGCTAATTATCTTCTTTTAAGTTAATTAGGTCAAAAACCATTTTTCTTAAACAAAATCCATTTTCTTCTCTATTCATATCCTTGTATATTTATTCATTCTTGTACATTTAATTCTTATAAATATTCAATATGATTGTAATAGATAATTAGGATTTAATTTCTTATAATCCCCATTTGTAAATATGTATACCCCATCCCCAAATGATGTAATAGCGTAAGATATTTACTTCCCACAATTTATTGCTTTCATATAATGCTAGTAATTAGGGTTTATATGGAAAGATAAAACCAATACTTAGAAAACCCTAATCCAAGATAAACTCAAGCATGAAATACAATACACTTGCACACTTTGCACCTCTAGGGCTTACCCCACTTTGTTGCCTTGAGAAAAATGGTCATGATATGCATATGAGACATCTTAGCCAAACCAAATTAAAAATACAAGATCATAGTGTCATACCCCAAATTTGTCCTACCTCAGGGGTCCTTTTCTTAGAGTTATTTAATTAAAAGATGGTACAACAATATCTGATGCACTATCTTTATTCAAGATTAAGGGGGGGGGGGGTATTTTAAAACAAGAAGATTTAGTTGGTATTAAAAAAGAGGGGTGAAAATTAAAATCCGGGAGTATGCAAAAGAAAGAGGAAGAATTAGCGCTAAGCCCATTTAAATTAAGGGAGAAGTTCTGACTACAAACAAAGAAGCACTAGGATGTATGGATCAAGTGCTGACCTATCAGAACTTCTGAGACAAAAATCCCAGAAGTTATTCCTTACAGAAGCAAACGCAAAAAGTTGTGCAGATCAGAGCCAGAATCACGCACAAGCTAGTACAAAACTGGAATATCAGATCTTCTAGCGGAGGTAAGCAAAGGCAGAATCAGATTATCTTCCACAGCCCAAGCTCAGAGTTTCAGAGGCTAAGCAACCCAAGCCCAAATCTGTTGGGCGTGCGCTATATCAATTTCAATCAAATCTTCCATAGAAAATCAATTCCAATCAAATCTTTTTAATTTCATCCTCAATATTTGTTCCATCTATAGTCCAAGCCCAAGAATTGAACATTATAAATAGAGGAGCAAATTAATAAAGGAGGAAAGAAGAGGAAAAAAAGGAGAAAAGTTTTTGACAAGGAGAGAGACGAATTTGCAGAAAAATTGCAAATACAAGAACAACGCAATAGGAGCAAGAATAGGAAGAACATAAAAGTTTCTGGAAAACCCAGAAGAAGAACACACAGAAGAGTAACTGAGGTTCCAATATCTGGAACCCTAGTTTCAATTGTCATCGCTCCACCTTTCGTCGCCGCTGTCACCAGAATCTGCAGAAGGAGAAGGAAAGGACAACCAAACACGCACCAGAATCAAAAGAAAAAGCGCCAAAGGGGTATATTTTAATTTGTTTCTCTACTGTTTTCATGCTGGGTAGCGTCAGAAGAACATAGGCAGGGTTGAAACCATAGGAAAAGATCTGTAGATAGTCTTATATTCTGGTTGCATGTTAATTTCTTACGTTCAGATGTAGTTCCTTTTTAGAAGTTCTGACTAGGTTAACCCAGGTTTCAGATTCTTTCCCATGTCCAGAATCAGCATTAGGTTTATATACTTTCTGTCTGCCCTTTTTCCAGAAACTCTGAGTAGTGGGCTTAACCCAAAATTTGACTTCCCTATTTCCTAACTTTGCTTACAGCGCCCCTTTCAGAAGTTTTGCGACTGGGTCAAAACCCAGTCAATTTCCATGCATCCCCTGCAGAACTTATGCCCCTTTCAGAACGTCCCTTTTCCAGAATTTGCGATAGGGCTTACAACCAGAGAATACATCCCCCTGTTCATAAATTTATTTATATTTTATTTTTCTATTTCGCAATTATTTTCTATTATTATAATTATTAATTTTTATTGTGAATATTATTTATTATATCACTTAAATTATTTTACATCAAAAATTGCATGTTATTTTCCTATATTATTTGCATTAAATATTTTTATATCATGCATTAATAATAATTTTTGAAATTAATTTCTATAAAAAATACTCAACAAATCTCAAACTATTTTTCACAACAAATTAATGTAAACAATTATTTTTGCAAAAGGGTTTCAAGCAGATTTTGACTTACTGCGCATTTTAGCCAAAAATCTCTGTAATCACTACTCCAGGCCAAAATGCGAGGTGATTCAAAGTACGTTTGCGACCCCTAAAAAACAAAAACCCATACGAACTATGAATTGGGACTCTGATTTCTCTTAAGAGGATACGTAGGCATACGATCAAAAATCGTAGCGAGTTCCCTTATAAAAAAATTAAACCCTTCCTCCTAATTAAAATTTAAAACCCTATTCTACCCGAACTTAAACCTAAAACCTAATATCCTTATGAACAAGGTAGATGAAAGGTGACTAACACCTTCCTTTCATCTAATAAGAGTCTGAAACCTAGAATCTATGTCTGGAAATTAGAATTTTCTGTTAGATGCCCTTCCCTAGGATAAAAACTAATAGTGGCGGCTCTGATTAAAAACCAGTCGCAATAGCTGGCAACTCTGCTGGGGACTCAACTTTAGGTTTTAGGGTTTTTACTTTGTGGTTTTTTATTTATTTTTATTGATTTATTTATTTATTGCTTTCATTTATTCATTGCATTTATTTAAATATTGTCTATTTTTTTATCATCATATATACTGCGGGTGGGTTTTTTTTCTCAAAATATTTTCAATGTAACCCTTAGAAAGAAGGTTCGTCTATTAACTTAGGGGATATATCATCCCTGCGAGTTTATGTGACGACTTCGCCTAGAGTCGGTGAACTTCCGAAAAAGGAATACTTATCAAGAGATATCCTCTTGACGAGTAGGAATTTGGAAGATCACCCATGACTCTTTGTAACGATCTTAACCTAAAAATTCATGACGAGACCTTTCACGACTTTGAGACGAAAGTCTCGGTCCGTAAAGAGGCTCCACCTAAGGGAGGCCCTTGTGCCTTTTCCCTCTGGTGTTATTTATGACACCCTTAAGGAACCACCTTCTGGGGGGTAAATTAACCATAGGTCAAAACTAAGGAACTTACCTTCTAAGGGTATTTATCACAAAACCCCGCCACTAAGCCATACATCCATACATTCATGTATTCATATTTGTCATATATTCATCAGTTGCGTCTTTCATTTGACCTATTCACAGGGTACCAAAACAAAATATAATAAGATCAAGTTTTTGGGACTGACTAAAAAAATAGATACCAAAGGGAAACAACTTGTCCGCGTCAGTGCCTTCTAGCCCGACCTTTTGGAAATTAAAACTATAAAGGGGATGTTATCTGAGAGAGCTCCGAAGATGTACGCTCGCCGCTATAGGGATACCCTTGACTTGACCAGAGTAGATGTTCAAATGGATGTTGTATCTGCCCTCATTTAGTTCTACGACCCTCCGCTTAGATATTTTACTTTCCAAGACTTCCAGCTAGCACCGACTCTGGAAGAATTTGACAGAATTCTGAACTTTTCCAAAGAGAAGGCCTATGTAGGAATTGAACAAACTATTGAAGTCAAAGTTTTGGCAAAAGGCTTAGGGATTCCCTACCCTGATTTAGTGCAAAATTACCGACAGGAAGGTCCGATACAAGGAATCAAAAGGATATACTTGGAAGCTAATGCACTTGAATTTTCCAACTATAAAGAATGAGAGTCTTGTGTTGATTGTTTGGGGCTACTCGTATTTGGGGTAATTTTATTCCCTCGAACCACAAATTATATTGACCCTGCAGCCATTAGCATATTTTGGGGTGCGAAAGTCTTTAATACTTATCCAACTCCTGCTCTACTTGCTGACGTTTATTACACTTTGCATGTGATGTATGAAAAGAGAAAAGGCACCTTGAAATGTTGCATTTCACTCCTATATACTTGGTTCATGACCCATCTTTACAAAGAAGACTATATGATTCTGAAGCTGACCAAATGTGAATTTCCCCAGAAATTAAAGCCTCTCACTGCAAACACGGTACTATGGTATGCAAGGAAACTAGATATCGGTGACATCACTATTAGCTGTGGAGACTTTCCTAATGTCCCCTTGATTGGATCACGAGGCTGTATCAACTACAACCCTACTCTAGCCCTGCGGAATCTAGGGTATCCCTTGGAAGACAGGCCTATGGACGAACAACTCCGACCATTGATCATCCACGACATGGGTACAAAGGACCAAGAGTTGCTCAACAAGGTTATCCAGACTTGGAATAAGGTCAATAAGAGGAGAGATGAAAGAAAGAATGTTGTGGCAAGAGAGCCTTACACCAGATGGGTCAGAGATAGGGTACAGATTATCAAGATTCCCTTTGAGATAGATCCAAGGTACAACACAGAGGTCCCAAAGGTCACGCCAATATCCTTGGAAGAAATTGACAATTTGAAAAATGCCCTAAAGCAAGCTCAAAGGGAAAAGAAAGAGTTAGAACTTAACCTTCACGATCTAAGTAAAGAGAAGAAGAAGATACAACTCATACTTGAGCCCAAGGACCTACAAATTGAGAGAGATCAAAAAGCATTGGGAAAGGAGAGTCTCAAGCGAAAGCATACAACCGAAGGGCTGCTAAGTGCAACCTTCAATCTGGATTCCCACAACCAAAGGTTAGAAGATGTTGTTGCGGAAATTGGAAAGTTAACCAGATGGTATGAAAAGGCTACACATGACAAGAAGGTACTAGAGGACGACCTAAAAGCCCAGATCCAAGGTCTAACACAAGTTTACTTAGACCAAGAAGAGAAAATAAAGTACCTCACCACTAGATTGCAAGACAGCCAAGAAGCAGAGAATAAGGAATACCTCGAGAAGATGGAGGCACAAGGACTCTTGGTTCAGAAAACTGAAGAATACGAACAAGTATGGCTAGAATTGCAGGGTCTCGAAAAAGACTTCCTTATTCAGCAGAGTATTTATACGGAAATGAGGGGTGAAAAGATGTATTGTGAAGAGCAGTATGTCAAGATCGCCCAAGCAGGGAGAGACAACCATAAGATAATCCCACATCTTTATCAAGAGTACCAGTATTATAAAGAAAGACATGAAAAGCTTGTCTTCTTAGCCAACAATCTTATTGAGGATATCCCTAGAAGTCTGAGAGACGTAGAAAGAGTGATGGTCCCTCTCCCAAAGGACGTTGAAGACTTTCTCCATCTTTGTCGAGCAATGGTTGATGGTTTCAGAGCACACATCCGCGGGCGCACCTAGAAGATTTATCTCCCTTCATTTTTGTTTGTGTAAACAAGTTTTGATTTAAAGTTGTAATATTTTTCAATATCTGGATTATGTTACTTTCAATAAAGGAATTTTGTTTCCGTATCTCATTTGCGTATCCATTTCAAAGACAGTCACCAATTAAAGTAATAATAAACAAAAGATAATTGTGTACCTAAGTGAATAAGACATTTCATGTTCATACACATTCATATGCATGCATGCATTCATAAAACACCTTCATATCATATCAAAACTCATCTCTCGCAAAATCTCTCCAGTAAACCATTGGTAGAAGAAGATCTCCACCTCCTTGGCCTCCGTATCAAACAGGGCCTACCAGCAAAAAGCAATGGAACAAATTGAGGAGACACAGGCTGCGTTCAAAGAAGATCTAGACCAAGTAAAGGGTGATGTGAGTTCAATGAAGGGAGATTTGAGCCAATTTCTTCTAGCTTTGAAGAACATTATTGACAGGCAAGACCAGATTCCCAGGGTAGCTTTCGAAGAAGTAGCCCAAACCATTGGTGTATCAAGCGGTCACCAACTAAGGAAAGAACCAGAGGCAGGACTCCAAAAGTCCATCATGGCCCAACAAGAAGCTGAGACTGAAGGGTTTGTCCCACTACCATCAAAAGCAGGGACCCTACAAATCTCAGTCAACAACACAGACAACTACTTGGACCTACAATACGGAGACCACGACCCAGAGGATGCCAAACATGCACCCTTAAAGACGACTGGTACTCAGGTTGATGATAATCCACTAGTAATGAATCAGTACAAAGCTCTGGAGGAAAGATTAAAAGTTGTGGAAGGTTTTGACACTTTCGAGATAGACCCTCTCGAAATGGGCCTAGTTCCTGATGTGGTAATTCCACAAAAGTTCAAAGTACCTGACTTCAGAAATTACAAGGGGCTCACATGTCCAAGAAATCATCTACACATGTATTGTAGGAAGATGCATGCCCATGCCCATAATCAAAAGCTGATGATTCACTATTTTCAAGATAGCCTGAGTGGGGCATCTTTAGACTGGTATATGCAACTGGAGAAAACACACATTCAAACCTGGGCAGGTCTTGCTAATGCTTTCTTAAAGCATTACAAATATAACCTTGACATGGCACCTACCAGCATGCAACTCCAAAATCTGTCCTAGAAGAAAGAAGAGTCTTTCAAGGAATATGCTCAAAGATGGAGGAAGATGGCATCCCGAGTGCAACTGCCACTATTAGAAAAGGAATTAGTAGATATGTTCATGGGGACTTTGCAAGGGCTGTATTACAAGAAAATGGTTAGGAGTATCTCTTCGGGATTCTCAGATCTAGTGTCTATCGGAGAAATAATTGTGACTGGAATAAAAAGTGGGAAGATATTAGGGGGATCATTAAGCACCCCCCATAATCCAAAAAAGACCTTCTTCAAACTACCCGAAAATAAAAGAGGGAGAAATTAATGGTGTAGCCTCACAACCAAGGGCATCACAACCAAGGGCATCACAACCAAGGGCATCACAACCAAGGGAATCACAACCACTAATGATCCCGCAAGGGCAGAAGCAAGATAGATTTAAAAGGCCACAAAGAAACTTTGATCCACTCCCTATGCCACCCAACCAGTTATTACAACACTTGGTTAAGGCATCATTGGCGGAAATCAAACCTCTAGCTCCTCCAGTCGGGCCACTCCCATGAAGGTATAATACCAATGCCAAATGAGAATACCATGCTAATTCTCTGAGGCACACCATAGAGCAATGATGGGCATTCAAACACAAAGTGCAGGACTTGTTAGAATCTCAAGATATCACTTTTGAGAAACCTAACGTCAAGACAAATCCCATGCCTCTGCATGGAGGGCCGACAATAAATGAAATTGAAGTAGTCACTGACTTTGGGGGAATCAGACAAGCAGAAACCCCAATCAACTTGTTAAAATAATATCTGTTCGAGTGTGGGTTCCTGTTGGAACATAATAAAGCCTTTGAAAGAACTTGGAAAAAGCTAATGGACCAGGGGATAGTCCAATTCGCACCATACCCTGAAGTAAAATATGTAGCCGCGATTGAAGGAAAGAAGTCATTGGTAATACCTTGCCAAGGCCCGGATCTTAACAAGAAAACTCTAGTAATTCCGTGGGAAGAATCAACAGAGACCACAAGGATGGCACCCAAGAAGACTCTCCTAATACCAACTATTCCAAAGGCCACAATGGTGATTAAGGGACCCTCACCTATCCCTTATGATAGTAACAAAGCAGTGCCATGGAGTTATGACTCGGTCGTATACATTAATGGAGTGAAACAAGAAAGTGAGCCCTCACCAAGTCAGGGACTTGCAATTTCTAATATAGCAGAGACAGGGGGTATGACCCGGAGCGGTCGAATTTTTGGAGTTGAACCATCAAAGAAGAAATATGAGGCTCCAACAAAGGATAAAGGAAAAGTAGTGGTTGATACAAGTCAAGAGACAGAACTTCCAAGCAAAAACTTTACTAATCAAGAGGCAGAAGAGTTTCTAAAAATAATCAAAAGAAGTGATTACAGAGTGGTGGATCAGCTTCACCAAACTCTGGAAAAAATCTCCATACTCTCACTACTCATCAACACTGAAGCACAACGAGACTCCTTGATGAAAGTACTAAGTTCAGCTCACGTCGCGGAAGAAATTTCGGTGAATCAATTTGACAATGTTGTAGCAAACCTGACATCTGGATCATACCTGGGTTTCAGCAACAATGAATTGCTGCCACAGGGTCGACCTTATAACAAGGCACTCCACATTACTATACAAATAGGTACTACCCATTTATCCAGGGTTCTCACTGACACCCGTTCTGCCCTCAATGTGTTGCCAAAATCTAGTATGATAAAGTTAACAATAGATGATGTTGTGATGAGGCTAAGTTCTACAATAGTGAAAGCATTTGACGGTTCTCAAAGATCGGTGTTAGGAGAGGTGGATCTACCAGTTAAAATTGGGCCACATATATTCAATATCACTTTCCAGGTCATGGATATAGAACCAACATACACTTGCTTACCGGGGAGACCTTGGATCCATGCAGTAGGGGCGGTCACCTCGACCCTACATCAGAAATTGAAGTTCCTAGTGGAAGGGAAATTAATCATAATCGATTGCGAGGAAGATATCTTCGTAAGTCACATTGAATCATACAGATATTTCAGTGCCGACGAAGACTGTATAGCTACCCCATTCCAAGCCTTGGAAATTGCTTCAATGGTGACTTTACCAGTCGAGAAGGGTAATAAGCCTAAGGTGACATCATGGAGAGATCTGCAAGCAACCATGGGATGTGATGCCTCAAAAGGCTGGGGAAAGCTCCCAGAAATCCATGAGAAGAAGAATCGCTTTGGATTGGGCTATGAATCATCGAAAGCTACTCCAAAAGGCAAAGCACGCTTCCCTCCGATTCAAGAGACCTTTGTCAACAAGGGAACAGAGCATGGCGGACACGTGGCAATGATATCCAACAAAGTTCACACCAGAAAGGCAACAAAATTTATCAGGGAGTGTGCTCCAGGAGAAGAAATCAAAAGATGGACTGTCGTGGAGATTCCTGAGATCTTTTTCTTTCCTAAGTAATTTTTCTTGTTTTTGAAAGAACCTATGTCAAGATCGGGGCATAGGGGTTGCTTGTAAGGGTTCCCCATTTTGTTTCAGACAATATTTACAATCAATAAAAGTTATATTTTTGTTTTCAATCAAGATCCTTGTCTTTCTCTTGCATTTATTTCCTTAAAAATTAAAAATGGCAATACTTTCTCTGCATATGCATTTTCAAAAAAACTCATATACTAAAATCTGCACCAAAACATGATAAATGTGTAGATCCATGCCCAAAACCACCGATAATGTTATTGTGGCGACCCGATATAATTCTGACGCTCCTATCAACCAAGCCGAAGAGGAAGATGATGAAGATCTTGAACTCTCTGAGGAAATGGTGAGAGAAATAGAACGAAATACTGACAACATATAACCATATCAAGAGGCTATCGAGACCATTAATCTGGGCACAATGGAAGATCTGAAATAACTCAAGTTAGGGGCAATGTTGGAACAGAGCGCCAAAGACAAGCTGATCAACTTATTACATGAGTATGTGGATATATTTTTCTGGTCTTACAGAGACATGCCAGGGTTGGATACAGACATCGTGGTGCACAGACTACCTCTCAAAGGAGGGTGTTCTCCAGTTAGGCAAAAACTTAGAAGAACTCGTCCAGATATGTCCAGCAAAATCAGAGAAGAGGTTCTTAAACAATTTGACGCAGGGTTCTTAGCAGTGGTAGATTATGCATCCTGGATAGCTAACGTTGTGCCAGTACCCAAGAAAGACGGCAAGGTACGCATGTGTGTGGATTATCGAGATCTGAATAAGGCGAGCCCCAAGGATGATTTCCCGCTACCCCACATAGATGTTCTGTTGGATAACACATCTCAAGCCTCAGTATTCTCATTCATGGACGGCTTCTCAGGCTATAATCAAATCAAAATGGCGCCCGAAGACAGGGAAAAGACTACCTTCATGACACCTTAGGGAACTTTCTGCTACAAAGTAATTCCATTTGGTCTCAAGAATGCAGGGGAAACCTATCAGAGGGAAATGGTCACATTATTCCATGACCTGATCCATAAAGAGGTTGAAGTGTACGTAGATGATATGATCGCCAAATACCATATAGAGGAGGAACACATCATACATTTACAAAAGCTGTTCGAACGGCTACGCAAGTTCAAACTGAGGTTAAATCCAAACAAATGTACATTTGGCATCAGATCAGGCAAATTGTTGGGTTTCATTGTAAGCCAGTGGGGTATCGAAGTGGACCTCGACAAAGTAAAAGCTATACAAGGGATTCCAGCACCAAGGACAGAAAAGGAAGTGCATGGTTTCTTAGGGCGATTGAATTACATCTCAAGGTTCATATCGCATCTAACAGCTACATGAGAGCCAATATTCAAGTTATTACGAAAGGATCTGGCGGTAGTATGGAATGATGATTGTCAAGCTGCCTTCGAGATGATAAAACAATATCTGCAAGAGCCACCAATATTAATGCCGCCAGTCCCCAGAAGATCATTCATCATGTATCTGACAGTGCTCAAAGGATCAATGGGTTGTGTTTTGGGACAGCAGGACGAAACAGGCAGAAAGGAGCACGCGATTTATTACCTCAACAAGAAATTCACTGACTGCAAAACCAGGTACTCACTCCTCGATAAAACTTGTTGCACATTGGCTTGGGCCGCCAAGAGGTTGAGGCAATATATGTTAACCCACACTACGTGGTTAATAGCAAGAATGGATCCTCTAAAGTACGTGTTTGAAAAGCCAGCTCTTACCGGGAGAATCACACGATGGCAGATGCTATTATCAGAATACGACATTTAATACGTCACTCAGAAGGCCATAAAAGGTAGTATACTAGGTGATCATCTAGCTCACCAATGTTTCCAAAATACCAGCCTATGAAGTTCGACTTTCCAGACGAAGATGTCATGACTATAGCCGACTATGAAATACTAGGACCCGACGAAGGACCGAAGCCAGGGGCACGTTGGACACTCACATTCGACGGGGCTTCAAATGCACTAGGACACGGTATAGGGGAAGTTTTGACTTCTCCAAGGAACTATCATAACCCATATACCACAGGATGTGTTTCGACTGCACCAACAACATTGCCGAGTATGAAGCGTGCATACTAGGATTGGAAGCTACCATTGATATGAGAATAAAGCACCTTGAAGTATTTGGGAACTCTGCATTAGTCATATATCAGGTTAATGGAGAATGGGATATGAAACACCCAAAACTGATTCCATATCGGGATCATGTTTTGAAGTTGGCCATGGAGTTCACCGAGATCACTTTCAGTTACATCTCGCGAGAAGAAAATCAAATTGCAGACGCCTTGTCAACTTTATCAGCTATGTTTAAGGTAACTTGGCCGAATCATGAACTACATATCACAATTAGACATTTCAAAGAGCCCACACGCTGTCTTGCTATTGAAGAAGGACCGGAAAATAAGCCTTGGTTCTACGACATCAAGAAGTACCTGGAAAAGCAGGAATATCCAGAAAATGCCTCTACCATTGACAAGTGAACCCTACGAAGGTTAGCTTCAAAATTCTTTGAGTAATGGGGTGCTATACAAAAGAAACTACGACATGGTACTACTCAGGTGTGTGGAGAAGCAAGAAGTGGATACACTTATGAGAGAAATCCACGAGGGTACATTCGGTACTCATACAAATGGGCATGCCATGGCTAGAAAGATTCTGCGAGCGGGGTACTATTGGTTAACAATGGAAGCCGATTGTTATCACTACACGAAGGCGTTGTTGGATTAAAATATCCACCGTCAACCTTAGGGATTCAAAGGGCTTAACATCCCACCCATGAGCGCTTAGTAAACTAGGTGCAGCCCCTGAAAATGCTTGTACTATATGGAAATAAAGTTGCACCTTGGCTACAAGCAATTGCTTTTAGCTCAGTGGTAAGCGCTTGATCCTACAAGTGGTATCAGAGCATGGTCATGGGTTCGAATCCCCCCAGCTGACACTGGGGGGGAGATTGTTAGATTAAAATATCCAGCGTCAACCTTAGGGATTCGAAGGGCTTAACATCCCACCCATGGGTGCTTAGTAAACTAGGTGCATCCCCTGAAAATGCTCGTACTATATGGAAATAAAGTTGCACCTTGGCTACAAGCAATTTCTTTTAGCTCAGTGGTAAGCTCTTGATCCTACAGGCGTGTCATAAATGTCAGATTTACCCGATAAGATAAATGTGTTGCTGATTCCTCTGAATGTCATGATCTCCCCTTGGCCATTCTCAATGTGGGGAATTGATATGATTGGCATGATCGAGCCGAAAGCATCCAATGGACACTGTTTTATATTGGTATCCGTTGATTACTTTACCAAATGGGTAGAAGCAGCATCCTATGCTAACGTGACAAGTCAAGTGGTTACACGCTTCATCAAGCAGAATATCATATGCAGATACGGTGTCCCAAGCCGGATAATCACCGATAACGGGTCTAATTTAAACAAAAAAATGATGAAGGAACTGTGTGATAGCTTCAAAATTGAGCATCATAATTCATCACCTTATAGACCAAAGATGAATGGGGCCGTCGAAGCAGCCAACAAAAATATCAAGAAAATCATCCAGAAGATGGTAAAGACGTACAAAGATTGGCACGAAATCCTTCCCTTCGCTCTACATGGCTATCGCACTTCAGTGAGCACATCAACAGGCGCGACTCCTTTCTCGCTGGTATACAACATGGAGGCAGTACTTCCAGTTGATGTCGAGATACCATCGCTTTGGGTTCTAATGGAAACAAAGCTGGAAGAAGCAGAATGGGCATAGACAAGACTCGATCAACTCAACCTTATTGAAGAAAAGTGATTGATAGCTTTGTGCCACAGTCAGCTACATCAGAAGTAGATGAAGAGAGCCTTCAACAAGAAATTTCGTCCTCGAATATTCAAAGAAGGGGATCTAGTGCTCAAGAAGATTCTTCTACCTCGCCTTGATTCATGGGGTAAATGGACACCCATCTACGAAGGTCCATACATAGTCAAAATGACATTCTTCAGAGGTGGTCTTATCCTCACAACAATGGATGGGGAAGAACTACTGCATCCGGCAAATTCAAACGCAGTCAAAAAATACTATGTATAAAAAGCTCGCTAAGCTCGAACCCCAAAAAGGGCGACTTAGGCAAAAAGGAGTGTCCCGGTGGATCGAAAACCCTAAAGGGAGGTCCAGGCAAAAATTAGGGGCATATAAAAAAAATTTATCCCAGTGGATTGAAAACCCGAAAGGGCAGTCCAGGCAAAAGTTAGGGATCTCATACAAAGAAATAAAGAACAAAAAGACTGCAATCTAAGAACTATGACTACGAACCACGAAGGGAGAGATAGATAAGAATCATACAACTCAGAAGCAAAGGAGATAAGGGCTATCAAAACGATATTGGGGAACAGCAGCGACCATTATCATTTTCATTTCCATTTATAGTCTTGAAAATTTCTTTAATTACCTCTTTCTAGGAATTACATCTTGTACATTCGCCTATTCAGAGGCATAATCAATAAAACAGTTGTTTTCTTTGCACCTTTCAAACTACATTTTTTTTCTTTTTCTAGCTTGTTTCAAAAATACTACGATTATTGCTTGTGAATATTGTCCTGAAATCATTTTGGGGAAATTAACAAATAAAAGCATTTGACAAAACATCGAAAAAGCATTTGGGTTAGAAAAACATCAAAAGGAAATCCACGATCACGTCCATGCACATGTCTATGTCTACGTCTGTGCCTATGCTTGCACCTACAATCCAAAGTCTATGCATTTGTCCACGCTTGCGTCTACGCTCACAACTCAAGAAGTCAGTGCCTAATGCATACGCCTACCCCCGCACCTACAATACAACAAAATCAATGTTCCCATTATTCATTGCAATCAAATTCAATGAAGCTACAACAACACAACATACAACGCCAAGGGGTTGGTAACTTTGAGCCAATTATTAAAAAGAGAGAATGTTGGAAACAGTCTGCATGACATCTCAAGGCACACATACAAAACATACGCGCATTTTGCATACATCTTCGTACATATATTTTGCATATCTAAAGCATACATACACTATACGAGCATCTAAACATTAGAATGCGCATGCATACGCCTGCATCGCACAACATGTAGGCAATCTAACCCCCGATTTAATTATCTAAGGGTCAATCAACCAAACACTCATCGTGTTCAGCCCATCACCTAAGTCTCCATGCAGTGATGAGTTCCTTGCAAAGTAGTCCATTACCTATGTCTCTGTGCAATAGTGAAGGAAACCCGGTACATTGGCTCTAAGCCTCAACGTATTTGCAAATCTCCGTACATTGCCTCTAAGCCTTAATGTACTCTCTCAGCTCACTACATTGCCTCTAAGCCTCAACGTATTTGCAAAACTCCGTACATTGCTTATAATCCTCAATGTACTCTAACTGCTAACTACGTTTCCTCTAAGCCTCAACGTGTTCGCAATCTCTGTACATTGCCTCTAAGCCTCAATGTACTCTCTCAGCTAACTACATTGCCTCTAAGCCTCAACGTATTCACGAAACTCGTACATTTCCTCTAAGCCTCAATGTACTCTCTCAGCTCACTATGTTTCCTCTAAGCCTCAACGTATTTGCAAAACACCGTACATTGCCTCTAAGCCTCAATGTACTTTCTCAGCTCACTATGTTTCCTCTAAGCCTCAACGTATTCAAAAACTCGTACATTGCCTCTAAGCCTCAATGTACTCTCACTGCTAACTTTGTTGCCTCTAAGTCTCAACATATTCGCAATCTCCGTACATTGCCTCTAAGCCTCAATGTACTCTCTTAGCTCACTATGTTGCCTATAAGCCTCAACATATTCACAAACTCCATACATTGCCTCTAAGCCTCAATGTACTCTCTCATCTCACTACGTTGCCTCTAAGCCTCAACATATTTGCAAAACTCCGTACATTGCCTCTAAGCCTCAATGTACTTTCTCAGCTCACTACGTTGCCTCTAAGCCTCAATGTATTCGCAAACTCGTACATTGCCTCTAAGCCTCAATGTACTCTCACCGCTAACTACATTGCCTCTAAGCCTCAACATATTCACAATCTCCGTACATTGCCACTAAGCCTTAATGTACTCTCTCAGCTCACTACGTTGCCACTAAGCCTCAACGTATTTGCAAACTCCGTACATTGCCTCTAAGCCTCAATGTACTCTCTCAGCTCACTATGTTGACTCTAATCCTCAACGTATTCGCAATCTTCGTACATTGCCTCTAAGCCTCAATGTACTCTCTCAGCTCACTACGTTTCCTCTAAGCCTCAACGTATTCGCAAACACCGTACATTGCCTTTAAGCCTCAATGTACTCTCTCAGCTCACTACGTTGCCTCTAAGCCTTAATGTATTCCCAAACTCCGTACATTTCCTCTTACCCTCAATGTACTATCTCAGATCACTATGTTGCCTCTAAGCCTCAACGTATTCACAAACTCCGTACATTGCCTCTAAGCCTCAATATACTCTCTCAGCTCATTACATTGCCTCTAAGCCTCAATGTATTCGCAAACTCCATACATTTCCTCTAAGCCTCAATGTACTTTCTCATATCACTACGTTGCCTCTAAGCCTCAACGTATTCGCAAACTCCGTACATTTCCTCTAAGACTCAATGTACTTTCTCAGCTCACTACGTTGCCTCTAAGCCTCAACGTATTCGCAAAAATTCATTACATTGCTTCTAAGCCTCAACGTACTTTCCTTATTCCACCTATTACTTCAAACCACGGTAAGCGATATATCCTCGGCTTCACTTATTTTCTCAAGGCTCATGAGGGCGTGCTAGATCAGCATGACCTTATGAGTGGGTCGGACAAATTTGGATATTCTAAGTATTCAATAAACTCTCAATCAAAATGCGCTAGACCCGCGTTTTTCTTGCACTATTCGATTGGAAGAATATTGAATAGGGGCAGCTATCATACCCCAAATTTGTCCTACCTCTGGGGTCCTTTTCTTAGAGTTATTTAATTAAAAGATGGTACATTAATATCTGATACACTATCTTTATTCAAGATCAAGGAGGTGTATTTTAAAACAAGAAGATTTAGTTGTTATTAAAAAAGAGGGGTGAAAATTAAAATCCGGGAGCATGCAAAATAAATAGGAAGAATTAGTGCTAAGCCCATTTGAATTAAGGGAGAAGTTCTAACTACAAACAAAGAAGTGCTAGGCTGTACGGATCAAGCGCTGACCCATCAGAACTTCTGAGACAGAAATCCCAGAAGTTTTTCCTTACAGAAGCAAACGCAAAAAGCTGTGCATATCGGAGCCAGAATCACACACAAGCTAGTATAGAACTTGAATATCAGATCTTCTAGCGGAGGCAAGCAAGGGAAGAATTAGATTATCTTCCACAACCCAAGCTCAGAGTTCCAGAGGCTAAGAAACCCAAGCCCAAATCTATTGGGCGTGCGCTGTATCAATTTCAATCAAATCTTCCACAGAAAATCGATTCCAATCAAATCTTTTTAATTTCATCCTCAATATTTGTTCCAGCCATAGTCCAAGCCCAAGAATTGAGCATTATAAATAGAGGAGAAAATTAGCAAAGGAGGAAAGAAGAGGAAAAAAGGAGAAAAGTTTCTGACAAGGAGAGGACGAATTTGCAGAAAAATTGCAAAAACAAGAACAACACAGTAGGAGCAAGAATAGGAAGAACATAAAAGTTTCTGGAAAACCCAGAAGAAGAACATAAAGAAGAGTAACTGAGGTTCCAATATCTGGAACCCTAGTTTCAATCACCGTCGCTCCACCTTCCGTCGCTGCTGTCACCAGAATCTGCAGAAGGAGAAGGAAAGGACAGCCAAACACGCACCAGAATTAGAAGAAAAAACGCCAAAGGCGTAAATTTTAATCTGTTTATCTACTATTTTCATGCTGGAAAGGGTTAGAAGAACATAAGAAGGGTTGAAACCATAGGAAAAGATCTGTAGGTAGTCTTATATTCTGGTTGCATGTTAATTTCTTACGTTCAGATGTAGTTCCTTTTTAGAAGTTCTGACTAGATTAACCCAGGTTTCAGATTCTTTCCCTTATCCAGAATTAACATTAGGTTTATATACTTTCTGTCTGCCATTTTTCCAAAAACTTTGAGTAGTGGGCTTAACCCATAATTTGACTTCCCTATTTCATAACTTTGCTTACAGTTCCCCTTTCAGAAGTTCTGCGAATGGGTCAAAACCCAATCAATTTCCCTGCATCCTCTGCAGAACTTCTGCCCCTTTCAGAACGTCCCTTTTCCAAAATTTGCGCTAGGGCTTACAACCAGAGAATACACCCCCCTGTTCATAAATTTTTTTCTTTTATTTTTCTATTTCGCAATTATTTTTTATTATTATAATTATTAATTTTTATTGTGAATATTATTTATTATATCACTTAAATTATTTTACATCAAAAATTGCATGTTATTTTCCTATATTATTTGCATTAAATATTTTTTATATCATGCATTAATAAGAATTTTTGCAATTAATATCTATAAAAAACACTCAACAAATCTCAAACTATTTTTCGCAACAAATTAATCTAAACAACTATTTTTGCAAAAGGGTTTCAAGCAGATTTTGACTTACTGTGCATTTTAGCCAAAATCTCCGCAATCACTACTCCCCGCCAAAATGCAAGGTGATTCAAAGTACGTTTGCGACCCCTAAAAAACAAAAATCCATACGAACTACGATTTGGGACTCTGATTCCTCTTAAGAGGATACATAGGCATATGATTAAAAATCGTAGCGAGTTCCCTTATAAAAAAATTAAACCCTTCCTCCTAATTAAAATTTAAAACCCTCTTCTACCCGAACTTAAACCTAAAACCTAATATCCTTGTGAACAAGGTAGATGAAAGGTGCCTAACACCTTCCTTTCATCTAATAAGAGTCTGAAACCTAGAATCTCTATCTGCGAATTAGGGTTTTCTATTAGATTCCCTTCCCTAGGATAAAAATTAATAGTGGTCGCTCTGATTAAAAACCAGTTGCAACACATAGTCCCTCGATGACACTATGAATGTTGCCTTACAAATGATCTTAGTTCCTTAAGAAAAAATGCTAAGATATCTCACAACATTGCTATCCATGACTATACGATGACCCATGCCCGTCCCTTTACATCCAAAGATAGGGTTACTTACCAATCAATGGTGAGATAACAATATCAAAGGAAGAGAGAAATGAACAAAAGACTTTTGAGTAGGTAGAATGTTCTTAGTTGCTTGCTCACAATCCATCTTCAAAAATAAACATCTTTTCAAACACACTAACACTTTCAAAAATGAAATATTTTCAAAAGTTAACACTTTGTATGCATTCTTATAGAGACGAGAATCATTACAAAATTTTCCTAAAAGAAGGCGCTTTTCAAAAATACTTTCAAAACTCACCACAAACACATTTCAAATAAAGCAATTTCAAAAGTGATCTAGCAAGCAACTAAGAGCCCGTAGATAACTACGGATGAAAAGGGTGCTAACACCTTCCCATTTCATAACCTACCCCCCGAACTCAAGAAAAATATCTCAAAGGTCTTTCCTGTTCTTTTCACACTTTCCTTTATTGGATAAAAGAAAAGTCGGCAGCGACTCTTGCTATCCGCAATAACTGTGATCAAATGCGAAACAACCAAGTCAGTTCTCCCACCATATTACACTAGTCAATTGCGTTAATGACAAAGCTAACTTGGAAAATCCTTCAATCAACTTCCAATAATAACCCTCTAAACCAAGAAAACTTCTAATCTCAAAAACAGATTTTAGAGCTTCCTATTGAGACACAACCTCAATCTTCAACGGATCAACAGAAATACCAACTTTCGATATCACATGCCCAAGGAAACTCACTTCTTTCAACCAAAACTCATATTTAGAAAACTTAGCATGCATCTTCTTCTCTTTCAAAACAGATAGCACAATCTTCAGATGATCAGCATGATCATCTTCACTCTTTGAATAGATCAAAATATCATCAATAAAAACAACCACAAACTTATCCAAATACTGATGAAAAATCATGTTCATATATTCCATAAATACACCAGGTGCATTGGTCACACTGAACGACATCACAAAATACTCATAATGACCACACCTTGTTCTAAAAGCAATCTTTTGAATATCTTTATCCTTCACACGAATCTGATGATACCCATACCTCAAATCTATCTTACTACATACACTTGCACATACCAACTGATCCATTAAATCATCAATCCTCAGAAGTGGATACTTATTCTTGATAGTCACCTTGTTCAGCTGTCTATAATCTACACATAACTTCATAGTACCTTCTTTCTTCTTAACCAACAAAACTGGTGCACCCCATGATGACACACTAGGACAAATGAATTTCTTCTCGAGCAAATCCTCAAGTTGACTCTTTAAATCTCTCAATTCAAACACTGGCATTTGATATGGAGCCATTGATGCCAGACTAGTTCCTGGAACTAAATCGATCATAAACTCCACCTCACGCTCTGGCGAAAAATCACTTACATCTTCAGGAAAAACCTCAGGAAAATCACAAACTATTGATAATTCACCAATCATTCGTTTCCTATTAACATTCAATGTTGCCATCAAAACCAACAACACAACACCATCCTGCACATACTCATTCACTTTCTTGGGAGACATAAACAAATCTCTCTCAAAACTATAATCAAGAAAGATAATTGTCTTGTCAAAATATTTGATATACACATGATTGTATTTCAACCAGTTCATCCTAAGAATAACATCAAATTGATCTAATGGAAGACACACTAAATCAACTCCAAAGTCTTTACTAAAAATACTCAACGGATAATTCAAATGCACATATGAAGTAGTCACTGAATCCATAGCAGGAGTATCAATAACCATACTCTCTTTCATATCAGATAACTCAAGATTCAATCTCTTAACACAATCCAAAGAAATGAAAGAATGTGTCGCGCTAGTATCAATAATAGCAATCAAAGGTGTACCATTAATAAAGCATGCACCTCAGATTAGTCTATCCTCAACAACAGTCTCAGAACCAGATAGAGCAAATACTTTCCCTCTAGGTTGGTCATTCTTTGGCTTATAATACTTGTAACTAATGTGACCTTGCTCACCACAGTTGTAGCAAGTCACACCCACACCTTCTCTACAATCATTAGACTTGTGACCTAGCTTGCCACACTTGAAACACTTCACATCAGGACTTGTACAATCAAAAACATGTTATCCTTTGACATCGCACTTGAAGCACCTAACCGGAGTAGAAGCTTCCCCCCACTCGGCTTCTTGTCATTACCAGCTTTCTGTTTCCCTTTACCAGCAGGAGTCACATACGACTTCCCTCTAAATTGCCCATTTCCTTTCTTATCATGAAAAGACTTATAGTAAGAAGAACTATCTTGACTTTCCTTATCATAGATCCTACTCTTGTTAACCATCTCATAAAATCGAGTAATCTGCTGATAACCTATAGCCTTCTTGATCTCGGGCCTCAAATCATTCACAAACTTAAGACACTTAGATCTTTCAGCATTAGCAGTGTTATAACGAGGACAAAACCTAATCAATTCCTAAAACTTTGTAGCATACTCAGCCATGGTTCCATTACCCTAATTCAACTCAAGAAATTCAATCTCCTTCTTCCCGCGCACATCCTCTGGAAAATACTTCTCCAGAAATGCATCTCTAAAAAGTGCCAAAGTAACCTCAATCCCATCTTCATCAAATCTCTGAACAGTGTTGTTCTACTAATCCTCAGCTTCCTTCTCAATCATATGGGTGCCAAACTGCACCTTCTATGCATCCGAACAAGTCATGACTTGAAAGATATTCTCAATCGCTTTCAGCCAAATCTGTGCCTTGTCAGGTTCATGAGCTCCTTCAAAGATTGGCGGATTGTTCTTCTGGAACTTCCCCAAAGCATAAAATTCATCATCATCTTTGTTGCCAGTATTGACGTATGGTTGTTGCCCAATCGCGCTGGCCAACATTGCCAACGCCTCAACAATAACATTGTTATTCCTTCCTACAACCATTGTCCTGAAATTCCAAACAACCAAATAACCAACAATATTCATCAGACAAACATTACCGATTGTGTATATGACACATATCAAATACAAAAGGAAATAAACACATTAATAACCTGGCCAACTGACCGACCATGCTTTGATACCACTAATGAAACACCCATATAGCATAATCAGAGTAAATTAGCATTCATATCAGATGAGAGTGTCACATTTACTTCATGACAACAACACAAATACACTGGTCATATTCATAACACACACTTAGAGTCATGTTCCATACCATAACATATATATATCTCGCAGCAGAATAATTCTCAACTCAAAATAATACTAATGATTGAAATCCCACACTGACAATCATTTAAGTATTAGGCACTAAAGGCCATAACCACATACATCTCAATCTAACATAAATATCTAGAGAGTATAACAATATCTCTCAAATAAACATGAATATAATAAAAATAATATGAATCAAAATGTTTTCCGTGTTACATAGAACATAGCATGACTCACTACATAGTAAAACGGATAAATAAAGGACTAGCTCCTCCATAATATGGTGGGAGAACTGACTTTTTTGCATTTTATCACAAATGCTGCGGATAACAAGAGTCTCCATCGACTTTTCTTTTATCCAATAAAGTAAAGGGTGAAAAGAATAGGAAAGACCTTTTGAGAATTTTCCGAGTAAGGGGGATAGGTTATGAAAAGGGAAGGTGTTAGCACCCTTTTCATCTGTATTTTTCTATGGGCTCTTAATCGCTAGCTCATTTTTGGAAATGCTTTACGCTTTTGCATGTTTGAAAATATTTTGAAAATGCCTAAGTGCCGAAATTTTGTAATGATTCTCGTATCGTTGAGAATGTGTACAAAAGTTTGTTTTGAAAATATTTGTGAAAGAAAGTGTTGTTTTATGAAAAGATGTTTTGTTTCGAAAAGTTTCTGAGCAAGCGACTACGAGCGCTCTACCTACTCAAAAAAAGTCTTTGTTCTTTTCCTCCTCCTATAGATGGTGCTACCCTACCATTAGTTAGTAGAAATCCCTATCATTAGATGTGAGGGACAGGCGCGGGTCATCGTACAGTCATAGAAGGTAACTTATAGGACGTTTTAGCAATTTTTGTAAGTTACTAAGATTGTTTACCGAAAGCAACATCGAAGGGTCATCGAGGGACTACGATCTTTTAACCGAGGGTCTTTTCTAAAGCATCCCACGTTCGAGGCACATGACTGTTTTAAATTTGAGCAACAAGTGAGGGTCACCCTAGAGGTGCGTGTGTGGGAAGTGTTTTGATTTCAAGTATTTATCTTGAGATTAGGTTTTCTAATGTTTGTTCTTTTTACGTCTTTCCATGCATGCCTAATTAATCTAGCAGTTAAATATATACAAGTGTGGAAAAAATGCGGGAAATAAATATATGTTATTACATCGCTTCGGGGATGGGCAGTACAAACCATGAATTGGGGAGAAAAAGCAATAAACCCTAATTATCTATTACAAACTATTGACAATTACAATATTGAAAAACAATGCGAAAAATTAAATGAGCGCGTGGAGATGGTGAAGAGGAGAAGATATTTAAGACCTAAAAAAAAATTCTAAGTGTTTAGAAAATATTTTTGGTGTTTTTTTGTTTAGAAAAAATGATTAAAGTGTAAAATAAAAATAAACCCTATTTCTAATTAATCTATTAGTTAATTAATAAACAAAATATGATTAAGTTAATTAATTTTAATTTATGAAAATTATATCAATTAATTAAAAAAAACTAAATCTAATTTTTAAGATTTTTTTGTGATATTTATGATTTAATAAAACTGATTAAAAAAAGAGAAAATAGTTTTTTAAAACAAAAGGATTAAATGGGCTGACTGCAAACAAGTATTAATGGGGGTGATAAAAAGCAAAAATCTCAGGCCCAATGATGGACCCAGAAGGCCTGCGCTAGATCTGATGCAGAGGGTCTTCGAAGATTCATGGTGGGGACGCGCATTTGAGGCATTTAGATCTGGCTTGATGAGATCAAGTGGTTGAGGGCTGGAGATATATGGTGCACACATTGGGTTGCATGGCATGGGATCTGCAAGGAAAATGTTAGAAAATAAAATGCTAGAGGTAGGGATCGAACCCCTGCCTTGGCACACCAAAGCCTTTGCACGCTTCCTCCTGCCGTTGGGACGGATCTTGAAGTGAAAACTTAGAACGCGTATGGATGCTTCCATGTGCAAATAAATGATTCCAAAAGCTTCCTTGGAACTCCCTGAACGTGTTCCAATGTTTATATTTCCTTGAGACTCAATGAGTCATTCTCCCTAACTCAATGTGCAGAGCTCGGTTTTGAGAATGGAAGATGATGATGGAGATGTTCCAGAAGGTGTTCAGGTGTTTGGACAACTTCTATATGATGTACCTAAGGTGTTTGAATAATAAAAAAAGGAAAATGCACGAGTGGATTTGAAGTTGGATGTTGGAAGCTTCAAATGTGCAACAATGGTGGTTTTTGAGCAAATTTTCGTGTGTTGAGTTCTCGAGCATGGAGAGGTATTTATAGAGGTTACAAATGGTCCCTCTAACTTGCAGAAATCAAGATCAGTTCATATGGGAGTATGGTTTGGTCATTTGGTTTGAAAATGCACAAAGACCAAGCTATTTTCATGATGAAGAAAATAGTAAATCAAGGAACTTAGCCTCACTTTTCTAATCTTTTAGGGGTTGCTTCTGAACTTTAGAGATCTTGTGTGATCTTTGTAAGCAAGTTACAAGGCTGAAAGAGAGAGTGGTTTGAAAAGTAGAGTTTTATGCAAATGGAAATGTTGCTTTTGCAAATTCAACCATAAGTGGTATCATGTTTGGACAATGCTTCTAATCCTTGTGTAATACACTTAGGACCCACGTAATTACTTAATTATGGAGATATTTGGAGATAACATAGCATTAAAAGAGAGATCTTGTAGCTTTGGTTGGAGTTTTGGACATAAGGTCATCAAAAAATGACGTATGATTCCAGTTTGAATGGCCAACTTCTTCTCTTCGAATATCCTAGCTCAAGTATGAGAAATTTGTGCTCTTGGACATTTTGGAAACCTTAAAACATTTTCTATAACTTTCATGTTGACCACTTTGGCTAAATCAACATGGAAATTGGGAAAAATTAGCCAAGAAGTTGAGATGAATAACTGATCAAAAATATTTCTAAGTGTTAGATAAAAAGTATCTGAACTTCATGGGCCCATATCTCTTAATCTAAACACTTTTTGAGGATCATCCCATATTAACAAAGTTATAGAAATCATTAATCCCTACAAGTTTCATGTTGAAAGTTTTCCTTGAATCAATTTGTATCTTGAGGAAAATTGCTTGTGAAGTTAGGATTTTCTAAGCACAAAATACTTGAATTTTTTTTAAGTACTTGAAAATCTTCCAACTTTGACTTTTGTTGACTTTATTGATCTTTGTAATTCTTGATGATCAAACTTGATAATTTTGAATGTTTGGATGATTCTTGATTTTTGAATTTCAATGTTGACCAAAAAAGTCAAAATTTGACTTTTATGTGACTGTTGACTTTTTATCAATTGATTCAATTCTTCAACTATCAATCACTTGTATCTTTGGAAATTTCTTGAGCCATGTAATTAGGTCAAGATGTTGTATTTGATCCTTTGATATCATGCTTTAAGACATTAGGTCATGCACTAGGCCAAAAGTCAATGATCAATCATCTTCAATCAAAACCCTAATTTGGCAACTTTTGACCTTTGTTGATTTGAGGGCTTTCCTTGAGGAATCATGATCAGCCCTTGATCAAATGATGAATATCACATAAAAATGTTGATTTTGACAAAAAAACTTGAAGTTTGACTGTATGTTGACCATAATTGATTTTTTTACCTAATATAGTTAACTTTCAATCTTTTGTGCCATTGACTGAGCAAACATGTGATGCAAGACTTGAAACTTGACATAAGCTTTACTGAGAACCTATGATGAACCATAAAATTCATTTGATACCCTTGCAACCCAATCTTCCTTGAGAAGAACAAAAACCCTAGTTGTAAACCCTTGCTTAGGAGGAGGTTTGACCAGTCAACTCTTGAGTAGCTTTGAGTATTTGAGACCTTTGTGAGCATGTTTTGAAGAAAATGGGAGGGAAAATTTTGGGGTACAACAGCTGCCCCTGTTCAATCTTCTTAAACTTGAAGAGTTAGATTGGCATGTATGCCATTCGTGACTTGAAGGTAGAAGATGATTGAACACTTAAGTGCCCAGAAATTTGCACTCGTCGGTGCACTACGTAACGTTGTTGGTTGATTATACTGGGAATGGGTTTAAAGATGCCATTTGGAGAGGCAACGGTGAGTCATTGGATATGGGCTTATAGATGCCATCCAAAGTAAATGTTGATAGAATTTAGACCAAGTCTACGCTCGACTTCAACTGGAAGAAGAATCAGAATAAATCTACGCTTAATTTGATCTAAGCCAGAGGATGTCTACACCTGTCTTTAACTGGAGAAGTATCAGAATAAATCTATGCTCGATTTAATCTGAGCCAGAAAATGTCTACTGGAAGAAGTATTAGAATAAATCTATGGTCGATTTAGTCTGAGCCAGAAGATGTTTGCGTCCGTCTTTAACTGGAAGAAGTATCAAAATAAATTTATGGTTGATTTAATCTGAGCCATAAAATGTCTACTGGAAGAAGTATCAGAATAAATCTATAGTCGATTTAATCTGAGCTAGAATCTATCTACAATCGTCTTCAATTGGAATAAGTATCATAATAAATCTATGGTTGATTTAATCTGAGCCAGAAGAGGTCTATACTCGTTTTTAATTGGGAGAAGCATCAGAATAAATCTACGCTCGATTTAATCTAAGCCAGAAAAGGTCTATTGGAAGAAGTATCAGAATAAATCTATGGTCGATTTAATCTGAGCCAGAAAATGTCTACTGGAAGAAATATCAGAATACATTTATGGTTGATTTAATCTGAGCCAGAAGATGTCTGTGTCCGTCTTTAACTGGGAGAAGTATTAAAATAAATCTATGGTTGATTTAATCTGAGCCATAAAATGTCTACTGGAAGAAGTATCAGAATAAATTTATGGTTAATTTAATCTGAGCCAGAAGCTATCTACGACCGTCTTCAACTGGAAGAAGTATCATAATAAGTCTATTATTAATTTAATCTGAGCCAAAAGAGGTCTATACTCGTCTTTAACTTGGATAAGTATCAGAATAAATCTACGCTCGATTTTATCTGAGCCAAAAAAGGTCTACTGGAAGAAGTATCAGAATAAATCTATGGTCGATTTAATTTGAGCCAGAAGATGTCTTTTTTGAGAATGATCCTCTGAGGAAATTGTTGAAATATCCCTTTATCAGATGTAGCGTTGGAGAAGACTGTCGGGTCATATAAGTAGTTGATTATGTTAATCTATTGATTGATCTTTCCTGAAAACTTAAAGAGTTATTTGTATGCGATGTCATGATGTATGAAATGCATTGCGTAATGATGTTCTCAAAATAAATAAGAATGTGCTATATGCATTTTGTATGCATATGTTATGATATTGGTAAATGATGTATGAATGTGAAATGTTATTGGAAATGTATCAATAGTTCCGTATGACATCTTGCTGGGGAAAATGAATCCCTGACTGGTGCTGGGGATGAAGAACATATGTAATCTTCAACCTTGTCTAGAATGCTTCCGCTGGGGATTCCTGCTTGCTGTTTGAGGAAACTCCGTTGGGGAATGTTGACTTCTGTTTGGGGATAAGAGTTTAGGAACATTAGTCGTTCATCACTCTACTGGGGAGTTTAATTCTTATATACCCTAACCGGGGATAAAAGAGATGGATAACCTTCTGAATCATAAGGGAAGGATAAAGTTGATTGATATCTGGTCCGGTTCTAGGTTTCGTAGCAGCTCTCTGGGAATAGTGGCGACTTCACTGAGGAGAGGAATTTTGTCGATGATTTATAGCCATCTGAGGAATAGACTCAAGTTGGGGAGACTGTAATCTATTGGAGAAATAAACCTTGTTGGGAGAATCAACCCTGTTGACGAAGAAATACTCTACTGAGGAAACAACATTGCTGAGGAAATGAGCTATGTTGGAGAGAAGAAATCTGTAAGGGATTTTACAATTTTGGAGGAATAAACTCAGCTGGGGAAGATAATTTTCATGAACTATACTGATTGGAACTCCATAGGTGGGTGATATTGCCAGGAAAAAGATCATATTCTTTTATCCGCTGGGGGGGGGGGGTCGACTGGTGAGTATGATTGGTGTATCCTATTTTGTGGGGGATATATCTTTATTGAAGATTGTTTTATGAAGACTACCTGTGGGGATAATCCCATGGAAGTGGCTATGTGGGGATTTGTGGACAATTTTGAATATCATTCCAACTCCTAGAGTCTTGAGTAAATGCTTATTCCTGCTCTTATGCATATATTTGTTAAGAGTTAACCGTGTTCATATGTATATGTTCATTCAATTTTAGTCATTGGACGTTTTTGCAAACAAAACAGAAAAAATTAAAAAAAAAAACAAAAAGTTTGAATTTAGGGTGTATTTGTATTGATAGTTTGTCTATAAACAGGCGATTTTGTACAAAGAGACATAAATCCTAGTAAGAGGAAATTGTCATGAAATGAAAAGAGTACAAAGTGAAAACAAAACATATAACTATGTGAAAATGATCCCGTTGGGTTCCAACTCCACTATTACCCTATGTCTTCGAACATCTCATCCCTTGCTGTCGAAATAAGTTGATTGGACTGATTTGTACCATTTGAACTTTTAACTTTGGTGACAAAGCTTACTATAAGTGATCCAACGGGACATAGTCGTAAGATTTAATCTCTAACTTTTGCTTGGACCGTCCTTTCGGATTTTAAGTCCACCGGGATACCCTTTTTTGCCCAAGCCTCCTTTTCAGGTTTTTGACTTGTCGGGTGTATAATCTTTTGTATATATCCCTAATTTTTACCCGAACCCTTTTGGTTCCCTGGGATGCCCTTTATTTTTTCCTAGTCCATTCAACCTAGTGGGTCATTTTCATGCGTAGTATCTTTTGACTATGTTCGCGTTCACAGGGTGTGGAAAATCTTAGTTGTCCACGGTGGTCAGTATCATAGCACCGCCAGAAAATATCTTCTTGACTACAAATGGCCCTTTGTAGGTGGGAGTCCATTTTCCTCTAGGATCACTTTGTGGTAGAATGATGCGCTTTATTACCAAGTCACCAGCCTGATATACCCGATGCTTGATTTTATTTTTGAATGCCTTGATCATACGTTTCTAATACATCTGACCGTGACAGACAGCCACAAGCCTCTTTTCGTCAATCAGATTCAACTGGTCTAGCTTGGTCTGGATCCACTCGTCTTCATCTAAGTCTACATCTTTCATAATCCTTAGAGAAGGAATATGAACTTCGATAGGTAGGACAACTTCCATGCCATAGACCAGAGAGAATGGGGTTGCCCCAATTGATGTTCGCACTGAAGTGCGATAGCCGTGAAGATAAAATGGTAACATACTAGTCTTTACAAGTCACAACCATCTTCTATATGATCTTCTGAATATTCTTGTTATCAGCTTCCACTATGCCGTTCATCTTTGGTCGATACAGAGAAGAGTTGTGGTGCTTGATCTTGAACTGCATGCAGAGTTCAGTGATCATAGAGTTATTGAGGTTGGTACCATTGTCCGTGATGATTCTCTCGGGGATGCCATATCAGTAGATAAGGTTATGTTTTATGAATCAGGCGACCATATTATTGGTAGCAGAGGTGAACGAGGCTGCTTCAACCCATTTTGTTAAGTAGTCAATAGTAATGAGAATGAAGCGATGTCCGTTAGAAGCAGTAGGCTTGATTTCTCTGATCATATAAATACCTCACATTGCGAAAGGCCAAGGAGCAGTCATGACGTTCAAAGGTACTGGAGGCACATGAACTTTATCAGCATAAATCTGGCACTTATGACAAGTTCTCGAGTTGTGGTGATAGTCGGTTTCCATAGCCGACCAATAGTAACCTACTATCAGAATATTTTTAGGCATAGTATTCCCGCTACAGTGAGTACCAAAGATGCCTCCGTGCATATCCTCCATAATTTTCTCTGCTCCCTTCTTGTCTATATAGCGAAGCAGAGTTGAATCATGATTATGCTTGTACAAAATTCCATTGCTCGAGAAGAACTTAGACGAGAACCTCTGTAGGAATTTCTTGTCATTAATCGATGCCTCTTCAGGGTATTCTTGAGCTTCAAGGTACCTTTTCACTTCATGAAACCAAGGTTTTTCTTCTACTTCATCAGTATCAATTTCGTAGCAATGTGTCGGTTCGTCGAATCTTTCAATGGTAATTTTGGGAGCCTCATTGTCCCATCTGACCTTGAACATTGATGACATGGTAGATAATGTGTCCCCAAATGCTTCTCTTCTCTTGGGATATGCTCAAAAGTAATCTCTTCGAAGTACGAAACAAGGTTAGCACATGTTCTAGGTAAGGGATAATATTTGGATGCTTCATATCCCATTATCCCTTGATCTGACTGATTACTAAGGCCGAATCCCCATATACACTCAGGAATTTGATTCTCATGTCAATACCAGCTTTAATACCCATGATGCACGCTTCATATTCAGCCATATTATTGGTGCAGTCAAAGCAAAGTCTGGTAGTGAAGGGCGTATAATAACCCTGGGGAGAGATAATTACTGCACCGGTCCCGTTTCTAAGTGCATTAAAAGCTCTATCAAAAACCATAGTCCATTGGGATTCTAGCTCAAGTCTTTCATACGGTTCAGGCTTTTCACAATCTGTAACTAGCATAATGTTCTCATATGGGAATTCAAAATTCATAGACTGATAGTTGTCTACAGCTTGATATGCCAAATGATCTCCCAGTACACTTCCTTTGATTGCTTTTTGGGTGGTGTACTGAATATCGTATTCTATTAAGACCATTTGCCATCGGGATATTCTTCCTGAGCGAGCTAGCTTCTCGAATATGTACTTGATGGGATCCATTTTAGAGATCAATAAAGTAGTATGGGTCAACATACACTGTCTTAGTCGGCGAGTAGCCCATGCCAAAGTGCAACAAGTTTTCTCGAGCAACGAATATCTTGTTTCACAGTTGGTAAACTTTTTGCTAAGGTAGTATATTGTATTCTCTTTTTGACCAGACTCATCATGTTGCCCCAGTACACACCATATTGGATTCTCTAGCACTGTTAGGTATATGATTAAAGATCTTCATTCAGCAGGTGGCATCAGAATCGGAGGTTCTCGTAAGTACTCCTTGATTTTATCAAAGGCTATTTGATAGTCATTGTTCCACTTTACTACTTGATCTTTCTTCATCAACTTGAAGATTAGCTCACAGGTAGCACTCAAATGAGAAATGAATCAAGCAATGTAATTCAGTCTTCCTAAGAAACCTCTTACCACTTTCTCAGTACGGGGAGCCGGCATTTCTTGAATAGCTTTAACTTTTGTGGGATCAACTTCAATACCTTTACCACTGACAATGAAACCCAGGAGTTTACCAGATCTCACCCTAAAAGTGCATTTGTTCGGATTTAGCCTTAGTTTGTACTTCTTCAGCCTTTCAAATAACTTATGCAAATGATCAAGATGTTCTTCTTCAGTTTGTGACCTTTCTATCATGTCTTCGACGTAGACTTCTATCTCATGATGAATCATGTCATGAAATAAGGCCACCATGGCACGCTAATAAGTAGCCCCGGTATTCTTCAACCCAAAAGGCATGACCTTGTAACAGAAAGTGCCCCACTGTGTGACAAAGGTAGTTTTCTCCATGTCTTCAGGCGTCATCTTGATGTGATTATAACCCGAGAAACCATCCATGAAGGAGAATACCTTGTGTTGAGCGGTGTTATGGACTAAGACATCAATATGTGGCAGCGGGAAATCATCTTTGGGGCTCGCCCTATTCAGATCCCTGTAATCTACACACATATGTACCTTTCCATCTTTCTTTGGTACTAGAAAAACATTAGCGACCAATTGAGGATAAGATATCACTGCTAAAAAACCTACGTTGAATTGCTTCATAACCTCGGCCTTGATCTTCTCTGACACCTCGGGACACATGAGACGAACCTTCTGCTTAATTGAAGAACAACCCTCTTTCATTGGCAGACGGTGAACCACAATATCAGTATCGAGCCATGACATATCTTCAAACGACCAAGCGAAGATCTCACATAGTCATGTAACATCTGAATCAATATGTTCTTGACACTGCCCTCTAAGTTGGCGCCTATCTTGACCTCTTTTCTGTGTGTCTCAAAACCCAAGTTTACCACTTCGACCGACTCTTCATGTGGTTGGATAACATTTTATTCTTGTATTAAGAGTCTGGGAAGTTCTCCGGGTATTTCACAATCTTCCTCACCTTCGTCCTTGGCTTGGTAGATCGGATTTTCAAAGTCATAAGCAGAAATAGTAGAATCGTTATCAACGAGATCCATAAGGATGTGGATCTGCAATGTAGTGCGTGGGTGTGTATAAGAATGCATAGCTATTTGAAAGTGCAGTAAAGTAAAATAAAGACACAGAGTGCAAATGTTTGAATGTGAAATGTCCAATGCTTTCATTAAATTAAAATATTACTTATGAAATGATTACCCTTTACAAATGGACCATTGTGTCCCGAGCAAGACACAAAGTTTAAAGTCATTGTTTTAAAAGAAATTACATAACCAAAATTCTTAAAGCGATAAAACAGAAATAGCTATTAGTCTTGACTAAAGGAGATAGAGATAATGTCTCCTGCTTTCCAATTGTCGAGTTCATCACCAATGGTAGGGAATATCTAGCTGTCGAAATCACAATCACTATCAGCGTCTTCTATAGCATTGATTCTGTTGTTGCTGATATGGAACAAAGTTCTTCGAGCTCGAGCATGATGAACAGTCTTTTGACCTTCTGCAATAAAGCCCAAACCAAACTTGTCAGATTTGTAAGTGATATTAGGAAGCTGACCCCAAATAGTACAACCACCTTCTTCTATAGTTGCTTTGGCATCTTTTAAGGAAGCCATCTTGTATGGAACCCTGGTGGTCTTCGGAATGGCAGAGATATCTTTAACAGCAGCAGGGGAAATAACTTCAATGGTCTGACATGGAGTCTCGATAAATTCTTCGTTCATCTCCATGTACCGGAATGAATTCAGGTGGCTGACCATGTGCTCCTCCTCTCCGTAGACAGTAACAATCTTCCCTTTTACAGGATACTTTAATTTCTGGTGCAAGGTGGAGGTGACGACACCTACCCCATGGATCCAAGGGCGTCCTAATAGAAAAGAATAAGCTGGCCGGATGTCCATTACATAGAAGGTGGATTCAAAGATCTGTGAACCCACTTTGATAGGAAGATCCACTTATCCATGTACCATTCTTTTGGACCCGTCAAAGGCCCGAACTATAATGACACTGGGTTTTAGCATAACCCCTTTGCAATACAGTCTGTCGAGAGCACCCTTTGGCAGAATATTCAAAGAAAAGCCAGTATCAATTAACACATGAGCTAACATAGTGCCCCTGCATTCAATGGAGACATAGAGGTCCCTATTATGATTTCTCCCCTCTGGAGTTAGGTCAGTATTGGAGAAGCCTAGTCCATTATCAATTGTTAAACTCGCTACGTAACTTCCAAATTGATCAGCCGAAATATCTTGCGGCACATGAGCAGTCTTCAAGAATTTTACTAAAGCATACACATGGGCTTTAGAACACAGTAGTAAAGATATCATGGAGATTTTGGATGGGGTATACCCCAACTTTTCAACAATTTTATAGTCGCTCTTGCGGATGATTTTGGCGCCTCTATCTGGGCAGGCTCTATCATTGGCTCTTTACCCCGAGCCTTAGCAGCTGTCTTGGTAACTGTGACTTGAACAAATGGAGAGATTTACGGGGAGAAAATCCTTCCGCTTCTAGTAATTTTGCTGGTCCCCGCAATATTGTCAATATTAGGACAAGCCTTTTCATCATCTTCGTCAGACAACTCTTGTTTAACGCCCTGGTAATAGACGTCAGATCCATAATTCCATGGAATAACCTTCTTTGAGGAATATGGGATGGGCCCAGGTGTTGTAATGATTAAAGGAGAAACTTTTGGATTGGCAGTAATCCTTACAAGACCCTTGGTAGTGATCCTGAAAGGAGTACCAGATATGACAAAGAAATATCAGCATAAATTCTCAGCATACAGAACTTTCTCAATCAAAATTACATATTCATCCATCAGGCGCTGAATTCCTTCCTTCAGTAACCCGCATCCATTGGGTTGAACTGCAGAACAATAACATTCTTTAACACAACCCAGAAATAAACTGTCTTGTAGCAAATTCTCCTTGATTATTGAGAGAGGAGTAACCACATCACTTACGGAGGAAACATACAAAACATATTCAATAGCACTTATGTCTTTGTCATGCTTAGGAATAGGTGCAGTAATCATGTTCGGAGTCTCCGGTGGGTCAAACTTAATTTCCTTATTATCAATCATATCCTAAATCTTGCTTTTCAGGGCCCAACAGTTGTTGGTGTCGTGCCCAGGACTGTTTGAATGATAGGCACACCTCGCATTCGGATTGTACTTTGGAGAACATGTGTTGGGATTCTGAGGAGGATCCAGCAGTGAAATAAGTCCAGCCTTTAACAAATGTTGTAATGCCTGAGATAAAGGCATGCCGATCTTGTTAAAATACCTTGACGGAGTGTCTGGCCTTCGACGGTTGCCCTGTTGTGATTGTTGAACATGCGCTGGATTAGAGATCAACACCACTCCCAAAGATTGGTGGCGGTCATTTTTACTACGACTTTTCTGGCCATAGACAACATTGGTCTCTTTTTTACCACCGAACGACTTCTTCACAACATTAGAAATTACAGCCATTGGAGTCTTCCCACTCTTAATACCACTTTCAACTATTTCTCCTGCCAGAATTACCTCAGTAAAGCCAGATAAAGAACTCACAATCAGATGATTAAAGAATGGGCATATCAGAGTACCCATGAACATATCAACTAATTTCTGGTTAGACAAGGGAGATTGGACCCTTCTAGCTAAGTCTCTCCACTTCTGGGCATACTCCTTAAACCCTTCATTCGAGCCCATGGACATGTTTTGCAATTGTACACGAGTCAGTGCAGGGTCACATTACATTGACACTGCTTGTAAAAAGCAGTAGCCAAGTCTTCCCACGTGTGAATGTTAGTTCCTTCCATCTAGTAGAACCATTCAAGTTGAGTATCAGACAAAATTTCTTAAAAGAAATTGACCCACAATTTCTGGTCAGCATTATGAGGTTGGATTTTTCAAACATATGACCTCAAATGGAGTTTGGGACAAGAGATCCCATCATATTTAGCAAAAATAGGGACCTTGAATTTGTGAGGGATGACCATCCTCAGGATCAAACCCAGCTCTCCAAAATCCAATCCAGGCATTTTTTAGGTTTACATAGCTTTGAGACGATCTTCTAACTGCTTGTACTTGTCATCTACAGGAGGGTATTGTTCATCGAAGTAGTCTTCATCTTCAGGAATATTCTCATAATCCTGGTTATTTATACCTTCATCGCTGACACTTCTACCATCCTCCTCTTGGTTGTCGTCTTCCTCAGAAGAAACATCATCCGCTTAAACCAGTTGAGCATGACCTTTGAATCTTCTCCCCATATTAAGGATGACAGTCGGCTTTCTAGTCTTCTTTTTCTTGGCGAGAAGCGCCATCATCTCTTGTTGCCCTTTGGTCAGATTCAGAAAAGTCTCTTGAAATTGTGCATGCTGAGCTTTGAGATCCTTGATAGTTTGTTCGAGGGCCATCTTATACTGAAATAAATAGTAAATAGATGAGGAAACCTGTATTACAAAACCTGTTTATGAAATGATGCATGATATATGGATGCAATGTTTTCAAGGACCTTAGGAGATTTAAATATTCTAACCGAGAGGAAACAAAAAGAAATATTTTTATTAGTAAGTTCAAAATTACAATTGCCTCTTAGGCTTACAATGAAAACCAAAGGGTCTCAAAGAGACAACAATATGAACTTATAAAACCTAAGACTCAAGTCTCCCACAGATGCTTCCTCTTCGTGTCGATGTATGCATTAAGGCTTTTCTCCTCGTGAAGTTACTTTGTGAGCTCAAACACTTTCTTTTCACTTGCATATAATTGAGTTTCAAAGGTGTATTGTTCTTCCTTGAGTTGAATCCAGGACTTCTGTAATTCTTTGAGGTCAGTGGGCATGTCTGGATGGAGGATAGTGCGAGAAACGTCTCCTTCGAAAACATGCTCTATGATCACCGGTAGAACAGTTGGATATGGCATCATGAGGTTTTGAGGGAGAATTCACACTCATTTAAGGTAGGGCTCCAGAGGGATGGAGCTCTTCTGTCCTAAAGCCTTACTATCAATTTTTCTCACCATGCCTCAAGCATGTATAAATCTCTGACGATAACCTTGAAGATCATTTTCGTAATCGAACATAATACCCTGGATCACTGTGTCATGAGGACCATCTCTTCAAGCATAACCAAATTGACGCAGAGCCAGAGAAGGGTTGTAAGTAATACCTCCCCTAATGCCAAGGAGTGGAACATTAGGGAATTCCCCATAACGGTTAATGATAGTAATATCCTCTTGAGATCGGGAGCACCAATAGATATCTGAATGAGAAAGTGACATTATTCGTTGCGAACCTTGTTCATTCTTCATTATTGATCAGGGAAGGTGCGAAATAAACCACCTGGATTGCAGAGGTATGCAACACATAACAGCCCCTCATTTCCTTATAGTACGAGTGCGAAGAGAATGCAAAATGTCTCCGAGCAAGGTAGGCACAAGGTTACGAGTGAGAAATATTTTGACGGCATTCACATCTATGAGTTAGTTTGGATTAGGGAATAACACCAACCCATAGATTAGCAAAGCCAAGATTTTCTCGAAAGCCTGGTGTGATACGGTGGCAGAACCGACTGTTTAATACTGGTTTGTGTTTTGTGTTTTTTGTTTGCAAAATGTCGCGGTAAGCAAGAGTCGCCACCGGCTTTTATTTCATCCAATCATGGGAAAGGAAAAAGAACAGAAAAAACCTTTTTTCGAGATATTTTTGAGTACGGGGGGTAGATTATAGAAAGGGAAGGTGTTAGCACCCTTTCTATCCGTAGTTATCTACGGGCTCTTAGGAACTTGCTCATTTTTCAAATTGCTTGTGTGTGTTTATCTTGAAAATGTTTTACTTCGTGATAACCCTTGTATCGGTCCTCAAGGGTGTGACGAAGTTTATTTTGAAAATTTTTTTTGAAAGGTGTTTGTGTGAAAAGTTTTTATTGAGCAAGTACTTAAGATTCTACCTACTCGAAAAAGGGATTGTTCGTTCTATTTCCTTTAGACAGTGCCATCCTACTATTAAGGAGTAGGTAGCATCATCGTTGGAGTTGTAAGGGACATTCGAAAGGGGCAAGTACAATCACTAAAGCAATAGTTAGAAAACTTTAGTAGTAACCCTAGAGTCTTAAGATCTTTCCGAGGCAACATTTCTGAGGCAACATTTCCGAGGCAACATTTTGATTTTCTAGACTGGAGGACGACCACTAAAATCTCCTATTCTTAATGATTATTTACCGAAGGCAACCGGAGTGAGGTAAACCCTAGGAGTGAATATGTGCATATGATTTGTTTCAGTTATTTAATCTTTGCACATTAGGTGATCTACCGTTTTAATTTTCCAGACATTCTTGCCATACATTCCTATTAGCCATGCATCTAGACAGTTAAAGATTGCGGGAATTTAAAGTGCGAAAAATAAACCTAGCTATTACAAGGCTTCGGGGAAGGGGATTAATTACATAACCAAAAAATCAGGGATTTAAACATTAAATAAAAACCCTAGATTAACTATTACAAACCATAAACAATTACAAAATAATGGACAAATAATTAACAAGCGCGCGGCAAATTAAATGCGAGGGCGATTGAAATAATTTAAAACCCTAATTTAAGAGAAAAATATTTTTTTGGATTTTATTTGAGAAAATATTTAATTGGAAATTAATTATACCTAATTTCTAATTGTTTTTAAATTATGAAAGAAATTAAATTAACCTAAATTTCTAATTAACCTAATTAATTAAAGAAATAGAAAATATTTTGTACAAAAGGATTTTGCATGTTTTTGGAAAAAAGAAATATAAATTGTAAAATTAAAATCTAGATTCTATTTGATTTTAAATGAAACAAAAATTAAATTCACCTAACTTACTAATTAAATTAAATAATTTATTATTAAAAATGCTTTTTTTTTGTATTTTTGTGATTTATTGATTTTATGATTAATAAAAAAACAATTAATTTTGGTGAAAAATAATTAAACAAAAATAATTAAAACAAAAGAAACAAATAAAGAAAAGAAAAAGAATGGGCCTGTATGCTAGCAAAAAATGGGGGGTGGGAATCTGAATTTCCCAGCCCATTAAGCTCCAAGTCCAGTCAACCACGCTTGAGCCTGTGCCAGCGTTGACTTGAGGAGCACCATGGACCTTCGGGGGAGAGACGTTAGATCTGGCTAGCTAGGCATCCAATGAGCAGGCGTTGAGGGTGTATGATGGTCCCTTGGAGAATTGATATGCTGGATCTGTGAACAGAAAATAAGAAAATATGGAAAACGTTGGGACTTGGGATCGAACCCAGGTCCTCACGCCTAAATCCAATACCACGCTGCCAGCTGAGTTATGCTTGTTAATTGTTAACATAATAAAAACAAAACATAATATAAGGAAAATAAAAGAAGCTGATTCCAAGCGCGCGAAATTCAAACGGGCGAATGGTTGGTTGAAACGGATTGTCTTCTTCCCTGGAACCATCGTCTTAGATTTCTGAACCTTTACCTACAGACGCAAGTCTGTTGCTAAAAACCTGTGTCATTCAAAAATTCCATACAAGCATGATAAATCAATTTTGATGATACCAATCAACTCGTCTTGGTCTCACGAGTATCATGGTATCATTTTCTTGGCCCAATTTTTCCTGTATAATAAAGCCCTAAAAACATCTCAGAAACCCTAACAATGGCAACTATAGATTCCTGCGCGGTAAATGAAATTAAAGGGTACAAGTAGCTTACAAACAAGATGATAAACACAAATATGTGATTAGAATGCGTTTAGGATGCGTAAAACATTGAAATTGAGTTTGACTTTTAGGGCAAACCGTGATGCTTTTGGGGACGATTTCTGGATGCTTTGAGGCTTGCAAATGATGTTGTTAGCTTCCTGGGATGTCCAGGAACGTATTGCTAGCCTTGAAACTCCTTTAGGATGGCTCTAAGATGGATTTTGATCTCACACTTTTGTCCAAATTTTTGAGTTTCCTTCTTGCTGTTTCACGCCTCCAACCCTTCTGCTTATGGTCTAGAATTATTGTGTATATGTAGTAGACTGAATTAGGTTAATAAAATTGGCATGAATCTTTAGAAATAATGGAGATTTGATTTGATTTTCTTCATGTATGATATCTTTCTAAAACAAGCTTCAATCCAATATTTTCCAACCCTAATGAGCCTTGCACGAGTTGATCATCATGCTAGCTGTATATTGACTCCAAATGTGCACAAAATCCCAAGATTTGATTTGTTTTCATTATTTTACCATTTAATTTGATTTATTTTTGATTTAAATGAATAAAAAATCAAAATAAATAATAAAAATAATAAAATAAGAGGTGAATGAGCTCAGGGGTTGTGGGTCCTATTAAAAACATGTTTCAAGCAAGAAAATATGGTCCCCTTTGGAAAAAATGCAAATTTGATCAATGTTGACTTTTGACAATTTTCCAAAAATTGCCAACTTTGACAATGCATAACTCTCTCAATTTTGAGCCTAGGAGGGTGTTCTTGGACTTTTTAGAAAGCTTAGGATGTCCCCTAAACAACCCTTTTGGTTTCATCTCAATTGTATCTTCCATGTTCATGTATGAAGCTTTGACCCAAAAGGTGTTTTTGTTGACTTTTCAAAAGGACCTATAATGTAAAAAATTCATATCTTTTGATGAGTGCATATTTTGAACTTGTGGGATGAATATGAGTTGTAGGTAATTTCATCCTGTTCAAAATTAGATTTGGATGGAAAATTTCTGATAAATCATGTGGAAGTTATGCTTGGTCAAAGTTGGGTTGACTTTTACTAAGAAACCCTAATTTAGCAACTTTTGGGTTTTGATGAATTTGGAGCATTCCTTGAGGAATCATGATCAAACCTTGATAAAATGATGGAAGTCACTTAAAAATGTTGATGTTGACCAAAAATCTTGAGGTTTGACTGTATGTGGTCCATAGTTGACTTTTGACCTAGAATAGTCGATTCTTAAGCATCTGAGCAGTTGACTAGGCAAACTTCTTATGAAAGGCATGAAACTTGACATGTAGAGTCTTGATAACATATTAAGACCATGGAGAGCATTTGAGGCCTTTGTGGTTCTCCCATCTTGATGAAAATAGAAACCCTAATTGGAGGTACACTGCCTCAGGAGAGAGTTTGTCTGGTCAACTCTTGGGCAAGCTTGAGCACATTGAGGATCTCAATGGACATGTATTGAGTAAAATGAGAGGGAAAATTTTAGGGTACAACACTTGGAAACTCATAGAATCCAGAAATAATTGAGCTTTTTCCATCAGAAATTTATCCAGAAAACCTTTGACTCCACTTCTCATTTCCTAATTAGATATAATGTCGGTCCGCTTCAGATGTAAGTGATGTACCCCAAAATTTTCCCTCCCATATTTCTCAATACATGTCAAGTGAGGTCCTCAAATTGCTCAAGGAAGTCCAAGGGTTGACAAGACAAACTCTCTCCCAAGGCAGTCTACCTCAAATTAGGGTTTCTATTTTCATCAAGATGTATGAACCACAAAGGACTCAAATGCTCATCATTATCCTAATATGTCCTCAAGATATCTCATGTCAAGTTTCAAGCCTTACAAAAGAAGTTTGCTCAGTCAATTGCTCAAATGCCTGAAAATCGACTGTGCTAGGTCAAAAGTCAACTGTGGCTCACATACAGTCAAACTTCAAGATTTTTGGTCAACATCCTCATTTTGAAGTATCATTCATCATTTTATCAAGGGTTGATCATGATTCATCAAGGATTGTTCACAATTCATCAAAATCCAAAAGTTGCTAAATTATGGTTTTGCAGGAAAAGTCAACTCAACTTTGACCAAGCATAACTTTCTCATATTTTATCAAAAATGACCCATCTAAAGCTAATTTTGAAGAGGATGCAATTCCCCACAATTCATCTTCAGGTCCCAAGTTCTAAATATGCACTCACAAAAAGATATGAATTTGGAAATTATAGGTCATTTTGAAAAGTCAACAAAAACACCTTTTGGGTCAAAGCTTCATACATGGGAATGGAAGATACAATTGATATGAGACTAAAAGGTTTGCTTAGAGGACATCCTAAGATTTCTAAAAAGTCCAAGAACACCTCTCTAGGGTCAAAATTTAGAGAGTTATGCATTGGCCAAGTTGACCTTTTTTGCAAAATTGCCAAAAGTCAAATATGCTCAAATTTGCATCTTTTTCTAAATGGGCCCAACTTTTTATGCTTGCATCTTATTCCTAACACAGTCCACGAACTATAGGACCCTCCATGCTTTATTTATTCATTTATTTAATTTATTTTGATTTTTATTCATTTAAAATTCAAATAAAATCAAATAAATCCTAATAAATCATATATTGCATTTTAGGGATGATTTTTTTGCATTGAAAGAAGATCTTATATGCTGTCAATTAAAGATCAACTCGTGCAAGGTCAATTTGGTTGGAAAAAGATTGGATTTGAGCAAAATTGGAAAGGAATCATATGCTATGAAAGATCAAATCAAATCTCCATGATGAGCAAGATTGAGGTCGTTTTTGTTGACCTAATAGTTTGTATTACATATACAGAAGGAGACCAAGGCATAAGGGGGTTAGAAGCAGTCGTGCAGAGGTGAAACAAAACTAAAAAAATTTCAAGAAAAGTGGTGATTCAATTTCCACATTAGAGGCCAATTCATACCATTCTCACGAAACCAACAGGTTCTTGGACATCTCCAGAAGGAATTCCAACCATTTGCAAGCTCTCTCACGCCTGGAATTGTAAGACATAGGTATCACGACTTGCTTCCAAATTCAAATTCGGTTTCATTGATTTACTCATCCTATGCATATTTTGATTGTATATTCGTGTTTATCATTAAGTTTGCAAATGATTGGTACCATTTAATTGCATTTCTAACGCCTGTACAGGATGTTGCCATAGCTAGGGTTTTGTGTTCTTGATTAGGGCTTTGCAGGATAGGCAAAATTGGGCGTTGATTCTGGTACCATGAGACTCGTGAGGATGAAACGAGTTGATTGGTACCATCCATGGCCATTTATCTTGAGCACACACGATTTTTGAAATACACAGGGATATACCTACAGTAAGTGTCTGTAGGTAAAAGCATACCATCTAAAACGACGGTTTGGGAGGAAGACGACGATGCGTGTCATCCCCTGGTTGGGTGATTTGAATTTGGTGCGTTTTGAATTTCAGTGTTTTGTTTTTATTATATTATAATTGATTTCCATTATATATTCAAACAAACCAATTGGCTCAGTTGGTAAGCGTGCAGGGGAAAAGTGCAAAGGGCTTGGGTTTGATTCCCAGGTCCCAACCTTTATTCCTAATATTTTTTAACAGATAATCCAACGCTTTGCAATTCAAGAGGCTCACTGTGTACCATCAGGATCTGGCCCTCCAATTCATCAATGCCCCAGATCAACATACCACCATGGGAGGACTACCATGCGCCTCAGTCAAGCGTGCACACTGGATTAGGGCGAAGTCAAACAGGCCTTAGCCATTTGGGCCCAGGAATTTATACTCCAACCCCCCTCAATTACTGAATAGCATCAGACCCATTAGTAATCCTTTTTTATATTTCTTTTCTTTATCATTTTTTTTATTCTTTTAATTTCCTTTATTTATTTAATTTACAAATTAATTTTTTTTTCACTAAAAAACATAAAATCAACAACTCACCAAAATTAGGATTAGTCTTTTTTTTTATTAGTATCAAAATTAATTTAATTTAGGTTTAATTTAGAGAAGTTGTAATTTATTTTCATAAATAAAAATTAAAAATAGAAATTAGGTTAACTTTTAATTTTATTTTTCTCTTTCTATCAATAAATAAATAGGTTTAGAATAAAATTAATTTATTTTTCTTAGATTAAAATTAATTAGAATTAGGCCTTTTTTTTAATGTGATAATTTCTCTATTTTCTTGAATAACAGAAGATGACCAAAACTTTTTTTTACTACTAATCGCAATTAGGTTTAGGCAAGGGTCAAAACCCTAGTTGTCTCGTTTTCGATTTATCGCGCGCGTACTATTATTTATACGATATTGTTGTAACTGTTGATGGTTTGTAATAGTTCAATCTAGGGCTTTTCATTTATCACTTTTTCTCAGGTTTTTGGCTATGTAATTAATCCCCTCCCAGAAGCCTTGTAATAACGTAGATTTACCTTCTCACATTTTAATTCTCGCAAATATTTAACTGTTTAGATGAATGCTAATAGGATTGTATGACAAGAATGCGTGACGAATTAATCCAGTTAGAAAACCCTAATGTGCAAAGATTAAATAATTGAAAATAGATCACTCGCACATATCACTCTTAGGGTATACCCTCACTTCGGTTGCCTTCGGTAAACGATCGTTAAGCATATGGTACCTTTGTGGTTACCCTCCTGTCTAAAAAAGATCAAACGTCCCATTCGAGTGTTGCCTCAGAAATGTTGCCTCCGAAATGTTGCCTCGAATATGATCTTAAGACTCTAGGGTTATTACTAAGGTGTCCTAATATTGCTTTAGTGATCGTATGTCTCTTTCGAATTGACCCTTACAAAATCCAACGACGGTGCTACCTATTTCTCAATAGTAGGATAAGCGATGTCTAAAGGAAATGAGAATAGAAACAATATTTTTTCGAGTAGGTAGATGCTAGTAGGTACTTGCTCAAATAAAAGCTTTTTCACACTTACACATTTCAAAACAACTTTCAAAACAACTTCGTCAGACATTTGAGGACTAATAAAAGGGTTATCACGAAGTCAAACTTTTCAAAAACAAAGCACAAACACAAGCAATTTTAAAAGATGAGAAAGTACCTAAGAGCCCATGGAAAACCATGGATAGAAAGGGTACTAACACCTTCCCTTTCTATAATCTACCCCCCATACTCAGAATATCTCAAAAAAGGATTTTTTTCTGTACCTTTTTCCTTTCTGATTGGATGAAATAAAAGTCGGTGGCGACTCTTGCTTACCGCAACATTTTGCAATCACAAACGCAAAATGCAAACCAGCATTTCAAACCATCGGTCCTGCCACCGTATCACAGAACTGGAGACTCTGCTGGGGAATTAATAAGTGGGGTATACCTTAGGATCTAGTTCATCATAATTGCTTCTCTTGATTGCTTTGTTTTCTTTACTTTTAAGGGTTTTGTTTGGGGTTACTATAGATCCTAACCCGGATCTGGGGACACCTTTTAGGTAAGTAGAAATAGACTGTGAGGGAACTGTACGGCATAGACCGGTACAGTTGAAGCAGTAGCTACATTGATGTGGCACATTGGTTGGTACCGGTATCCCTTGTGGAGAAACGAGGAGAATACGGGGCCGCCGCGTGGTGTCATTAAGCATCAACTGACCTTAGAACCTTTAAATCGACCAACTTGGCCATTAGAAAGTAGTGAGATAGCCGACCTCGGTGTAAAGCTGGGAACTGGTTGATACTCGATGCTACACTCATTGAGACCATACTCTCGAGATAGTTCCGGCTGCAAGAAAAGATTGCGTGAGCTGAAACCATGACCGATGGAGGATGGTCAATGATATTGAGATCCTCTAGAACCCGGTTACTTTTTTCTAGGATAGGTTGAAACCAACTTAACTTCAAGAGGGTACTACCTTTGATCTCATGCAAGCGTTAAACCTAAGGGCTTTGTGTGATTTGACTGTGTTTGAAATACTTGTGTTTGCTATACCTGTGGTTTATTATGACATCATGCATCATAACATGGCATTCATACTTCATTATACTAAACATTTCAAAGACCAAGGGAATTTATCTTTGTTCTATTTTGCAGATTATGGCTGTCGTGCGCAGAAATACCATCCGAGTCAACTTTGTGAAAATACCTGCCCAACTTAAAGAGCTAGCCTCGAGAATTTCTGAGACTTCTATGTTCATTAAGAGACACGGTCAACTTCTCAGCCTGGTCACTTCAAATCTTGATGAGCAGATGATGAGTGTACTTTTCCAGTTCTTAGATCTTGTGCATCATTGCTTCACCTTTCCAGATTACCAGCTGGTTCCCACCTTGGAAGAGTTCTCTCACCTATTGGGCATATTCATTCTTGAACAGGTACCCTTCACAGGTATGGAAGAAGTTCCTAGACCAGAAGACATTGCCTCAGCTCTACATTTGAAACGGGCTGATGTAGTATCTAATTAGGAAACACAAAGCAAGGTCGAAGGTTCTCTAGCCAAATTTATGATAGACCAGGCTCAGCTATTCTGGGATAATTTGGATTTTCAGGCTTTTGAAAATATCTTGGCTCTCCTTATCTATGGTTTGGTTCTCTTCCTGAATCCGAATTCCTTTGTAGATGTGAATGCTGTCAAGATTTTCCTTTCTTGCAACCCAATGCCTACCTTGCTTGGAGATATCTTGCATGCCCTCTATACTCGTATCGTGAGGAGAAGAGGGACTCTTATGTGTTGCATGTCGTTGCTGTCGAGGTGGTTTATTTCTCACCTCCCTAAGTTTGTGCTGAAGAACGAAGAAGGTTTGGGTTGGTCCTACAGAATAATGTCACTTGCTCATACAAATATTCTTTGGTGTTCCCGGGCTATGGAAGACACTGCTTTTATTGACCATTGTGGGGGATACCCTAATGTCCCGTTGCTTGGAATCAGAGGGGGTATAACTTACAATCCTTGTCTAGCTTTGCGAAAATTTGGTCGTGCTCGGAGAGATGGTCCCCATGAGCTACTTCTTGAGGACATTGTATTTGACTACAAGGAGGACGTTAAGGAGCACCGCCGGAGGTTTATACGAGCTTGGGGCATGGTGAACATATCTGACCCCCAAGAGTTGGGACCAAAGACTTCCCTTCCTATGTAGCCTTACCTCCAATGGGTCCGAGCTCGTGCCCTGAAGCTTGGGATGCCCTATGAAGCCGTGTTACCAGTGATTGTGGATCTCGTTAATGAAGAAGGCATTCCTTACACGGTTCTCTATCCTTACATGCCCACTGATCCTGGGGAGTTACAGTGGTCTTGGATTCAGCTGAAGAATGAGCGGGATACTTACCGGGAAAAGTACCATGAACAAGAAAGGAAGATTTTGAAGCTCACCAGGCAGCTCAAGGAGGAAAGAGTGATCAATGACTACATTAGCACAAAGAGGAAGCGTCCATGGGACTTTTGATTTTGCTTTTCTAGTTTTAGATTTGCTTTTATTTACTTCTTTGTAACGCCTTAAGGGCATTGTTGAACATCTCAAGTTAATCTAATAAAGTTTGTTTATTTTTGGTTTGCAAATTTAAATCTCCCAAAGTCTTTGAAATCATTACATGCGCATCCCATTATCATGCACGTCATTACAGGTACCCTTAAAGGTTTCTCATCTTCTTCGCTGTTTATTTCAGCAGAAATGTCTTCCGATCAAGCCATCAAAGATCTTCAGGCACAGAACGCCCAATTCCAACAGATGTTCATAAGTCTGGCTAAAGGGCAGGAGGATTTGAAGACCCTTATTCTAAAAGAGAAGAAGAAGAAGAAGAAGAAGAAGAAGGTCGGGATTCTAAACATGGGTAGAAGATTCGGAGAAAGGTTGAGACAACCAGCTGATCTGACCTCCTCATCCAAGGACGGGGAGAATCAAGAGAGGGTAAAGGACCTAAGTCTAGCAGTTTCTGATAATGATACGGATTACGAGGATGAGCAATATCCTTCTGCCGAGGATAGGTACAAGCAGCTAGAAGACCGTCTAAGTGCTATGGAGATTCAGAAAATCCCTGGTTTGGACTTCGGAGAATTGGGACTGGTATCGGGAGTGGTCATCCCTCATAAGTTCAAAGCTCTGGTTTTCGCCAAGTACGATGGAGTATCCTGCCCAAAACTCCATCTTCGATCGTATGTCAGAAAGATTCAACCCCACACTGCTGATAGAAATTTGTGGGTGCACTTATTTCAAGATAGTCTGTCAGGGACTCAACTTGAATGGTTTTATCAGTTGGAAGGAGCCAGTGTCTGAAACTGGGAAGATCTTGCTGCTGCTTCCTACAAGCAGTATCAGTACAACGCCGACCTTGCTCCCAGTCGTACTCAGCTCCAGGGTGTGTCCATGGGTGCAGGTGAAGGTTTTAAGGATTATGCTCAAAAGTGGAGAGACTTAGCTGGAAGAGTCCAACCCCCTTTGTCTGATAGGGAGTTGGTTGACATGTTTCTAGGGACGCTATCTGGTCCATTTTTCAATCACTTGATCGGCAGTTCGTCATCTGGTTTCACTGAGTTGATTTTGACTGGAGAGAGAGTAGAAGTTGGCATTCGAAGTGGTAAAATACAGAAGGATGTTTCGTCAAGTTAGGCAAAGAAGCCTTTCATCGGTAAGAAAGAAGTTAGTGCAGTCTATGGCCCGAGGGGCCAAAACAGATCTGAACACCGTCAAACGATAAATGTTGTAGGGACACCAAGACCCGCAGTTGCTCCACAATGCAACAATCAACAATGGGTGGAAAGACCACAACGGCAGTTTACCCGCATCAATATGACTTTGGCTGAAGTTCTACCTCATCTGTTAAAATCCAACTTGGAAACCTTGAAAGAGGCTCCCAAGAATCCAAACACTACTTCTCCCAGATATAATCCCAACGCGCGGTGCGCCTACCATTCGGAGAGCCCAGGCCATGATACAAACGATTGCTAGGCTCTGAGGAATAAAGTGCAAGATTTGTTGGAAGCTAAAGAGATTGAGTTTAATGCTCCGGAAAAGCCAAACATTATAACTTCTCCTATGCCCAAACATGGTCGTGGAGTCAATGCTGTGAACACCGATTCGTTTGTGACTTCTGTAGAAGAAATTTCTACTCCTTTGATGACGGTTAAGAAGAATTTATTGTTGGCCAGTTTATTTCCGGGTTGTGGTGAAGGTTGCCACATGTGTTCAATTCTGCCTTCCGGTTGCTGTTTATTGAAGTCAGGTGTTCAGCGCCTGATGGATAATAAAGAAATTTTGTTTGAGAAGACTATGATTCCGTTTGTTCCAAATGAAGACGTTGCCATTATAACCATTTCTGCCAATCCTTCAAAGGTTTCCTCGAGAAAACCTGTTAGGGTTACACCTGTTCCAAGATTTGCTCCGTTAATAATCACCGCTCTGGGTCCCATCCCATATACCTCAGATAAGGCTATCCCATGGAATTACGATGCTGATGTATATTACCATGGGGTTAAGCAAGATCCGAGGACTAAAGAAGCTGATACTGATATCATTAATATTGTCGAGACCAGTAAGGTCACCAAAAGTGGAAGACTCTTTTCTCCCGAGATTTCCCCTCTGACTGTCCATAAACCTATTGTCATTCCGTTTTCTAGTGCATCAACTACTATCCCAGTTCCTACTCCAGTTATCACCCCTGTCGCCGAGCCATCTAGGACTCGGGGCAAAGAAATCATAGGTGAGTCTGCCCGGACGGAGGCACCTAAGAAAACCATTGTAGAAACCTCTAAGCAAGAAATAGAGGAAATTTTGAAAATTATCAAGAAGAGCGACTACAACGTAGTCGAGCAGCTGGGGAAGATCCCATCAAAGATATCCATGTTGTCCTTATTGTTATATTCTGAAGCCCATGCGAAGGCTTTGATTGCGTTTCTCAAGACTGCGCATGTGCCGCAAGAAACTTCTGCAGATCAGTTCAAAGATTGTGTGGCTAGCCTGACTGCTGACAATGGGTTAGGGTTTTCAGATGCGGATCTGACTACTAAGGGGAGAAATCATGATGATGCTCCGCATGTCTCGATCGAGTGCAGGGGCACCACTATGGCCCATGTGCTAGTAGATACCGGGTCTTCATTGAATGTTCTACTGAAGAAAGCGTTAGACCGTCTGGATTGTGAAGGTTTGATTCTAAAGCCGAATAACATTGTGGTAAGGGCTTTTGATGTGTCAAAAAGAATGGTGCACGGGGAGGTGGACATCCCTGTCAAGGTGGGTTCTCAGACCTTTGGGTCCACTTTCTACGTAATGGATATAAGACCATCATATTCTTGCTTGTTGGGTCGTCCTTGGATCCATAGGGCTGGGGCAGTGACTTCCACACTCCATCAAATGCTGAAGTATCCGGTGAAGGGGAAGATTGTCACGGTGCGAGATGAAGAGGAATATATGGTGAGTCATCTCAATTCCTTCCACTACATGGAGATGGACGGGGAATTCATAGAAATTTCTTGTCAGAACTTCCAAGAGGTCCCTCAGACTTTGGCGTCAACTAAAATTACTACCGGTAAACCACCATTGAAGATGGCTTCTCTCAAAGACGCCAGGGATGTAATTGAGGAAGATGGGTGTACCAATTGGGGTCAACTCCATGATTTCACTCACAAAACTGACAAATTTGGTTTGGGCTTTACTATAGGGGCTCAAAGGGATGTTAGGCGCGCACAGATTGGAAGACCTCCTCTACACATCAGCAACCGGGGAGTTAATGCAATTGAGGACAATGAAGAAGATTCAGACATCGACAGTTGGATCTACCCAACAACCAATGGTGGACTGAAAAACTGGACGACAAAGGACTTCATACCTGTTTCTTTTATTCCACAGTAATTGACTTTTGTTTTAAGATTTGTAATAAACAGTTTGAAACTTTATGGCCCGGTGCCTTACCCGAGGCACCTTGGTTTTGCTTGTGAGGTCTTGTTACTTGTCATTTTCATATATCATTAATAAAACATTGGACGTTTCTTGCATTACAAATTTTGCGCTCCTTGTTTTGCTTTTCTATTTTCACTATATCAAAACAGCTATTCTCTTACACACACTCACGTATCATAATGCAGATCTATATCCACTCTGGATCCCATTGATAACAACTCTGTTACTGCCAGTTATGACTTCAAAAATCCGATCAACCAAGCCGAGGACGAAGGTGAGGACGATTGTAAGGTGCCTGGAGAACTTGCTAGACTATTATAGCAGGAAGAAAGGGCCATACAGCCTCATGAAGAGCCAGTTGAGTCAGTGAATTTGGGTATAGAGGAAGATAGGAAAGAGGTTAAGATAGGTGCGAATCTGAAACCTAGTGTCAAACAACGGTTAATACAAATGCTACGCGACTATGTTAAGATCTTCGCCTGGTCCTATGAAGACATGCCTGGTTTGGACACTGATATTGTCGTACATCAACTGCCAACTAAAGAAGACTGCCTTCCGGTAAAGCACAAGGTCCGCCGTATGTGCCCTGAGATGTCAGAGAAAATCAAGGCAGAGGTCATGAAACAGTTCAACGCAGGGTTCTTAGCTGTCACTTCTTATCCACAGTGGGTTGCCAACGTCGTTCCGGTACCTAAGAAGGACGGTAAGGTACGGGTGTGTGTGAACTACAAAGACCTGAACAGGGCAATCCCCAAGCATGACTTCCTGCTCCCTCACATTGATGTTCTAGTCGACAACACCGCGCAACATAAGATCTTCTCTTTCATGGACGGTTTTTCTGGCTACAACCAGATCAAGATGGCTGCCGAGGACATGGAGAAGACAACTTTCGTTACACATTAGGGAACCTTCTGTTACAAGGTAATTCCTTTTGGGTTAAAGAATGCTGGGGAAACTTATCAGCGCGCCATGGTCGCTTTGTTCCATGATATGATTCACCATGAGATCGAGGTTTATGTTGATGACATGATAGCCAGGTCCCAGACTGAGGAAAAACACCTTGATCATCTCCAGAAACTGTTTGACAGGTTGAAGACGTACAAGCTGAGGTTGAATCCAAATAAGTGTACCTTCGGGGTAAGGTCTGGTAAGCTTCTGGGTTTTGTTGTCAGTGACAAAGGTATTCAGGTGGACCCTGCAAAGATAAAAGCCATACAAGAGATGCCGGTTCCCCGCATAGAAAAGGAAGTTAGAGGTTTCTTGGGACGTTTGAATTACATCGCCAGGTTCATTTCACATCTGACCGCTACTTGTGAGCCAATCTTCAAGCTGCTGAAGAAAGATCAAGTGGTAAAGTGGAATGATGAATGTCAGACCGCTTTCGAAAGAATCAAGGAATACCTTTAAGAACCACCAATTTTGATGCCTCCAGTTGAAGGAAGAACTTTGATTTTATACTTGATAGTGCTAAATAGTTCAATGGAATGTGTGTTGGGGCAGCATGACGAGTCTGGCCGAAAAAAGCACGCCATTTATTACCTTAGCAAAAAGTTTACCGACTGTGAGACCCGATACTCATTGCTCAAGAAAACTTGTTGCGCTTTGGCATGGGCTGCTCGCCGGCTAAGACAGTATATGCTGACTCACACCACTTTGTTGATATCAAAGATGGATCCGATCAAGTATATTTTTGAGAAGCCCGCTCTCTCCAGAAGGATAGCAAGATGGCAGATGATCTTAACCGAGTACGACATCTAATACACAACCCAAAAAGAAATCAAAGGGAGTGTATTGGCGGATCATTTGGCGCATCAGGCCGTGGATGACTACCAGTCCATGAATTTCGAGTTCCCGGATGAGAATATCATGTTGGTAACCGACTGCGAAGAACCTGGACCGAATGAAGGACCCGAGGAGGGATCCCGATGGTCTATGTATTTTAATGGAGCCTCGAACACATTGGGAAATGGAATTGGCGCTGTAATCATATCTCTTAAGGGATGTCATACTCCGTTCACCGCCCGATTATGTTTTAACTGCACCAACAATATGGCGGAGTATGAAGCGTGCATCATGGGTCTTCGAGCTTCTATGGACCTGAGGATAAAGTTCTTGAGTGTATTCGGAGATTCCGCTCTGGTGATAAGTCAGATCAAAGGCGAGTGGGATACGAAGCACCCGAATCTTATTCCTTACAAAGAGTATGTACTGACATTGCTCCCACACTTCAAAGAGATAACCTTTGAACATTTCCCACGAGAGGAGAACCAGTTAGCGGACACGCTAGCTACCATGTCTTCTATGTTCAAAGTCAGGTGGGACAATGAAGCTCCCCATATTACCGTTGAGAGGTTGGACGAACCCGCGCATTGCTGTGACATTGAGACTGAAGAGGTAGCAGATAAACCCTGGTTTCACGATGTACAAAGGTATCTTGAGGCTCAAGAATACCCCGAGGGGGCATCTGTTAATGATAAGAAGTTTCTGAGAAGATTCGCTGCGAAGCTCTTCATCAATAATGGGATCCTCTATAAGCGTAACCATGATTCAACCTTACTGCGGTGTGTAGACAAAAGCGAGGCAGAAAAGATCATGGCAGACTTACATGAAGGTACCTTCGGAACTCATTCTAGTGGACATACCATGGCGAAGAAAATCCTACGGGCAGAATATTACTGGTCCACTATGGAAGCCGACAGTTATCAGCACTCTCGGACCTGTCATAAGTGCCAAGTCTATGTTGATAAGATGCATATACCTCCAGTTCCTCTGAATGTGTTGACAGCCCCTTGGCCCTTTGCAATGTGGGGCATCGACATGATTGGCGAGATCAGACCTACTGCATCTAACGGACATCGTTTCATTCTGGTAGCAATTGATTATTTCACAAAGTGGGTGGAGGAAGCTTCCTTTGCTACAGTAACCAAAAACGTCGTGGCGCGGTTTATCTGACACAATCTAATCGGTCGATATGGTGTACCAGAAAGGATTATCACTGACAATGGTATAAATCTCAACAATACGATGATCACTGAGCTCTGCAAACAGTTCAAGATTCAGCATAATAACTCTTCTTCCTACCGGCCGAAGATGGATGGGGCTGTTGAAGCGGCTAATAAGAACATCAAGAAGATTATACAGAAAATGACGGTGACGTACAAAGACTGACACGAGATGTTACCATTCGCTCTTCATGGGTACCGTACCTCAGCACGGACATCGACAGGGGCAACACCTTACTCTTTGGTGTATGGTATAGAGGCAGTCCTACCCATCGAAGTCCAGATACCCTCTCTCAGGATTATGAAGGATGCGGGTTTGAACAAAGACGACTGGATCCAAACCCGACTTGATCAACTGAACCTAATCAACGAAAAAAGACTTACTACTATCTGTCATGGTCAGATGTATCAAAAGCGAATGATCAAGGCCTTTAACAAGAAAGTCAGGCGTCAGGAGTATCAAGTCGGGGATCTAGTGATCAAACTCATTATACTGCCCCAAGGTGATCCCAGGGGCAAATGGACCCCTACTTACGAAGGGCCATTTGTGGTTAAGAACATTTTCTCGGGAGGAGCTATGATTTTAACCACCATGGATGGTGACGACCTTCCTCACCCTGTCAATGCAGACATAGTGAAAAGATACTACACATAATCAAAGACCCGCTAGGTTAACCGACCTAGGAAAAAATAAGGGCTTCCCGACAAACCAAAAGGGTTCGGGCAAAAGTAAGGGATGAAAATGAAAAATATGTACACCCGGCAAGTCGAAAACCTGAAAGGGCGACTTGGGCAAAAAAGGGTATCCTGGTGGGCCGAAAACCCGAAAGGGAGGTCCAGGCAAAAATTAGGGATCAAAGCGTAACACTATGTCTCATTGGATCACCTCGCAGCCAGACTTTGGTATCAACTATCAAGCTCGGACGACACCAATCAATCTGATTAACCTTTGACCAAGTAGCAAAGTGATAAGACGTTTGAAGATATAAGGGCAATAGTAGAGTTGAAACCCAATGGGATTGTTTCGCATAGCTGTTTTTCTTTCTGTTACACGAATTGTAATTTCTATCTTTCGGCAGCGTTCTCTTACTAGGATGTTAGCCTCTTTGTACAAAAACGCCTATTACAGGCCAATTTCAAAATCAATACAATTCATTTTCACAAGCAATTTCAAATTGGTTTTCTGTTTCTGTTTTATTTTGCTAGAACGTCCAATGGTTCATTTTTGATATATGCATGTGAAAATAATTGCTGTTCATAAACATTTACATAAAAAAACAAAAGACAATTACTCGTAATTCTAGGAACAGGGACAAACAAGAAGTTTCCAAGCCTTACACTACTCTGCCCATTAGGAATAGGGATAGAGCCAGCTGAGAGTATGAGAAGTGGTACATACACTCCCCACAGAGTAAGAAGTATCCTAAGACAGTGGTGTTAGCTTTTCCGAACAGGACATAACTCTCCCCAGCTGAGGTTCAACAATCGCAAGTGAGTCGGCAAAGTTTTCTCTAAGCAGAGTTTTTTTATCACCAACAACAGAAGTTCATCCCCAGCTGATTTATTCCTCCAAGTCGGCAGATCTATCAACAGAGTATCTCCTCTCCAACAGAGTTATTCCTTGCAGAGTTATCCTTAGACAGAGTCTCGTCGGCAGAATATTTACCATCCAAGGGGCACATCCCCAGCACGGTCATGTTTGTTCGCCATCCCCAACAGAGGTGGAGGAACTATGATTTTCATAGCAATTAGGGATTTATTTTCCCAGATTCAGATTATCACGTCAGCATTTCATGTTCATACATCATGACATGAGTATACATCGCATATAACATAGTCTCATTTATTTTGAGAACGTCATTATACAATGCATCTCATGCATTGCATATAACTAACCCTGTATTTCTTTCAGGAAAGACATTATTATCAACAATTTCCAGCAAGTCCATGATCAACACTCAAAGCTAAACAGAGTAATCATCGGCAAAAAATGCAACCTCATCCAGATTCCTTCCCACATCCCTACTACCCAGGCTTTCATATCTAAGTAACCCTACTATCCAGGTTCCTTCTCACAGCCCTACTACCCAGGCTTTCATATCGAAGTAACCCTACTATCTAGATTTCTTCTCTCAGCCCTACTATCCAGGCTTTTATATCGAAGTAACCCTACTATCCAGGTTCCTTCTCACAGCCCTACTATCCAGGATTTCATATCGAAGTAACCCTACTATCCAGGTTCCTTCTCTCAGCTCTACTATCCAGGCTTTCATATCGAAGTAACCCTACTATCCAGGTTCCTTCTCACAGCCCTACTATCCAGGCTTTCATATCGAAGTAACCCTATTATCCAGGTTCCTTCTTATAGCCCTACTATCCAGGCTTTCATCTCGAAGTAACCCTACTATCCAAGTTCCTTCTCACAGCCCTACTATCCAGGCTTTCATCTCGAAGTAACCCTACTATCCAGGTTCCTTCTCACAGCACTACTATCCAGGCTTTCATCTCGAAGTAACCCTAGTATCCAGGTTCCTTCTCACAGCCCTATTATCGAGGCTTTCATCTCGAAGTAACCCTACTATCCAGGTTCCTTCTCACAACCCTACTATCCAGGATTTCATCTCAAAGTAACCCTACTATCCAGGTTCCTTCTCATAACCTTACTATCCGGGTTCCTCCTTTCGTATCCCTAGACAACAGTCCACAACACTGTAAGACCGGGACCCGATCAAACACCATTGATTTCACATTTCCCCAGTAAGTCGCGGTGCAACATATACCCTGACCAAACACGCAGTTTGCTTCCGCTTCCCAAACCGGAGTTATTCCCCAGTAGAGTAACGGACAACTGAAGCTTCTAAAACTCTATTCCTCTTAAGACAGATACCAGTGTTCCCCAGCGAAGTCTACCTCAACAACAGGTATACGGGTTCTCGTAAAGGGATCTCTTATGAAATCAACACCTCTCAGGATGGCATCTTCAAGCCCATCTCCGACAATTCTCTATTATCGACCTCCGAATGGCATCTGTAAGCCCATTCCCGATATCATAAGTCAAGTATCACTTCATGCGAGTGCAAATTTCTGGGCACTCTAGTGTTCAATCATCTTCCACCTTTAGATCACGAAAGGCAGACACGCCAATCTACATCCTCAAGTTTAAGAAGATTGAACGGGGGCATCTGTTGTACCCCAAAATTTTCCCTCCCATATTTCTCAATACATGTCAAATGAGGTCCTCAAATTGCTCAAGGAAGTCCAAGGGTTGACCAGACAAACTCTCTCCTAAGGCAGTCTACCTCAAATTAGGGTTTCTATTTTCATCAAGATGTGTGAACCACCAAAAACTAAAATTCTCATCATTGTCCTAATATGTCCTAAAGATCATCCATGTTAAGTTTCAAGCCTTGCAGAAGAAGTTTGCTCAAATTGCTCAAATGCTTGAAAATCGACTGTGCTAGGTCAAAAGTCAATTGTGGCTCACATACAGTCAAACTTCAAGATTTTTGGTTAACATCCTTATTTTAAAGTATCATTCATCATTTGATCAAGGGTTGATCATGATTCATCAAGGATTTCTCACAATTCATCAAAACCCAAAAGTTGCAAAATTAGGGTTTTGTAGAAAAAGTCAACTCAACTTTGACCAAGCATAACTTTCTCATATTTTATCAAAAATGACCCATCCAAAGCTCATTTTGAAGATGATGCAATTCCCTACAATTCATCTTCAGGTCCCAAGTTCTAAATATACACTCACAAAAAGATATGAATTTGGACATTATAGGTCATTTTGAAAAGTCAACAAAAACACCTTTTGGGTCAAAGCTTCATACATGAGCATGGAAGCTCCAAATGAGATGAGACCAAAAGGGTTGATTATAGTACATCCTAAGCTTTCTAAAAAGTCCCATAACACCTCTCTAGGGTCAAAATTGAGAGATTTATGCATTGGACAAGTTGACCTTTTTTGCAAAATTGCCAAAAGTCAAATATGCTCAAATTTGCATCTTTTGCTAAATGGGCCCAACTTTTTATGCTTGCATCTCATTCCTAACATAGTGCACGACCTATGGGACCCTCCATGCTTTATTTATTAATTTATTTAATTTATTTTGATTTTTATTCATTTAAAATTCAAATAAAATCAAATAAATCCTAATAAATCATATATTGCATTTTAGGGATGATTTTTTGCATTGAAAGAAGATCTTATATGCTGTCAATTGAAGATCAACTCGTGCAAGGTCAATTTATTTAGAAAAAGATTGGATTTGAGAAAAATTGGAAAGGAATCATATGCTATGAAAGATCAAATTAAATATCCATGATGAGCAAGATTGAGGTCGTTTTTGTTGACCGAATAGTTTGTATTACATATACAGAAGGAGACCGAGGCATAAGGGGTTAGAAGGAATCATGCAGAGGTGAAACAAAACTAAAAAAATTTCAAGAAAAGTGGTGATTCAATTTCCACATTAGAGGCCAATTCATACCATTCTCACGAAACCAACAGGTTCTTGGACATCTCCAGAAGGAATTCCAACCATTTGCAAGCTCTCTCACGCCTGGAATTGTAAGACATAGGTATCACGACTTGCTTTCAAATTCAAATTCAATTTCATTGATTTAATCATCCTATGCATATTTTGATTGTATATTCGTGTTTATCATTAAGTTTGCAAACGATTGGTACCATTTAATTGTATTTCTAATGCTTGTACAGGATGTTGCCATAGCTAGGGTTTTGTGTTCTTGATTAGGGCTTTGCAGGATAGGCAAAATTGGGCGTTGATTCTGGTACCATGAGACTCGTGAGGATGAAACGAGTTGATTGGTACCAGCCATGGCCATTTATCTTGAGCACACACGATTTTTGAAATACACAGGGATATACCTACAATAAGTGTCTGTAGGTAAAAGCTTGCCACCTAAAACGACGGTTTGGGAGGAAGACAACGATGCGTGTCATCCCCTGGTTGGGTGATTTGAATTTGGCGCGTTTTGAATTTCATTGTTTTGTTTTTATTATATTATAATTGATTTCCATTATATATTCAAACAAACCAATTGGCTCAGTTGGTAAGCGTGCAGGGGAAAAGGTCAAAGGGCCTGGGTTCGATTCCCAGGTCCCAACCTTCATTACTAATATTTTTTAATAGATAATCCAATGCTTTGCAATTCAAGAGGCTCACCGCGTACCATCAGGACCTGGCCCTTCAATTCATCAATGCCCCAGATCAACATACCACCATGTGAGGACCACCATGCGCCTCAGTCAAGCGTGCACACTGGATTAGGGTGAAGTCAAACAGGCCTTAGCCATTTGGGCCCAGGAATTTATTCTCCAACCCCCCTCAATTACTGAATAGCATCAGGCCCATTAGTAATCCTTTTTTATATTTCTTTTCTTTATCATTTTTTTTATTCTTTTAGTTTCCTTTATTTATTTAATTTACAAATTAATTTATTTATTTTCACAAAAAAACACATAAAATCAACAACTCACCAAAATTGGGATTAGTCTTTTTTTTATTATTATCAAAATTAATTTAATTTAGGTTTAATTTAGAGAAGTTGTAATTTATTTTCATAAATAAAAATAAAAAATAGAAATTAGGTTAACTTTTAATTTTATTTTTCTCTTTCTATCAATAAATAAATAGGTTTATAATAAAATTAATTTATTTTTCTTAGATTAAAATTAATTAGAATTAGGCCTTTTTTTTAATGTGATAATTTCTCTATTTTCTTGAATAACAGAACATGACCAAAACTTTTTTTTACTACTAATCACAATTAGGTTTAGGCAAGGGTCAAAACCCTAGTTGTCTCGTTTTCGATTTATCGCACGCGTACTATTATTTATACGATATTGTTGTAATTGTTCATGGCTTGTAATAGTTCAATCTAGGGCTTTTCATTTATCGCTTTTTCCCGGGTTTTTGGCTATGTAATTAATCCCCTCCCCGAAGCCTTGTAATAGCGTAGATTTACCTTCTCGCATTTAATTCTCGCAAATATTTAACTGTTTAGATGAATGCTAATAGGATTGTATGACAAGAATGCATGACAAATTAATCCAGTTAGAAAACCCTAATGTGCAAAGATTAAATAATTGAAAATAGATCACTCGCACATATCACTCTTAGGGTATACCCTCACTTAGGTTGCCTTCGGTAAACGATCATTAAGCATAGGGTGTCTTAGTGGTTTCCCTCCTGTCTAAAAAAGATCGAACGCCATATTCGAATGTTGCCTCAGAAATGTTGCTTCGCAAATGTTGCCTCGAAAATGTTTCCTCGAATATGATCTTAAGACTCTAGGGTTATTAATAAGGTGTCCTAATATTGCTTTAGTGATCGTATGTCCCTTTCGAATTGACCCTTACAAAATCCAACGACAGTGCTACCTATTTCTCAATAGTAGGATAAGTGTTGTCTAAAGGAAACGAGAATAGAAACAATCTTTTTTCGAGTAGGTAGATGCTAGTAGGTACTTGCTCAAATCAAAGCTTTTTCACACTTACACATTTCAAAACAACTTTCAAAACAACTTCATCACACCTTTGAGGAATGATACAAGGGTTATCATGAAGTCAAACTTTTCAAAAACAAAGCACAAACACAAGCAATTTTAAAAGATGAGCAAGTACCTAAGAGCCCATGGAAAACCATGGATAGAAAGGGCGCTAACACCTTCCCTTTCTATAATCTACCCCCCGTACTCAGAATATCTCGAAAAAGGATTTTTTCTGTACTTTTTTCCTTTCCGGTTGGATGAAATAAAAGTCGATGGCGACTCTTGCTTACCGCGACATTTTGCGAGCATAAACGTAAAACGCAAACCAGCATTTCAAACTGCCAGTTCTGCCACCGTACACAGTAAGGCTGCTATAATATCTTTAGGTCTCGGAGCTTCCTCTAAATCGGTGAAGGGTGTTTGATCAAGAACAGTACCCCCAGTAATTGAGAGAACTCCTCCATTGTGGGTACCAACTGATAATCTGGAAATGTGAAACAGTGATGTGCAGGGTCAAAGAACTGGAATAGAACAATCATCATGTCTTCGTCAAAACCTGGGGTAACCAAACTGAGTAGTCAACCATGCCTTTTGATGAATTGAGAACTTTCGGGAACCCTTGAGACTAACTTCTTAAGCTGAGGAGGCACCCTTACAAAGTTGATCTGGATAGTGTTTCTGCGAGCGCATGCCATAACCTACAACAAGGAACAAAGATAAATCTCTTGGTCCTTGAAATAGTTAGTGAAAATGATATGGTATGATGTCATGATGTTATGATGTCGTGTTCGAAAAATTAATCCTTCACAAAGAAAACACACAAGGCCTTAGGTTTAAGCTTGCATGGAGTTTGTGGGTAAGTATCCTCTTGAAGTTTTAGTTGGCTTAACCTTTCCTAAAATAAGTAACTGGGTTCTAGGAGCCTCAATATCATTGGTCTTTCTCCTAGACATTGTTTCAGCACAAGCATCTGATTTACGACCGAAATATCCCGAGAGTCTGATCTCAATGAGTGTAGTATCGAGTATCAACTAACTTCAGTCTGAACCTAATCCGGCTATCTCACTACTTTCTAATGGCTAAGTTGTATCAACTAAGGTTCTACGGTCAGTTAGTGCTTTATGACATCATGCCGCAGCCCAACATTCTCCTTGACTTAACTCAAGGTACACCATCACCAACTAATGTGTCACACTAATATAGCCATCACTTCAATCGTATCAGTATACGTCGTACAATTTTCATGATCTATTGCTACTTACCTAAAATGCCCCCAGATCCGGGTATATGATCTATACAAGAAATACACCCAAGCATATCCCAAAATATAAAGCATACAAAGCAAACAAGTAAAGCAATAAAGGTGAACTAGCTCTAAAGGTAACCCCACTCTTAGTTTTTTCCCCAGCAGAGTCGCCAGCTCTATAATATGGTGGGAGAATTGACTTTTTGCGTTTTATCACAAATGTTGCAGATAGCAAGAGTCGCAGCCGACTTTTATTTTATCCAATAAAGGAAAGGGTGAAAAGAACAAGAAAGACCTTTTGAGAATTTTCTGAGTAAGGGGGTTAGGTTATGAAAAGGGAAGGTGTTAGCACCCTTTTCATCTGTAGTTTTCTACAGGCTCTTAATTGCTAGCTCATTTTTGGAAATGCTTTGTGCTTGTGCATGTTTGAAAATATTTTGAAAATGCCTAAGTGCGGAAATTTTGTAATGATTCTCGTATCGTTGAGAATGTATACAAAATGTTTGTTTTGAAAATATTTGTGAAAGAAATGTTGTTTTGTGAAAAAATGTTTTGTTTCGAAAAGTTTGTGATCAAGCGACTAAGAGCGTTCTACCTACTCAAAAAAAGTCATTATTCTTTTCCTCCTTCTTTAGATGGTGCTACCCTACCATTAGTTAGTAGAAATCCCTATCGTTGGATGTGAGGGACAGGCGCGGGTCATCGTACAGTCATAGAAGGAAACTTGTAGGACGCTTTAGCAATTTTCGTAAGGGACTAAGATCGTTTATCGAAAGCAGCATCGAAGGGTCATCAAGGTACTACGGTCTTTTAACCGAGGGTCTTTGCTAAAGCGTCCCACGTTGGAGGCACGTGACTATTTTAAATTCGAGGAAACAAGTGAGGGTCACCCTAGAGGTGCGTGTGTGTTAAGTGTTTTTATTTCAAGTATTTATCTTGAGATTAGGTTTTCTAATGTTTGTTCTTTTTACGTCTTGCCATGCACGCCTAATTAATCTAGCAGTTAAATATATACAAGTGCAGAAAAAATGCGGGAAATAAATCTACGATATTACATCGCTTCAGGGATGGAGAGTACAAACCATAAATTGGGGAGTGTTGTACCCTAAAATTTTCCCTCTCATTTCTCAATAATTTTCTCACAAGATCTCTATTGATTCAAGACTGTACAAGGTTTGACCAGCTCAAGATACCTCCTCAAACACTGATGACTCAAAACTAGGGTTTGAGTTTGCACAAGTGCAATTGGACTTTTAATGCCCCATATAGTTTCCATGGATCATATTGGGCTCTCAAGCATCAGGTCAAAGATGGAACTTCTGAATCCTCGAAAGGAGGAAGGAGAAACTGTCGAAAGGGCAAAGCAGATAAAAAAGGGTGTGCAGTTGTAGATAACCACATTGAATTCAAAATCTGGTTCAGGCTGTAGAAACCACGTGATTGATCAAAAGGAGTGGTTGGCAGATTTTGACAAGTCGAAGAAGAGAAATTTTGCTTCGATCCACAAGCTTCAACTGGGCAATGGCTTCCTTTGAGCAACCTGCTTCGATCCACCTCTAAACCCTTCGACACACATAGTTTCGATACTATGAATTAAAATTTAACATACCACCTAAATCATTATGTCTAAACAATCTATATTTATCATGGTTCTTAGTATTTTGAATACTTCGACCTGCACTCCTTTTGTCATGATGTCTGCAATCTGATTCTCAGTTCTGCAGTGTTCCAAATTCATTTTCTCATCTGCTACCTGCTCTCGGAGATAATGGAACCTCATTTCGATGTGCTTGCTTTGACCATGTGCTATTTGGTTCTTGACATTTATCTATCTTTATACTTGCTTCGATCTACAAGCTTCGACTGGGCAATGGCTTCCTTTGAGCAACCTGCTTTGATCCACTTCTAAACCCTTTGACACACATAGTTTCGACACTATGAATTACAATTTAACAAAAAAACTTGCTGATAATAGTTCATTGCAAGCAAAAGGTACTGGCAACATAGTCTTTCAAATGAGTAATGGAGGAAAAGTTATGATTAAAGATGTGCTCTATGCACCTGGAATAAAGTGAAACTTGCTAAGTGTTAGACAACTAGTCGAAAAAAGTTACTCAGTTGTCATGAAAGATGGAGTTTTGAGATTTCTCGACACCAAGAACCATTTGGTCTTAAAATCTCCGTTGTGAAAAAGTAGGACATTTAAGATAATGATCAATTCGACATAAGTTCAATGTTTGAAAACTGTTCGACCACAAGGATAGTTGGTTGTGGCATTTGAGGTTTGAACATTTGAACTTTCGACCACTTAATCAATTGATTAGTCAAGATATGCTATCCCAAGTCTTGAGATGCCTGAAAAAAACTATGGAGTTTGTTTAGTAGGAAAGCAATCCAGAAATTCTTTCGTTTCGACTATGCCAATGAGATCATCTTGCATACTCAAAGTGGTACGTTCAGATGAATGTGGTCCATTCGAAGAACATACAATTGGTGGAAATAAATATTGTTTTGTCTATTGATGAGTTTGGTCGAAGGTTGTGGATCTATGTGATCAAAATGAAAGGACGAAGTAAGTGGTACATTCAGATGAATGTGGTCCATTCAAAGAACATAGAATTGGTGGAAACAAATATTGTTTTGTCTGTTGATGAGTCTGGTCGAAGGTTGTGGATCTATGCGATCAAAACGAAAGAACGAAGTAAGTGGTACATTCAGATGAATGTGGTCCATTTGAAGAACATACAATTGGTGGAAACAAATATTGTTTTGTCTGTTGATGAGTTTGGTTGAAGGTTTTGGATCTGTGATAAAAACAAAAGGACGAAGTATTCTACATCTTTAAGAGATTCAAGATGCTTGTCGAAAACCAGAGTAAGAAAAAGATCAAAGTTCTACAGAGATTCAAGATCTTTGTAGAAGGAATCAAGTTGAAGGCAGAATTTTTAAGAACATTGATCAAAACCAAACTAGTGCCATGCTACAAAAAATGTTGTCCAGACTACTGCTGAACAAAGTCCTATATGCTGCCAAGCCCAAGCTTGTTGTACTGTCCACATAACAGCCTAAAACCATATCAAAAAATTGTCTGCTCTACTGCTATGAAACATCCCTGCACCAAGCTGCCACAACACTCAAAACTGCTGCAAAATAGTCATGCTATGTTGCTCCTAAACTAGTCCAAGCCTGCATTATCTCAGTCCCATATTTGCACCAAATTAGCATATAAGAGATGCACCTTAAAAGCTATGAAAAGAGCATACCCAAACAATTCAAATTTTATTTGTTTTTCCCCCTAAAACCCCAGCAAGACTCTTCTACAAATAAGTTGTTTCACAACACATAAAGAGCGGGCTTTTGGCAAGGAAAAAGGAGAAGAAAACAAAAAAAAGAGAGAGAAGAGAACACGAATGTTGAAGCCTTAAAACACTCTTAAACCCAGAACCAAAAAAACAACACCTCTGTTTTTTTTCAAACTCAAGAACATTCAAGGCAGCAACTCAAGTTCGAAACACAAGTTCCAGCTTCAAGGTAAGTCTTCTTGACTTTAAACCCTTCATTTCAAGCATCATTGATGATTCATCTTCGAAGATAACATGTAATAATCGTTGCCTTCAAAGCTGACCTTTTGTTTGTCTTCCTTTGTTGTCAATTATATGTTAAGAACTAACATGTACATACCATAGAACAATGTTGGAGTGAAAAAATTACAACATTATTTGACACAAAGCCTTAGGCTTCGACACATACTGTTTTACAGGCCCAAACAGAAGGGAAAAGGGGTGTGTGATTTGACACATAACATTATGCTTCGACTCATACTGAGTTGATTTGGAATTACCGGGTCGAAATAAGAATATGTATCGATGCATATAAGCATGCTTCGACACATGATGTCGAAAGATTTGGTTTTTTCTCTCTTTTGAGCTATTTTTTTTACATATTTCATATATTTGCTTCATAGCTATTCAATATGGTTTGTAATATATAATTAGGTTTAATTTCTTGCAATCCCCATTTGTACATTTGTATCCCCCATCCCCCAAATGTTGTAATAGCGTAGAACATTTATTTTCCGCAATTTTATCGCTTTCATAAATGTTAGTAATTAGGGTGTGTATGACAAGATAAAAAATAAACCTTAGAAAATCCTAATCCAAGACAAGACAATGCATGAAAAATAAACACTTGCACACTCACACCTCTAGGGTTAACTCCACTTGTTGCCTTGAGAAAAATAGTCATGATATGCATGTGAGCCATCTTAGCAAAAATAACCAAAATACAAGATCATAGTCCCTCGATGACGCTACAAATGTTGCCTTACAAATGATCTTAGTCCCTTAAGAGAAATGTTAAGATATCTCACAATATTGCCATTCATGACTATACGATGACCCACGTTTGTCCCTTCACATCCAATGATGGGGCTTCTTACCAAATCAATGGTAAGATAGCAACATCTAAAGGATGAGGAAAAGAAAAAAGACCTTTTGAGTAGGTAGGATACTCATAGTTACTTGCTCACAATCTAAAACCATTTCCACACTTACACTTTCAAAACATCTTCAAAAACAAACATCTCTTTAAACTATTTTCAAAACCAACACTTTGTATACATTCTTATAGAGACGAGAATCATTACAAAGTTTTCCGAAACAAAGGCGTTTTCAAAATATTTTCAAACTTACACCCATCATAAAACAAATTTTCAAACAAAGCATTTTCAAGTGATCTAGCAAGCAACTAAGAGCCCGTAGATAACTATAGATGAAAAGGGTGCTAACACCTTCCCTTTTCATAACCTACCCCCCAAACTCAAGAAAATATCTCAAAGGTCTTTCATGTTCTTTTCACCCTTTCGTTTATTGGATAAAGGAAAAGTCGGTGGCGACTCTTGCTATCTGCAACAATTGTGATAAAAAGAAAAACACCCAAGTCAGTTCTCCCATCGTATTACAGAACTGGCGACTGTTGGGGATTTATAATGATTAATGGGGTTACCTTAGAGCTGAGGTGATACAGGCATGATCAATGAAAACTGAGACTAAATTTGAACTCAGGAGCATTTTTCATGTGGGATAGGCTTTTGATTTGAAGTTTAAACTTCCAGAATTTGTAGATCACGATTTAGTGATCCCGGAGAAGATGATCGGAGATCCACTCTAGCATCGTTGACGTAGTTGACTCTGTTTGGAGCATGCATGGCAGTTTGATACATTCTGATTGGTTGTTGCTATTGCTACCGCATGCGTTTGATTGTTGACTAGGACTAGTGCTTATTTTCATTCATAATATTATTGTGTTATTATATATATGGGTGAGCAGGCAGCACAATTGGCAATGGTATGAACACATGAAGGAAGGGACCTGGGTTCGATCCCAGGTCCATCGCTTTTCTATTTTCTTGATATTTTCTGCAGATTCCAGTGCGTAGCTTCTTAAGACAACCATCTTGCACCCTCATGCTTAGCCATTGGATCATTCATCCTCCAGATCCAGCGTCCAGTGATGCTTCCCCATGGTGGACCTCCCTAACACAGCAACACCAAAGCACACGCTAGCTGTGGGCCACCAGATCTGGGCCTTGGCAAAATTCAGCAGCATACCCCCCAATTTGGGTTTCTCACCCCTCAGGCCCATCTTTTTTAATTACTTTATTCTTTTTTTAATTAGTTTATATTTTTTTGTTTATTCTTTTTTTTTCAAATCAGAAAATCATAAAATCATAAAAATAGGACTTAGAGTTTTTTTAAGAAAAATTGATTTTTTTGCAAATTAATTTAATTTAATTAACTTTAATTTGTTTTCCTTAATTTAAAATTAATTAGAGATTAGGTTAAATTTCAAATTTTTCATAAAAAACATCAAAATATTTTTAATAGGCAATTAGATTTTTAGGGTTTAAAACTTATTCTCGTCTCAATTTTTGCGCGTTATTTTTCATACAATTATTTTTTTATGTAAATATGCCCGGTTTGTAATAGTTTAATTAGGGTTTTTAATTTCTGCACTTTACTTTTCAGTCATATATAATTGTAATTGCCCCGAAGCCTTGTAATAGATGTAAGTTTTTACTTTTCGCACTATATTATATGCTTGTATATAAACTGTTAATAAATTAGGCGCGCATGACAAGAATTAATCAAATAATCATTAGGTCACTAACCTCAAGATAAAATACCTGAAAAAATCACATTGTTGCAAACTTGCACCCCTAAGGTACTTCCTATTTTGGTTGCCTTTGGAAATGGTCATGTCCCTTGAACGTAGGGATACTCTTAGAAAATACCCTCAGTTTAAAAGTCATCATAAAGATCATGGTCCCTTAATGTCACTCGAGTTGCCTACGAGAAATGATCTTGTCCCTCGATGTTGCTTACATGATGACAATCCCTTCGAACTGCTAAGGTATCTCTACATGTTGCCTTCAATGACCATAAACGTCCCTTTCGATAGTCTCTAAACATCCAATGATAAGGCTACCTACTCACTAACAGTAGGATAGTACTATCTAAAGGAAATGAGGAAAAGAACGCCTTTTTCGAGTAGGTAGATAGCTGTTAAATACTTGCTCAAATCTGATTCCTTTTTACACTTACACACTTTCAAAATTCTTTTCAAAAACACTTTATCACACTCTTGAGAACTGATACAAGAATTATCATAAAGAAAACAAAATCTTTCAAAACACACAAACACGAAAACAATTTTCAAAAATGAGCAAGTACCTAAGAGCCCGTGGAAAACCACGGATGGAAAGGGTGCTAACACCTTCCCTTTCCATAATCTACCCCCCTTACTCAGAAAATTTCGAAAAAGGTATTTTATGTTTTTTTTCACCCTTTCCTTTGTTGGATAAAAGAAAATCTGGTGGCGACTCTTGCTTACCGCAACATTTGCAAACAAAAAACATAAACCAGTACAACAGTCGGTTCTGCCATCGTATAACAATGATCCATAACAATTTCAGAAAATTTAAAGTTTTTCATTCCAGATTGTGCTATCTTACCATCTTTTTGGTAAGAAGCCCCATCGTTGGATGTGAAGGGACGGGCACGGGTCAACCGTACAGTCATAGAAGGCAACTTATGAGACGCTTTAGCAATTTTTGTAAGGGACTAGATCGTTTTATCGAAGGCAACATCGAGGGACATCGAGGGACTACGATCTTTTTTATCGAAGGGTCTTTGCTAAAGCGTCCCATATTCGAGGGACATGACTGTATTTCCGAGGAAACAAGCAAGGTTACCCTAGATGTGGCGTGTGAAAAGTGTGTTCGATTCAAGTTAATTTTGTCTTTGATTAGGGTTATCTAGCGATTGATTTTAGATCTTGCCATGCACGCCTAATTACTATACAGTATAAGGACAACAGTAAATTGGGGAAATTAAAATTCTACGCTATTACAGAGTTTTAAGGAATGGGGTTACAAAATTACAAATGGGGATGGATCAAGATGATTAGAATTCCAAATAGGCAATCAATACAACCAAATCGAATCGAGCAATTAATCAAAATTACAACAAATTTATGGAGTAAAATTAATTAACAAAGTAAAATAAGGAAATAAAAATTCTTGGTATTTATTTGAAGAGTTTGGAAAGAGAATTAAAAAATCTATTCTATTAAAGAAAATAAAATAATTGATTTAAAGAAATTAAATTGTTTGTATATATTTTTGTCTTTTAGGTTTTTTTTTGTTATTAAGAAAATTAAATAAATAAATTAGAACTAAGTACAAAAATTAATTAGTAAAATTATTTACAAAATTTTCCTAACTTAAATTTTATAACTAAGCTAATTGAGAAAATTATCTAACAAAATTTCATGAGTTATTAAATTAGTGAAAATAAATAAAACCAAACTAAATACTAAAATAAAACAAAATGGAAGGGTGGTGTTAAACTGGATATGGGTGTGTGAGGTAGAAATCTGGATGGGCTAGAAATGAATTGTAAAGCCCAGTAATTTTTTATTTGCCAAAAGGAAAACACTAAACTCAGAAAAGAAAAGGAAAACGTCCCAGGGGGGTCTCGAACCCGGGACATCAAGCTTTCAAACCCACGCGTTCACCACTGCTCCAACTGACTCATTCGTTTATTTATTTACCTTTGCTAATATATAATCTAAAGCTTGAAAATTGGGTTGGGCCAAATAGAACAGGCCCAAACCCGGTTCTTGGAAGGAAAGGGAAAAGGGTTTTGTAAACCCTACTTTGCCAATGATGCACCGCGGCCAAGCATAGTGAAGAGGAAAAAACTGTTATTTGATTCTCAATAAACTCAACTTAAACGCTTAATTAAAAAAAACAGGAACAATTCTCTCTCTCTTCTCAGGCTGCGTTTTCTCCTTTTTCTATGTTTCAAAAAAGTTCTCATCTTTCTCATCTCAAGCTATCCTCTCAAACTATCTACACTGATTTTATTTCTCTTCAACTCCCTCACACGTTCTCTGTATCTTACGGTCTCTAATTCTAACGAACATTAACAACAATCCGATCTCGCTTTGCAGTTTTCACGATCGTGCTTAGAACAATAACAACGAAAAAAGCTCATCGTATCATGAAGGTAACAATAACAATCGCTCTAATTTTGGTACATAATGTCGAACAATCAATAACATAATACCATTCGCATTTCAGAACAATAACAACATCAACCGTAGCAAAGAAAGAATGAGTGAAAAAGAGAGTTACCAGAAGTTCCTCCTACGAGTCTTCGAATCTTCTCGGGTAAGTTTAATTGCCTTTGTTTTTAATAGACTTTTCTTCTACAAAAGTATTGCTCTGTTACTTTGTGCGAAGTTGTCAGTGTTGCTGAATTTGTTATAGTTCTGATATGGCTGGCTGTTTAGATCTAAAGATGTTGCAGGTTGAGGATGGATGTCGTTCGGAATTGAGGTTTGGTGGAGATTTGGTAAAGGAAGGTTTTGGAGGATGGTGTTGATGAAGATGAGACGATGATGGTGGATCTTGAGTGTTTGAGGATTGTAGGTTCTGTGTTGATGAGTTAAGGTTTATGGATTGAAGTGTGGTTTCTTCTATCTTTAGTTAAAGGGCGGGAACAAATAAATCTAAGTAATGTGATGATTGGAAGAAACAAAGTTGATGCTTGTATGGTTGATGACCTTGAAAACCACAAGGTATCTTCTGGGCAGTATTATTTTCTTTCTCTAACGTTTTTTTTTGCTGGCTTGGTAAAAAATCTCTCTCTTGATAACTCATGCCTCTGTCTGTTTTATAGCCAACGAGATTAAAGTTTTTGGGGGAAAAGAAAATGGGGTTTGAACACTCTTGGTTAACTGTCCCTGTGGCCTTTGGGTGCAGGTTCTGGTCATGCCTATTTTGGGCAACATTTTGTCTTTCGTAGTGCAGGTTTAGGGTAGCCATAACACATGTTATGCAGGGCTTCTTTTTTATATTCAATGAGAGTGGGTTTTAGGGGGAAATCTGGATAGTTTTTCTTGAACAATTTTGGTATGCTGATTTGCTGCCTTTTGAGTGCAATTTTCATATTGCTATTTGTATGCAAATGCTGGGCTACTTTAGACAGGTTTTGATGCAGGTTGTTTGGACAGAGCTGACTTTGGCATGTTGTGTGATCTAGGTGATATCTGTCTCTTTCCCTTTCCTCTTTCATCTTTCAAGGATGCAAAGCATTTTGCTTTTTTATTTGAAATTCTGAAGGGTTTGTAGTTTAAGGAAAATGATGATGCAGGTTTTATATGAGCTAGTGCTAGCTTGCATGTTGTTTTTGAATTGTTTCCATTTCGTTTGTTCTTACCTGTTGCTGGTGCTTTGTTCTGTCATTACTAGCCGCACTTGTTTGGCAGCCTAGTTGCTGCGCTATCCTGCTGTTTTGTTGTTGTTTTCTGCCTGCTATTTGGCAGCGTTGCTGCTTTGTTATGTTATTTTTGGTTCTGCTGCATTGCATCCTGTTTTATTGTTGCTACAACTTGCAGTTTTGCCCTTGACTTTGCTTGGACCCTGCTGTGTTGCAGCCTGCCTTTGGGTTTCTGTTTTGGCTTGTTGCAATACTTTGTTGCTTGTTGGACAGCCTTGGGCTTTATGCTATGTTTGCAAATTTTCTTTTCCTTTTTTTGTGAACCAAGGCCTAAACCTTGTGATTTTCAAAATATGAGAAGAGGGATTATGATTAAAAACAAACACCCTTTAATTCTGATTCCTAACTACAAACCCTAATGATGAGTTTTCCTTGTTAACAAATAATTCTTGCTTGAATTTTTCACGATGCTAGCTAACTTTTTCCTTTCTTGTTTCATGGGCACGAGCGAGGTAAAGTGAAGAGAAAACCATGGAGAGGTGTGGATGAATTTCTTAAAGATGAAGCAAGAGAAGATTTGAAGAAACAAAATTTCTTTTTGTAAACAAAGCATTGTAATTTATATTTTACTTGTAATGTAATGAACACGAAGCTTGAATAAATTTGTGAGTGATGAAATTTGTTGTACAAATCTTGGATTTTGTTAGAACTTTGAAATTCTCAATTGAATGGTTTGAATGATACATCTTGATTTTGTAACTTGAACTTCAAGCAATCACTAATGACTCTTGTAACTTGTATTTCAAGTAAACCAATGCACCTTGTACTCCAATCAAATTTCTAAACAAAATAAATGTTTAAGAATTCAATTCAACTTGGTTAACTCGAACCCAAAACCATGGTCATTTAAATGAAAATCTTAATCTTCACATCATGTCCAAATCAAACTTGCATTCAAAATGAACTCGCACTCCATGCTCGATTAAAATGGAATTTTATTTCCAAAATAAACATGCTTTAAGAACATTCATCAATCTTGTAAAATTAACAAACTTCAACGTGAGAATCAATAGTCCTGAGAAAACAATTGTGGTTAAGAACATTCAAAATCAAACAAATGACTTGCGATGATTCGATAACTTTCATAGTCTTCCAAACACAAATTTCCTTTGATCTTTGAAGATAAACTCGTAAGCGACATCACTGATGACCATATGCAGAAATAATCGTCTCAAGATCTTGTAATTTGAGGAAATCACATTTCTTAGAAATCAGAAGGCAGTTACTTAAGATTAGGTCAAAGTCCATGAAGCGATCTATAAAGTATTTGAATTTTGGTGATCCTCCACACGTAATCAGCTCTTGATTTGTGAAGAGAAATTGGAGATGACATTAAGGAAAGTCATTCGTCAACAAGAACCACTCAAAAATATCGAATAATGAAGAATTTACAATCGGTTGAACTTGGTCTCGTAAAAGGTCGACCTTTGGGTCAATGGAGTCATTTTCAGTCATCTGAACCTTTGACTGAGCAAACTTGCAATGCGAGGTTTGAAACTTGGCACAAACATCCTTGAGGAGACATGAAGATCTATGAAGACCATTTGAAACCTTGGAGACTCAGTTGTCTTTTGGAAATAACAAACCCTAATTGTTGACTTACTTCCTAGGAAGAGAATCTGTCTGATCAACTTTTGAGCCAAATTGAGTATTCGAGAAACCCTAGGATAGGATCTTGTATGAAAAATGGGAGGGCAAATTTTGGGGTACAACACTCATTATAATTAATTATTTTTCCTCTTATGCAATTTAGTTATGTAATTCTCTTTGAATTAAATAAAAGTCATTTCCTTTATAAATTCTTATGTTTGCATATTTAATTTCTCATAATGTATCATTTTACTCACCTTTTTGATTTTGACAAAATGGGAGAAGTATACTCTCGAGTGGATTATAATATACTCTATATTTAACCGAGTAGGAGTTTAATCACTCCAAATATATTTGTTTTTTCTTTAGTCTCCTTCTGAGAGATGTGTTGTCATCATCAAAAAGGGGGAGAATGTGGAACCATATTTTGCAGATAATCAAAGAAACTATAGATAATGTACTTTTGATGATGACAACTAAAACGAGTATTTGATAATGGAACCTGGATGAGGATACCAATGTCAAAAGCGGTTAAAGATGAAAACAGACAAGTTACAGTTTGGTGATCATTGCAAACATCCTCTGATGATGGCATTCAACTTGAATAAATACAAAACATCATCTCCAAGAAGATTCAAGGAAGTTTCTATATGTTTGGTTTACTTGATAAGACTTGAAGCTTCAAAGTCTGTAAGAGAGGAAGTGTGAAAGCTCACCCTATCGAGTTTGAATGAATCGTGTTTTGTAAAACCACAAGGTTTTTTTTCGTAAAGTTATATGACTAAATCACATATACACACTAAAACAAGTTTTTAAGCCACTATTTCTTAAGAAAAATATTCCAAAAATGTTTTAGAATCGTGTGTAATACCCCAAATTTGTCCTACCCCTTTTTAAGGACTATCTGGCTTATGCATCTTTCATTTTTTATATGCGTATTCTCCGATAGGTCATTTTCCATTGAATGTATCAGTGACTATGGGATCAGAGGACTTGTTTTTTAGGCTTATTGCAATGAAATCAGGCGTTTCGGAAAATTTGAAACAATGTGAATCAAAAATAGCATTTTACTTGTTTAGACTTGAGAATTCACAATTTGCAACTAGAGTATCGTCTTGAGCTGATTCTCCAAGAATATGAATTTTATTGGTATTCTCTTCACCATGTGTTCATGCCAAAAATTAATTGTGAGCAGAACGTCTCCGAATAATTCGATTTCTCTGAAGCGGTGTTGGATTTAATTTCTGGTTACTTGTTCCCCCGACATTTGGGAATTTATAACTTGGATTTGATTAAGCATATTCAACAGATTCCTCAAGTACTTAGACTTCTTGGTTTTATTACTAACCCTTATGTTCAGGTCAAGGACTAATTCTGTGAAGAAAGCATCCAAGAAATTTATTTGCTTGAAGGTGGTAACTTGAATTAATTGTCGTTTCACCGTCTTACAGATATTCAAAATTTCCTAAGTCTGATCTGGTTTATCGTCTCGGAGTTTGTTTTATATCGGAAAGTTTGTCTTTATGTCCTCTCCAACTCTTATGTTCAAACCAAAATCCAATTCCTCAAGGAAAGACCCCGAACGGGCGAATCTTCGGAAGATGTGCATGGGAAAATATAGTGAAAAAGTATGTTGAAGGTGCAGTTTTTGAACGCTAATAAGTTCATAATAAATTCATTGTTCATTTTTGACATCTATTCCGGTAGCCAAAATTTTGTCTCAATGTCATCTACATTTCATCTTTTATTCCCGAGAGTTGATTCCTTAGGGAAGGTGTCGCAAGTTACGGATTTCTGAGGAATTTTTCAGTATAAAAATAGTGACAAATATTATTTTTGGCGATGTTCAAAAATTCATATCTCGATTAATTTTTGTCGTATCGTGTTGGTTCTAGCGGCATCATTTTAAAGATTTTGTTAGCTTTGTTTCGGTTTCACATTCAACACGTGTACGGTATCCAGAAGGCTTATGTTTTTCGTTCATTTCTCCTGTAACGCACTAAAAAACCTGGACTGGAAATTAAAATTGTTTGATGCGAAACTTCAAAAATTCATAACTAAAACACCATTTATCTGATTGATCCCATCTTCGGACACGAGGTCATTCTTAACATCAGCTACATTTTGGTTTCATATTTCGACCTTAAAAGTTATATTGAGGCCCCTGCCAATTTGACTTAAACGTGTCATACTCGAGTGAATTAAAAAATTTGTAATAGTGTTTGTGATTATTTGAGACTCATTAACCAAATCCACTCACATAAGGCCACACTATATATTCTCATTCACATCAATTTCTCTCAAAAAAACTCATCAACTTCAAAAATACTCTACAATCCTCTCTCTCATTCTCTCAAGGATCAAACACTTCTCTCTCACTTTTCTTCCAATATCTTCATCAAGATCATCAACAGTTCTCAACAATCTTCATCAATTCTCAAGATTAAGAATCACAAAGTTGGAAAGTCACTTCGCTCTTCCTCCTTGAATCTCGCACCCCACTCCCTCTCCACTTCACATCCGATTCCGAATCCTCTTCTTCTACAAACTCCTCTTCTCTTCAAGAGGTAAACACAATATAAACTCCATTATTTTCTCATAATTGAAACTTGATTGCATTTGATTATTGAATTTTGAAATTGAATTGTGATTTGAGGTTAGGTTTTGGTTATAATTGTTGAATTGGACATAGAATTAGGGAGTTGTATTGTTGATTTGCAATGTAGAAATTATGTGTGCACTAGGTGTTTGTGTTAATGCCTAGTGTTAATTTTGATTCAAGAATTGGCATTGATTAAGAATTCACATAAACTAACATATAAAGTAGTTTAATTCTAATTTTTTACTCTAGTTTGATAATTGATAGCAAAAATGTTAGAGAAACTTGATATTGGTTAATGATTCATGAGACTATGTCGAGTTCTTGATTTCACAAATTTGATAAAAAAAGTGTTGTTATTCAATTAGTCTCATGAGTTGAAAATCAATGCTTAGAGTTACTTTAATTAAGGCCTCAATGCATACTTTCGGTTTCTAACTCTCATTAACATTCAAGTTTATGCATTAACACTAACTTTTGAGAACATGTAATTGTGTTGAATTGTGTTGGTATACATAGTTCTCTACTAGCATAATATTGTTCACTAATATATAGTAGTTTTCTCTTAATGCTACTAACATTTGATGTGCATATTCATAACATTTTCATACTTTGACATAACATGAGATTTTTTTATTAACATCGAAGTTGTTAACTCTTTCCATTTTCATAAGTTGTGATAATCTCTAATGGACTCAAGATGTTTCATAAATCATATTTCATACTTCAAAACTTGAGTTTAATGAGAAATGTCACAATTCTTGGAAAATTGCAATTTTATGACATAAATGTATTTTTGCTCTAATTTTCTAACCGTGATGAGTTTTAACACTTTTTAATAATATAACTTGACTTTTTTGATGATTCTGGAGCCATTGGTATACTTTTTAGTCAGTTTCGGACAAAAAAAAATTATCGAAAAGTTACTGCCCAGCCGACGAAATTGGTTTAAAAGTCCAACTTACAGGCGGAATTAATTCAAACCGAGTTGATTTTTGAATCCAATGGCCCGTTTTTAAGCTTCCACGCGGGTTTCGTTTGATTCTGAGCAACTTTTTTTACCGTGTTTCAAACGGGCTGTTCGTGGAAGTCTTGCTTCCGCTTCTTTTTTGACTGAATCGATTGCGGATTTGAGTTCCTGAGCATGTTTATAATTTACTACAAATATCTCATTTCGTTTCGAGCATATTTTTTCAGACGCCTATTTTCCAAAACGCGTTTTACACCGTAATGCAGAATTTTTCTAACGCGGTTTTTGTGCAGTTTTTTGACCCTTAGTACAGAATTTTAGTGCAATAATTACCATTTGATGCATGCTTATTTGTTGCGCTTCATTGGTTGACCATCGGATTATTTTTCATGCACTTTTCATCCCGTTTTGCCTTGTTATTTTTGGACATGTTTGTTAATGGTGTAAGGTACATTGTGACGTTTCCAATTATATACCAAAATAGTGGTTATGTGATTGGAAAACACTAGCTTATGCTCGCTTCCGATGCGACACGCTTTCGTTTCTCATTCCATGAGAAACACTTATTACTCATATTGTGTTATATGCTGTCCGGATGTGTATAATATTTTATGATGCCTTGCAGGAATATTGTCATGTGTGGTGATTTCATGGCACACATTCACCTTAGTTGGATTTATTTATAACTTTGTTTATTTCTTGGTGAAGCTTCCTCGACGCGTACTCCTTGCTTCTCCATTGCTTTCGTCTTCTTTTGATGATTTACTTGCTTTTGGTAGTCGCCGCTACTGCTTTTACATTTTCTCGCACTTTATTGCATCTCTTTACCGCTTTCTAGATATCATGAGAAGTATGAACTTTAATGCTTTCTGATGCTATGAGAAGTAGGAATAGAGATGTATGACGGGGGTCTCCGTTGTTGATCATGTCAGAAACCCGTCTGGTTTATTTAAAGACTCGTTTAGGGCAATTCCGCATTGTTTGCCATTGTGTGCTACTTGTGTGTGGTTTGTTTAAAACCTTACCTTTATGTAGGTATTTCGTAGGTGTGCTTATATTTGTGTCCGCATTATTCCCCCATCCCTTATTGAAGTCCTCAAAAGGAGGCGAGCGGAAAAGGGTTAGCAATCAACCCCCGCAATTTCGTCTGTATCATCCTTAACTCGTGACGCACCATGATGCTTTGGAGTTGTTCCTACTCTTGTTATTGAGTCGTCAAGTGGAAAAGGGTTTTGCAATCGAACCCCCACACTTTGTCAGAAGTTCGCATTAGCCGATGCTGATACTCTATGATTGTTCATATTACCTTCTGTCGCCTACCTCGATCTTCTATATCTTGGTTAGGTGTTCAGTCGCTTTGGACATCATAATTTTGTTTTACATCATATTCCCTCTTGTTTGTCTCAGGTGATACGCTCTCCTTGACTAAAGCATTTCGCTTCTTTGCTTTACCTTTTTAAGTGTGTGCTCTTTCGAGCTTGTTTGCTTACTCGCTTTCTATACCATGTTCCCTTAGGATATGCTTGTTCCTTTTGGATGCAAGTTAGACCTTAGGTTGCAAACCATGCATGCTAACATTAGGTAGAGATTTCCCTTTCATCCTTGACATAGGGTCACCATTGTATGATAACATTAGAATTAGAAATAGGATAGTCTCCCGTAGATTCTTTTCTTCCCCTTTTGCATTTGCATTTAAAACTAAAAATTTCTTTTCTTAGCAAAATCATAAAACATGCTAATCACACTTAAACCCTTTTTCAAGGTAACAAAAACACAAACCAATCAATGTGGCATCTTTCCTTGAGGGCGTAACTCAAAACCATTTTCAAGTAAAGACATGATTAATTTACTTCCGTGCCAATGCGTGAGTCTCCAAAGGTCGAGCTGCGGCAGAAGGCAGAATTAACATTGTTCATAACAAACACAAAATAAACAAAAACATGTGAGCCGAACTACGGTAACTCTGATTCCTCAAAAAGGATACGTAGGCATTGGGGTAGGGCCCAAGCGAGCACAAATTTATTTTCCCTACATTATTTTCTCTTTTCTTTTGCATGCATTCTTCCTCAGTAGTACAGTAAACAGTAAGCATAAATTAGACACATCCAGAAGATAGATAACAAGAGTGGATACTATAGAGTACTATGGGCGTGTGGGGTGATAATACCTTCCCTTCGCGTAACAGACTCCCTTACCCGATCTCTCGGTCGCAAGACCGTGACTTCTCCCTTCTCAGGTTTTCTAGATGTTCACCTTTCCCTTCATATGGGATCAAAGACGTTCGATGGTGAATTTATTGTCTGATGATTTTTAGCCGGTTGTTTCAGCCGATGACTTCACTGGGGAAAGTCGACCAAATGTTAGTCCACCCCGGAGTCGCTCCTAGATCTTGTTTTCTTTTCTTTGGGTGTTTATTTTTTATGCTTTATGATTATTCATTCATACATGATTACCTGAGCATATGTATGCATTGCATGAGGTAAAAGGACAATACCCAGGCCAAGTGATAACCATATAGACACTAGGAATAGAGTGGAACACGATGAATAGGGGATGTATATTACCCTAGACGTCCGTGTCGTCCATGCTCAGATGAGGTTTTAATGAGGTGCTATCATTATCACGTAGGTGTATGATGATAGTATTCTTAAGCGAACCCGTGATTTTGAGTTACCTTTTCCTTACCCTGACCTAGTCTTTACCCGTGAGTGGGGAGGGGATAATCCTTAAAGGTACATATGGTGACTATGTTCAGATGGTGACTGTATATTTTCGGACAGTAGTTAGCACTCGACGTCGGCTACATTTTGTTTTCACATTTCAACTTCAAAAATTACACTTAAGCCCCTGCGATTTAGCCAGGAATGTGACAGACTCAAGTGAACATTGGAGGCCCAATTGCACATTCAAAGCCCATATTTTTGCTCTAATTTCCATTATATAATCTCATTCTTTTCACACAAAGAACAATAGAGAAAAAAACCTTTGCCACAATTCTGTCAAAATATCAAAAAAAATTCAAGAACCCTAAAACCTTGAAATCCTTATTACAAACCCTCATCTCACTACAAACAAGCCATCTTTGTTACAAATCTACATCTCACTACAAACAAGCTATCTTTGTTACAAATCAACATCTCACTACTTCTCCAGTAAGGGTAAGGCTGATTTGATCTCCATGATCAAAAGGTTGTAGAAACACTCATACATGCCATATCGGTTTTAATATTACAAAATTTCATATATTTGCTTTATTTGTATTTCATGATATAGTAATTTATTTAATGTGTTCATGAGATTCAACACTGCAGATTTAGGCAGGGTCCCATGCAGGGTTATTACAAAACACTGAGGCCAAAATAGAACAACTATCAATGCATGGCGAGGCAGACATCCTGAGAAGGTTAAGGGCGTGGGTTCAACAACTACCCCTATTGGTTTTGGTTTTGGTTTTCTTCCTTTCTATTTATCCTTTACCTATTTTCATTCTTTCTTTTTTAAAACTTTTTTCATAAAATTTAATATTTTTCACAAACCTTTGATTTTTCCTCCTAAACTCGAATAATTAATTTTAGGTTTTTTTAATTTAATTTTAGGTTTTAATTTAATTTTAGGTTTTTTAATTTCATTGTTTGTTTTTGGTTTCTAACCAATTTGTCTTTTTTAATCTTAAATTCACTTAACCACAAAACTTTTTTCACAAACCATTGATTTTTTATAATAAACTTGAATAATTAATTTTAGGTTTTTTTAAATTTAATTTTAGGTTTTAAATTAATTTTTTGTTCAACAACCACCCCTGACATTTGGATTATTTTTATTTTCTAACCCTATTTTCATTGATGTTTCTTCCCCTATCTATTTTTTTGACAAACTTAATTCTTTCTCCTTTTTTTCAAAATTAACCTTTTTAATTAAAATTAATTAGGTTTTTTAGGTTATTTTTTAATTAACTTTTTTTTAAATTAACCTTTTTTTAGTCGAATTAATTAGAATTTAGGTATTTTAATTAACTTTTTTCAAAATTAACATTTTTTATTAATTAAAATTAATTTAGGTTTTAATTTTTTTATTATTATTAACTCTTTTTTTATTAACTCTTTAATTTAATTAATTAACTTTTTTCTGCAAATTAGGAAAACAATTAGGTTTTAGGTTTTCTTTGTAATTAACCGTTTAATTAACCTTTTTTTTTAACAAATTAGGATTAGGTTTTTGTTTTAGTTAGTAACTGAATTTTTGACTTTTTTTCATTTATTAATAAATTAAGTTAATTAACTTTTTTTATTAAAATTAGTTAGAATTAGGTTTTTTAATTAACTTAAAATTATTTTCTACAAAAAAACACCAAAAACATTAACTTAGAATTTTAGGTTTTAATTTTTTTCTTAATTTCTTTTTATTTATTCTTTTACATTTTAATTTCTAGGAAAATTGTATAGGTCGCATTATCAATGTAATAGCGTAGATTTATCTTTTCTCGCATTTTTTCCAATTATGTAATTGCTTCCGGGATGTAATAGTTTTAGGATTTCTTTTCTGCACTCTTCATTATTATGTAACTGCTCCGAGGTTGTAATAGTAATTAGGTTTTAAATTCCGCATTTTTATTTTCAGTCCAAAATAGTTATGTATCTGCAAAAGCCTTGTAATAGTTAGGACTTTAAACTTTCCGCATTTTATTTTTGCAAACTATAAACTGCTTAGATGTATGTTAATAGGATTGTATGGAAAGACTAACTGAAAATTAACCCGGTAGAAAACCTTAATTGTGCAAAGATTAAATAACTGAAATCAAACACATGCACATGCTCACTCTTAAGGTATGCCTCACTTGGTTGCCTCGGAAAACAATGGTCATGTCCCTCGAACTTAGGGATACCCTTAGCAAAGACCCTCGGTTAAAATCATCATAAAGATCATGGTCCCTCGATATCCCTCGAAGTTGCCTACGGTATATGATCTTGTCCCTCGATGTTGCTTACGAATATATGATGACAGTCCCTTCGAAATGCTATGGTATCCTTACATGTTGCCTTCAATGACCATTACGTCCCTTTCAAATTGACCCTTACAACTCCAACGACGGTGCTACCTATTTCTCAATAGTAGGATAGCTCTGTCTAAAGGAAACAAGAATAAAAACAATATTTTTTCGAGTGGGTAGATGCTAGTATGTACTTGCTCAAATCAAAACTTTTCACACTTACACTTTTCAAACAAATTTTCAAAACAACTTCGTCACACCTTTGAGGACTGATACAAGGGTTATCGCAAAGTCAAACTTTTCGAAACAAAGCACATACACAAGCAATTTTAAAAAGATGAGCAAGCACCTAAGAGCCTATGGAAAACCATGGATAGAAAGGGTGCTAAAACCTTCCCTTTCTATAATCTACCCCCCGTACTCAGAATATCTCGAAAAAGGATTTTTTTCTGTACTTTTTTCCTTTTTGATTGGATGAAATAAAAGTCGGTGGCGACTCTTGCTTACCGCGACATTTTACGAATAAAAAACACAAAACGCAAACCAGTAAAAACAGTCGGTTCTGCCACCGTATCACAGAACTGGCAACTCTGCTGGGGAGTTTATAAGTGGGGTATACCTTAGGATCTAGGTCATCATAATTGCTTCTCTTGATTGCTTTGTTTGCTTTACTTTTAAGGGTTTTGTTTGGGGTTACTATAGATCCTACACTCGGATCTGGAGAACACCTTTTAGGTAAGTAGCAATATATTGTGAGGGAACTGTACGGCATAGACCGATACGATTGAAGCAGTAGCTACATTGGTGTGGCACTTTGGTTGGTACTGGTATCCCTTGTGAAGAAACGAGGAGAATACGGGGCCGCCGCGTGGTGTCGTTAAGCATCAACTGACCTTAGAACCTTTAATCGCCCAACTTGGCCATTAGAAAGTAGTGAGATAGCCGGCCTCGGTGTAGAGCTGAGAACTGGTTGATACTCAATGCTACATTCATCGAGATCATACTCTCAGAATAATTTCGGCCGCAAGAAAAGATTGTGTAAGCTGAAACCATGACCGATGAAGGATGGTCAGTGATATTGAGATCCTCTAGAACCCGGTTACTATTTATAGGACAGGTTGAACCAGCTAAACTTCAAGAGGGTACTACCTTAAAACCCATGCAAGCGTAAACCTAAGGCTGTTTGTGTGACTTGTGTGCTTTCAACTTGAACTACTTGCACAGTTTTATTATCTGACAACATGAGTTCCTTGTAGGTTTTGTTTACAATCCTTATCCAATAACTTGGATTTCTTGCCGAGTTTACTTGCTTACATCACCTCGCACTTTTGCTTAAACGCATAGCATACACATCATAACATCATGCCTTAACACTTCCTTAACCATTTCAAGGATCTCAAGGGTTTGTGATGCAGGTTATGGTAAATTAGACGTCTAGCAAGGGGCAAGGGGATTTATTTTCCTCTAGCCAATGCCGTCTAGAGATCAAAACACGATAACTTGAATTAGTGGCTATGACCCACTCGATATGGTGAGCTTGACTCTTGAAGAAGGACTCTCAACGACATGAAGTTTCTTCAATCAAGCTGCAATCAAATTCTAACAGTTTCTTGTTTTCCCCGAAAGATCCTTGAAAACATTGCATACATATATCATGCATATCATTGCATAACAGGTCTTCCAGTACAGGTCTCTCATGTTCTTGCTGTTTATTTCAGCAATGGCTCTCAAACAAGACAACAGAGATCTTCAAACTCCAGAAGCTCGGTTCAGGGACATATTCCTAAACCTATCCAAAGGGTAGGAAGAGTTGAAAACACTCCTCGTTGGGAACTTGGTCAAGAAAAGTCCTGAAGACAATAAGGACGAACGAGTGGAACAACTGCAAGCTGAGGTAGGTGCAATGAGAATCCAAATGCTGGGGCAGATGGCTCTTATCCAAGGCCTAGCCTGAAGGCAAGAAGAGCTGAAAGCCATCATCAACCAACTTCATCAAGACGGATACAACAGTATGAAGCAAACATTCGAGGTCGGGGACCCAGTCATTGATCAACCTCCAAGAAGACAAGAGTTTGGTTTGGTGAAGAGTGGACCTTTCCAAATTTCTATTAACTCACGGGTCCAACAACAACCTCGCCAAAAACAACGGGTTAATCAGAGTAAGCCAGATACACCCAAGAGGCAGTTTACCAAACTCAACATGCCGCTGTCTCAAGCTTTACAACACATATTGAGGATGAATCTGGTTATGTTGATAGGACCTCATCCGAATCCCAAGACTTCTTCGCCTAACTACAATCCTGATGCAAGGTGTGCATATCACTCCAACGGTCTGGGGCATGATACTGACGACTGTTGGAGGTTGAAATACAAAATTCAAGACCTGATTGATGAAGGAGCATTGGAATTCACACAAGATGGTCAACTGGAATGTTTCTGTCAATCCTCCAAAGCCCACCATTTGAAGTGACAAGTTCTAACAAGAGGGCTTTTTGTTCATTAGAATTTTCAATTTGTAATTTTCTTTTGATTGTTCGAATATTTATTCATGTCAAACTTTGTTACTTTATCAATGCATTGCATATGTCTGTTCTAAATCAATTCATTCGTATTCTCTATTTCAAAACTGCGTTCTTACTTCCTTTTTGTGATATTCGACTCTTGATTGAAAGCTGTAAGCCTTAGAGGGAGGATGACGAAAATGATACCACAATCTCTACCGTATGCTTTTGAACAGACCCCGTTGACGATGTACAGGCGTTGTTTCAAATCCTAAACAGTGGAGTTATAAGGAAGATAATCCCTAGTCAACCCCTTTGAGCCAAAGAAGTAGGAGTTTTCTTTTCACACAAATTAAAACCCTTAATCATAACCTGGGGTAGGGTAGTTTCTCAGTTAATTTAGATGTGCATTCAGTCGCAATATTCTACTTCATACATAATGAATGGCATCAAAGACGTCCTTCCAAAACAAAAGACGGTGATGGTTCTGTATAATCGTCAAGACAGGCAGTCATTATCCCTCGAAACAAAAGCCCATTAAGTCAAAACCTATGAAGGAGACTTAAGAGAAAAATTGGGGCATCCCGCTGGCTGTAATCACAAAAGAAACAGTTCAGGCAAAAGAAGGGATAACGGAAAAAAAGGTTACTATAAATCCTCGACAAAAAGAAGATTACAAAAATGACTGCCTTTTTAAAACAAATCATCACCAAATATCAGAGCAAAGATTCCAGACTCAATCGGGATCTAAACACGCAATTAACTGAGCATAGGACTGAAGAACATCACAGAGAGCGGGTTGGGTACAAATAAAATTTGAGCCTTTATCCTTTGTTTCTTGAACCGTGAACCAGGCCACGTTAGAACCCTTAAAAGTCCTAGCTGAAGCATGGGTTAGTTTGAGAGCATACTGTTACAAAGGTATCCCGACTCCTGTAGGCTTTGTTACAAATCCTGAGTTGATATCACATTCTCGCAAATTTTGCTTTACTACACAAAACACATTTTAAAAAAATAATTCAAGACAAACATGAGTTTTACATTCTTTAAATGACATTGTTTGCATATGACTAATTATTTGACAACAGATAAATCCGCACAATGGATATTCAATGAACAGACATCCTCTCAATGGACAGAATCACCTCAGAGGGAAAAACACTTCCAAAAACAGATCTTCTGTAAGCAAGGGGAATCACCTGATGTTTAAACACACTTGGGGCAGTCTCTCCAAAAGTACCAGATTGCCAGGGGAAAATCTCCATCTAAAACACTTGGGGCATTGGGCATGAATCCCAGCAACGAATCATGTACAATCAAACAAACATCTTCTGGTAGTGTGGCAACACAACACTACCGATAGTGACAACTCCCTACACCCTGAGAGCGTGGACATAGTCAGAAAATACTGCGCATGAACAAAGACCCGCTAGGTTGACTGGCCTAGGCAAAAATAAGGGCACCCCGGCGAACCAAAAGGGTTCGGGCAAAAATTAGGGATAAAAACAAAAAAGATATGTACACTCGGCAAGCCGAAAACCTGAAAAGGCGGCTTGGGCAAAAAAGGGTATCCCGGTGGACTGAAAATATGAAAAGACAGTCCAGGAAAAAGTTAGGGATTAAAGCATACGACTATGTCCCGTCATCTCGTCACTTTCCTATCAGTAGAAGACTTATCATTTTGACCGGAAGTTACCAAGCACCTCATAAGTTGGGAACACTCAATCCACAAGGCCTCCGCAGGCATTTTCTCCAGCAGGTACAGGGGCAGAAAAGTCTTGATGCGAAGTCATTGTCATATCCTCATCATGCATCCCAGTAAGATCTACACTCCCCACAGAGTAGAGGCAACCAAAGTTTTGATCTCTGCCTCCCCAAACAGGAGTTACTTTCCCCAGTCAAGCTCTTTCGGAGAGCCGACGTCTATATTCCCCAGCCGAATTTTGTAATCGCAAGCGGTTCATAAAGTTTTCTCTCGAACATAGTTTATTTCTCTGAATACAGAAGCTCAATCCCCGACAAAGTTTCTCCCTTCAGCTATGGAAGCCTCTCTCTCCAACAGAATTATTCCCCCACAGAGTTGTTCTCAATCAGAGTCTCTCCTCGGCAGAATACCTGTAAACAAGGGGCAAATCCCCGACATAGTCGTCTCTGGTTCACCATCTCCAGCAGAAGTAGAAGAACCACCTTTTCTACGACGGTCAAGAACTCAATTTCCATTACTCTCCAACAGCAGTCAGGGATTTATTTTCCCAAACTCGGACGTGCCACAATAGCATTTCATGTTCATACATCATGACGTGCGCATACATATTGCATATAGCATAATCTCATTTATTTTGAGAATGTCATCATACAATGCATTTCATGCATCATATACGATTAATCATGTACCTTTTTAGGAAAGATGGTTATCATCAAAAACTTCCAGCAAGTTCAAGATTAGCTCCTGAAACTAAACAAAATAATTATCTGTGTGACCAAATGTAGCTTTACACGGGTTCGTCACGAAGCAATCTTACACGGGTTTCTCCTAAATGCAGCTTCACATGGGTTTATCCTGAAAAATCTTACACGGGTCCTTTCTCATACATTTCCAAATGAAGTTTTACACGAACTTATCACAAAGTAACCTTACCCAGGTTCCTCCTGAAGTTTCACACGAACTTATCACAAAGTAACCTTACCCAGGTTCCTCCTGAAGTTTTACACGAACTCATCCCAAAGCAACCTTACCCAGGTTCCTTCTCAGTTCAGATGCAGTTTTACCCAAACTCCTTACAAAGCAACCTTACCCAGGTTCCTTCTCGGTTCAGATGCAGTTTTACCCAAACTCCTCACAAAGCAACCTTACCCAGGTTCCTTCTCGGTTCAGATGCAGTTTTACCCAAACTCCTCACGAAGCAACCTTACCCAGGTTCCTTCTCACAACCCTACTACCCAGGCTTTTCATATCGAAACAACCCTACTATCTAGGTTCCTTCTCAATCCCTACCATCCAGGCTTTCATATCGAAGTAACCCTACTATCCAGGTTCCTTCTCACAGCCCTACTATCCAGGCTTTCATATCGAAGTAACCCTACTATCCAGGTTCCTTCTCACAACCCTACTATCCAGGCTTTCATATCGAAGTAACCCTACTATCCAGGTTCCTTCTCAAGCCCTACCATCCAGGCTTTCATATCGAAGTAACCCTGCTACCCAGGTTCCTTCTCACAGCCCTACTATCCAGGCTTTCATATCGAAGTAACCCTACGACCCAAGTTCCTTCTCACAACCCTACGACCCAGGTTCCTTCTCACAACCCTACTATCCAGGTTCCTTCTCATAACCCTACTATTCGGGTTCTTCCTCTCTTATCCCCAGACAACAGTCTACAACACTGTAAGACCGGGACCCGATCAAACATGATTGGTTTCGCATCTCTCCAGTAGGTCGCGGTGCAGCATATACCCCGACCAGATACGCAGTTCACTTCCACTTCCCCAAACCGGAGTTATTCCCCAGTAGAGTAACGGACAACTGAAGCTCCTAAAATTCTATATCTCCTAAGACAGATACCAAAATTCCTCAACAAATTCCTCCTTAACGATAGGAGCAAGAATTCTCATCAAAGGAATATCTCAGGAAATCAACATCCTCTAGATGGCATCTTTAAGCCTATTTCCGATGGTACTCCATCACGTCTTGGATGACATCTTAAAGCCCATCTCCGACAATTCTCTAGCAACTTCCAAATGGAATCTATAAGTCCATTCCCAATATCACAAATCAAGTATCACTTCATGCGAGTGAAAATTTCTGGGTACTCTAGTGTTCAATCATCTTCCACCTTCAGATCACAAAAGGCAGACGAGCCAATCTAAATCTTCAGGTTTAAGAAGATTGAACAGGGGCAGCTATTGTACCCCCAAATTTTCCCTCTTTTCATACACGCATATTATTGGTTTTATGGTTATGGAATAAAGGTATATTTATCAAGCTTCTTCAGGTTACAAGTGACGTTTATTTCGTCAATGGATATTCTCAGAGTATTTTCCGTGCTGAAGATCGGTTCGCTGTTTTGCAACGATTCGGGGTTCAAAGATTCACAAGTCCAACCCGGCGCGTCATATTTAGGTGTTCTTTTGCCAAGATATCTTTGATAACATATTCTCAAATTCAAGTTCGACTCAAGAGTCAATTCTTTAAAGAAGGTCTCTGAATGTGTGAGTCTTCTCGAAGAAATGTGGTGAAAAAGTGTGCTGAAAGTGCAGTTTTTACGCGCTAAAAAATTCATAACTTGAAGATCGTGGCTTGTATTGAACCCATTCCAGTGGCCAAAATTTCGTCTTGACGTTATCTATGTTTTCATATCTCACGGCTGGAAGCCAATTTCGATCAGAAGGTCTTCAAAAATGTGGATTTATCAAGTATTTTCGTACAGAAAATTTGTGACAGAAGTTTATTTGCATCATGTTCAGAAAATCATAACTTGGTCGATTTTCATCGTATCGAGCTGGTTCCAGCGCCAAAATTTCAAAAATTGAGTTGACTACTGTGATCGGTGGATCTGGAACTGACTGTTTAAAGCTGGTTCGCGAAATGTCGCGGAAGCAAGAGTCGCCACCGTCTTTTATTTTCTCCAAATGGAAAGGACAAAAGCACAGAAAAATTCCTTAGAGAGATTGCTCTCGGTTCGGGAGGTAGGTTATAGAAAGGGAAGGTATTAGCACCCTTTCTATCCATGGTTATCCATGGGCTCTTAGATACTTGCTCAATGTGTTTTCAAAATTGTTTGCTTTTCAATGTGGGTTTAAAAAAAAGTTTCTTTGAAAAATTTCAGATCGACTCGTACGTCAGAGTGTTTGAAAAATTTGCTTTGAAAGCTTTTGAAAAGTGTCAGTGAAAAGATGTTTTGATTTGTTTGAAATTTGAGCAAGTATCCTTGAGAACCTACCTACCCTAAGAAATTCGTCTGTGTAAATGTCCTTAAAAGTAGTGCCATCCCACCATTGAGAGGTAGGTAGCACCACCGTTGGAGGTGTTCGGGTCAATTCGAGTTTTAGGGACGTGGTGATCACCAGAGCAATGGGAAGACACCTTAGAAGCTACCCTCATGCCAGGTTCCCGGATCATGAGGACTTACTAAGACATCCTCTACTCGACGATCACCTTTCGAAAGGCAACAGTGAGGCGTACCCTAGGGGTGGTGTGTGCGAATTGTGTGTTATTTTCATTTGCATTTGTCTTTTGTCAAGTTCGTTGTGATCTACGTTTGATTTTAATTAGGACATTCATTCTTGCATGCTTTTTAACAGTTAAATATTTGCGAGGAAAATAAATCTACAACTATTACAAATGGCGCGGGTCCACATCGCCAAAATTAAACCGGACCCGATTTGACGGAAAATAAAGAAAGCAAAGTAAAAGTGCGAGAAATAAAATGGTTACATCGCTTTGGGAGAATTACACAATTATAATAAGCGACATAAAATAAATGCGCGAAATTAAATAAATTATGAACATGGGCGTTGGACCCTTTCGCAAAAGATTAAAGTTAATGGATTAATTAATTAGAACTAATGTGGAATTAAAAATTAAAGTCAAATGTTTTTGGTATTTTGTATTTTTTAGGTTTTAAGGAGAAAAAGAATTAATTAGAATGAAATTTGAAATGGAGACCCTAATTCTAGCGTTTTTTAGATTTATTATGAAAAATATTGAATTTTAACTAATTTAAACCTAATTCTATTTATGTACAATTTAATTATGAAAATAATAAATAAATAAGTATTATGATAAAAAGGAAAAATTAAAGGGAATAGAAATTGTTAATTAACCTAATTCTAATTTTTATATTTAATATGAAAGGAATTAAAATTGTAAAATCCTAATTAAACTAAATTTATTTACATGCATTTATTCATAAAAATAATTAAAATAAATAAATATTATATTCTTTTGCCTTTTCTGATTTTATGATGTTTTTATATTTTGTTAAAAAATAATTAATTAAATAAACAATAATTAAAATAAACATAACAATTAAAACAAGAATAAAAATAAATAAATAAAAATAGTGAAGGCAAACCAGGGGGGGGGGGGGGGGGGGGTAGCCCCAATTTGTGAGGTATGGACTTGAGAAGCCTGGCCCAATTAAGCTTGCAATTTGTTTGACTTTTTTGGCTTGGATATCAGCGCATTGACCTGGGTATACGTGTTCTTCAGAATCTTGGCCTTGGATTGATCTTAGTGCACACGTGGGTGGCCTGGATGTAGAGTGTACGGTGATCCACAAAGGTGTGCCTGCATAGGAATGAGTATAGAAAAATAATAGCGAAATTATTCAGACCTGGGGTTCGAACCCAGGTCTTTGGACATCAATGCGTTGATAGCTTGCCAGCTGAGCCACTTAGCCAATTTGATATATAATATGCAAACAAATATTAAAAAGGAAAAACAAGATTAGTGGGAGTCAGCGCGCGCGTTTTTAAACGCACCAACCATCATGTGACACGGTTTCGTCTTCCTCCCCATCCCTGTAAAACAAAACATATAGGCAACGGTTTTCGTTGTGTTTTCTTAGGCTAGCTACAAGAAAATAGCGATTAGCCTATTTCCAAACATAAATTAGGCGCGAGGGTTGGTCTTCGTTCGTTTGGGCATGCCGGTTTGAATGATAATGGTCTTGAGGCTTAATTTTACTCCGTTTCAAAAGCCCCAATTCAAAAAGCTGAAAACCCTAAAATGTGAACATGGTGAAATCGCGTATGGTCAACAAAAATACAATCAAACACAATGGTTAGCTTGGAAACTTCATGCTGAACAAGAATTCATAAACAAAAATGCAAAAAGATGTATGAATTATGATATGCGATTTCAAAAGTTTTGCTTTACAGTTTGAGTTACAGGTACCAATTCCTGGAGCTTTTGTGGTTGATATTGATTGGAATATGATCAGGAGTCCACGAGCAAGCTTTTGGAATGAGTATTAGGGCTTAAAACCACCTCTAACAACGTTTTCAGATTTGAGTTTTTATGGCAATTTTTCAATGTTGCAATGGCTTTTTGGGCGCAGCTTGGAGTCTAATTGCTTTAGGGTTGTGATTCTGAATATGTATAGAAGCTTTTAGGTCAACAAAATTGCACAAAATCCATGGCATTCAATGATTTGCATATTTGATTTTGTAAGATCTTTTTGAATCTTTTTCACATGGTTCTTTGTGTCAATTAGCTCCAATCACACCAATTCTTTCCATAATTGAACAAGCACGAAATATTGAGAGTAGAATGTGCACAAAAAGATTTTTTTAGGTCAAGTTTATATTTTCTACATATTTAAATGATTTAAATGAATTAATATTAATATAAATTCAAATAAATAAATAAAAATTGAAAAAATACTTCCCTTTGGGCCAAGTGGTCGTGCATAGGCTTGGAATGATGGATCATGGAAGAAAAATGGGCCCATTTGCATTTTTAGGTCATTTGAACCATTGTTGACTTTTCAAAATTCCCAAAAAATTCCCAACTTCCACAAGGCATAACTTGCTCAATTTTTAAGCTTTTCACATGTTCTTGGACATTTTGGAAAGGTCTTTGAGTCCTTTAACCAATGCCTTTGGTCCCATGTCATTTTGATTTACCAATCTCAAGTTATGGCCTTTGACTTAAAGTCCCTTTTTGTTGACTTTTGAAAATGACCTATAATGTTGAAATTGATAACTTTTTGTGAGAGCATTTCTTGGACTTGGAATATGAAGATGAGTTATAGGAAATGTCTTCCTCTTCAAAATGAGCTTTGGATGGGATTTTTCTGATAATCCATGTGAAAGTTATGCCTTGGTCAATTTCAGTTGACTTTTTCAACTGTCCAAATATAGTAACTTTTGCATCTTTGATGATTTCTGAGCCAAATTTTGAGAATCATGATCAAGCATTGATCAAATGATGTTTGTGGCTTCAAAATGATATGTTGACCAAAAATTTGAACTTTTGACTGTCAAATGACCATTTTGCCCCTACAGTTGACTGTAGTGCAATCTAGGGTTTTGACTGTGCAATTTTGAGCTGAATGCCTTGAAACTTGATATGGGGATACTTGACCATCTTTGTAGGCATATGAGACTTGATTGGGCCTTTGAAAACTTTCAATTCTTGATCAGAACACAAACCCTAGTTTTGACTGTATAGGAGACAGTTGCACTGCATAACCCTTGGGGACTTTTGTGACCTTGACTTGACAAATCTTGGAGAATATGGGAGGGCAAATTTTGGGGTGCAACAGTTGCCCCTGTTCAATCTTCTTAGACCTGAGGATGCAGATTGGCTGACGTGCCTTTCGTAATCCGATGGTAAAAGATGATTGGACACTAGAGTGCCCAGAAATTTGCGCTCACATAGTGGCAGTGATGGTGGAATGGGCTTATAGATGCCGTTTGGAGATTGCTGGATAGGATGATGGGCTTATAGATGCCATCTGGATGTTGATCGCGTAGGAGATTCCTTAGCGAGAACCTGCATACCTGCAAAAGAGAAAACGAGTACCTGACACGTTGCAGGAGCTGATTTTAGATGCTTGGTATAGATGTGTCCTGACTGGTTACAGGAGCTGAGTCTGGAGCTTCAAACGCTGATGAATGAACCAGGGATGGTTACTGCCCTAGCATGGATGGTAAGAGAACCTTGGGCGATTTTAACTTCAACAACGCTCGTTGAGAAAAATCTTGGGTGTCTTCTACTGGGATAAGAATCAGGGAGATCTTAGGGTCGATCTGACTGAACCAGAGGAGGCCTTTGACTGGATAAGCATCAGGAAAATCTTAGGGTCGATTTAACCGAACCGGACAAGGTCTTGAAATATCTTCAACTGGATAAGCATCAGGGAGATCTTAGGGTCGATCTGACTGAACCAGAGAAGGCCTTTGACTGGATAAGCATCAGGAAAATCTTAGGGTCGATTTAACTGAACCGGACAAGGTCTTGGAATATCTTCAACTGGATAAGCATCAGGGAGATCTTAGGGTCGATCTGAACCAGAGAAGGCCTTTGACTGGATAAGCATCAGGAAAATCTTAGGGTCGATTTAACTGAACCGGACAAGGTCTTGGAATATCTTCAACTGGATAAGCATCAGGGAGATCTTAGGGTCGATCTGACTGAACCAGAGAAGGCCTTTGACTGGATAAGCATCAAGAAAATCTTAGGGTCGATTTAACTGAACCGGACAAGGTCTTGGAATATCTTCAACTGGATAAGCATCAGGGAGATCTTAGGGTCGATCTGACTGAACCAGAGAAGGCCTTTGACTGGATAAGCATCAGGAAAATCTTAGGGTCGATTTAACTGAACCGGACAAGGTCTTGGAATATCTTCAACTGGATAAGCATCAGGGAGATCTTAGGGTCGATCTGACTGAACCAGAGAAGGCCTTTGACTGGATAAGCATCAGGAAAATCTTAGGGTCGATTTAACTGAACCGGACAAGGTCTTGGAATATCTTCAACTGGATAAGCATCAGGGAGATCTTAGGGTCGATCTGACTGAACCAGAGAAGGCCTTTGACTGGATAAGCATCAGGAAAATCTTAGGGTCGATTTAACTGAACCGGACAAGGTCTTGGAATATCTTCAACTGGATAAGCATCAGGGAGATCTTAGGGTCGATCTGACTGAACCAGAGAAGGCCTTTGACTGGATAAGCATCAGGAAAATCTTAGGGTCGATTTAACTGAACCGGTCTAGGTCTTGAAATGTGATTGAGATTTTAAACTGCATCTTTCCTGAAAGGTAAAAGTCAGTCATATGCAATGCATGATATGGATCAAGCAATGATGTTATCAACATAAAGGAGACTTGTATGATGCAGTGCGTTATGCATGCTATGATGATGTATGTGAAGTTTTATGTATGTTTTCGTCTAGGAAAGTGAATCCTTGACGGGTGCCGGGAAGTTGTATCCTGGGCTGACGTTGAAGAATAGATTTTGCTTCCGCTGGGGATGATAACTGCAAGAATACCGGTAGGAGAAGATAACTCCGTTGAGGAATAAACTTGGCAAATGAAGAGTCTGCGGGGAGAAAAGATACTCTAGCGACTATGCTGGGAAGCGATACTCTGTGGGGATAGAGATGCTTTGCTTGAATTATTGAGAATGACTTGCTGAGGATACCGTTGTTGTATGAAGTGTTGACGGACTTCGCTGGGGTAAGAAGACTTTGTCGACGACGCTCTTTCCGTGGCTTTTGGCTGAGGATAACCCAGTTATATCCTGTTAAGGAAATAACTCTTTAAATCAAGCCGGACGACGCGTTCGTGCTCTGCTAGGGGATAAGCTTCCAGAATATACTGGGGATAAGCTTACTGCTTGGGGAGATAGATTCTAACCTTCCTGGGGAACTGGATTGGACTTTCTTGGGGAGATTTTGAACTGCAGGGAGGTGATTCCTTTGGATGTTGATATACCGCCGGGGAACAATCTTTAGGCCAAGACTGCCGGGGATGCTTGTTAAGAATATATGTGTTGCTGCTGGGGAATGTTTGAGATCGGCTGGAGGATACTCAATTTCCTTGATATTTGATGATTTGCTTGGAGAAGAATGTATTGTTTTACTCTCTGGGGAACTAATATGTACTGGTCGTGTTCTTTAGCTGAACCTACCTTGGTACCTTGGAGGATAGAACAATTGGATTGTTTAGACAACTCTTTATTGCCCCTGTTTCTAGTGTCACCTGCAACTAATTCCTGTGTTTCGTATGCAAATATTTATGAGTTAGCAAATTATTGTCAATGCATATATCACAAATTGAACCTTGGACGTTCTTCGCAAAACAAAACAGAAAAAAGAAAAACACTTGGCACGTTTAACTGAAAAATATATTTGTATTGATTTTTGAATGGCCTGAATAGGCGTTTTGTGTACAAGAGGCTGACGTCCTAGTAAGAGGTACGCCGCCGATCAAAAGAGTTTATACAAGTTTTGTACAAAAGAAAATAAAACAGCTGTGTGAAAGATGAATGATCCACTGGGTTTCAACTCTGCTATTGCCTTTATAACTCCGAGCGTCTCATCACTTGATGACCTTGGTTGAGGGTGAAGCTGACTGATCGATGCCGTTTGAGCTTGATGCAGATACCGGATTCTGGATGCAAAGTGATCTAATGAGACATAGTATTACGCTTTTATCCCTAATTTTTGCCTGGACCGCCCTTTCGGGTTTTCAGTCCACCGGGATACCCATTTTTGCCCAAGCCGCCTTTTCAGGTTTTCGACTTGCCGGGTGTACAGATTTTTTTTATTTTCATCCCTTCATTTTGCCCGAACCCTTTTGGTTCGACGGGAAGCCCTAATTTTTGCCTAGGCATGTCAGCCTAGCGGGTCTTTTTCATGCGTAGTATTTTTTAACTATGTCTGCATTGGCGGGGTGAGGAAGGTCGTCACCATCCATGTTGGTTAATATCATTGCTCCTCCTGAGAACACATGCTTAACCACAAATGGCCCTTCGTATGTGGGAGTCCATTTGCCCCTTGGATCACTCTGAGGAAGGATGATTCTCTTGATAACCAGATCCCCCACTTGATATTCCTGTGGTCTGACCTTTTTGTTAAATGCCCTGATCATTCGTTTTTGATACGTCTGACCATGACAGATAGCAGCAAGTCTCTTTTCATCAATGAGGTTGAGTTGGTCAAGTCGTGTCTGGATCCAATCATCTTCGTTCAGATTTGCATCCTTCATTATCCGGAGAGAGGGTATTTGCACTTCGATTGGCAAGACTGCCTCCATGCCATAAACCAGAGAGAAAGGAGTTGCCCCGGTTGACGTCCTTGCTGAGGTACGGTACCCATGTAGAGCGAACGGTAACATCTCGTGCCAATCTTTGTAAGTCACTGTCATTTTCTGCACGATCTTCTTGATGTTCTTATTTGCTGCTTCTACAGCCCCATTCATCTTCGGTCTGTAAGGGGAAGAATTGTGGTGCTGTATTTTGAACTGTTCGCAGAGCTCAGCGATCATCTTGTTGTTTAGATTGGTACCGTTGTCTGTAATAATCCGCTCAGGGACGCCGTACCGACAGATCAGATTGTGCCGAATAAACCGTGCCACAACAGTCTTGGTTACTGTAGCATAGGATGCTGCCTCAACCCACTTTGTAAAATAGTCAATCGCCACTAGGATGAAGCGATGTCCATTAGATGCCGTAGGTTTAATCTCGCCGATCATGTCTATGCCCCACATTGCAAACGGCCAAGGCGCAGTCAGAACATTCAGTGGAACTGGAGGAACATGCACTTTATCTGCATAAATCTGGCACTTGTGGCATGTCCTGGAGTGTTGGTAACAGTCAGCTTCCATTGTGGACCAGTAATATCCTGCCCGTAGGATTTTCTTAGCCATAGTGTGCCCACTGGAATGCGTACCAAAGGTCCCTTCGTGTAGCTCTTCCATGATTCTTTCCGCTTCAGTCTTATCCACACAACGCAGTAAGGTCGAATCATGGTTTCGTTTGTACAGGATGTCGTTGCTAAGGAAGAACTTGGATGCGAACCTCCTCAGGAACTTCTTATCGTTGACAGAGGCACCTTCAGGGTATTCCTGAGCTTCCAGGTATCTCTTCACTTCATGGTACCAAGGCTTTTCCGTCACCAATTCAGTTTCGAGATCACAACAGTATGCCGGTTCGTCCAGTTTCCAGATGGTGATCCGGGGAGCCTCATTATCCCATTTGACCTTGAACATTGAAGACATTGTAGCTAACGCGTCCGCTAACTGATTCTCTTCTCTTGGAAAGTGCTCGAAGGTTATCTCTGTAAAGTGGGGAATCAGGGTCAACACACATTCTCTGTAAGGAATCAGGTTTGGATGTTTCGTATCCCACTCTCCCTTGATCTGATTGATCACAAGAGTGGAATCTCCGAAGACACTCAGAAATTTGATCCTTAGGTCGATCGCAGCTTGAAGACCCATGATACACGCCTCATACTCCGCCATGTTATTGGTACAGTTGAAACATAGCCGGGCAGTGAGTGGAGTATGAGTACCTTGAGGAGATATGATGATGGCGCCGATACCATTTCCCAAAGCATTGGAAGCTCCGTCAAAGTGCATAGACCATCGGGATCCTGGTTCAGGTCCTTCATCCGGTCCAGGTACTTCATAATCAGTCACAATCATGATACTTTCATCCGGAAACTCGAAGTTCATGGACTGATAGTCATCTACAGCTTGATGAGCTAAGTGGTCTGCCAATACACTCCCCTTGATGGCTTTCTGGGTTGTGTACTGAATGTCGTATTCCGTCAAGATCATTTGCCATCTTGCAATCCTCCCAGACAGAGCAGGCTTTTCGAATATGTATTTTATCGGATCCATCTTTGAGATCAACAAGGTAGTGTGAGTCAGCATATACTGTCTCAGCCGGCGAGCAGCCCATACCAAAGCGCAGCAAGTTTTCTCAAGCAGTGAGTATCGGGTCTCACAGTCGGTAAACTTTTTGCTAAGGTAATAAATGGCATGCTCTTTTCGGCCAGACTCGTCATGCTTCCCCAGCACGCACCCCATTGAGTTGTCAAGCACAGTCAGGTATAGTATCAGAGGTCTCCCTTCAACCGGTGGCATAAGGATAGGTGGTTCTTGGAGATACTCTTTGATTTTGTCGAAAGCAGCCTGACATTCATCGTTCCAACGTACTACCTGATCTTTCTTCAGCAGCTTGAAGATTGGCTCACAGGTAGCAGTCAGATGAGAGATGAACCGAGCAATGTAATTCAGGCGTCCTAAAAAGCCTCTGACTTCCTTCTCTGTCCTAGGAACTGGCATCTCTTGAATAGCCTTGACCTTAGCAGGGTCCACTTGAATACCTTTATCACTGACCACGAAGCCTAGCAACTTTCCCGATCTTACCCCGAAGGTGCACTTGTTCGGGTTCAATCTTAGCTTGTACAGTTTCAACCGATCGAACAACTTCTGTAGATGATCTAGATGCTCTTCCTCAGTCTGGGACCTAGCGATCATGTCGTCCACATACACTTCTATCTCGTGATGGATCATGTCATGAAATAAGGCAACCATGGCACGTTGGTAGGTTGCCCCATCATTCTTTAATCCGAACGGCATGACCTTGTAACAGAAGGTGCCCCACTGAGTAACAAATGTAGTCTTTTCCATGTCTTCAGGTGCCATCTTGATCTGATTGTAGCCTGAAAAGCCATCCATGAAAGAGAATACCTTGTGCTGAGCGGTATTATCAACAAGGACATCAATGTGAGGTAAGGGGAAGTCATCCTTGGGGCTGGCCCTGTTCAGATCCCTATAATCAACACACATTCTGACCTTACCGTCCTTTTTAGGTACCGGTACCACATTAGCAACCCACTGAGGGTAAGAAGTCACTGCAAGGAAACCGGCATCAAACTGTTTCATGACTTCGGCTTTAATCTTCTCGGACATCTCTGGACGCATCCGACGAACCTTTTGTTTAACTGGAGGGCAGTCTTCCCTAGTCGGCAAATGATGGACAACAATATCGGTATCCAACCCGGGCATGTCTTCGTAGGACCAGGCAAAGATCTCCATATAGTCATGTAACATCTTGGTTAACCGTTGCTTCACGCTGAGCTCTAGGTTGGCACCAATCTTTACCTCTTTTCTATCTGCCTCAGTACCCAGGTTTATGGTTTCCACTGGCTCTTCATGGGGTTGAATTGCCCTCTCTTCCTGAAGCAACAATCTTGCGAGCTCGCTAGGCACTTCGCAATCATCTTCACCTTCGTCTTCGGCTAAGTTGATCGGATTTTCGAAGTCATAACTGGCATTAGCAGAGTTGTTATCAGTGAGATCCAGAGTGGATTGGAACCTGTATGAGTGAGTGTGTGTGTAAATACAGCTGTTTTTTTGAAAATTATGTAAAGGAAAAGAAAGACAGAAAAGGAACACAATATTTGCAATGCGAAAAGTACGTCCAAGATTTTCATTCATGATGTATAAAATGACAGTTTGTATGCCCTCACAAATAGAACCACGGTGCCTCGGGTAAGACACCGGACCATAGAGTTTATCATTGTTTATTACAAAATAACAAAACAAGAAAATTTATTACTTAGTAACAAAAGAAACAGGGAGATTGTCCTTTGCGCTCCAATTGTTAAGTCCACCATCAGCAGCCGGGTAGATCCAGCTATCGAACTCAGCTTCATCAACTTCCTCTTCATCTCCAATAGCATTTACCCCATGAGCAGGCAGGGGAGCTGTCACCACATTAGGCTTGTCAGATGCCTCAAACTGTACCTCCTTAGCGTCAATGAGGTCCTGTAGCTTGTTCTTTAGTGCCCAACAGTCATCGGTAGAGTGCCCCGGGCTTTCCGAATGGTAAGCACAACGAGCATTCAGGTTGTACTTGGGAGATGCAGTATTTGGAAACTTCGGCGCCTCCCTGACAGTCACTAAATTAGTTGAGAGCAACTGTGGCAGGATCTGCGACAAGGTCATGTTTAAACGGGAGAATTCTCTCCGGGGTCTTTCCACCTTCTGAGTATTGTTTGGCCGGGGAGCGGCAGCAGGCTTAGCAATCATTACCGCACTGACAGATTGGCGGTGTTCATTTCTCTCTGATCTCCTGGAACCATATACGGCGCTAGACTCCTTCTTGAAGGGTTTCTTCTCAGCACTGGATGATGCACCCTTCGGAATTTTTCCAGATTTTAACCCAGCTTCAATCCTCTCTCCAGTCAAGATTAAATCAGTGAAACCAGCAGAAGAATTCCCAATGAGATGGTTGAAAAACGGCCCAGATAGGGTCCCCAAGAACATGTCTACCAGCTCCCGATCAGTCAATGGTGGCTGCACCCTGCCAGCCAGGTCTCTCCACTTCTGAGTGTACTCCTTAAAACCTTCGCTTGCGCCTAACGCCATACCCTGGAGTTGGGTACGTGTGGGGGCAAGGTCGGCATTATACTGATACTGCTTGTAGAAAGCAGTAGCCAGCTCCTCCCAGTTACGAACTTTGGTCCCATCCAGCTGATAGAACCATTCGAGATGAGTCCCTGAAAGACTCTCCTGGAAGAAGTGGATCCATAGATTCTTGTCCGCAGAGTACGGCTGAATTTTCCGAACATAGGATCTTAAGTGCAGCTTGGGACAAGACGCCCCGTCATACTTCGAGAAGGATGGTGCTTTGAATTTATGCGGGATAATCACACCAGTCGACAAACCCAAATCTCCGAAATCCAGCCCAGGTGCCTGTTGCACCTCCATAGCCTTCAACCTGTCCTCCAGTTGTTTGTACCTGTCATCTGAAGGAGGGTACTGCTCTTCATCAAAATCTGTCTCGTTGTCGGAGACGACCGGACTAGGAACCTTTACTTCTGCCTGAGAAGGACTCTTGCCAACAGAAGAACTAGCCTCTTCATGTTGCAGAGTATTGCCGAACCTTCGGCCCGAGTTGAACAGAACAGTTCTTCTCTTCTTCTTCTTCTCCTTCTTCAGGAGCATAGCCTTCAGTTCTTCTTGGCCTTTAGCCAGCCCCTTGATTAGTTCTTGAAACTGCGCATTCTGCGCCTGGAGAGCCTTGATTGATGTCTCTGTTGATTCAGATCCGGGATTCATGATGCTGAAATAAACAGCGAAGAACTGTAAGCAACCTGAAAAGGGAAAAACCTGCTATGCACATGATGTATGAAATGCGTATGCAATGCATTCAAGGGTTCGAAAGTTCAAATTTGTTGTAGACAAAAAGGAACACACGTTATCATTAAAGAAATCATTGTTTAATACATCAAGGCCTCATGGGCAAAAGTACAAAAATCAAGTCAATCCCAAAATACACTGCGCATCCTTTTCGGAGCTATGTAGGTGTTGAGATTCCTCTCCTCATGCAACAGGCGAGTGAGCTCCAGGACCTTCTTTTCACTGGCATGCAGACTAGTCTCAAGAGAATTCCGCTCTTCCTTAAGCTGGATCCAGCTCTTCTGCATCTCTTCCCAGGACGTGGGTATATCAGGGTGCTGAATAATGTGGGACACTTCCCCTTCCAAGACTGGTTCTTTGATTACTGGGATCATGTGAGGATAAGGCATCACTAACTTCTGAGAGCGGGCGCGTACCCATTTGAGATAAGGCTCCAAAGGGATGGAGTTCCTGTGCCCCAGTGTCTTGCTGTCTATCCTACTGGGCATCCTCCAGGCTCTGATAAATCTCTGACGAAGTCCTTGAGTATCATTGTCGAAGTCAAAAACTATGTCAGGAATTAACATGTCATGGGGACCGTCCCTCCGAGCATAACCAAACTGTCTCCAAGCCAGGCATGGGCTATAAGTAATACCTCCTCTGATTCCAAGTAAAGGAACATTAGGGTACTCCCCACAACGATCAATGATAGCGACATCTCCTCTGGATCTAGGACACCAATGTATATCTGCATGTGTAAGAGTCATCAACCGTTGTGACCATCTCAAACCCCGCTCATTCTTCAGGGCTGATTGTGGAAGGTGCGAAATAAACCACCTTCCCAGGAGAGGAGTGCAACACATAAGGACACCTCTTTTTCTCATGGTTCGAGTGTAACATGAGTGAAGGATGTCCCCCAGCAATGTAGGTATAGGATTCCTGGACATAAAGATCTGAACAGCACTGATATCATTGAGCTGATCTGGGTTAGGAAACAACACCAAACCATAAACAAGGAGGGCCACAACCTCTTCAAAAGCTTGCAAGTCAAGGGAGTTCCAACATTCATGAGCCTTATCGAACAGAGACCTGGCTAAGAACCCTTTGATACCACTTCTAACTTCCCAATGTCCCTTGAGGTCAGATGACTGTAGGTGCAAGGCTTTAGCAATCTCTTCAAGCTTAGGTTCCCTTTCTGTACCGTTAAAGGGTAACTGATCAAGGATAGGGATCTTCAGGAGCCGGGAGAACTCCTCCAATGTAGGTACCAACTGATAGTCCAAGAAGGTAAAACAGTGATGCAGAGGGTCAAAGAATTGGAACAAGACCTTTATCATATCTTCCTCAATGTTGGTGTTGACCAAGCTGATGAGGCTTCCATGCCTTTCACTGAATGAAGAGTTCTCGGGAATCCTGGATATAAGCTCCTTAAGCTGAGGAGGGATCCTTACAAGATTGACCTGAATTGTCTTTCTACGAACAGTTTCCATGTCCTACAAAACAAGAACAAAGATGAAAATTCGAACCCCTGAAATGGTTAGTCAATGCATATGATGCTGGATGATGTCATGATGCTATGATTAAACACACCACAAATATTTACAAAGACAAACATGTAAGGCACACAAGGCACACAAGACAAGCCCTTAAGGTTTAAGGCCAGCATGGGGTCTGGGTAGTACCCTCTTGAAGTTGGTGGGTTCAACCTGTCCTAATCAAAGTAACCGGGTTCTAAGGTTCCCAATATCACGGGATTGCTTTCATTGTTCATTGTTTCGATTTAGCCACTGAACTGGCGACCGAAATATTCCAGGAAAGCAACCCTCAATTGAGCGTAGTATCGAGTATCAACCAACCTCGGACTGCACCAAAGTCAGTTATCTCACTACCCTAAAGAGGCCAAGATAGTTCAATTAAGGTTCCTAAGGTCTGTTGATGCTTCACGACACCACGCGGAGGCCCCGTACTCTCCTTGACTGAACTCAAGGGTTACCGGTACACACCAAAGTGCCACATCAACGTAGCAGACTGTTTCAACCATGTCGGTATACCCCGCACAGTTCCCTCACAGCCTTGTTGCTACTTTCTAAGAAGGTATCCCCAGATCCGGGTTAGGATCTATAGAACTCCCAAGCAACCCACAATAATAAAGCAAGCAAAGAAGACAATTGAAAACATAGTTATGACCTAGCCCTAAGGTACACCTCACTTTATAAGCATCTCCCCAGCAGAGTCGCCAGTTCTGTGATCGGTGGATCTGGAACTGACTGTTTAAAGCTGGTTCGCGAAATGTCGCGGAAGCAAGAGTCGCCACCGTCTTTTATTTTCTCCAAATGGAAAGGACAAAAGCACAGAAAAATTCCTTAAAGAGATTGCTCTCGGTTCGGGAGGTAGGTTATAGAAAGGGAAGGTATTAGCACCCTTTCTATCCATGGTTATCCATGGGCTCTTAGATACTTGCTCAATGTGTTTTCAAAATTGTTTGCTTTTCAATGTGGGTTTAAAAAAAAGTTTCTTTGAAAAATTTCAGATCGACTCGTACGTCAGAGTGTTTGAAAAATTTGCTTTGAAAGCTTTTGAAAAGTGTCAGTGAAAAGATGTTTTGATTTGTTTGAAATTTGAGCAAGTATCCTTGAGAACCTACCTACCCTAAGAAATTCGTCTGTGTAAATGTCCTTAAAAGTAGTGCCATCCCACCATTGAGAGGTAGGTAGCACCACCGTTGGAGGTGTTCGGGTCAATTCGAGTTTTAGGGACGTGGTGATCACCAGAGCAATGGGAAGACACCTTAGAAGCTACCCTCATGCCAGGTTCCCGGATCATGAGGACTTACTAAGACATCCTCTACTCGACGATCACCTTTCGAAAGGCAACAGTGAGGCGTACCCTAGGGGTGGTGTGTGCGAATTGTGTGTTATTTTCATTTGCATTTGTCTTTTGTCAAGTTCGTTGTGATCTACGTTTGATTTTAATTAGGACATTCATTCTTGCATGCTTTTTAACAGTTAAATATTTGCGAGGAAAATAAATCTACAACTATTACAAATGGCGCGGGTCCACATCGCCAAAATTAAACCGGACCCAATTTGACGGAAAATAAAGAAAGCGAAGTAAAAGTGCGAGAAATAAAATGGTTACATCGCTTTGGGAGAATTACACAATTATAATAAGCGACATAAAATAAATGCGCGAAATTAAATAAATTATGAACATGGGCGTTGGACCCTTTCGCAAAAGATTAAAGTTAATGGATTAATTAATTAGAACTAATGTGGAATTAAAAATTAAAGTCAAATGTTTTTGGTATTTTGTATTTTTTAGGTTTTAAGGAGAAAAAGAATTAATTAGAATGAAATTTGAAATGGAGACCCTAATTCTAGCGTTTTTTAGATTTATTATGAAAAATATTGAATTTTAACTAATTTAAACCTAATTCTATTTATGTACAATTTAATTATGAAAATAATAAATAAATAAGTATTATGATAAAAAGGAAAAATTAAAGGGAATAGAAATTGTTAATTAACCTAATTCTAATTTTTATATTTAATATGAAAGGAATTAAAATTGTAAAATCCTAATTAAACTAAATTTATTTACATGCATTTATTCATAAAAATAATTAAAATAAATAAATATTATATTCTTTTGCCTTTTCTGATTTTATGATGTTTTTATATTTTGTTAAAAAATAATTAATTAAATAAACAATAATTAAAATAAACATAACAATTAAAACAAGAATAAAAATAAATAAATAAAAATAGTGAAGGCAAACCAGGGGGGGTAGCCCCAATTTGTGAGGTATGGACTTGAGAAGCCTGGCCCAATTAAGCTTGCAATTTGTTTGACTTTTTGGCTTGGATATCAGCGCATTGACCTGGGTATACGTGTTCTTCAGAATCTTGGCCTTGGATTGATCTTAGTGCACACGTGGGTGGCCTGGATGTAGAGTGTACGGTGATCCACAAAGGTGTGCCTGCATAGGAATGAGTATAGAAAAATAATAGCGAAATTATTCAGACCTGGGGTTCGAACCCAGGTCTTTGGACATCAATGCGTTGATAGCTTGCCAGCTGAGCCACTTAGCCAATTTGATATATAATATGCAAACAAATATTAAAAAGGAAAAACAAGATTAGTGGGAGTCAGCGCGCGCGTTTTTAAACGCACCAACCATCATGTGACACGGTTTCGTCTTCCTCCCCATCCCTGTAAAACAAAACATATAGGCAACGGTTTTCGTTGTGTTTTCTTAGGCTAGCTACAAGAAAATAGCGATTAGCCTATTTCCAAAACATAAATTAGGCGCGAGGGTTGGTCTTCGTTCGTTGGGGCATGCCGGTTTGAATGATAATGGTCTTGAGGCTTAATTTTACTCCGTTTCAAAAGCCCCAATTCAAAAAGCTGAAAACCCTAAAATGTGAACATGGTGAAATCGCGTATGGTCAACAAAAATACAATCAAACACAATGGTTAGCTTGGAAACTTCATGCTGAACAAGAATTCATAAACAAAAATGCAAAAAGATGTATGAATTATGATATGCGATTTCAAAAGTTTTGCTTTACAGTTTGAGTTACAGGTACCAATTCCTGGAGCTTTTGTGGTTGATATTGATTGGAATATGATCAGGAGTCCACGAGCAAGCTTTTGGAATGAGTATTAGGGCTTAAAACCACCTCTAACAACGTTTTCAGATTTGAGTTTTTATGGCAATTTTTCAATGTTGCAATGGCTTTTTGGGCGCAGCTTGGAGTCTAATTGCTTTAGGGTTGTGATTCTGAATATGTATAGAAGCTTTTAGGTCAACAAAATTGCACAAAATCCATGGCATTCAATGATTTGCATATTTGATTTTGTAAGATCTTTTTGAATCTTTTTCACATGGTTCTTTGTGTCAATTAGCTCCAATCACACCAATTCTTTCCATAATTGAACAAGCACGAAATATTGAGAGTAGAATGTGCACAAAAAGATTTTTTTAGGTCAAGTTTATATTTTCTACATATTTAAATGATTTAAATGAATTAATATTAATATAAATTCAAATAAATAAATAAAAATTGAAAAAATACTTCCCTTTGGGCCAAGTGGTCGTGCATAGGCTTGGAATGATGGATCATGGAAGAAAAATGGGCCCATTTGCATTTTTAGGTCATTTGAACCATTGTTGACTTTTCAAAATTCCCAAAAAATTCCCAACTTCCACAAGGCATAACTTGCTCAATTTTTAAGCTTTTCACATGTTCTTGGACATTTTGGAAAGGTCTTTGAGTCCTTTAACCAATGCCTTTGGTCCCATGTCATTTTGATTTACCAATCTCAAGTTATGGCCTTTGACTTAAAGTCCCTTTTTGTTGACTTTTGAAAATGACCTATAATGTTGAAATTGATAACTTTTTGTGAGAGCATTTCTTGGACTTGGAATATGAAGATGAGTTATAGGAAATGTCTTCCTCTTCAAAATGAGCTTTGGATGGGATTTTTCTGATAATCCATGTGAAAGTTATGCCTTGGTCAATTTCAGTTGACTTTTTCAACTGTCCAAATATAGTAACTTTTGCATCTTTGATGATTTCTGAGCCAAATTTTGAGAATCATGATCAAGCATTGATCAAATGATGTTTGTGGCTTCAAAATGATATGTTGACCAAAAATTTGAACTTTTGACTGTCAAATGACCATTTTGCCCCTACAGTTGACTGTAGTGCAATCTAGGGTTTTGACTGTGCAATTTTGAGCTGAATGCCTTGAAACTTGATATGGGGATACTTGACCATCTTTGTAGGCATATGAGACTTGATTGGGCCTTTGAAAACTTTCAATTCTTGATCAGAACACAAACCCTAGTTTTGAATGTATAGGAGACAGTTGCACTGCATAACCCTTGGGGACTTTTGTGACCTTGACTTGACAAATCTTGGAGAATATGGGAGGGCAAATTTTGGGGTGCAACAACTACATTTTCACAGCAGGTATCGAGTTCGAACGGTATCCAAAAGGCCTTCTTTTTTTGCTCAGAATGCGCGTGACGCGCCGAAAATCCTGAATGCTGAATATTATTTCATTTGGGTCGAAACTTCGAAAATTCATAACTCGGTCAATTTTTATCAGATCGGGCCCATCTTTTTACACAAGGTCACTGACTCAGAGATCTACAACTTTTCTTCCAAAGTCGAGACCAGGTTATGCTCCGATCAAAACCAGTTTTTTATTGAAGAACGTGTCAGAGTTGACACTGGAGCCCAAAATAAGTTTGTCTGAGTCAAAACTTCAAAAATTCATAACTAATTCACCATTTATCTGATTGAGCCCATTTTTGGATAGAAGTTAGTTCTCGATGTCGGCTACATTTTATTTTCACATTTCAACTTCAAAAATTGCACTTAAGCCCCTACGATTTAGCCTGGAACGTGACAGACTCAAGTGAACATTTGAGGCCCAATTGCACATTCAAAGCCCATATTTTTGCTCTAATTTCCATTATAAAATCTCATTCTTTTCACACAAAAAATAACAGAGAAAAAAACCTTTGCCACAATCCTGTCAAAATATCAAAAAAAATTCAAGAACACTAAAACCTTGAAATCCTTATTACAAACCCCCATCTCACTACAAACAAGCCATCCTTGTTACAAATCCATATCTCACTACTTCTCCAGTAATGGTAAGGCTGGTTTGATCTCCATGATCAAAAGGTTGTAGATACACTCATACATGCCATATCGATTTTAATATTACAAAATTTCATATATTTGCTTTATTTATATTTCATGACATAGTAATTTATTTAATGTGTTCATGAGATTCAGCACTGCAGATTTAGACAGAGTCTCATGCAGGGTTATTACAAAACACGGAGGCCAAAATAGAACAACCATCAATACATGACGAGGCAGACATCCTGAGAAGGTTAAGGGCGTAGTTTCAACAACCACCCCTATTGGTTTTAGTTTTCTTCCTTTCTATTTATCCTTTACCTATTTTCATTCTTTCTTTTTTAAAACTTTTTTCATAAAACTTAACATTTTTCACAAACCTTTGATTTTTCCTCCTAAACTCGAATAATTAATTTTAGGTTTTTTAAATTTAATTTTAGGTTTTAATTTAATTTTAGGTTTTTTAGTTTCATTGTTTGTTTTTGGTTTCTAATCAATTTGTCTTTTTTAATCTTAAATTCACTTAACCACAAAACCTTTTTCACAAACCTTTGATTTTTCATAATAAACTTGAATAATTAATTTTAGGTTTTTTTTAATTTAATTTTAATTTGGATTATTTTTATTTTTTAACCCTATTTTCATTGATGTTTCTTCCCCTATCTATTTTTTGGCAAACTTAATTCTTTCTCCTTTTTTTCAAAATTAACATTTTTAATTAAAATTAATTAGGTTTTTTAGGTTATTTTTTAATTAATCTTTTTTTTTTAAATTAACTTTTTTTTAAATTCGAATTAATTAGGATTTAGGTATTTTAATTAACTTTTTCCAAAATTAACATTTTTTATTAATTAAAATTAATTTAGGTTTTAAATTTTTTTATTATTATTAACTCTTTTTTTTATTAACTCTTTAATTTGATTAATTAACTTTTTTTCTGCAAATTAGGAAAACAATTAGGTTTTAGGTTTTCTTTGTAATTAACCCTTTAATTAACCTTTTTTTTAACAAATTAGGATTAGGTTTTTGTTTTAGTTAGTAACTGAATTTTTTGCTTTTTTTCATTTATTAATAAATTAAGTTAATTAACTTTTTTATTAAAATTAGTTAGAATTAGGTTTTTTAATTAACTTAAAATTATTTTCTACAAAAAAACACCAAAAACATTAACTTAGAATTTTAGGTTTTAATTTTTCTTAATTTCTTTTTATTTATTCTTTTACATTTTAATTTCTAGGAAAATTGTATAGGGCGCATTATCAATGTAATAGCGTAGATTTATCTTTTCTCGCATTTTTTTCTAATCATGTAATTGCTTCCGGGATGTAATAGTTTTAGGATTTCTTTTCTGCACTCTTCATTATTATGTAACTTCTCCGAGGTTGTAATAGTAATTAGGGTTTAAATTCCGCATTTTTATTTTCAGTCCAAAATAGTTATGTATCTGCAAAAGCCTTGTAATAGCTAGGACTTTAAACTTTCCGCATTTTATTTTCGCAAACTATAAACTGCTTAGATGTATGTTAATAGGATTGTATGGAAAGACTAACTGAAAATTAACCCGGTAGAAAACCTTAATTGTGCAAAGATTAAATAACTGAAATCAAACACATGCACATGCTCACTCTTAGGGTATGCCTCACTTGGTTGTCTCGGAAAATAATAGTCATGTCCCTCGAACGTAGGGATACCCTTAGCAAAGACCCTCGGTTAAAATCATCATAAAGATCATGGTCCCTTGATGTCTCTCGAAGTAGCCTACGGTATATGATCTTGTCCCTCGATATTGCCTAAGAATATGTGATGACAGTCCCTTTGAAATGCTAAGGTATCCTTATATTTTGCCTTCAATGACCATTACGTCCCTTTCGAATTGACCCTTACAACTCCAACGACGATGCTACCTATTTCTCAATAGTAGGATAGCGCTGTCTAAAGGAAACAAGAATAGAAACGATCTTTTTTCGAGTGGGTAGATGCTAGTAGGTACTTGCTCAAATCAATACTTTTCACACTTACACTTTTCAAATAAATTTTCAAAACAACTTCGTCACACCTTTGAGGACTGATACAAGGGTTATCATGAAGTCAAACTTTTCAAAAAAAAGCACATACACAAGCAATTTTAAAAAGATGAGCAAGCACCTAAGAGCCTATGGAAAACCATGGAGAGAAAGGGTGCTAACACCTTCCCTTTCTATAATCTACCCCCGTACTCAGAATATCTCGAAAAAGGATTTTTTCTGTACTTTTTTCCTTTCTGATTGGATGAAATAAAAGTCGGTGGCGACTCTTGCTTACCGCGACATTTTATGAATAAAAAACGCAAAACGCAAACCAGTAAAAACAGTCAGTTCTGCCACCGTATCACAAGAAGACTTTCCCGCTGCTTTTTATAAACAGTATCAGTACAACGCAGACCTTTCTCCCTCCCGTACTTAGCTCCAGAGTATGGTTATAGGTTCAAGCGAAGGTTTCAAAGACTATGCTCAGAAGTGGAGGGACTTAGCATGAAGAGTCCAGCCTCCCCTGTCTGATAGAGAGTTACTAGACATGTTTTTGGGTACCCTGTCCGGTCCTTTCTTTAATCATCTAATTGGAAGCTCCTCAGCCGGCTTCACTGAATTAATCTTGACCGGGGAAAGAGTGGAAGCTGAGATTAAGAGTGGGAAGATCCAAAAGGATGCATCCTCCAGCGCCGTGAGAAAACCATTTATTGGAAAGAAAGCGGTTGGTGCTGTGTATCCTCAAAGGAATCAAGATAGAACTGAACACCGTCCAACGGTAGGGGCCATCATGATTCGTAAGGTTGCACCTACTCAACAAAGGAACAATCAGCCTAGAACAGAAAGACCGGTAAGATGATTTACCCGGATAAACATGACGTTGTCTCAAGTTCTACCATATTTATTGAGATTTAATCTGGTAACTTTGAAGGAAGCTCCGAAGAATCCCAACACCGCCTCTCCTCATTACCACCCTAATGCTCGATGTGCTTACCATTCAGAAAGTCTAGGCCATGATACCAACAACTGCTGGGCTTTGAAAAACAAGGTGCAAGGCCTTCTCGAGGCAAAAGAAATTGAATTTGATGCTCCTGAGATCCCAAATGTTATCACCACTCCTATGCCCAAGCATGGTCGTGATGTTAACACTGTTGAAGATGATGTGTTTGCTATTATTGTTGATGAACTTGTTACTCCTCTCTTGACTGTCAAGAGGAACATGTTGAAGGCCGATTTATTTTCAGGCTGTGGAGAAAGCTGCCACCTCTGTTTATCCATACCAAGTGGTTGTCATTTATTGAAAGCAGGTGTCCAGCGCCTAATGGATGGCAAAGAGATTTTGTTTGAAAAGACTCCCGTTCCAACCATTTCTTACAATGATGTTTCAATAGTAACCGTTTCCGACAATCCTTCCAGGGTCTCCACCAAAAGACTCGTTAGGATTACATCTGTTCCTAAGGTGACTCCACTAATAATTACTATGCCAGGACCAATCCCGTACTCCTCAGATAAAACTGTCCCCTGGAACTATGGGGGTGATGTCTACTATCACGGTGTCAATCAGGATTAGTTGGTTGATGAAGACTCGATTTTTTAGAAGGTTGACCCCGACATCGGCAACATTGTGGGAACCAGCAAAATAACCTGAAGTGGAAGAGTATTCTCCCCTGAGATTTTTCCTCCGAAAACTGTTACCGGTCTTGTGATCATCCCTGCTTTTGTTCCTGTTGACACTACTACTACTACAGTTCCTATGGTTACCCCTACTGACACCCCTACCACCGAGTCGACCAAGACATGGGGCAAAGGAATTTTGGTTGAGCCTGTCCGGATGAAGGCGCAATCAGTATCTATCCCAGAAGCCTCCAAGAAGAAGATGGAAGAAATTCTGAAAATTATAAAGAGAAGCGACTACAATGTAGTCGAACAGCTAGGGAAGACTCCGTCAAAGATTTTTATGCTAGCTTTACTGTTGTGCTCCGAGGATCATGCGAAGGCCTTGGTGAAATTTCTCAAAATTGCCCACATGCCACAAGAAACCTCTGCTGACCAATTCCAAGACCGTGTGGCCAGTTTGACCGCTGATAATAGTTTAGGCTTTTTTGATGCTGACCTGACACCTAGAGGGAGGAAACACAACGAGGCATTGCATGTCTCTGTCGAATATAGGGGCACAACTTTGGCCCATGTCCTGGTTGATACTGGTTCGTCTTTGAATGTACTGCCTAAGAAAGCTTTGGATAGACTCGACTGTGAAGGTTTGACCTTAAAACCCAACAACATAGTGGTAAGGGCCTTCGAAGGTTCAAAAATAATGGTGCATGGGGAGGTGGACATCCCCATTAAAGTTGGAACTCAAACCTTTGATTCAACTTTCTACGTGATGGACATTCGCCCTTCCTATTCCTGTTTATTGGGCCGACCTTGGATTCACAACGCTGGTGCCGTCACCTCTACATTACATCAGATGCTGAAATACCCAACCAAGGGAAAAATCATTACTGTCCATGGAGAAGAAGAATATATGGCCAGTCACTTGAACTCCTTCAGATACATGGAATTGGATGGTGAATTCATTAAAACTCTGTTTCAGCATTTCGAGGAAGTCCCAAAAACAGTGGCAGCTACCAAGACTATTTCCCAAGTCCCAAATATTACAAGACCTCCACTAAAGATGTCTTCATTGAAAGATGCCAAGGCAGTGGTCGAAGAAGGTGGGTGTACTATTTGGGGCCAACTCCCGGATATCCCTTACAAATCTGACAAATTTGGTTTGGGTTTCACTTTAGGAGCCCAAAAAGTTGTTCGTCATGCTCGTGTTGGGGGACCACCTTTGAAGATCAGCAACCATGGAGTCAACGCAGTGGAGGATAGTGGTGACGGATGCGATCTGGAGGAATGTATTTTCCAAACTATCGACGGAGGACTCACCAACTGGGAAGCCAAAGATTTTGTCCCAGTTAATTTTATCCAACAGTAATTGTCTTTAAATTTTTGTCGGACTTGTAATAATTAAACAATTCAAACTTTTAAAACCTTGTGTCTTACCCGAGGCACAATGGTCCATTTGTAAGGATTGTTACTTCATTTTCATATGTCATCAATGAATCATGGACGTTTTTGCATGCAAAATTTGTGCTTTTTGTCTTTATTTTTCTACATTTTTATTTCTTTCAAAGATAGCTATGCTCTTACACACACTCACATATAAAATGCAGATCTACACCCACTCAGGATCCCATGGGTAACGATTCTGCTATGGCCTATTGTGACTTTGAAAACCTAATCTACCAAGTCGGACACGAAGGTGAGGAAGATTGTGAAGTGCCAGGGGAACTAGCCAAGTTACTACAACAGGAAGAAAGGACCATACAGCCCCACAAAGAACCAGTGGACACAGTTAACTTAGGTACCGAAGAGGACAAGAAAGAAGTCAAGGTAGGAGCCAATCTGGAACCCAGTGTCAAGAAGCATTTAACTCAATTACTACATGACTATGTTAAGGTCTTTTCTTGGTCATACAAAGACATGCCAGGACTTGACGTTGATATCATGGTCCATCGTCTACCGACAAAAGAAGATTGCCCTCCGGTAAAACCAAAAGCCCATCGCATGAGGCGAGACATGTCAGAGAAGATAAAAAGTGAAGTCATGAAACAATTCAACGCCGGATTCTTAGACGGTACCTCCTATCCACAATGGGTCGCCAATGTTGTTCCAGTGCCTAAAAAGGATGGCAACGTACGCATGTGTGTGGATTACCGAGATTTGAATAGGGCAAGCCCTAAGGATGACTTCCCGCTTCCCCACATCGATATTCTGGTTGACAATACCGCACAACATAAAGTGTTCTCATTTATGGATGGTTTCTCAGGCTACAATCAAATCAAAATGGCACCCGAGGACATGGAGAAAACGACCTTTGTCACACAGTGGGGCACTTTATGTTACAAGGTTATGCCATTCGGGTCGAAAAATGTGGGGGGAACTTATCATTGTGCCATGGTAGCTCTATTTCACGACATGATCCATCACGAAATATAGGTCTATGTGGATGACATGATAGCCAAATCTCAAACTGAAGAGGAACATATTGACCATTTGCAGAAATTGTTTGAAAGGCTAAAGAAATACAATTTAAGGTTGAACCCGAATAAATGCAGATTTGGGGTGAGGTCCAGTAAACTCCTAGGCTTCATTGTCAGCAGTAAAGGTATCGAAGTGGATCCTACCAAGGTGAAAGAAATACAAGAAATGCATGCTCCTCACACCGAGAAGGAAGTCAGAGGATTCTTAGTACAGCTTAACTACATCTCCAGATTCATTTCTCACTTAACCGATACTTGTGAACCAATCTTCAAATTACGGAAGAAACATCAGGTAGTCAAATGGAATGATGAATACCAAACTGCCTTCGACAAGATCGAGTACCTTCAAGAGCCTCCTTTTTTGATGCCGCCAGTCGAGGGAAGACCTTTGATCATGTATCTAACTGTCTTGGAAAATTCAATGGGGTGTGTGCTGGGGCAGCATGACGAGTCTGGCCGAAAAGAGCATGCTATATATTACCTGAGCAAAAATTTTACCAACTGTGAAACAAGATATTCGCTGCTCAAAAAAACTTGTTGCGCTTTGGCATGGGCTGCTCGCCGGCTAAGACAGTATATGTTGACCCATACTATTGATATCCAAGATGGATCCAATTAAATACATGTTCGAAAAGCCTGCCCTCTCTGGGAGAATAGCAAGATGGCAGATGATCCTGACTGAATACGACATTCAGTACACTACCCAAAAAGCAATAAAGGGCAGTGTACTAGCCGATCACCTTGCTCATCAAGCTGTGGATGACTATCAGTCCATGAAATTCGAGTTCCCAGATGAAGACATTATGATGGTAAACAATTGTGAAGAATTAAGACCATATGACGAACCTGAACAAGGATCCTGATGGACCTTGGTTTTTGACGGGGCCTCCAACGCAATCGGCAATGGCATAGGTGTTGTAATCATATCCCCTGAAGGATGTCATACTCCTTTCACTGCAAGACTTTGTTTGAACTGTACCAATAAAATGGCAGAATACGAAGCGTGTATTTTTAGTCTCAAAGCTGCCATAGATTTGGGAATCAAATCCTTAAGTGTCTTTGGAGATCCGACCTTAGTCATCAGTCAAATCAAAGGAGAATGGGACACGAAGCACCCTAACCTCATCCCCTATAAAGAGCATGTGTTGACATTAATCCCACATTTCGAGGAAATTACCTTTGAGCATTTTCCACGAGAGGAAAATCAACTAGCAGACGTGCTAGCCACTATGTCATCCATGTTTAAACTCAAGTGGGGTAATGAGGCTCCTCAGATCACCATTGAACAGATGGATGAACCAGCTTACTGTCACGAGATCGATACTGAAGAGATAGTGGACAAGCCTTGGTTCCATAAATTTAAGAGGTATCTAGAGGCTCAAGAGTATCCGGAAGAAGCTTCAGTCAATGATAAGAAGTTCTTGAGAAGATTCTCTGCTAAGTTCTTCCTCAGTAATGGAATTCTCTACAAGAGCAACCACGACTCTGTTTTGCTTCGTTGCATAGACAAGGCTGAGGCAGAAAAGATCATGGTTGATCTACATGAAGGCACTTTTGGCACACATTCTAGTGGCCATATGATGGCTAAGAAGATCCTACGGGCAGGGTACTACTGGTCTACCATGGAAGCAAATTGCTATCAGCATTCACGAACCTGTCACAAGTGTCAGATCTATGCTGACAAAGTACATGTGCCTTCAGTTCCTCTAAACATCCTGATTGCTCCCTGGCCATTCGCGATGTGGGGAATCAACATGATTGGAGAAATCAAACCTACAGCTTCTAATGGACACCTCTTCATCTTGGTGTCCATTGACTACTTCATAAAGTGGATTGAGGCAGCTTCTTTCGCTTCCGTTACCAAGAATGTTGTGGCCCCATTCATTAAAAAGAATCTCATCTGTCGGTATGGTATCCCAGAGAGAATCATCACAGACAATGGTACAAATCTCAACAATACTATGATCACCTCACTATACGTGTAATTCAAGATCCAACACCATAGTTCTTCCCCTTACCGGCCAAAGATGAATGGAGTTATCGAAGCCGCAAATAAGAACATCAAAAATATCATACAAAAAATGACAGTAACATACAAGGACTGGAATGAGATGCTACCATTTGCTCTCTATGGTTACCGTACCACTGTGCGCACATCAACAGGGGCAACTCCTTTATCCTTGGTATACGGCATGGAAGCTGTTCTACCAATTGAAGTCCAAATACCTTCTCTGAGAATCATAAAGGATGCAGGGCTGAATGAAGATGAATGGATCCAAACTCAACTTCACCAGTTGTACCTAATTGATGAGAAGAGGCTTACGGTTGTCTGTCACGGCCAGATTTACCAAAAACGTATGATCAAAGCTTTTAACAAAAAGTTCAGACGTCAGGTATATCAGGTTGGTGACTTGGTAATCAAACGTATCATATTACCACAAGGTGATCCCAGGGGCAAATGGACTCTTATATACGAGGGACCATTTGTGATCAAAAGCATATTCTCTGGTGGAGTAATGATCCTAACCACTATGGATGGCGACGACCTTCCGCACCCTGTAAACGCGGACATAGTCAAAAGATACTACGCATAAGAGACCCGCTAAGTTGACACACCTATGCAATACAATGGCATCCCGGCGAACCACAAAGGTTCGGGAAAAAATTAGGGATAAAAAACAAAAAAATTTGTACACCCGGCAAGCTGAAAAACTGAAAAGGCGGCTTGGGCAAAAAAGGGTATCCTGGTGGACTGAAAACCCGAAAGGGCGGTCCAGGAAAAAGTTAGGGAATTAAAACTTATGAATATGTCCCGTTGGATCACCTTACAGACAACCTTTAGCATCAACTGACAAACTCAATGGTTCTGATCAATCTAATCAACTTTGGACAAGGCAACAAGTGGATGAGACGCTCAGAGACATGAAGGCTACAGAAAAATGGGAACCCCGTGAGATTATTTCACATAGCTATCTTTTCTTTGTATCAATTTTCATTTTTCTACAACGAAATTCTCTTACTAGGATGTTCGTATCATTGTACAAAAATACTTATTCAAGTTAATACAAAGATATCCCTTTGAAAGTGCAAAACTATCTGTTTTTCTTTTTCCGTGTTTTGTTTACGAAAACGTCCAATGATTATTTTGGAACATATGCATTTGAACATGACTACTGTTTACAAATGAACAAAAAAAGAGTGGAAGAGAAAATAGAAAGACAATCACTAATGGCTTTAAGAAATAGGATAATATCTTTAGACTATTCCATAAAATCCCCGCAGGTACTTTTTCCAACAAGAGAGGAAAAAGGGACATCCCACTACAGGATCTCTAACGTATCTCCAGTATATAGCTTAATGATATCAAGCTCTCTCACATCCTAGATAGAACAAAACTTCCAGTTACTGCTCCTAAGATTCCTCAGTGAAAGTCACCCAGTTCCTCAAGATTCCCCAGCACGATTTCACGAGGTCTACAAGCTATAATGGCGTTTCCCTTACACGACAGAGTTTATTCCTCTAACAAATGGAAGCCCATCAACACTTCAACTTAAAAACATGAAGACTTACACTCCTCATTCCCAGCGGTACTCATGGATTTATTTTACCCGACTCCAGCAACACTGCGGCATAATAATTAACGTGTCCATACATTTCATCCACACGTCATAACATTGACAACACAAATACATACGACACAATCTCATTTATTTTGAGAACATCATTGCACCATGCATTTCATACATCATGACATTTCATGCAACTAACCTTTCATCTTTTCAGGAAAGATCAATCAACAGAAAATTATCGTCAAATTTTCAATAAGTCAATTACAGATCAATTCCCAAGAAAGGACTGATCAACCATCTACATAACAAATATTTCTTTCAGACCCCTGTAGGTTCAGTTTAAATCTCTCAATGGTTTATTCTGATTCTTTCTCGCAGATGTCTTTTCTAGTTCATATAAATCTCTCAATGATTTGTTCTGATTCTTCTCCATATCCCTTCTGGTTCAGATAAATCTCTCAATGATTTTTTCTGATTCTTCTCCAGATCCCTGTCGGTTCAGTTTAAACCTCTCAATGGTTTATTCTGATTCTTTCCCGCAGACATCTTTTTTGGTTCATATAAATCTCTCAATGATTTGTTGTGATTCTTCTCCAGATCCCTGCCAGTTCGGTTTAAATCTCTCAACGGTTTATTCTGATTCTTTCCTGCAAACACTTTCTCTGGTTCAGATAAATCACTCAAAGATTTACTCTGATTCTTTCCAGTTAAAGAATGTTCAAGATATCTTTTGGTTCAGTTTAAACCCCTCAACAGTTTATCCTGATACTTTCCAAAGGAACACTTCGGGTTCAGATAAATCTCTCAACAATATATTCTGATTCTTTCCACAGACACTTTCTCTGGTTCAGATAAATTGCTCAAAGATTTACTCTGATTATTTCCAGTTAAAGAATATTCAAGATCTCTTTTGGTTCAGTTTAAACCCCTCAACGGTTTATCCTGATACTTTCCAAAGGAACACTTCTGGTTCAGATAAATCGCTCCAAGATTTATTCTAATTTCTTCCCAGACAAATAACATGCAAGACTTCTTCTGGTTCAGATAAGTCACTCCAAAGATTTATTCTGATTCTTTTCCAGTTGAAATCAAGTTCAAACTTAGTCCATTCTCTGTCAACAGTCACCCTTGGATGGCATCTACAAGCCCATCTTCGGAAAATCTCCATCATTCCTCCAAATGGCATCTATAAGCCCATTCACAATTCATCTTCGAGTGCAAATTTCTGGGCACTCTAGTGTCCAATCATCTTCCACCTTCAAGTCACGAATGGCGGATCCGCCAATCTAACTCTTCAGGTTTAAGAAGATTGAACAGGGGCAGCTGTTGTACCCCAAAATTTTCCCTCTCATTTATCAAATATTTTCTCACAAGATCTCCTTTGGTTTAAGATTGCACAAGGGTTGATCAACTCAAGATATCTCCTTAAACACTAATGACTGGAATTAGGGTTTGAGATCTCACAAGGATAATTGAACATTTAATACCTCATATTACTTTCATGGATCATTATGGACCCCCAAGATTGCTCATGTCAAGTTTCAAGTCTTGTATCACATTTTTGCTCAGTCAATTGAGTAGTTGACCTAAAAATCAGCTGTATTGGGGAAAAAGTCAACTGTGGCCAATTTACAGTCAAACTTCATAATTTTTTATCCATATCAACACTATAAACTCATATGTATCATTTGATCAAGTTTGGACCACAATTCCTCAAGAAATTTGATCAGATCATCAAAAGGGCAAAATGGTCAAAATTAGGGTTTTGACTGAGAAAGGGCAATTTCTGATTTTTGACCTAGCAAATGGTTAATTGGTTGGAGACATGATCTCAAGGTTTCAATTGCATCATTTTTACCTAATGGGATGATTCAAAACATCCCTCAAGATCAATTGATTGATAGTTGATTTTCAGTCAACTGATCAAAAGTCAACTGTACACTGAAAAGTAAAACCTTGACTTTTTGGTCAAAATCAAGTGTCAAAGATCACAATTCATCAAAACATGTTAAACTATGAAACTTGTTCATCAAGAAATCAAAAAGTCAAGATTTCATTTTGAAAAGTCAAAGTTTCCAAACTTAGAAATTTTTCTAAGTGTTAAAAACTTCATATTTTTTCACAACTTTGAGCCAATTTTTCACCATGATGCAAGATGATTCAAAAGAAACTTTCAAAATGAAAGTTGTAGATCTCCATGATATATAAAATATTGATTTACACAACTTCTCCTAGAAATTCTTGGATCTCAAGTTATAAATCCATGAAGTCATGGTCATGAAACTAAAACAGTGAAATTTTGAGCATTTTTGGTCAGGATTTTGACCTAACTTCTTGGCCAAGTTTCACATAGTTACATTTGGATTTTGCAAAAGTTATTCAAATATAGATTATAGAGCACATTACAAGCTTTCCAAAATGTCCAAGAACTCCTTGAGATCATTCCTGAGCAAGGAGAATCGAAGAGAGGAAGTTAGGGTTTCAAACTGGAATTATAGGTCATTTTTGTGATGAACAAGAATTCAAATCTCAACCCTATGCTGCACAATCTTGCTTTGCAGGACTCTAAAACTCAAAATCTCTCCCTAATCATAAGATTACACTTGCTTTTTAGCTATTATCCATTTTATTCAAGCTTTATCCAAGATAATTTTCCATTAATGGCACAAAGGCACCATTGCCATTTACATAAAGCAAGCTTTATGCAAAGTCAACTTGCATTGAGCTTTGCACTTGTTCCTTCTGCACAAGCTTCCTCTATAAAGTCAGATAAGCATATTTAAAGTTGGTAACCACTCTAGATAGCTTTGTACCTTGCCTTGAAACCATACTTGTCAAGCTTGCTTCAAAAACAAGTCAAAATCCCATAACTTGTGATCTTGTGATTCTGACCACCTCAAGTATCCAAACCTTTTCCTATATATCAAGACACTCTTATGCAACCTAAAAAATGGGCTGAAGCATTCCAAAACACTCCTAAGCACTCTACAACTCAGAAATTGCCATAACTTGACAGTTTTTGAACTTCACATAGCCATCTCCAAATCCACTCGTGCGTATTGAGTTTCAATCATCCAAACACCTTTTATACATCACATAGGAGTGATCCAGGCCTTTGTTGTTGGACTGTAACTCCATTTGCATGATCCACCATTTTCAAAAATTGAGCTTGCAGGTCGACTTGGTTAGAGGGATTCAAGGACTTTCAAAGCAAATCAAGGGTTGGAATACACTCAAGGAGGTCCTGGAAAGCTAAACATCAGGACAACTTAAAAGTTGCTAAAACTGCATACTCGACTCCAGCTGCAAGAGGTAAGTTTTTAAACTTCAAAATCTTGATACAAGCATCTTTTTTGCATATATTTTGAAGCAAAAATGTAGATATCATTGCTCTGAAGCTGTACATATCCATAATTTTCATTTACATGGCTTGAGCTTAGAGAATTTTAAGTTTGAAGTTTCTGAAAAACTTAGGGTTCAAATTAGGGTCAGAGAAAATCTCATTCATCTTTGATCTATAACTTTAGTTGTTTACATGGTTATATTCGTGAGGAAAAATAGCCTAACTTTCATGTTTGTATTTTCCATTTTTATTGAGAAATGAATGAGATACATGTGGTCTGACTAGCTGAAGGATGAAGACGAAGTACAGGTCATGGAGAAATTTTACATTATGTATTTATTCTTTCATTTAAGTTAATGGATATACTGCCACCCCAGTGGTAAGGCAACGCGCGTTATTGGTAAAGGTCGTGGGTTCGAACCTCAGCGCTGACTTTTTCATTTTTTTTCACATTTTTATCATTTTTTCCTTTTTTTTGTTTCAGGTAGTGCTTGGGCCTCCACCCCATGGGCCTGACTTTTTTTTAACATCACCCACGTTTGCTTCATACATGCAGCCTTTTCTTTTATTTATGTTTCTAACAAAAACTACATTGGGCCAGCCCATAAACTTTTTTACACACATACACTCAAAATATATTTTACACCCCTGACTTCATTTTCACATTTTATTTCATATTTTATTTTTTATTTATTTTTATTATTATTAATATTAATAATATTGTTATTTTTATTAATAAAAATCTCACAAACATTTTTATTTATTATTTAGATAATAATATATTTATATTTTATTTCCTTTAAGACCAAAAAGACAAAATATTTTCGGATACAAATTTAATTTATTTTCTTAAATAAAATAATAATTAGAATTAAGTTTAGTTTATTTTCTCTTTTAATTAAAATTAATTTAGAAACTTAGGATTTTTAATTAATTAATTTTTTCATACTAGTTTAATTTAATTAAAACCCTTCCAGAAAAAACTTCATAAAAAAACCTAAAAAATATTCTTTTAATTAACTTAGTTTAATTTTCTTACTTTTAAGTTAATTAATTTTCTTCTAGTCAATTAGGTTAAAACAAAAAACCTTTTTCTAAACAAAAATCCAAATAAATTCATTACTTTTTCCATTTATCATTTTATACTTTATTTTAATTCTTGTACATTATTCAATATGGTTGTAATAGTTAATTAGATTTAATTTTCTTGCCATTCCCCATTTGTAATTTGTATATCCCCTCCCCCTAAATGATGTAATAGCTTAGTATATTTATTTTCCGCAATTTAATGCTTTATATACAAATGCTAGTAATTAGGGTTTGTATGGGAAGATAAAATCAATGCTTAGAAAAAAACTAATCAAGACAAATCAAGCATGTAAACCAATACACTTGCACACATACACCCTTAGGGTAAATCCACTTTGTTGCCTTACAAAAATGTCCATATTATGCATGTGAGGTGTCTTAGCAAAAACAAGCAAAAATACAAGATCATAGTCCCTCGATAACGCTATCCATGTTACCTTTCAAAATGATCTTAGTCCCTAAAGAAAATGCTAAGATATCTTACAACATTGCTAATCATGGCTATACGGTGACCCTTGCTCGTGCCTTTTACATCCAAAGATAGGGTTTCTTACCAAATCAATGGTAAGATAACAATGTCAAAGGAAAGAGGAAATAAACATGAAAGACTTTTGAGTAGGTAGATTGTTCCTAGTTGTTTGGTTAATTTCAAATCAAACATCCTTTCTATTTTCAAAACAAACACCAACACTTTCAAAAACGTGTTTCAAACTTGAAAACATTTTCAAAGGATTAACACCTTGTATACATTCTTATGAACGAGAATCATTACAAAGTTTTCCTAAATGATGCCGCCTTTTCAAAATACTTTCAAAAACCACACAAAGCACATTTTCAAACAAAAGCAAGTGATCTAGCAAGAAAATAAGAGCCCATGGAAAACCATGGATGAAAAGGATGCTAATACCTTCCCTTTTCATAATCTACCCCCCGAACTCAAGAAAACATCTCAAAGGTTTTTCCTGTTCTTTTCAGCCTTTCCTTTTGGATAAAAGAAAAGTCGGTGGCGACTCTTGCTAACCGCAACATTTGTGATAAAATGAAAAACAACCAAGTCAGTTCTCCCACCGTGTTACAGTGACGATGTACAAGCCTTTGTTTCAATTCCTAAACACCAGAGATATAAGGGAGATAAACCCTCGTTAACCCCTCTGAGCCTTCGAAGTAGGAGTTTCTTTTCTGTTCAGAAAAAACCCTTATTTTAACCGTGGGGCGGGTAGTATTCAGTTAATCTGATCAAGTGTTCGAAACTCATCAAGAGTGTGCATCTAAGTATACAACATTGGTTATCATTCAAAAGGTTGAGGAAAGTAAAAACTGTGATGGCTAAACCTCGTTTATCAGGAGTGTATCAATTTATGATATCCCGATAGGTACCTCTCGCACATCAAGAAGTCAAGATCAGATGACGATACAACAACGGTTATCCCTCATCTACCAAAAACTCAGACAGTCGCGATCACTTACAACAAATCGAAGACAACGCAAAGATCAACGACTTGTTCAAAATGGAAAGAATGAATAAGAAAGAAACAAAAATCCCCGCTAAGTTGAAACTTGAAAACAAGTCGCTTAGGCAAAAGTTAGAGCATCCCACTGGACTTCCAAATCGAAATTCAAAAGAATTTGTCCAGGAAAAAGTTAGGGAAAGCGAGAAAGAAATTGAAAAGCCTAAAAGGCAAGAAAATGATTACCAATGAAAATCCTTATCAAAATGACAAGGTTGTGTGATCAGACACCAAAATCAAAAGTTAATGATTGTCGTGTCCAAGAAACTTTTATGGTTCCTCAACCATCGCAAACTCCTCTTGAGAGATGAATTCTTGTATTGGGTTAACTGAGCCTAGGACAGGAGAACATCATTGAGAATGGGTGGGCACCAAATAATTTTGAGCCTTAAACCCTTTTTTCTAAAACCGTGAACCAGGCCACGTTACAACCCTTAAAAGTCCTAACTAAAGCATGGGTCAATTTGAAAGCATGCCACAACGAGATAGCATTTAACTGACTCCTAAGAGGTATGTTTAAATATATGTGTTGGAAATATATACTTGCATTGCCTTTCATGAAAAAAGAATTTGCAAATCTTGCTCTCTAGCTAGTGACTCGTTGACAACAGGGTTATGACATCATTTCATTCAAAGTTTTTTCAAACTTCAAGACTTACATATGTGTTGCATTAGAATTATAGTTCTTATAATAAACATTCTTCTACATACAAAGCAACTGATTGACATCAAGTATGTTTACACAATGAACATCAGTAAAGAGCTCAATCTTGTCAGAGAAGAGAGGCTTAAATTCTCTGTCGAAGCAAAAGTCAGCTGTCACAAGAGAAGTGACTTATCCAGGGGCATATTGCCCAGATATTCTGTTAAGATAAAGCATCATGGGGCTTTACAATCTGAGTACCCTTTAGGGATGAAGTTAGCAGATTCCGCCAATTTGAGGCAATCAAGTCGAGATTCAACCTCTCAGAGTTCAGCCAAATCTGGGGCATTCCCTTAAAGCTGTCAAATTAGAGGCTATCACGTCGATAAATCTCTTCGAGCTATACTCAGTCAGAGGCTATCACATCATTAAATCTCTTCAAGATTTTGCCAATCATTCTGAGGCTATCACGTTGATAAATCTCTTCAAGCTTTTCCCAATCATTCTGAGGCTATCATGTCGAGAAACCTATTCAAAATTCACTCAACATGGGGAAGTTATGTCGAGATTCGACAAATCTCTCCAATAAATTTATAATCAAGAAAAAATTTATTTCGTGACTTAAGACATTAGGGTAGGCCACCTCATATCATATTATGCAACAGACATTTCAGTCTTCCATTCTCCATAGATCCTCTCGGATATCCTCCAGACAGGGGCATTCCCCTACCCAATCTCGCAAAGCCACCAAGCCAATTATGTTGTACGAGACAACTACAATCAAGCTAAAAACATCATAACGGTCTCCCTGACTTAGAAAGCGCGTGAAGCCACCCTCATCTGCTACAGACACTTTCAAACCTAATTCCCCAAGTGAATTCAGAAAGTCCAGAGTCATCATTTGACTTGGCACGCGCAAGTGTACGTCCCTTGAGAGATAAATTGGGGAATTCCTAGAGCTGAACCGGGGCATTCCCAGGGGAGTAAACTGGGGTATTCGCAGAGCTAAACTGAGGCATTCGCAGGTTCTATGCCCACCTTTGTATCCCTAAGTGATTTAAGAAGCATTTCCCCAATGTGGTGTAAACTTGGGGCATGTATACAAAGAGATCCACATGGTGTTCAGTATCCATTCCTTTGCATATTGAATCCTACCATCCTCTCAACGGTTCAGGATGTAGGGAAGTCGGCTCAGATTATCCCTTCCCTGACAGTACAATTCAGAATTCAGTGGCATACCTGAAAACTTGCTTCGTCAACAATTCAATCTCCAGCGGAGTCATCAATAATCTTTGATATCATGAGCTCCCCAATGAAAATTCTTATCAGTATCCCCAATGATCTTTGATACTGCAGGTTTCCAGCGGCGATATGTATTGGCATCCTCGACGATGATCAACAGTTCACAACGAGCCTTCGCTTATCCCCATGAAGTATATTTATTTACATTACATATAGTTATCACTGCATAACATTACATCTTCAAAAGCGCGTAGTCGATCCATAAGAATAGATCTTTGCAGCAAAATAAATTTAAACATGCATACGAAACATAAGCCAGATCGGGTACCTTACACAAAATAACAAAATCCTTCAAAGACAACAATACATCCCCACAAGAGGATATCGCTCTCAAATCTTTGGCTGGCATCCTTCGTTATATCACGATACCCAGCTAGCAGTGTCAGTACATTGTACTTCCTAAACACTCGTCTCTATCAGTTTCCCAAACACTCGTTCGTGTCTGTTTCTCCAAATACACGTCCATGTTTATTTTACCTCTAGATCCCAATAAGATCAGTACAGTCAATCATACCTTGTACCTTCACTCGTCATGTCGTAGCCCATGTTTTCATCTTAGAACCTGAGATCGCCCGTAGGCTAAGTTCTCCCTATAGATCTTGTATTAGAATCATGAGGTCGCCCTTAGGACAAGTTCTTTAGCAGATCTCCCATAGGTATCTTCGTAGAATCCTGAGGTCACCCATAGGCCTAGTTCTCCGGCAGATTACCTTGATATCTCATTGTAGAATTCCGAGGTCACCCATAGGCCTTGTTCTTCAGCAAATCACCCATAGGTATCTTCGTAGAATTCTGAGGTCACCCATAGGCCTTGTTCTTCAGCAAATCACCCATAGGTATCTTCGTAGAATCCTGAGGTCTCCCATAGGCCTAGTTCTATGACAGATTACCTTAATTTTTCAATGTAGAATCCTGAGGTCACCCATAGGTCTAGTTCTCTGAAGATCACCTTGATGTCTCATCATAGAATTCTGAGGTCGCCCATAGGCCTAGTTCTCCAGTAGATGAGGTTTCATCTTAGAACCTGAGGTCGCCCGTAGGCTAGGTTCTCTCTATAGATCTTGTTTTAGAATTCTGAGGTCGCCCATAGGCCTAGTTCTTCAGCAGATCGCCCATAGGTATCTTTATAGAATCCTGAGGTTGCCCATGCCTAGTTCTCCAAAAGATCGCCTTTATGTCTCATCGTAAAATTCTGAGGTCGCCCATAGGCCTAGTTCTCTAGTAGATGAGGTTTCATTTTAGAACCTGAGATCGCCCGTAGGCTAGGTTCTCCATATAGATATTGTTTTAGAATTCTGAGGTTGCCCTTAGGTCTAGTTCTTCAGCAGATCGCCTATAGGTATCTTTGAAGAATCTTGAGGTCGCCCATAGGCCTAGTTATCCAATAGATCACCTTGATGTCTCATCGTAGAATTCTGAGGTCGCCCGTAGGCCTAGTTCTCTAGTAGATGAGGTTTCATCTTAGTACCTAAGATTGCCTGTAGGCTAGGTTCTCACTATAGATCTTGTTTTCAAATTCTGAGGTTGCCCATAGGCCTACTTCTCCAACAGATCACCTTGATGTCTCATTGTATAATTCTGAGGTCGCCCATAAGCCTAGTTCTCCAGAAAATGAGGTTTCATCTTAGAACTTGAGATCGCCCGTAGGCTATGTTCTCCCTATAGATCTTGTTTTAGAATTATGAGGTCGCCCATAAGCCTAGTTCTTCAGCAGATTGCCCATAAGTATCTTCGTAGAATCCTAAGGTCGCCAATAGGCCTAGTTCTCTGAAAGATCGCCTTGATGTCTCACCATAGAATTTTGAGGTCGCCCATAGGCCTAGTTCTCCAGTAGACGAGGTTTCATCTTAGAACCTAAGATCGCCCATAGGCTAGGTTCTCCATATAAATCTTGTTTTAGAATTATGAGGTCGCCCATAGGCCTAGTTCTTCAGCAGATCGCCCATAGGTATCTTCGTAGAATCCTAAGGTCTCCCATAGGCCTCGTTCTCTGACAGATCGCCTTGATGTGTCATCGTAGAATTCTGAGGTCTCCCATAGGCCTAGTTCTCCAGTAGATGAGGCTTCATCTTAGAACCTGAGATCCCCCATAGGCTAGGTTCTCCCTATAGATCTTATTTTAGAATTCTGAGGTCGCCCTTAGGCCTAGTTCTTCAACAGATCACCCATAGGTATCTTCGTAGAGTCCTGAGGTCGTCCATAGGCCTCGTTCTCCGACATATCGCCTTGATGTCTCACCGTAGAATTCTGAGGTCGCCCATAGGCCTAGTTCTCCAGTAGATGAGGTTTCATCTTAGAACCTGAGATTGCCCTTAGGCTAGGTTCTCCCTATAGATCTTGTTTTAGAATTTTGAGGTCGCCCATAGGCCTAGTTGTTCAGCAGATCTCTCATATGTATCTCAAAGTACGATACAGATTTTGCCCTAAACATGCCAAAATCTTTGTTTCACCTTAAACCACTCATGTTTCACGTTGGTCCTACCTTATACGATATAGTGAATACAAATCAAACTAGGAAAAGAATTAATGCATCATAGAATGATCAACATAAACTCAAGAAGTTACCCACGATTAGGTATTCTAATTTGTTGGTTCTGGGAGGATTTGCCCTTCAAAGATGGATGAATTGACTTGCTGAGAGTCCCAGGAATACGATTGGATGGCAGGAACTGATTGAGATTGGCTGGAGAGGGATATTTCCAATTGCACTGAGTTTGAACAACTTTGAAACTTTGTTGGGGTTTTCTTGCAGCAGTTATGTGTATCCTATTAGGTTTGAGTTGTAGTGTATATGTAGTGAATCATATTAGGTCAACAATTATAGAAAAAGATCCATGTTTTGATGAGAAATATTTTCTTTCTAATTATTTGATTTTTGGCTTGTTTTGGACTAAATCCTATCTTATCTTCCCTCCACGATTTTCCTTTGATTTGCCAGTATATCTTATCCCTTATTTAATGAGAAAAAGATTCCCAAATCATATCATTCATTATTTCTTTTATTTATTTATTTAATTTTGAATTTTAATGAATAAAAAATAAAAATAAAAAATAAAAATAATGAAATAATGTATGAGTGAGCTCAGAGGTCGTGGGCCATGTTAGAAACAAGTTTCAAGCATGAAAACATGGGCCCATTTGGAAAAAATTCAAGTTTGGTCAATATTGGCTTCTTGTACTTTTCCAAAAATTGGTCAACTTTAGTAATGCATATCTCTCTCATTTTTAACCCTAAGAGGGTGTTCTTGGACTTTTTGGAGAGCTTAGAATGTCCTCTAAACAACCCTTTCGGTTTCATTTCAATTGGATCTTCCATGTTCATGTAAGGAGCTTTGATCCAAAAAGTGTTTTTGTTGACTTTTTTAAAGGACCTATAATGTATGAGCTTGTATCGTTTAACTGAAGCATTTCTTGATCTTGAGGGATGAAAATAATTTGTAGGGAATTGGATTCTCTTCAAAATGAGCTTTGGTGGAAGAATTTATGATAAATTATGAGAAATTTATGCTTGGTCAAAGTTTGGTTGACTTTTCCTATATAAACCCTAATTTGCCATTTTTTTTACTTTTGATGAGTTAGGAGCATCTCTTGAGGGATCATGATTAATCCTTTATAAAATGATGGATATCACTTCAAAATGTTGATTTTGACCAAAAATCTTGAAGTTTGACTGTATTTGGGCCACAGTTGACTTTTTACCTAGTACAATTGATTTTCAGGCATTTGAGCAGTTGGTTGAGCAAACTTGTTGTGCAAGGCATGAAATTTGGCATGGATGATCTTGAGGACATATTAGAACCATGGATAACATTTTGGATCCTTGGGACTCACACATCTTGCTTAAAATTGAAACCCTAGTTGAGGTTCATTGCCTTTAGGATGAGAGTTTGCCTGGTCAATTCTTAGTCATCCTAGGGAAAGTTGGGGATCTCACTGGGCATGTGTGAAGTAAAATGAGAGGGAAAATTTTGGGGTACAACAACTTCCCCTGTTCAATCTTCTTAAACCTGAGGATGTAGATTGGTTGGTTTGCCTTTCTTGATCTGAAGGTGGAAGATGATTGAACACTAGAGTACCCAGAAATTGGCACTCGTCTCAAATGATACTTGCCTACGTAGATACTATCGGGAATGGGCTTACAGATGTCATTTGGAGAAGATGACGGAAGATCGTCGGAGATAGGCTTAAAGATGCCATCTGAAATAATGTTGATTTCGTGAGATATTCCTTTGTGGAATCCCTATTCCTGTTGTTGAGGAGGACTCCATTGAGTAATGTTGGTCTTTGTTCAGGAAATAGAGTTTAGGAGCTTTAGTTGTCCATTACTGTACTGGGGAGTTATCTCTTGATTGAAGAAACGGAAGTGAACTGCTATTTGGTCAGGACCCAAGCTTCACAGTGACTTGTTGAGGATAATGAGGCTGACTGCTATCTTGTCGTATTCCAGGATTCAGTGATTTACTGGGGAAATGTGAAATTAATTGCTAACCAGTCAGACTCTAGGCTTTGCAGTTTCTTTATCTGGAATAGAAATCAGAAAAATCTTAGTGTCGATTTAACTGAACCAGAGAAAGGTCTTGAGTTGTCTTCAACTAGAATAGAGATCAAGAAAATCTTAGTATCGATTTAGTTGAACCAGAGGAAGGTCTTGAATTAACTTTGACTGGAATAGAAATCAGAAAAATATTAGTATCGATTCAACTGAACCAGACAAAAGTCTTGGATTATCTTCAACTAGAATAGAAATCAGAGAGATCTTAGTATCGATCCAACTGAACCAAAAAGGTCTTGAATTAACTTTGACTGGAATGGAAATCAGAAAAATCTTAGTATCGATTTAACTAAACCAGACAAAAGTCTTAGAATATCTTCAACTGGAATAGAAATCAGAGAGATCTTAGTATCTATCCGACTGAACCAGAGAAAGTCCTGAATTAACTTTGACTGGAATGGAAATCAGAAAAATCTTAGTATCGATCTAACTGAACCAAACAAAAGTCTTGGAATATCTTCAACTGGAATGAAAATCAGAGAGATCTTAGTATTGATCTAACTGAACCAGCGAAGGTCTTTTGAGAACATCTTTTTGAGAACAATGCTGAAATAGCCCTTCGTTAGACATAGCTTTCGAGAAGACTACCATGTCACGTAAGTAGTCAACGGTGCTTGTTGATTTGATCTTGCCCTGAAAAGGTAAAGAGTTAGTCGTATGTAATGACATGATGTATGAAATTCATTGTGTGATAACGTTTTCAAAATAAATGAGATTATGCCGTATGCGATGTGTATGCGCATGCCATGATGTATGAATATGGGATGCTATTGCGATATTTCCTAGTATGGGAACGTAAATCCCTGACTGATGCGGAAGAGTATTGGGAAGATGAATCCTTCATTTCCGCTGGGGATGATGAATGAAGATGACTTGCCAGGGATTTCCTCTTTCCGTTTGAGGATATTCTGCCGGGGATTGACTCTGTGGAGAGAGATAATGCTTTGTTGGAAGGTTTTGCCGATGTGGAGAAATAAACTCTGTAGGGGATGTGTTAGAAGAAGATTAGTTCTGATCTATCTCAGAGTTTTGATGATAACAATAAATTATATTTTAGATAATTTATACTCTGATGAACGTATTTGACTGTTTCAGATAATGTTCTGACAGAAGCATTCTGAAGTGCTAAGCTAAAAATTATGAAGAAGTTCTTTAATGAAAGAACCATTTTTGTTTTAAGCGCAACTGCTGACTTTGGTAAGACAATTTATTTAAATGTATGTTTTAACATTTAGCAGGATTCCTTGCTCAGAAGATTACTTGAAAGCAAGTGTTGTTCAGAAGTTATTTGAAAGAAAGCGCTAATCAAGTTCTTAGCAAGCAAAGCACTGCCTAGAAGATGAGTAAATCGTTTTCTGAATTCAATACGTTGAAGCAAATTCTGAAAGAAAGTTAAAGCCAACTTGTCTTGTCAAGCGTAGGAAACATGTTCTTTCAAGTTGCCGTTTGCTCATTAATGCAAAGACGGTTGCAAGCACTCAAGTGTCTAAGCTAGTTTCTTGGAAAATGGAATAGTGCAAGGAAACACGCAACCATTTAATGCTCTCCACTTTTCTGAAGGCAGCAACGGTCTTTTTGTTCCTACTATATATAGAAGGACATTTATTGCAAGCCTACAAAGGAATTAATTTCAAAATAGAAGCAAGAAACTACGTGAAAAATTATGAGCTCACAAACTCTCTGTTCATACACTTTGTGCAAATTACTCTAAGTGAAAAATCACACTTGTGATATAGCTTGATTAGAAGCAAAATTTTATTTCACTATCTGTAAGATTAAACTCTTGTAAGTGTTCCTTGAGAGACCAAGTTTGGTCAGATTTCTCAAGCAGACTATGATTAGATTTAAGTCTTAGTGGTGTTAGTCACTTGTAAGATTACTTGTGCATTGTTAGTCATAACAGTTGTTGTGTGTTTGTAATCAGTTGATTATAGTGGATTAGGTCCTTGTTGAGAAAGGCAAAATCACCTTGATGGGTGGACTGGAGTAGTTTGAGTTCAAACAAACTAGGATAAAAATAACCTTGTCTTTCCATAATTGTTAAGCTTTGTTTTGAAAAGAAAAAGAGTCACTTATTCAACCCCCCCCCCCCCTCTAAGTGTTTCCTTATCCCTTCAATTAGTATCAGAGCTTGACTCTGAGCTCAACCCTTAACCGTGTCAGGAAAAGATCCAGAAGAAAACACAATGGCCGCTGAACAAAACAATAATAGTTACAACAAACCTCCTGTATTTGATGGAGAAGATTTTGAGTACTGGAAAGATAGACTAGAAAGTTTCTTTCTAGGTCATGATAGTGATCTTTGGGATATAGTCTTGGATGGTTACACACATCCTACAGACTCAGAAGGAAACAAAGTGGATAGAAAAAATATGGATAGACAACAAAAAGCTGATTTAAAAAATCATCATAGAGCTAGAAATATTTTTCTAAATGCTATCTCTAAAGTAGAATATGAAAAAATCACTAATAGAGATACAGCGCATGATATGTTTGAGTCTCTTAAAATGACTCATGAAGGAAACACTCAAGTGAAGGAGTCAAAAGCTCTGGCTTTAGTTCAGAAGTATGAAGCCTTCAAAGTTGAAGAAAGTGAGTCTATAGAAGAAATGTTCTCTAGGTTTCAAACTCTGATCGCTGGTCTGAGAGTTTTGAACAAGGGATATACCAAAGTAGATCATGTGAAAAAGATCATCAGAAGCTTACCCAGAAGATGGGCACCAATGGTCACTACTTTCAAAGTTTCAAAAGATCTGAACAATGTATCTCTGGAGGAACTCATCATCCCTCTCAGAAGTCATGAGATTGAACTGGATGAGCACGAGCCTCAGAAGAAAGGTAAGTCTCTGGCCCTTAAATAAATTAATAAATTTGATACTAACGCTTTTCAGACTGAAGAGGAAAACTCTGAAGAATCAGCGTCAGAAGAAGATGAATTATCCTTGCTCTCCAGAAGGATCAATCATCTGTGGAAGCACAGACAAAAGAAGTTCAGGAACTTCAAGAAGTCAGAAGATAAACCCGAATCTTCTGGACACAAAAAGTCAAACAGAAGAGAGATCATCTGTTATGAATGCAAAGAACCTGGTCACTACAAAAGTGATTGTCCAAAGCTTCAAAAAGAAAAACCGAAGAAAAGGTTTGGTAAGAAGAAATGGATGATGGCAACCTGGGATGACTCAGATTCTTCTGAAGATGTATCTGGTTCTGAAGATGAAAATGCCAACCTAGCTCTGATGGCTACCACATCAGATGACTCAGACTATGAGTCAGAACCAAGAGAGGTATTTTCTGAATTTTCTAGAGATGAACTTGTTGATAGTTTATCAGAACTTCTGGAAAACTATAGTAAACTCAAAATCAAATACAAGAAACTCAAGAAGAGTCTTGCATCTGATATTGAGAAACATGAAGCAGAAAAATTTGAACTCTTAGAATATAATTTTAAACTTAAAGAAGAAATTCAAAATATTCAAAAAAAATCTAGTTCAGAATCTATGTCTAGTTCAAAAGATATTGTGAAAGAATATGACTATAGCTTTCAAACTTTCCTAGCTAAAAGCATAGATAGAAGCAAAATGGCTTCAATGATCTATGGAGTTAGTGGGAAAAACAGAAGAGGAATTGGATATGAACCTCCCAAAGGTAAGGAGACATACATACCAAAACCTGTTGCTAAGATGACTTTCACTTACAAACCTCTGAACAAACAATTCAAGTTTGGACACTCACATGATATAAAATATACATCACATTCTGGAAACTCTTATGCTAACCAAAAGTTTAAACATAACTTTAAACGCTCTAACCCAAAAGGACCCAAAAAGATATGGGTACCTAAGGATAAAATAATATTTGTTGCAGATGTCCTTAACAGCTCAATTGAGACACCTGCCATGGTACCTGGACTTTGGGTGCTCACGACACATGACGGTAAAAAGGTCTATGTTCCAAAGCCTGGAACTTAAAGCTGGAGGAGATGTGAAGTTTGGAGGTAATCAGAAAGGGAAGATTATTGGCTCTGGAACCATTGGGAATGGTAACCTTCCTTCTATCTCTAATGTTTTATTAGTAGAAGGATTAGCTCATAATCTATTGTCCATAAGTCAATTAAGTGACAATGGTTATGACATTATCTTTAATCAAATCTCCTGTAGAGCTGTAAGTCAAAAAGATGGATCAATCCTATTTTCTGGCAAGAGAAAGAACAACATATACAAAATTGATTTACCAGATCTTAAATCTCAGAACGTTAAATTCCTTTTGTCTGTTAGCGATGAGCAATGGGTATGGCACAGAAGATTGGGACATGTCAGTCTAAGAAAAATCTCTCAACTAAATAAATTAAATTTAGTCAGAGAACTTCCCAATCTGAAGTACAACTCAGAAGCTCTGTGCGAAGCATGTCAAAAAGGAAAATTTTCAAAACCTTCCTTTAAATCCAAAAATGTTGTCTCTTCCTCTAAGCCATTAGAGTTACTTCATATTGATTTGTTTGGGCTAGTTAAAACTGCATCCATCAGAGGCAAGAATTATGGATTGGTCATTGTCGATGACTTCAGCAGATGGACATGGGTAAAGTTTTCAAAACACAAGGATGAGTCACATTCTGTGTTCATTGACTTCTGTACTCAAGTGCAAAACGAAAAAGATTTTAAAATCATAAAAGTCAGAAGTGATCATGGTTGTGAATTTGAAAATCATTATTTTGAAATTTTTTTTAAAGAAAATGGTATTGTTCATAATTTTTCTTGTCCTAGAACTCCTCAGCAAAATGGAGTTGTAGAAAGAAAGAATAGAACTTTACAAGAAATGGCCAGAACCTTGATCAATGAAATTAATTTGGCTAAGCACTTTTGGGCAGAAGCTGTGAACACAGCGTGTTACATTAAGAATAGAATCTCTATAAGACCTATTCTTGAAAAGACTCCCTATGAATTATGGAAAAACAGAAAGCCCAACATTTCTTATTTCCATCCTTTTAGATGTACTTGTTTTATTCTGAACACTAAAGAAACTCTGAACAAGTTTGATTCTAAAGCACAAAAGTGTTTTCTGCTTGGATATTCTGAACACTCAAAAGGCTATGGAGTATACAACACAGAAACTCTGATTGTTTAAGAATCAATCAAAGTCAGGTTTGATGATAAGCTTGGCCATCAACAGCCAAAGCAAATTGATTTTTCTGTAGGTACAGAAGATCATCCCTCAAACTCTGAAACTTCAGAAGCAAAGGAAAACTCATAAGCAAAGGAAGACTCAGCAGATCATCCTCTTGACAATGCTCTGGACAACCTCAGAATCTTTGATCAACCCACTCAGAAAAGGTTTCCTAGAATCTCTTCAGCTCACAAAGAAGATGTAATCATTGGAAGAAAAGAAGATCCCATCAGAACAAGATCCTCTCTCAGAATCAATGAAGAATCTTTGTTTGGTTTGGTTTCTCTGATTGAGCCGACTTCCATTGATGAAGCTCTGGAAGATAATGATTGAATCTTAGCAATGCAAGAGGAACTCAATCAATTCTCCAGAAATGATGTATGGAATCTAGTTCCAAGACCCAAAGGATTCAACGTTATAGGAACCAAATGGGTCTTCAGAAACAAACTGAACGAGCAAGGAGAGGTGATCAGAAACAAAGCACGACTGGTTGCACATGGTTATAGTCAACAAGAAGGAATTGATTATAATGAAACCTTTGCCCCAGTCGCCAGGTTAGAGTCTATAAGATTATTAATTTCTTTTGTTGTACAAAATAACATTTCATTATATCAAATGGATGTTAAAAGTGCATTTTTAAATGGCTATATTGAAGAAGAAGTTTATGTCCATCAACCTCCTGGATATAATGATTCAAAACATCCAGAACATGTTTTTAAATTAAAAAAGTCTTTGTACGGTTTAAAACAAGCTCCGAGAGCTTGGTATGATCGTCTGAGTAATTTTCTTTTAGAAAAAGATTTTACCAGAGGGAAAATGGACACAACTCTTTTCAGAAAGATATTTAAAAATGATATTTTAAGTTTTCAAATTTATGTTGATGATATAATTTTTGGAACCTCTAATATCTCCCTTGGAAAATAATTTGCTGAGACCATGCAGGCAGAATTTGAAATGAGCATGATGGGAGAATTGAAGTTCTTTCTGGGAATTCAAATCAACCAGACTCCAGAAGGTACTTACATACATCAGACGAAGTATGTTAAAGAACTTCTGAAGAAATTTCAGATGTCAGAAAGCAAAGATGCCAAGACACATATGCATCCAACCTGCATTCTGGGAAAAGATGAGGTAAGTATGAAGGTAGATCAGAAGCTCTATAGAGGTATAATTGGATCCATTCTCTATCTGACTGCATCTAGACCTGATATACTATTTAGTGTGTGTTTATGTGCTAGATTCCAATCAGATCCTAGAGAATCTCACTTAACAGTTGTTAAGAGAATTCTTAGGTATCTGAAAGGTACTACTAATCTGGGTTTGTGTTACAGAAGATCACAAGATTACAGACTAGTAGGTTATTGTGATGCTGACTTTGCTGGAGATAGAATTGAAAGAAAGAGCACCTCTGGAAGCTGCCAATTTCTGGGTGACAATCTTATCTCGTGGTACAGCAAGAAGCAAGCAACAATTGCACTTTCAACCACAAAAGCTGATTATATATCTGCTGTTGGATGTAGTTCTCAGATGATTTGGATGAAAAGTCAACTAGAAGATTTCAATCTTTATGAAAGTAAGATTCCTATCTTCTGTGACAATACTTCTGCTATTTGTGTTTCTAAGAATCCAATTTTACATTCTAAAGCCAAACATATTGAAATTAAATATCATTTTATAAGGGACTATATTCATAAGGGAATTTTAAATTTAATTTTTGTAAAAACAGACCATCAATGGGCTGACATTTTTACCAAACCCCTTTCAGAAGATAGATTTAATTTCATTTTGAAAAATATTTGTATGGAATTATGTCCTGAATAAAATAATATTTATCTTCTGTGTTTGACTTCAAAAAATTCTGAAATGAATGTTCTGATTAACAACTCTTCAGAAGTTAGAAGAGAAGTTACATCAGAAGTTATATGAAAAGTTCTGAAATGTTCTAACGTTTCATTTCTAAGTATAGTTCAGAAATTCAATAGAACAAACAGTTATTACATGCATCCTTCAGGAAATGAACACGTGGTGTGTTTCTAAAAGGCCACGCGTGCAAAAGCTACTGATGACGTTCTAGGTAACTGTTAATGATTAGCCATAATCTCACGTTTTCCCCTAATTTTTAGCAAAATCATTAAATGCACGTAATGATGAGATTCGTTTTAAATTCTTTAAAAATTCTTTTTTAATTTTATTTTCTAAACCTATTTCTGAAACTGTTGCATATAAATACTTTTTGAAAAACCCTTTTTTTCATTCTTTACCGTCTCTTTCAAACTCAAATGTTTCTGTACTTTTTCTCTAAAACCCTTTTCTTCATCTCTCATCTCTAATTACTTAAATGGCTTCTTCTTCTACCCACTCTGAGCAATACATAGTGCCTGAGAGAACTACTCTCATTCCTGTAGACAGCTTGGAAGTTTTAAGTGAGTTAATGGTAGATTTTGAGAATCTAAGAGAAAATGGTTTTGACTTGTTTCCTGCTGTTAAGTTTCAAGGTTGGGAAAACTTTTTTGATCATCTCATTGGTCCAGTTTTTCCACATCTGTTGAAGGAATTTTGGATACATGCTATTGCAACCCCTAAGGTTATCCTCTCTTTCGTAATGGGCAAGGAAATATCCATTACTGAAAACCTAATCAGAAAGTTGCTAGGGTTTAAAGGACTTGGAGTTATAGGTATGCCAAGTGGAAGAATGGAAATGTCAAAGGTCTACTCAGAGGTTTTCACAAATGGTCAAGGATCTTCAAAAGTTAGGGACTTGAAAGATAAATACAAGATTTGGGAAAGAATTATCCATGGATGTATTCACCATAGGAAGCACACCAGCTCTTCAGATTACATTAACGCTGATCAACAATACTTGTTGTTCTGCCTTGGAACAAATGTAAAAATTGATTTGCCTTATTTGCTGTTTAAACAACTTTGGAATCATGTAGAAGAGACTAGGGAAGCTGAAAGGAAACACCCCAAATCCAAAAGGAATTGGATTCATATGGGTAGATTAATATTAGACATTCTGACTGAGAATGGTCTGATTGCTAACCTAGATGAAGCCAATCTTCTGGGGGGGCTATGTTGTACCCCAAAATTTTAAATCTTATTTTATCAAGATTTCCCCTCACAAGACTCTTTGGACTCAAGACCAAACTAGGGTTTGCTCTGACCAAGACATCTCCTTGCACTGTTGACCTGAAATTAGGGTTTGAGTTTGCACAAGGATTTTTGGACTTTCAATGCTCAAAGTGACTTTCATACTTCATGTTGGACTTATAAGATTGCCTCTACCAAGTTTCAAGCCTTGAATCAAATTTTTGCCCAGTCAATTGGACAGTTGACCTGAAATCAACTGTATTGGGGAAAAGGTCAAATGTGGCCAATTTACAGTCAAACCTCATAATTTTTTATCCACATCAACATTATAGACTCATATGAACCATTTGATCAAGTTTGGACCACAACTCCTCAAGAAATTTGATCAGATCATCAAAAGGGCAAAATGGTCATTTTTAGGGTTTTGACTGTATAAGGGAAATTTTTGATTTTTCACCTAGCCAATGGCAAATTGGGTTCAATCATGGATTCAAGGACTCAATGGCATCATCTTGACCTATTCTCAAGGTTCAAAAGATCTCAAATGCATTGGATTGACAGATGAATTTTTCAGTCAACTGATCAAAATTTGATTGTACACTGAAAAGTCAAACTTTGACTTTTTGGTCAAAGTCAAGTGCCAAGGGTCATTTTTCATCAAGATGAGTCAAAATATGAAACTTGTTCATCAAGAAACCTAATTTTACAAATTAGGGTTTAAGATTGAAAATTTTCATAACTTAGAATTTTTCTAAGTTATGAAATTTTCTTATTTTTTTCCCAACTTTGCCCAACATTTTCACCATGCTGAAATTGGATTCAAACAAAACTTCCAACATGAAAGTTGTAGTCCTTCACAAGATCTACAAATTTGACTCACAAAGTTTTCGCAAAAGATGGTTGGATCTCAAGTTATGATTTTTGGAACAAGGGTCCATGAAACTTTTAACTTAGTGAAATTTTGCCCTAGTTTAGGCAGGATTTTGACCTATCTTCATGACCATTTTTCACATAGTTCCACTTGGAATCTCAAAATTCATTTCAAATATGGATTTTATAGCATGTTACAAGCTTTCCAAAATGTCCAAGAACTCTCCAAAATGATTTATGGTTAGGGAGAATCGAAGATTTGAATTTGGCAAAAACTCACTTTGATCCATGGCATTTTCATGTTGACACAAGTTGCAAAATCTGTCCAAACTTGCTTTGTACTTGATTACAGGTCTCTAAACCCTTCCACACTCAAAAATTGAATGCAAACTCATTGGTTTAAGGTGTTATTCTGATCAATAAAGGTTTACACATTGAATTAATCTTAAAATGGCAAAAAGGTAGCATTTCCATTTTGATAAAGGCAACTTTATGTCAACTTGCTTCCCTTGAGCCTTGGACCTCTCTCTTTGCAGCAAACAAGTTCCATAAACTTAGGCAAAAGTACAGCAAACTTGTGCATGCTTGGAGATAGCCTGTACAGGCCTATCTTGTATCACTTCACACTTTTCTTTCAAAACAAGTCAACTTGCCAAAATCACATAACTTGAGTATCTGTTATAACCAAGCTTGGGGACCATTCCAAACAAGTTTGGAACATTTCCTTGAGTCAGAAACATAATCCATCCATCCCTCAAACACTCTTGAACATCAAAACACCAAAAACTTGCAAAACATGGCACTCTCTGCAGTTTCACTTCCATAACAAAAACTACTTGTGCGTTTTGTCCCAAACCAGTTCCAATACCTTCCACATAACCCATCTGAACTATCCCAACCATTGGTCATTTACTGTAACTCCATTTGCAAGCTTCACCATTTCTGATTTCAGCTTGTGCAGGTTGACTTCTACAGGCTCATTCAAGCAAGCTCAAGGCAAACAAAGCATTGGGGAAGGTCAGAGGAAGTTCAGGCAAGCTCAAAAGAACCTTAGGCCTCATTGAAAACCTCCACATTGCCATACACGAGTTCAATTGAAACAAGTATTTGTCAACTTTCTATCTCTCTATTTAGGAATCATTATGCTTAGGTTTGTGAATAAAAAATGTAGTACTCATAGCCCTTAAGTGGTACATATGCTTAGTTTTCATTTAAGTTAACTGTGCTAAGAGAATTTGATTGATGAACTTCCTGAAAAAGTTAGGTTAGAGATCAGGGCCAGAGAAATTCTCTCTGGTCTTTGAGAGTTAGATTAAGTTCTTTACATGGTTGGAATCGTGTTGAAAAATGCTATAACTTTCATGTTGTAAGTTTTTGCTTTAGAGCACGTATGCAGGAGTTGGACATTTGTATAGGAAACACGCGTTTTGTTTGAACCAGAGGTTGAAGACGAAGCAAGTGGGATGGGCTTTGGCTTGGCTTGCTTTTGACACCCATTGTCTTGCTGACTGCACCCCCTGGCCCATTTCATTATATTTTTGTATTTTTTTACTTATTTTTCATTTCTGATTTTATTTTATATTTTCTAAACATAAAAAAAATATCAAAAACATTTTCATAAATTTTCACATTTTATGTTATTATTTTTTTAATATTTTTTAGACATAAAAATAATTATTAAATAATATATACCTTTATTTTCTTTAATAAAAACAAATAAATATTATAGAAATATTATTTATTTTTATTTTTATTATTTATACATATAAAATAATATTTTTTTCACATGTTTTATTTCTTAATATCTTTGTATATATTTATATTTATTTTCTTATACATAAAATAAATAATATAATATATATTATCTTAAAACAAAACTAGGGTTTTCCACCCTTATTAAAAATAATATTTTTTCTAATATATTTTATTTTTTGACACTTGAGTATTTTTTTTTAATTTATTTTATTGTACATAAATAAATAAATATTATAATTTTCATACATATTCTTAAACCAAAAATTAGGGTTTTTACCCTTAACAAAAATAACTTTTTCTTTTCTTTTTTTTTTATGCATTAAATATTATATTTTTACACATAAAAATAAACAAAAACATTTTTTGCATATTTATAATGTATTACCTATTTATATTTAATTGCTTATTTAAATATTGTTTATTTATCATTTGAGCAAAGAAGTTCAATTTGGTTGTAATAATTTAGGGTTTTAATTTCTTGCAAAATAACTCTCCATTCAAAATTGTATCCCTCTCCCCATATCAATGTTGTAATAGCCTAGATTACTTTTACGCATTTATGCTTTCAAATATGCCATGATAGAGATTAGGATTTGTATGCAATATCCAAAATCAAAACAAATAGTTAGACCTAATACAAGACAAAAATGTATGAAAATGATAACACCATGCACACATACACCCCTAGGGTTTCATCCACTTGTTGCCTTTAAAATGGCCATGGTATGCATGTTGAGTATCTTGGAAAAACAAAAACAAAAACAAAACAAAAGATCATAGTCCCTCGATGACGCTATCTTGGTTGCCTATACAAAATGATCTAGTCCCTCAAAAAATTGCTAAAGATACTTAGCACTATTGCTATCATGGTCAATACGATGACCCGCGCCTGTCCCGTTTAACATCCAAATACAAGGTTGTTTACCAAATGCAATGGTAAAGCAACAATGTAAAAGGGTTAAAAATGTGTAGGAAAGATCTTTGAGTAGATAGGGTAGACAACTCTTAGTTACTTGATCAAAACTTGGAAAAACATCCTTGCTATTTTCAAACACACCTCACAACATAATTTCAAAACATTTTCCAAAACAAACATTCAAACATTGAAACATCTTTTCAAAAGACAATACACCTTTGTATACATTCAAATAAGAATCATTACAAAGGTTGCCTACACAAAAGGCCTCTTTTCAAAACATTTTCAAAACCACACACACAAAGCACCATTTCAAACATTTGAAAAGCAAAAGCAAGTGATCTAAACAAGTAACTAAGAGCCCATGGATAACCATGGATGAAAAGGGTGCTTACACCTTCCCTTTTCATAATCTACTCCCCGAACCCAAGAAAACATCTCAAAGGTCTTTCCTGTGCTTTTTGACCTTTCCTTTGGATAAAATAAAAAGTCGGCGGTGACTCTTGCTAAACCAAAACATTTGCAAACACAAATGCAAAACCTCAAGTCAGTTCTCCCAATGCATCACAGAACTGGCGACTCTGCTGAGGAGAAATCTAAAAGTGGGGTTACCTTGGGGTTTAGATCACCTTTACATGCTTACTTTGTTTGCTTTGATTTCTTTACACTTGGTTCTATTATTTGGGTTTGAAATTCTCTACCCGGATTTGGGAAACATTCATAGGTAAATAGCAATACGTTATGGAAACTGTGCGGGGTATACCGACATGGTTGAAGCAATAGCTATATTAGTGCGACTTATTTGTGGGTATCGGTAGCCCTTGCGTCAATCAAAGAGAATACGGGGCCGCTGAGTGATGTCATGAAGCACTAATGAACTTTTAGAACCTTTACTTGACCATCTTGGCCTTTTTAAGGGTAGTGAGATGAACGGATTTGGTGCAGTCCGAAGTTGGTAAATACTCGATACTACACTCATTTAGGGTTATTTTTCTTGGAATATTTCGGTCGCCAGTTAAGTGGCTAAACTGAAACAATGAACACAGAAAATAATCCAGTGATATTGAGGTCCTTAGAACCCGGTTACTATTTATAGGACAGGTTGAGCCAACTAACTTCAAGAGGGTACTTACTTATGAAACCCCATGCAAGCCTGAAACTAGGTACTTGTGTGACTTGCTTGTACATATACTTGTGCATACATCATGAACATCATAAATCATCATGTGCAGTACTCCTCTTCTAGCAAGGTGGTTTATTTCTCACCTCCCCCAATCAGTCTTGAAGAATGAGCAAGGCTTGAGGTGGTCACAACGATTGATGACTCTTATATACTCCGATGTTCATTGGTGTTCTCGGTCCAGAGAAAATGTCATCATCATTGATAGTTGTGGGGAATTCCCTAATGTCCCACTACTTGGCATTAGGGGAGGCATTACCTACAACCCCTTCTTGGCTCTGAGACAATTTGGGTATGCCCAGAGGGATGGCCCTCATGACATGCTGATTCCAGACTTGGTTTTTGACTTCGACAACGACGCTCAAGGACTTCGACAAAGGTTTATCCGAGCTTGGAGGATGCCCAACAAAGTGGACAATAAGACACTAGGACACAAGAATTCCATCCCCCTTGAGCCTTACCTCAAGTGGGTACGAACCCGCGCCCAGAATCTTATGATGCCTTACCCCTACATTCTGCCTAAGATCAAAGAGCCTGTTATGGAAGGAGAGGTTCCATACACCCTCCTACATCCTGACATGCCAACATCATTGGAAGATTTGCAAAAGAGTTGGATACAGCTCAAGGGAGAACGCGATACTTTTGAAGCTAGCTTCTATGCCAGTGAGAAGAAGGTTTTGGAACTTACTCGCCAACTCCATGAAGAGCAGAATCTCAACACCGACATAGCACCAAAGAGGATGCGCAACGTCTTTTTACATTAGAATTTTGTATTATTTTGCCCATGGGGCATTTATGTACTAACAAATTATTCCTATTAATATGACGTGTGTTCTTTTTTGTTTGCAACAAATTTGAATTTCTGAATCCTTGAATGCATTACATGAATACATATCATTCACCATATGCATAAGCAGGTCTTCACACCATGTTTCCTTATCTCTCTGTTGTTTATTTCAGCAAGATGGATATAGAGCAGACGGTCAAAGATCTACAAGCGTAGAATTCACAGTTCCAATAACTACTCATGACCTTGGCAAAGGGTCAGGAGGATCTTAAAGCACTGCTGGAAAAGGAAAAGGAAAAAGAAAAGGAGAAAAAGAAAAAGAAAAGAGTTGGTGTAGCTACTTTGTGAAGAAGATTTGAGAACCAAGCTAGAAGGGTCATGGATTTCCCCTCAACATCTGATGAAGGGGTTGGAAAAGGAAAGGGAGCTGCAGTGCCCTCCGAGTCTGAAGAAGAAGAAGAAGAAGAGGATGAGGATTACTCTGAGCAGCAGTATCCACCTGCAGATGACAAGTATAAGAATCTGGAGGAGCATCTGGCAGCTATGGAGGTGCAAAGAGTGTCTGGGCTTGATTTCGAGGAACTAGGGTTGGTTGCTGGGATTGTGATTCCCCCTAAATTCAAGGTGCCTACATTTACTAAATACGATGGTTTGTCTTGTCCGAAGATGCACCTACGGTCTTATGTCATAAAGATCCAACCTCATTCTTCTGATAAGGATCTGTGGGTCCACTTTTTTCAAGATAGTTTGTCGGGTACGCAATTGGATTGGTTCTACCAGCTTGAAAGATCTGATGTACACAATTGGGAGGATTTGGCTACTGCCTTCTATAGACAATATCAATATAATGCGGATTTAGCACCTACTCGTACTCAATTACAGAGTATGGGTATGGTCTCTAATGAAGGCTTTAAGGAGTATGCCCAGAAATGGAGGGACTTGGCTGGAAGGGTGCAGCCACCATTGTCTGAGAGAGAGCTTGTTGATATGTTCTTGGGTACACTATCAGGTCCATTTTTCAATCATCTGATTGGAAGTTCGTCTGTGGGGTTCACCGAGTTAATTCTGACTGGTGAAAGAGTTGAAGCTGGAATCAAGAGCGGTAAAATTCAAAAGGATGCATCTGCTTCCGCTGCTATCTAGAAGACCTTTCCAGTCAAGAAAGAAGTCTCAGCTGTTTACTCCCAGAGAAGTCAAAGAGGAGTCGAGCGCCAGCCAGCGGTGGGGGCTGTAATGATTCAGAATTATGCAGTGGATCAACCTCGAAATAGTCAACCCAGAACCAACCAAGCAAGGGTGGAAAGGCCCGCACGGCAATTCACCCGGATCAATATGACACCTACTCAGGTTCTCCCTCATCTATTGAAGTTAAACCTTACAAACTTGAAAGAGGCACCGAAGAACCCAAATACCTCTTCTCCCTACTACCATTCAAATGCAAAGTGTGCCTATCATTCGGACAGTGTGGGGCACGACACCAACAATTATTGGGCCCTCAAAAATAAGATCCAGGATTTATTAGATGCCAAGGAGGTGGAGTTTGACGCACCTGAAAAACCTAATGTGATATCCGCTCCAATGCCAAAACATGGTCATAATGTCCATGCTGTTGTAGAAGATCTTTATGTTGCTGCTGTTGATGACTTAATGACTCCATTACTAATGATCAAGATGAATCTGTTGAAAGCCGGGATTTTCTCGGGCTGAGAAAAAGATTGCTACTTTTGTTCATCCCTACAATCCGATTGTCCGCTGTTGAAGTTAGGCATCCAACGCCTAATGGATAATCAAGAAATCCTCTTTGAGAAAACTCTTGTTACCCTTGTTACTCCTGTTACTCCAACTCCTATCAACGATGTTGCTATAATTACCATTTCCGCCAGTCTTTCCAAGGTCTCCAAAAGACCTGTTAAGATTACACCCGATCCAAAGTTTGTACCTCTGAAGATAACTATGCCGGGGCCTATTCCATACAAGTCCAACAAGACAATACAGTGGAACTATGGAGGAGAGATCTTCTACCATGGTGTTAAGTAGATTGAATCAGTTAAAGAAAGATCCAATGAAGAGACTCCTGACGTAGGAAATATTGCTGGGACGAGTAAGATCACCCGCAGCGGAAGAATTTTCTCTCCGGAGATTGCTCCTCCAAGGGAAATCTTCGGACCCTCAAGTGCTCCTGAGGTTACTCCGGTGCCAGTCAACGCATCTGTACAAACTCCAGTGATTGAAGAAATCATAACTCCCAAAGTTGTACCCTCTGCTGTTACTGTTGATAAAGGTAAGGGGATCCAAGAAGCACCCGTCAGGACGAGGGCTCAGCCTTTGGTCATCCCCGAGACCACTCAAAAGGAAATGGAGGAGATTTTAAAAATAATTAAGAAAAGCGACTATGATGTCGTAGAACAACTAGGGAAAACCCCTTCAAAAATTTCTATGCTGGCCCTATTGCTCTGTTCCGAAGCCCATGCCAAAGCCTTGATCAAATTCCTGAAGACGGACCATGTGCTTCAAGAAACTTCCACGGACCAGTTCCAGGAGTGTGTAGCCAGCTTAACCGCCGACAATGGTCTTGGCTTCTCCGATGCCGATCTAACATCTAAGGGGAGAAGGCATAACGACGCGCTGCATGTCTCGGTGGAATGCAGAGGGACTACTCTTGCTCACGTTCTGGTTGATACCGGGTCGTCTTTAAATGTCTTGCCTAAGAAAGCATTGGATAAACTATATTGTGAAGGTCTAACTTTGAAGCCCAGCAACATCATTGTCAGAGCCTTCGATGGTTCTAAACGGATGGTCCATGGAGAGGTGGACATCCCGATCAAAGTGGGTACGGAAACTTTCAACTCCACATTTCATGTCATGGACATCCGTCCCTCCTACTCCTGCTTGTTAGGAAGGCCCTGGATTCATCATGTTGGAGCCGTCACATCTACTCTGCATCAGAAGCTTAAGTACCATGTCCAGGGGAAAATTATGAGAGTTCATGGAGAGGAGGAGTATATGATAAGCCATCTGAATTCATTCTGCTATGTTGAATTAGATGGTGAATTCATCGAGACCCCCTTTCAGCACTTTGAAGAGGTTTCTCCTGAAGTGGCGGTAGCCAAGACAGTGACTTCTGTGCCCATCATTACCAAACCTGTGTCCCGGATGTCATCCCTTAAAGATGTGAAGGCTGTGATTGAGGAAGGAGGAAGCACAGTATGGGGTCAGCTGCCAGATTTTCCTTACAAGACGGATAAGTTCGGCTTGGGTTTCACTGCTTCTAGTCAGAAGGCTGTGCGTCACTCCCGGACTGGAGGACCACCATTGAAGATCACTCATCATGGAGTTCATGCTTTAGAGGATGATAAAGAAGAAATCAATTTTGAAGACTGGATCTTTCCAACTATTGAAGGAGGACTGAACAACTGGGAGGCGAAAGACTTCTTTCCCATTACTTTCATTAATCAGTAATTTATCTTTTGAACATTTTATGTTGGTCTATAATAATTTTTTAAACAATTCGTACACTTTTTGCCTTATGCCTTACTCGGGCATATAGGTCCATGTGTAAGGGCTTGATTTTTCATCTTCATATGCCATTTTTAATGAATCATGGACGTTTTCATATATAAACTTTGGTGTTCATTTTCTTTCTTTTTACATTTTATTTGTTTAAAGGTGGATATCCCTTACACACACCCACACTCACAAAATACAGGTACCCATCCACTCCGGATTCCATGGGTAACAATTCTGCTATGGCCTTCAGTAACTCTGAAGATCTGGTCAATCATGCCGAATACGAAGGTGATGAAAACTGTGAAGTGCTTGGAGAGTTGGCCAGACTTTTGCAACAGGAAGAAAGGGCTATTCTACCTCACGAGGAGTTGTTAGAGACTATCAACTTGGGAACAGAGGAAGACAGAAAAGAGGTTAAAGTGGGTGCCAACCTAGAACCAAGTGCCAAAGAGCGTTTAGTTCAGCTGTTGAATGAATATGTGGAGATCTTCGCCTGGTCCTACGAAGACATTCCGGGACTGGATACAGATATCGTGGTTCACCGTCTCCCTACAAGAGAAGACTGTCCACCAATCAAACAGAAAGTCCGCCGAATGAGGCCCGACATGTCCGAAAAGATCAAAGCTGAGGTGATGAAGCAGTTCAATGCTGTCTTTCTTGCTGTTACTTCCTATCCATAATGGGTTGCTAACATTGTGCCCGTGCCTAAGAAGGACGGCAAAGTCAGAATGTGCGTGGATTACAGAGACTTAAACAGGGCCAGCCCTAAAGATGACTTTCCACTACCGCACATTGACATCTTGGTTGACAATACAACTCAGCATAAGGTATTTTCTTTCATGGATGGATTTTCAGGGTATAACCAGATCAAAATGGCCCCTGAAGACATGGAGAAAACTACTTTTATTACGCAGTGGGGTACCTTCTGCTATAAAGTGATGCCATTCGGACTGAAGAATGCCGGAGCAACCTATCAGCGCGCCATGGTAGCTTTGTTTCATGACATGATAAATCATGAGATTGAAGTCTACGTAGACGATATGATAGCCCGTTCATAGACAGAAGAAGAACACCTCGACCATCTGCAAAAGCTGTTTGTCAGGTTGAAAGAGTACAAGCTCAGACTGAACCCTAACAAATGCACTTTCAGAGTCAGGTCCGGTAAACTTTTGGGATTCATCATCAGTAACAAAGGCATCGAGGTTGATCCTGCCAAAGTCAAAGCTTTACAAGAAATTCCTGCCCCTCGCACTGAGAAGGAGGTCAGAGGTTTCTTGGGATGCCTAAACTACATTGCAAGGTTCATTTCTCACCTAACATCTATCTGTGAACCAATCTTCAAGCTGTTGAAGAAAGATCAGGTGGTTAAATGGAATGATGATTGTCAAGTTGCTTTCGATAGAATCAAGGAGTAGTTGTTGGAACCTCCTATCTTGATGCCACTCGTCGAAGGAAGGCCGTTAATCATGTATCTAACCGTTCTGGAGAATTCAATGGGGTGTGTACTGGGCCAACATGACGAGTCTGGCAGAAAAGAGCATGTCATTTATTACCTTAGCAAAAAGTTTACCGACTGTCAGACTTGCTACTCAGTGCTCGAGAAAACTTGTTGCGCTTTGGTATGGGCTGCTCGCCGGCTAAGGCAGTATATGTTGACACATACCACTTTACTGATCTCTAAGATGGATCCGATCAAGTACATCTTCGAGAAGCCTGCTCTATCCGGAAGAATCGCTAGATGGCAGATGATCCTCACCGAATATGATATATAGTACACGGCCCAAAAAGCTATAAAGGGGAGTGTGCTAGCCGATCATCTGGCCCATCAAGCTGTTGAAGATTACCAATCTATGAGGTTCGACTTCCCCGACAAGGATATCATGACTTTGAGCAACATTGAAGAGAACATACCGTATGACGGACCTGAACAAGGATCCCGATGGACTCTGTACTTTGATGGTGCCTCCAACGCACTTGGAAACGGTATCGGCGCGGTACTTATCTCTCCAGAAGGTTGCCATACACCTTTCACTGCTAGACTCTTCTTCAGCTGCACGAACAACATGGCCGAGTATGAAGCTTGTATCTTTGGTCTCAAGGTTGCTATTGACTTGGGAATTAAATCTTTGATTGTATTTGGGGACTCAGCTTTGGTTATCAGTCAAATCAAAGGAGAGTGGGATACTAAACATCCTAACCTCATCCCTTATAAAGAACATGTCCTGACATTGTTACCACATTTCGAGCAGATCACCTTCGAGCATTTTCCGCGAGAAGAGAATCAGCTAGCTGATGCTCTAGCAACAAGATCCTCCATGTTTAAACTTAACTGGGATAATGAGGCTCCCCAAATCACCATTGAACAGATGGACGAACCTGCACATTGTCACGAGATCAATACTGAAGAAGTAGTGGTCCGACCTTGGTTTCATGACGTCAAAAGTCATCTCGAAGCACAAGAATATCCTGAAGGAGCTTCATTCAACGACAAAAAGTTTCTGAGGAGGTTCTCAGCTAAGTTCTTCCTGAGCAATGGTATCTTATACAAGCGCAATCACGATTGCATTCTACTCCGTTGTGTGGACAAGGTGGAAACTGAACAAATTATGGTTGAACTGCATAATGGTACCTTTTGCACCCACTCGAGCGGACATACGATGGCTAAGAAGATTCTAAGGGCAGGCTATTACTAGTCTACCATGGAAGCTGATTGTCATCAACATTCCCGTACTTGTCACAAATGCCAAATTTATGCAGACAAGGTACATATACCTCCAGTTCCTCTCAATGTCTTAACAGCTCCTTGGCCATTCGCTATGTGGGGAATCGACATGATTGGAGAGATCAAGCCTACAGCGTCCAATGGACATTGTTTCATCCTGGTGGCCATTGATTACTTTACCAAGTGGGTCGAAGCAGCGTCCTTCGCATCCGTTACAAAGAATGTGGTTACCCGCTTCATCAAGCAGAACCTCATTTGCCGGTATGGTATCCCCGACAGAATTATCACTGACAACGATACAAACTTGAACAACACTATGATCACCGCTTTATACGAGCAGTTCAAGATTCAACATCACAATTCATCTCCCTATCGGCCTAAGATGAACGGTGATGTCGAAGCTGCGAACAAAAATATCAAGAAGATCATTCAAAAGATGACAGTCACCTACAAAGACTGGCATGAGATGTTACCGTTTGCTCTGCACGGATACCATACCACGGCGCGAACATCAACTGGGGCAACACCCTATTCTTTGGTATACGGCATGGAAGCTGTTTTACCTATCGAGGTTCAGATTCCCTCCTTGAGAATCATGAAAGATGCTGGTTTGAGTGAAGACAATTGGATTCATACCTAGCTTGATCAACTTAACTTGATTGACGAGAAGCGACTTACTGTTGTTTGCCATGGTCAGGTGTATCAAAAACGAATGATCAAAGCTTTCAACAAGAAAGTCAGAAGACAAGTATATCAAGTCGGAGATCTTGTAATCAAGCGGATCATCTTGCCACAAAGTGATCCCAGGGGAAAATGGACTCCTACTTATGAAGGACCATTTGTGATCAAAAACATCTTTTCAGGTGGGGCAATGATACTGACCACCATGGACGACGATGATCTGCCGCACCCTGCGAATGCAGACATAGTTAAAAGATACTACGCATAAATGACCCGACAAGTTGAAAACCCGAAAGGGCGACTTGGGCAAAAAAGGGTTTCCCGGTGGATCGAAAACCCGAAAGGGCGATCCAGGCAAAAGTTAGGGAATTAAAGCGTATGACTATGTCTCGTCGGATCACTTTAAGGACAATCTCTTCACGGACAAGCTCCAAACTTCTGATCAATCCAATCATCTGGGGACGAAGCAATGAATGGACAAGATACTCAGAGTTACGAAGGCTATAGCAGAATGGGAACCCCATGGAATTGTTACACATAGCCATCTTTCTTTGTATAAATTTTTCTCAATTTTATGACAACATTCTCTTACTAGGATGCATGTCCCCTTTGTACAAAATACTTACACAAAGTTAATGCAAAGATACTTCAAAGTGAAGAAATTCGTTTTCCTTTTCTTTCTTTTTACGCTTATGTTTTATTTGAAAACGTCCAATGATTTATTAAATGAGCATATGCATTTGAATATAATCACTGCTTATAAATAAAACAAAATGAGAAAGAATAATTACTGACAAACTGAAAGTATGGGAAAACGTCTTTAGGCTATTCCAGGAAAAATCCTCAACAGAGCTAAAGCCTTGAAATACATATCCCCAGCGGAGTTAAATTTCAAAATCTCCATCAGAACTAAGTTTCCAAACTCCCAATCCCCAGCGGAGCCAGAAAACATTGAACTGCAAACCCTCAGTGAAGATGAAACTTTCTTCCCAGCGAAGTCCAAAACTTCAACCCTTAAGCCCTGGTGGAAGACCATCTAGTTTCCTCCAATTCCCCTGCAAGTTATCTTAGAAACCAGACAACAGCTTCGGATAATTCCTCAGTAAATCGGCATACAACCCAAGCTCTTGAAAACTCTTCCACAGAATAAACATTCTCCCAACAGAGTTATTTCCCAGCAGATCAAAGATTCTCATTCTCATTTCTCCAGTTGAAGCCTTCCAGGTTTCAATTCCCCAGTAGAGATCGTCAGAGTTTTCCTTATTCCCCAACCATAGTCATCAAAATTCTCTGGATTCCTCAAGCAGATTTCCCAAACAGACTTGAAGGGTCCCTATATCCCCAGGAAAGTCATGAAGGATTCTCACACCCCCACAGAAGTTGTCAAAGTTCTTGTTAATCCCCACAAGTCGCCAAGGATTTTCTATCCCCAACAGTGGTCCAAGGATTTCTCATTCTCAGCAATCAAAGATTTCATTATCTCCAGCTATTAAGGATTTATTTTCCCCGGCAGCAGTCAAAGATTTCATTATCTCTAGCTATCAAGGATTTATTTTCCTCAGCAGACGGCTAATCAGCTTACATGCGCATCCATTACATTCATATATCATAAACATTGATAGAACACATTTTATTGCATCATACATATCATGCAACATAACTTTGTGTTTCAGCTAACATTTTACCCTTTTCAGGATGAGATTAAAAGCTATCGTTAACAACTATTCAAAGATTTCAGATACAGTACGGATACACTCCAAGACATGGAAGTCATTATGCTACTCGTTCAGATCTCTTCTTTCAGATACAGTATGGATACACCCCAGACACGGCGGTCATTCTACTACTCATTCAGACTTCAGCAATCAGATACAGACTAGATACGCTCTAGAAACGGAAGCCATTCTATTTCTCATTCAGATTCAACTATCAACCTCAGGTTTAGATACACTCCAAACACGAAAGTCCTTCTATCACTTGTCCAGATCCCAGTTACAATACAGATACATTCCAGACACGGAAGTCATTATGCTACTCATACAGATCTCAACTTCAGATACAATCCAGATACGCTCCAGACACGGTTTCCATTCTGTCACTCATTCAGAATTTATCCCCAGCCCATAGATGCTCCATACACGGATGTTTTTCTGTCGCCTATTCAGAATTCAAATACAATACAGATACACTCCAGACACGGCAGTCATTCTGATATTCATTCAAGAATCAAATACGGTTACAGCTCGGATACGCTCCAGACACGGATGCCATTCCATTGCTCATACAAATCCAATCTCTGGATACAACTCAGATACGTTCCAGATACGGATGCCATTCTGATGTTCATTCTCCTGATTTTCAACCAACAGTATTGGATGGCATCTTTAAGCCCATCTCCATCAAGATTCTATCATCTCCAAATGGCATCTTTAATCTCATTTCCTCAACCTACATTTTGACGAGTGCAAATTTACGGGCACTCTAGTGTCCAATCCTCTTTTACCTTCGAGTCACGAAAGGAAAACTCGCCAATCTAACTCTTCAGGTTCAAGAAGATTGAACAGGGGCAGCTTTTGTACCCCAAAATTTTCCCTCTCATTTTATCAAGATTTCCCCTCACAAGACTCTTTGGACTCAAGACCAAACTAGGGTTTGCTCTGACCAAGACATCTCCTTGCACTGTTGACCTGAAATTAGGGTTTGAGTTTGCACATGTATTTTTGGACTTTCAATGCTCAAAGTGACCTTCATACTTCATGTTGGACTTATAAGATTGTCTCTACCAAGTTTCAAGCCTTGAATCAAATTTTTGCCCAATCAATTGGACAGTTGACCTAGAAATTAACTGTATTGGGGAAAAAGTTAACTGTGGCCAATTTACAGTCAAACCTCATAATTTTTGATCCACATCAACATTATAGACTCATATGAACCATTTGATCAAGTTTGGACCACAATTCCTCAAGAAATTTGATCAGATCATCAAAAGGGCAAAATGGTCATTTTTAGGGTTTTGACTGTATAAGGGCAATTTCTGATTTTTCACCTAGCCAATGGCAAATTGGGTTCAAGCATGGATTCAAGGACTCAATGGCATCATCTTTACCTATTCACAAGGTTCAAAAGATCTCAAATGCATTGGATTGACAGATGAATTTTTCAATCAACTGATAAAAATTTAACTGTACACTGAAAAGTCAAACTTTGACTTTTTGGTCAAAGTCAAGTGCCAAGGGTCTTTTTTTATCAAGATGAGTCAAAACATGAAACTTGTTCATCAAGAAACCTAATTTTGCAAATTAGGGTTTAAGATTGAAAAATTTTATAACTTAGAATTTTTCTAAGTTATGAAATTTTCTTATTTTTCCCCAACTTTGCCCAACATTTTCACCATGATGCAATTGGATTCAAACAAAACTTCCAACATGAAAGTTGTAGTCCTACACAAAATCTACAACTTTGACTCACAAAGTTTTCCCAAAAGAAGCTTGGATCTCAAGTTATGATTTTTGGAACAAGGGTCCATGAAACTTTTAACTTAGTGAAAATTTGCCCTAGTTTAGGCAGGATTTTGACCTATCTTCATGACCATTTTTCACATAGTTCCACTTGGAATCTCAAAATGCATTTCAAATATGGATTGTATAGCATGTTACAAGATTTCCAAAATGTCCAAGAACTCTCCAAAATCATTTATGGTTAGGGAGAATCGAAGATTTGAATTTGGCAAAAACTCACTTTAATCCATGGCATTTTCATGTTGACACAAGTTGCAAAATCTGTCCAAACTTGCTTTGTACTTGATTACAGGTCTCTAAACCCTTCCACACTTAAAAATTGAATGCAAACTCATTGGTTTAAGTTGTTATTCTGATCAATAAAGGTTTACACTTTGAATTAATCTTAAAATGGAAAAAAAGGTAGCATTTCCATTTTGTTAAAGGCAACTTTATGTCAACTTGCTTCCCTTGAGCCTTGGACATCTCTCTTTGCAGCAAACAAGTTCCATAAACTTAGGCAAAAGTACAACAAACGTGTGCATGCTTGGAGATAGCCTGTACAGGCCTATCTTGTATCACTTCACACTTTTCTTTCAAAACAAGTCAACTTGCCAAAATCACATAACTTGAGTATCTGTTATAACCAAGCTTGGGGACCATTCCAAAAAAGTTTGGCACATTGCCTTGAGTCAGAAACAGGAGCCATCCATCCCTCAAACACTCTTGAACATCAAAACACCAAAAACTTGCAAAACAGGGCACTCTCTGCAGTTTCACTTCCATAACAAAAACTACTCGTGCGTTTTGTCCCAAACCAGTTCCAATACCTTCCACATAACCCATTTGAACTATCCTAACCACTGGCCATTGATTGTAACTCAATTTGCAAGCTTCACCATTTTTGATTTCAGCTTGTGCAGGTTGACTTCTACAGGCTCATTCAAGCAAGCTCAAGGCAAACAAAGCATTGGGGAAGGTCAGAGGAAGTTCAGGCAAGCTCAAAAGAACCTCAGGCCTCATTGAAAACCTCCACATTGTCATACACGAGTTCAATTGAAACAGGTATTTGTCAACTTTCTATCTCTCTATTTAGGAATCATTAGGCTTAGGTTTGTGAATAAAAAATGTAGTACTCATAGCCCTTAAGCTGTACATATGCTTAGTTTTCATTTAAGTTAAGTGTGCTAAGAGAATTTGATTGATGAACTTCCTGAAAAAGTTAGGTTAGAAATTAGGGCCATAGAAATTCTCTCAGGTCTTTGAGAGTTAGATTAAGTTCTTTATATGGTTGGAATCGTGTTGAAAAATGCTATAACTTTCATGTTGTGAGTTTTTGCTTTAGAGCACGTATGCAGGAGTTGGACATTTGTACAGGAAACGCACGTGTTGTTTGAACCAGAGGTTGAAGACGAAGCAAGTGGGATGGGCTTTGGCTTGGCTTGCTTTTGACACCCCTTGTCTTTCTGACTGCACCCCCTGGCCCATTTCATTATATTTTTGTATTTTTCTACTTATTTTTCATTTATGATTTTATTTTATATTTTCTAAACATAAAAAAATATCAAAAACATTTTCATAAATTTTCACATTTTATGTTATTATTATTTTTTTTTTAGACATAAAAATAATTATTAAATAATATATACCTTTATTTTCTTTAATAAAAACAAATAAATATTATAGAAATATTATATATTTTTATTTTTATTATTTATACATATAAAATAATATTTTTTTTCACATGTTTTATTTCTTAATATCTTTGTATATATTTATATTTATTTTCTTATACATAAAATAAATAATATAATATATATTATCTTAAAAAAAACTAGGGTTTTCCACCCTTATTAAAAATAATACTTTTTCTAATATATTTTATTTTTTGACACTTGAGTATTTTTTTTTAATTTATTTTATTGTACATAAATAAATAAATATTATAATTTTCATACATATTCTTAAACCAAAAATTAGGGTTTTTACCCTTACCAAAAATAACTTTTTATTTTCTTTTTTTTTTATGCATTAAATATTATATTTCTACACATAAAAATAAACAAAAACATTTTTTGCATATTTATAATGTATTGCCTATTTATATTTAATTGCTTATTTAAATATTGTTTATTTATCATTTGAGCAAAGAAATTCAATTTGGTTGTAATAATTTAGGGTTTTAATTTCTTGCAAAATAACTCCCCATTCAAAATTGTATCCCTCTCCCCATATCAATGTTGTAATAGCCTAGATTACTTTTACGCATTTATGCTTTCAAATATGCCATGATAGAGATTAGGGTTTGTATGCAATATCCAAAATCAAAACAAATAGTTAGACCTAATACAAGACAAAAATGCATGAAAATGATAACACCATGCACACATGCACCCCTAGGGTTTCATCCACTTGTTGCCTTTAAAATGGCCATGGTATGCATGTTGAGTATCTTGGAAAAACAAAAACAAAACAAAAGATCATAGTCCCTCGATAACGCTATCTTGGTTGCCTATACAAAATGATCTAGTCCCTCAAAAAATTGCTAAAGATACTTAGCACTATTGCTATCATGGTCAATACGATGACCCGCGCCTGTCCCGTTTAACATCCAAATACAAGGTTGTTTACCAAATGCAATGGTAAAGCAACATGTAAAAGGGTTAAAAATGTGTAGGAAAGATCTTTGAGTAGATAGGGTAGACAACTCTTAGTTACTTGATCAAAACTTGCAAAAACATCCTTGCTATTTTCAAACACACCTCACAACACAATTTTAAAACATTTTCCAAAACAAACATTCAAACATTGAAACATCTTTTCAAAAGACAATACACCTTTGTATACATTCAAACAAGAATCATTACAAAGGTTGCCTAGACAAAAGGCTTCTTTTCAAAACATTTTCAAAACCACACACACAAAGCACCATTTCAAACAATTGAAAAGCAAAAGCAAGTGATCTAAACAAGTAACTAAGAGCCCATGGATAACCATGGATGAAAAGGGTGCTTGCACCTTCCCTTTTCATAATCTACCCCCCGAACCCAAGAAAACATCTCAAAGGTCTTTCCTGTGCTTTTTGACCTTTCCTTTGGATAAAATAAAAAGTCGGTGGCGACTCTTGCTAAACCGAAACATTTGCGAACACAAATGCAAAACCTCAAGTCAGTTCTCCCACCGCATCACAGAACTGGCGACTCTGCTGAGGAGAAATCTAAAAGTGGGGTTACCTTAGGGTTTAGATCACCTTTACATGCTTACTTTGTTTGCTTTGATTGCTTTACACTTGGTTCTATTGTTTGGGTTTGAAATCCTCTATCCGGATTTGGGAAACATTCCTAGGTAAATAGCAATACGTTGTGGAAACTGTGCGGGGTATACCGACATGGTTGAAGCAATAGCTATATTAGTGCGACCTATTTGTGGGTACCGGTAGCCTTTGAGTCAATCAAAGAGAATACGGGGCCGCTGAGTGATGTCATGAAGCACTAATGAACTTTTACCTTTACTTGACCATCTTGGCCTTTTTAAGGGTAGTGAGATGACCGGATCTGGTGCAGTCCGAAGTTGGTAGATACTCGACACTACACTCATTGAGGGTTATTTTTCTTGGAATATTTCGGTCTCCGGTTAAGTGGCTAAACTGAAACAATGAACACAGAAAATAATCCAGTGATATTGAGGTCCTTAGAACCCGGTTACTATTTATAGGACAGGTTGAGCCAACTAACTTTAAGAGGGTACTTACCTATGAAACCCCATGCAAGCCTGAAACTAGGAACTTGTGTGACTTGCTTGTACATATACTTGTGCATACATCATGAACATCATAAACCATCATGTGCATCCACTAACCATTTTAAGGGTTTGGATCTTCATCTTTGTTTTTGTTTTGTAGGTAATGGAATCTCTTCGCAGGAAAACAATTCAAGTCAACCTTGTGAGAATCCCTCCTCAACTCAAGGAGCTTGCCTCCAAGATTCCATAGAATTCTCCCTTCAGTGAAAGACATGGTAGACTTCTCAACTTAGTCAACTCCAACATTGAAGAAGACATGGTGAAAGTTCTCTTCCAGTTCTTTGACCCCCTACACCATTGCTTCACATTTCCTTATTACCAACTAGTGCCTACTTTGGAGGAATTTTCTCAACTCCTGAGGATTCCTATTCTCCATCAACTACCCTATAACAGTACGGAAAGAGAGATAAAGCCTGAAGATGTTGCTCAAGCCTTACACTTGCAACCATCTGACATCAAAGGTCATTGGGAAACCAGAAGTGGTGTCAAGGGTTTCTTGGCAAAGTTTCTGTTTGAGAAGGCACAAGACTGCTAGAATTCTCTAGATCTGCAAGCTTTTGAAGAGATTGTAGCACTTCTCATCTATGGGTTGGTCTTGTTCCCAAACCCTGATCAACTTATAGACGTGAATGCTGTCAAAATTTTCATATCTCTGAATCATGTGCCTACATTGCTTGGGGACATCCTCCACTCATTTTACACATGAACAATGAGGAAAAGAGGTGTTCTCATGTGAAGTACTCCTCTTCTAGCAAGGTGGTTTATTTCTCACCTTCCCCAATCAGTCTTGAAGAATGAGCAAGGCTTGAGGTGGTCACAACGATTGATGACTCTTACACATTCTGATGTTCATTGGTGTTCTCGGTCCAGAGAAAATGTCATCATCATTGATCATTGTGGGGAATTCCCTAATGTCCCACTACTTGGCATTAGGGGAGGAATTACCTACAACCCCTTCTTGGCTCTGAGACAATTTGGGTATGCCCGAAGGGATGGCCCTCATGACATGCTGATTCCAGACTTGGTTTTTGACTTCGACAACAATGCTCAAGGACTTCGACAAAGGTTTATCCGAGCTTGGAGGATGCCCAACAAAGTGGATAGTAAGACACTAGGACACAAGAATTCCATCCCCCTTGAGCCTTACCTCAAGTGGGTAGGAACCCGCGCCCAGAATCTTATGATGCCTTACCCCTACATTCTGCCTATGATCAAAGAGCCTGTTATGGAAGGAGAGGTTCCATACACCCTCCTACATCCTGACATGCCAACATCATTGGAAGATTTGCAAAAGAGTTGGATACAGCTCAAGGGAGAACGCGATACTTTTGAAGCTAACTTCTATGCCAGTGAGAAGAAGGTTTTGGAACTTAATCGCCAACTCCATGAAGAGCAGAATCTCAACACCTACATAGCACCAAAGAGGATGTGCAACGTCTTTTTACATTAGAATTTTGTATTATTTTGCCCATGGGGCATTTATGTACTAACAAATTCTTCCTATTAATATGACGTGTGTTCTTTTTGTTTGCAACAAATTTGAATTTCTGAATCCTTGAATGCATTACATGAATACATATCATTCATCATATGCATAAGCAGGTCTTCACACCAGGTTTCCTTATCTCTCTGTTGTTTATTTCAGCAAGATGGACATAGAGCAGACGGTCAAAGATCTACAAGCGCAAAATTCACAGTTCCAACAACTACTCATGACCTTGGAAAAGGGTTAGGAGGATCTTAAAGCACTGCTGGAAAAGGAAAAGGAAAAAGAAAAGGAGAAAAAGAAAAAGAAAAGAGTTGGTGTAGCTACTTTGGGAAGAAGATTTGAGAAACAAGCTAGAAGGGTTCTGGATTTCCCCTTAACACTGATGAAGGGGTTGGAAAAGGAAAGGGAGCTGCAGTGCCCTCCGAGTCTGAAGAAGAAGAAGAAGAAGAAGAGGATGAGGATTACTCTGAGCAGCAGTATCCACCTGCAGATAACAAGTATAAGAATCTGGAGGAGCGTCTGGCAGCTATGGAGGTGCAAAGAGTGCCTGGGCTGGATTTCGAGGAACTAGGGTTGGTTGCTGGGATTTTGATTCTCCCTAAATTCAAGGTGCCTACATTTGCTAAATACGATGGTTTGTCTTGTCCGAAGATGCACCTACGGTCTTATGTCAGAAAGATCCAACCTCATTCTTCTGATAAGGATCTGTGGGTCTACTTTTTTCAAGATAGTTTGTCGGGTACGCAATTGGATTGGTTCTACCAGCTTGAAAGATCCGATGTACACAATTGGGAGGATTTGGCTGCTGCCTTCTACAGACAATATCAATATAATGCGGATTTAGCACCTACTCGTACTCAATTACAGAGTATGGGTATGGTCTCTAATGAAGGCTTTAAGGAGTATGCCCAGAAATGGAGGGACTTGGCTGCAAGGGTGCAGCCACCATTGTCTGAGAGAGAGCTTGTTGATATGTTCTTGGGTATACTGTCAGGTCCATTTTTCAATCATCTGATTAGAAGTTCGTCTGCGGGGTTCACCGAGTTAATTCTGACAGGTGAAAGAGTTGAAGCTGGAATCAAGAGTGGTAAAATTCAAAAGGATGCATCTGCTTCCGCTGCTATCAAGAAGATCTTTCCAGCCAAGAAAGAAGTCTCAGCTGTTTACTCCCAGAGAAGTCAAAAAGGAGTCTAGCGCCGGCCAGCGGTGGGGGCTGTAATGATTCAGAATTCTGCAGTGGATCAACCTCGAAACAGTCAACCCAGAACCAACCAAGCAAGGGTGGAAAGGCCTGCACGGAAATTCACCTAGATCAATATGAAACCTGCTCAGGTTCTCCCTCATCTGTTGAAGTTAAACCTTACAAACTTGAAAGAGGCGCCGAAGAACCCAAATACCTCTTCTCCCTACTACCATTCAAATGCAAAGTGTGCCTATCATTCGGACAGTGTGGGGCACGACACCAACAATTGTTGGGCCCTCAAAAATAAGATCCAGGATTTAATAGATGCCAAGGAGGTGGAGTTTGACGCACCTGAAAAACCTAATGTGATATCCGCTCCAATGCCAAAACATGGTCATAATGTCCATGCTGTTGTAGAAGATCTTTATGTTGTTGCTGTTGATGACTTAATGACTCCATTACCAATGATCAAGATGAATCTGTTGAAAGCCGGGATTTTTTCGGGCTGTGAAAAAGATTGCTAATTTTGTTCATCCCTACAATCCGACTGTCCGCTGTTGAAGTTAGGCATCCAACGCCTAATGGATAATCAAGAAATCCTCTTTGAGAAAACTCCTTTTAACCTTGTTACTCCTGTTACTCCAACTCCTATCAACGACGTTGCTATAATTACCATTTCCGCCAGTCTTTCCAAGGTCTCCAAAAGACCTGCTAAGATTACACCCGATCCAAAGTTTGTACCTCTGAAGATAACTATGTCGGGGCCTATCACATACAAGTCCAACAAGACAATACCGTGGAATTATGGAGGAGAGATCTTCTACCACGGTGTTAAGCAGATTGAATCAGTTAAAGAAAGTTCTGATGAAGAGACTCCTGACGTAGGAAATATTGCTGGGACGAGTAAGATCACCCGCAGCGGAAGAATTTTCTCTCCGGAGATTGCTCCTCCAAGGGCAATCTTCGGACCCTCAAGTGCTCATGAGGTTACTCCGGTGTCAGTCAACGCATCTGTACGAACTCCAGTGATTGAAGAAATCATAACTCCCGAAGTTGTACCCTCTGCTGTTACTGTTGATAAAGGTAAGGGGATCCAAGAAGCGCCCGTCAGGATGAGGGCTCAGCCTTTGGTCATCCCCGAGACCACTCAAAAGGAAATGGAGGAGATTTTAAAAATAATTAAGAAAAGCGACTATGATGTCGTAGAACAACTAGGGCAAACCCCTTCAAAAATTTCCATGCTGGCCCTATTGCTCTGTTCCGAAGCCCATGCCAAAGCCTTGATCAAATTCCTGAAGACGGCCCATGTGCCTCAAGAAACCTCCGCGGACCAGTTCTAGGAGTGTGTAGCCAGCTTAACCGCCGACAATGGTCTTGGCTTCTCCGATGCCGATCTAACATCTAAGGCGAGAAGGCATAACGACGTGCTGCATGTCTCGGTGGAATGCAGAGGGACTACTCTTGCTCACGTTCTGGTTGATATCGGGTCGTCTTTAAATGTCTTGCCTAAGAAAGCATTGGATAGACTATATTGTGAAGGTCTAACTTTTAAGCCCAGCAACATCATTGTCAGAGCCTTCGATGATTCTAAACGGATGGTCCACGGAGAGGTGGACATCCCGATCAAAGTGGGTACGGAAACTTTCAACTCCACATTTTATGTCATGGACATCCGTACCTCCTACTCTTGCTTGTTAGGAAGGCCCTGGATTCATCATGCTGGAGCCGTCACATCTACTCTGCATCAGAAGCTTAAGTACCCTGTCCAGGGGGAAATTGTGACAGTTCGTGGAGAGGAGGAGTATATGATAAGCCATCTAAATTCATTCCTCTATGTTTAATTATATGGTGAATTCATCGAGACCCCCTTTCAGCACTTTGAAGAGGTTTCTCCTGAAGTGGCGGTAGCCAAGACAGTGACTTCTATGCCCATCTTTACCAAACATGTGTCCCGGATGTCATCCCTTAAAGATGCGAAGGCTGTGATTGAGGAAGGAGGAAGCACAATATGGGGTCAGCTGCCAGATTTTCCTTACAAGACGGATAAGTTCGGCTTGGGTTTCACTGTTGCTAGTCAGAAGGCTGTGCGTCGCTCCCGGGCTGGAGGACCACCATTGAAGATCACTCAACATGGAGTTCATGCTTTAGAGGATGATGAAGAAGAAAGCAATTTTGAAGACTGGATCTTTCCAACTATTGAAGGAGGACTGAACAACTGGGAGGCGAAAGACTTCGTTCCCATTACTTTCATCAATCAGTAATTTATCTTTTGAACGTTTTCTGTTGGTCTGTAATAATTTTTAAACAATTCGTACACTTTTTGCCTTATGCCTTACCCGGGGCATATAGGTCCATGTGTAAGGGCTTGATTTTTCATCTTCATATGCCATTTTTAATGAATCATGGACGTTTTCATATATAAACTTTGGTGTTCATTTTCTTTCTTTTTACATTTTATTTGTTTAAAGGTGGCTATCTCTTACACACACCCACACTCACAAAATGTAGGTACCCATCCACTCCGGATTCCATGGGTAACAATTCTGCTATGGCCTTTAGTGACTCTGAAGATCTGGTCAATCATGATGAATACGAAGGTGATGAAGACTGTGAAGTGCCTGGAGAGTTGGCCAGACTTTTGCAACAGGAAGAAAGGGCTATTCTACCTCACGAGGAGTTGTTAGAGACTATCAACTTGGGAACAGAGGAAGACAGAAAAGAGGTTAAAGTGGATGCCAACATAGAACCAAGTGTCAAAGAGCGTTTAGTTCAGCTGTTGAATGAATATGTGGAGATCTTTGCCTGGTCCTATGAAGACATGCCGGGACTGGATACAGATATCGTGGTTCACTGTCTCCCTACAAGAGAAGACTGTCCACCAATCAAACAAAGTCCGCCGAATAAGGCCCGACATGTCCGAAAATATCAAGGCTGAGGTGATGAAGCAGTTCAATGCTGGCTTTCTTGCTGTTACTTCCTATCCATAATGGGTTGCTAACATTGTGCCCGTGCCTAAGAAGGACGGCAAAGTCAGAATGTGCATGGATTACAGAGACTTAAACAGGGCCAGCTCTAAAGATGACTTTCCACTACCGCACATTGACATCTTGGTTGAAAATATAGCTCAGCATAAGGTATTTTCTTTCATGGATGGATTTTCAGGGTATAACCAGATCAAAATGGCCCCTGAAGACATGGAGAAAACTACTTTTATTACGCAGTGGGGTACCTTCTGCTTTAAAGTGATGCCATTTGGACTGAAGAATGCTGGAGCAACCTATCAGCGCGCCATGGTAGCTTTGTTTCATGACATGATACATCATGAGATTGAAGTCTACATAGACGATATGATAGCTTGTTCACAGACAGAAGAAGAACACCTCGACCATCTGCAAAAGCTGTTTGTCAGGTTGAAAGAGTGCAAGCTCATACTGAACCCTAACAAATGCACTTTCGGAGTCAGGTCCGGTAAAATTTTGGGATTCATCGTCAGTAACAAAGGCATCGAGGTTGATCCTTCCAAAGTCAAAGCTATACAAGAAATGCCTGCCCCTCGCACTGAGAAGGAGGTCAGAGGTTTCTTGGGACGCCTAAACTACATTACAAGGTTCATTTCTCACCTAACATCTACCTGTGAACCAATCTTCAAGTTGTTGAAGAAAGATCAGGTGGTTAAATGGAATGATGACTATCAAGTTGCTTTCGATAGAATCAAGGAGTATTTGTTGGAACCTCCTATCTTGATGCCACCCGTCGAAGGAAGGTCGTTAATCATGTATCTAACCATTCTGGAAAATTCAATGGGGTGCGTACTGGGCCAACATGACGAGTCTGGCCGAAAAGAGCATGCCATTTATTACCTTAGCAAAAAGTTTACCGACTGTGAGACTCGCTACTCACTGCTCCAGAAAACTTGCTGCGCTTTGGTATGGGCTGCTCGCCGGCTAAGGCAGTATATGTTGACACATACCACTTTACTTATCTCTAAGATGGATCCGATCAAGTACATCTTCGAGAAGCCTGCTCTATCCGGAAGAATCGCTAGATGGCAGATGATCCTCACTGAATATGATATATAGTACACGACCCAAAAAGCTATAAAGGGGAGTGTGCTAGCCGATCATCTGGCCCATCAAGCTGTCGAAGATTACCAATCTATGAGGTTCGACTTCCCCGACGAGGATATCATGACTTTGAGCAACATTGAAGAGAACAGACCGTATGACGGGCCTGAACAAGGATCTCGATGGACTATGTACTTTGATGGTGCCTCCAACGCACTTGGAAACGGTATCGGCATGGTACTTATCTCTCCAGAAGGTTGCCATACACCTTTCACTGCTAGACTCTACTTCAGCTGTACGAACAACATGGCCGAGTATGAAGCTTGTATCTTTGGTCTCAAGGCTGCTATTGACTTGGGAATCAAATCTTTGACTGTATTTGGGGACTCAGCTTTGGTTATCAGTCAAATCAAAGGAGAGTGGGATACTAAACATCCTAACCTCATCCCTTATAAAGAACATGTCCTGAAATTGTGACCACATTTCAAGAAGATCACCTTCGAGCATTTTCCGCGAGAAGAGAATCAGCTAGCGGATGCTCTAGCAACAATATCCCCCATGTTTAAACTTAACTAGGATAATGAGGATCCCCAAATCACCATTGAACGGATGGACGAACCTGCACATTGTCACGAGATCAATACCGAAGAAGTAGTGGACTGACCTTGGTTTCATGACGTCAAAAGGTATCTCGAAGTACAAGAATATCCTGAAGGAGCTTCAGTAGACGACAAAAATTTTCTGAGGAGGTTCTCAGCTAAGTTCTTCTTGAGCAATGGTATCTTATACAAGCGCAATCACGATTGCATTCTGCTCCGTTGTGTGGACAAGGTGGAAGCTGAACAAATTATGGCTGAACTGCGTAATGGTACCTTTGGCACCCACTCGAGCGGACATACGATGGCTAAGAAGATTCTAAGGGCAGGCTATTACTGGTCTACCATGGAAGCTGATTGTCATCAACATTCCCGTACTTGTCACAAATGCCAAATTTACACAGACAAGGTACATATACCTCCAGTTCCTCTTAATTTCTTAACAGCTCCTTGGCCATTCGCTATGTGGGGAATCGACATGATTGGAGAGATCAAGCCTACAGCGTCCAATGGACATCGTTTCATCCTGGTGGCCATTGATTACTTTACCAAGTGGGTCGAAGCAGCGTCCTTCGCATCCGTTATAAATAATGTGGTTGCCCGCTTCATCAAGCAGAACCTCATTTGCCGGTATGGTATCTCTGACAGAATTATCACTGACAACGGTACAAACCTGAACAACACTATGATCACCACTTTGTGCGAGCAGTTCAAGATTCAACATCACAATTCATCTCCCTATCGGCCTAAGATGAACAGTGTTGTCGAAGCTGCGAACAAAAATATCAAGAAGATCATTCAAAAGATGACAGTTACCTACAAAGACTGGCATGAGATGTTACCGTTTGCTCTGCACGGATACCATACCACGGCGCGAACATCAACTGGGGCAACACCCTATTCTTTGGTATACGGCATGGAAGTTGTTTTACCTATCGAGGTTCAGATTCCCTCCTTGAGAATCATGAAAGATGCTGGTTTGAGTGAAGACGATTGGATTCAGACCCGACTTGATCAACTTAACTTGATTGACGAGAAGCGACTTACTGCTATTTTCCATGGTCAGACGTATCAAAAACGAATGATCAAAGCTTTCAATAAGAAATTCAGAAGACAAGTATATCAAGTCGAAGATCTTGTAATCAAGCGGATCATCTTGCCGCAAAGTGATCCCAGGGGAAAATGGACTCCTACTTACGAAGGACCATTTGTGATCAAAAACATATTTTCAGGTGGGGAAATGATATTGACCACCATGTACGGTGATGACCTACCGCACCCTGTAAACGCAGACATAGTCAAAAGATACTATGCATAAACGAATCGACAAGTTGAAAACCCAAAAGGGCGACTTGGGCAAAAATCGGCATCCCGGTGAATCGAAAACCCGAAAGGGCGATTCAGGAAAAAATTAGGGATAAATAAAAAATATGTACACCCGGCAAGTTGAAAACCCGAAAGGGCGACTTGGGCAAAAAAGGGTTTCCTGGTGGATCGAAAACCCGAAAGGGCAATCCAGGCAAAAGTTAGGGAATTAAAGCGTATGACTATGTCTCGTCGGATCACTTTAAGGACAATCTCTTCACGAACAAGCTCCAAGCTTCTGATCAATCCAAACATCTGCGGACAAAGCAACGAATGGACAAGATACTCAGAGTTACGAAGGCTATAGCAGAATGGGAACCCCATGGAATTGTTACATATAGCCATCTTTCTTTGTATAAATTTTTCTCAATTTTATGACAGCATTCTCTTACTAGGATGCCTGTCCCCTTTGTACAAAATACTTACACAAAGTTAATGCAAAGATACTTCAAAGTGCATAAATTCGTTTTCCTTTTCTTTCTTTTTACGCTTATGTTTTATTTGAAAACGTCCAATGATTTATTAAATGAGCATATGCATTTGAATATAATCACTGCTTACAAATAAAACAAAATGAGAAAGAATAGTTACTGACAAATTGAAAGTATGGGAAAACGTCTTTAGGATATTCCAGGAAAAATCCTCAGCAGAGCTAAAGCCTTGAAATACATATCCCCAGCAGAGTTAAATTTCAAAATTCCCATCAGAACTAAGTTTCCAAACTCCCAATCCCCAGCGGAGCCAGAAAACTTTGAACTGAAAACCCTCGGTGAAGATGAAACCTTCTTCCCAACGAAGTCCAAAACTTCAACCCTTAAGCCCCGGTGGAAGACCATCTAGTTTCCTCCAATTCCCCTGCAAGTTATCTTAGAAACCAGACGACAGCTTCGGATAATTCCTCAGTAGATCGGCATACAACCCAAATTCTTGAAAACTCTTCCAAAGAATAAACATTCTCCCCACAGAGTTATTTCCCAGCAGATCGAAGATTCTCATTCTCATTTCTCCAGTTGAAGCCTCCCAGGTTTTAATTCCCCAGTAGAGATCGTCAGAGTTTTCCTTATTCCCCATCCATAGTCATCAAAATTCTCTGGATTCCTCAAGCAGATTTCCCAAGCAGACTTGAAGGGTCCCTATATCCCTAGAAAAATCATGAAGGATTCTCACACCCCCACAGAAGTTGTCAAAGTTCTTGTTAATCCCCACAAGTCGCCAATGATTTTCTATCCCCAACAGTGGTCCAAGGATTTCTCATTCTCAGTAATCAAAGATTTCATTATCTCCAGCTATCAAGGATTTATTTTCCTCGACAGCAGTCAAAGATTTCATTATATCCAGCTATCAAGGATTTATTTTCCTCAGCAGAAGGCTAATCAGCTTACATGCGCATCCATTACATTCATATATCATAAACATTGATAGAACACATTTTATTGCATCATACATATCATGGAACATAACTTTGTGTTTCAGCTAACATTTTACCCTTTTCAGGATGAGATTAAAAGCTATCGTTAACAACTATTCAAAGATTTCAGATACAGTACAGATACACTCCAACACAAGGAAGTCATTCTGCTACTCATTCAAATCTCTTATTTCAGATACAGTATGGATACACCCCAGACACGGCGGTCATTCTACTACTCATTCAGACTTCAGCAATCAGATACAGACTAGATACGCTCCAGACACGGAAGCGCTCCAGACACGGAAGCCATTCTATTTCTCATTCAGATTCAACTATCAACCTCAGGTTCAGATACACTCCAGACACAAAAGTCCTTATGTCACTTGTCCAGATCCCAGTTACAGTACAGATACATTCCAGACACGGTAGTCATTCTGCTACTCATACAGATCTCAACTTCAGATACAGTCCAGATACGCTCCAGACACGGTTTCCATTCTGTCACTCATTCAGAATTTATCCCCAGCCTAGAGATGCTCCATACACGGATGTATTTCTGTCGCCCATTCAGAATTCAGATACAATACAGATACACTCCAGACACGGCAGTCATTCTGATATTCATTCAAGAATCAAATACGGTTACAGATCGGATACGCTCCAGACACGGACGCCATTCCATTTCTCATACAAATCCAATCTCCAGATACAACTCAGATACGTTCCAGATACGGATGCCATTCTAATGTTCATTCTCCTGATTTTCAACCAACAGTCTTGGATGGCATCTTTAAGACCATCTCCAGCAAGATTCTATCATCTCCAAATGGCATCTTTAAGCCCATTTCCTCAACCTACATTTTGACGAGTGCAAATTTACGGGCACTCTAGTGTCCAATCCTCTTTTACCTTCGAGTCACAAAAGGCAAACTCGTCAATCTAACTCTTCAGGTTCAAGAAGATTGAACAGGGGCAGCTGTTGTACCCCAAAATTTTCCCTCTCATTTTATCAAGATTTCCCCTCACAAGACTCTTTGGACTGAAGACCAAACTAGGGTTTGCTCTGACCAAGACATCTCCTTGCACTGTTGACTTGAAATTAGGGTTTGAGTTTGCACAGAGATTTTTTTAATTTCAATGCTTAAAGTGACTTTCATACTTCATGTTGGACTTATAATATTGCCTCTACCAAGTTTCAAGCCTTGAATCAAATTTTTGCCCAGTCAATTGGACAGTTGACCTAGAAATCAATTGTATTGGGGGAAAAGTCAATTGTGGCCAATTTAAAGTCAAACCTCATAATTTTTTATCCACATCAAAATTATAGACACATATGAACCATTTTGATGAAGTTTGGACCACAACTCTACAAGAAATTTGATCAGATCATCAAAAGGGCAAAATGGTCATTTTTAGGGTTTTGACTGTATAAGGGAAATTTCTGATTTTTCACCTAGCCAATGGAAAATTGGGTTCAAGCATGGATTCAAGGACTCAATGGCATCATCTTGACCTATTCACAAGGTTCAAAAGATCTCAAATGCATTGGATTGACAGATGAATTTTTCAGCCAACTGATCAAAATTTGACTGTACACTGAAAAGTCAAACTTTGACTTTTTGGTCAAAGTCAAGTGTCAAGGGTCATTTTTCATCAAGATGAGTCAAAACATGAAACTTTTTCATCAAGAAACCTAATTTTACAAATTAGGGTTTAAGATTGAAAATTTTCATAACTTAGAATTTTTCTAAGTTATGAAATTTTCTTATTTTTTTCCCAACTTTGCCCAACATTTTCACCATGATGCAATTGGATTCAAACAAAACTTCCAACATGAAAGTTGTAGTCCTCCACAAGATCTACAACTTTGACTCACAAAGTTTTCCCAAAAGAAGGTTGTATCTCATGTTATGATTTTTGGAACAAGGGTCCATGAAACTTTTAACTTAGTGAAATTTTGCCCTAGTTTAGGCAGGATTTTGACCTATCTTCATGACCATTTTTCACATAGTTCCACTTGGAATCTCAAAATGCATTTCAAAGATGGATTGTATAGCATGTTACAAGCTTTCCAGAATGTCCAAGAACTATCCAAAATCATTTATGGTTAGGGAGAATCGAAGATTTGAATTTGGCAAAAACTCACTTTGATCCATGGCATTTTCATGTTGACACAAGTTGCAAAATCTGTCCAAACTTTCTTTGTACTTGATTACAGGTCTCTAAACCCTTCCACACTCAAATATTGAATGCAAACTCATTGGTTTAAGGTGTTATTCTGATCAATAAAGGTTTACACATTGAATTAATCTTAAAATGGCAAAAAGGTAGCATTTCCATTTTGATAAAGGCAACTTTATGTCAACTTGCTTCCCTTGAGCCTTGGACCTCTCTCTTTGCAGCAAAAAAGTTCCATAAACTTAGGAAAAAGTACAGAAAACTTGTGGATGCTTGGAGATAGCCTGTACAGGCATATCTTGTATCACTTCACACTTTTCTTTCAAAACAAGTCAACTTGCCAAAATCACATAACTTGAGTATCTGTTATAACCAAGCTTGGGGACCATTCCAAACAAGTTTGGCACATTGCCTTGAGTCAGAAACATGAGCCATCCATCCCTCAAACACTCTTGAACATCAAAACACCAAAAACTTGCAAAACAGGGCACTCACTGCAGTTTCACTTCCATAACAAAAACTACTCGTGCATTTTGTCCCAAACCAGTTCCAATACCTTCCACATAACCCATCTGAACTATCCCAACCATTGGCCATTGACTGTAACTCCATTTGCAAGCTTCACCATTTCTGATTTCAGCTTGTGCAGGTTGACTTCTACAGGCTCATTCAAGCAAGCTCAAGGCAAACAAAGCATTGGGGAAGGTCAGAGGAAGTTCAGGCAAGCTCAAAAGAACCTCAGGCCTCATTGAAAACCTCCACATTGCCATACACGAGTTCAATTGAAACAGGTATTTGTAAACTTTCTATCTCTCTATTTGGAATCATTAGGCTTAGGTTTTGAATAAAAAATGTAGTACTCATAGCCCTTAAGCTGTACATATGCTTAGTTTTCATTTAAGTTAAGTGTGCTAAGAGAATTTGATTGATGAACTTCCTGAAAAAGTTAGGTTAGAAATTAGGGCCAGAGAAATTCTCTCTGGTCTTTGAGAGTTAGATTAAGTTCTTTATATGGTTGGAATCGTGTTGAAAAATGCTATAACTTTCATGTTGTGAGTTTTTGCTTTATAGCACGTATGCAGGAGTTGGAGATTTGTATAGGAAATGCGCGTTTTGTTTGAACCAGAGGTTGAAGACGAAGCAAGTGGGCTGGGCTTTGGCTTGTCTTGCTTTTGACACCCCTTGTCTTACTGACTGCACCCCCTGGCCCATTTCATTATATTTTTGTATTTTTCTACTTATTTTTCATTTCTGATTTTATTTTATATTTTCTAAACATGAGAAAATATCAAAAACATTTTCATAAATTTTCACTTTTTATTTTTTTATTTTTTTATTATTTTTTAGACATAAAAATAATTATTAAATAGTATATACCTTTATTTTCTTTAATAAAAACAAATAAATATTATAGAAATATTATTTATTTTTATTTTTATTATTTATACATATAAAATAATATTTTTTTCACATGTTTTATTTCTTAATATCTTTGTATATATTTATATTTATTTTCTTATACATAAAATAAATAATATAATATATATTATCTTAAAACAAACCTAGGGTTTTCCACCCTTATTAAAAATAATATTTTTTCTAATATATTTTATTTTTTGACACTTGAGTATTTTTTATTTATTTATTTTATTGTACATAAATAAATAAATATTATAATTTTCATACATATTCTTAAACCAAAAATTAGGGTTTTTACCCTTAACAAAAATAACTTTTTATTTTCTTTTTTTTTATGCATTAAATATTATATTTTTACACATAAAAATAAACAAAAACATTTTTTGCATATTTATAATGTATTGCCTATTTATATTTAATTGCTTATTTAAATATTTTTTATTTATCATTTGAGCAAAGAAATTCAATTTGGTTGTAATAATTTAGGGTTTTAATTTCTTGCAAAATAACTCCCCATTCAAAATTGTATCCCTCTCCCCATATCAATGTTGTAATAGCCTAGATTACTTTTACGCGTTTATGCTTTCAAATATGCCATGATAGAGATTAGGGTTTGTATGCAATATCCAAAATCAAAATAAATAGTTAGACCTAATACAAGACAAAAATGCATGAAAATGATAACACCATGCACACATGCACCCCTAGGGTTTCATCCACTTATTGCCTTTAAAATGGCCATGGTATGCATGTTGAGTATCTTGGCAAAACAAAAACAAAACAAAAGATTATAGTCCCTCGATGACGCTATCTTGGTTGCCTATACAAAATGATCTAGTCCCTCAAAAAATTGCTAAAGATACTTAGCACTATTGCTATCATGGTCAATACGATAACCCGCGCCTGTCCCGTTTAACATCCAAATACAAGGTTGTTTACCAAATTCAATGGTAAAGCAACAATGTAAAAGGGTTAAAAATATGTAGGAAAGATCTTTGAGTAGATAGGGTAGACAACTCTTAGTTACTTGATCAAAACTTGTAAAAACATCCTTGCTATTTTCAAACACACCTCACAACACAATTTTAAAACATTTTCCAAAACAAACATTCAAACATTGAAACATCTTTTCAAAAGACAATACACCTTTGTATACATTCAAACAAGAATCATTACAAAGGTTTCCTAGACAAAAGGCCTCTTTTCAAAACATTTTCAAAACCACACACACAAAGCACCATTTCAAACAATTGAAAAGCAAAAGCAAGTGATCTAAACAAGTAACTAAGAGCCCATGGATAACCATGGATGAAAAGGGTGCTTGCACCTTCCCTTTTCATAATCTACCCCCCGAACCCAAGAAAACATCCCAAAGGTCTTTCCTGTACTTTTTGACCTTTACTTTGGATAAAATAAAAAAGTCGGTGGCGACTCTTGCTAAACTGAAACATTTGCGAACACAAACGCAAAACCTCAAGTCAGTTCTCCCACCACATCACAGGCTAGAACCTACTTGTGGTAAAACTATGACTGGGAAGAATTTAGTGAAAAGGAAAATAATTGACAAGCTGCTGGTGGAACCAACTCCGTATGTGTCAGCTGCTGTGAAGAGAAGAAGGATACCTATTGTTGATTTCCCTTTGTTCAACTCAGGTGATCATCCACGTATCATATTGCACTACATTGAAATCTGCAAAGAGACTGGAACACCTATTGATCCAGCTTGGCTTGAAGGAAGAAATCAAGCTGCTCCAGATGTTGTTCTCCAAGAATCTTTCACCTTACCATCTGAAAACATTTTTGCCATGAACCAACCACAACATCAGAACCCCATTCCCACTCCTGAAAATACAATAATCATTTTGTTGTACCCCAAATTTGCCCTCTTATTTCTCAAGAAAACACCCTGGATTTTCAATGTTTTCTCTTAAATGAATCCAAGCCTTGAATTATCATTTCTTTCCAAGCAAGCCATTGACAAGGGCAAAATGGTCATTTGCAAGCTGAAAGGTCAAACTTTGGTTTTTGGATCAAAATCAGAACACAAAAATCATATTTCATCAAGACATGTTGGAATATGAAGTTTGTTTCATCAAGAAGCTCAAAAGTCAAATTTTACCTTGAAAAAGTTAAATTATAAATACTTAGAATTTTTCTAAAGTATTTTAGAAAAATGACACTTCAGAACTTCTGAACAAACCTCCAGGCAGGAGCAGTCAGAAGATGCAAACTTAGCTCAGCCCATAACATTCAGTCAGAATGTAGCTCTTCAGCATCTACGCCAGCTCAGTCAGAAATTGCTAGAAGATTATAAAACGTGATAAAAAATCTGAATGCCCCCTTCAGAACATGCTGGAATCAGAAGGTAAGAGGGTCAAAAGATTGGGTGCTACACTGAAGCAGAATCTCTAAGTTCAGAGCCTTCAGAGGCAAATCAAAGAAAGTTACCGCAAAGCCTGGAGATCCCTCAGAACTTGCTGAGACAACAGAATGCTAAGATCAGAACCTGGGTGCATTGTTTAAGACTATGTTGAAAAGGAACCTCTGGCCTAGATTTAGGCAATGATGCAAAATCCCCTATTACAAGATTTCTGATTTTGACAAATCTCATCACAATTTAATGCTCATTAATACTCACAACCACTTTTGAGTCTTTGTCCAAAGAGTCTCTCCACGTGTAGTATAAAAAAACCTTTGTATAGATTTAGGTATGGGTTCATGCGCTACTTTTAGCTCATGGGTGTCATTTTTCATTAATCCTCGCTTACCATTCCAGCCTAGGCTAAAAGATGTCAATCATCACAACTTTTTATGAACTTTCTTCAAGAGTAAGTCAGCATCTAGTGCATGATATTGGTGCCACTTAACGTTTTAAAAACCCACAAAGCTTTGCCTATAAATAGAACACCATTATCCACTGAAAAAGCCCGGTCCAAGTTCAGAAAAATTGCTGAAAAGAACCAGAAAGTTTTAGCAAGAAAACACCTTGAATCTCTGCCCAAAATTCCCAGAGTTTCAAAAAAACTGTAAACACAACATACAAACCATTAACTTTGAATCTCCTGCTTTCAAATCCCATTTGCTCTCAAAATATTTCTTGACTAAGAAACACCCATACAGTTTCTGACCCACACATATACCCTCCATCCATCCATTCAAAGAACCTGTTCAGAACATCCTCAGAGTTAAGGCTAACTCCAGTTCACAGAACTTTTTCCAGATGCAAGGTAAGCACTTGCTTACCCTCACCACAATGCTTAAGCATCATCATATTTGCATGCTCAAAAACACAATGTATATATCATGCTTCTGACGTTGTGCATGTTCTGAGATTTTCACGCATTTGTATGCTTAAGTAGAGAATGAATCTGTTCAGAACTTGCCTCTAATTTTTGGTTTTGACTTCTGAAACGCTATGACACCTGCTAAAACTGTCCTAAGCATGTCTTATGTTTTGTGGAGAAATAACCAAATTGCAGATGTTCTGACTAGCATAGAGGAAGACCAAGTTCTGACATTGGCACCAACGCTTCTGGAACCTGTTTTGTTATCAATAATATCAGAACTTCTGAAAATTACTGTGTTCCCAGCAGGCTCAGAACCTCTGACCCCATACATTTTCACTAACAGGTTTCTGTTTTTGCAGCGTACCAGGGTCAGAACCTCAGACCTATACATTTTCACTAACAGGTTGTTGTTCTGCAGCAGGCCAGGGTCAGAACTTTTGACTTCCTCTCACCAGCACGCTGACCCTTTTCTTTTTTTCTTTTTTTCTTCCCTTTATTATTTTCTTTATTTTTCTCGCTGGTACTCCCCATTCATAAATTTGTACCCCCACCCCCTAAATATTTTAATAGCGTAGGACTTTATATTTCTGCAATTTATCGCTTTCAAATGTAAATGCAAGATAAAATCAATAAATAGACCACCAAAAAATCAAAGACAAAAGCATGCAATCAAATACACTTTGCACACAAACACCTATGATACGGTGGGAGAACTGACTTGGTGTTTTTTGTTTCGATCGCATTTGTGCAGATAGCAAGAGTCGCCACCGACTTTTCTTTTATCCAAAAGGGAAGGTAAAAAAGCACAGGAAAGACCTTTCGAGATTATTTCTCGGGTTTGGGGGGTAGATTATGAAAAGGGAAGGTATTAGCACCCTTTTCATCCATAGTTTTCCATGGGCTCTTAGTTACTCTCTAGATCAATTTGCTTTCATTTGAATGTGTTTTGTGGTGTGGGCTTTGAAAGTGTTTTGAAAATGTCTTTGTAATGGTTCTCGTCTCTATAAGAACGCGTACAAAGTTTTTATTTCGAAAAGTGGTTCAAAGACGTGTTTGTGTTTGTGTTTTGGAAAGTGTTTTGAAAAGATGTTTTGTAATGGTTCTCGTCTCTATAAGAACGCATACAAAGCATTTTGTCTTTTAAAAATGTTTTGAGATGTAGGTGCAAAAAATGTTTTTTGTTGTTGTGAGCAAGCGAGTAACTAGGAGCGAATCCACCTACTCGAAAGGTCTTAAATGTTCTTTTCTTTCTCCTTTAGATGTTGCTATCTTACCATTGATTTGGTAAGAAGCTCCATCGTTGGATGTAAAGGGACATGCGCGGGTCAATTTTACAGTCATCGAAAGCAACTTATAAGACGCTTTGGCAATTTTCGTAAGGGACGAGATCGTCTTATCGAAGGCAACATCGAGGGTCATCGAGGGACTACGATCTTTTTATCGAAGGGTCATTGCTAAAGCGTCCCATATTCGAGGGACATTACTGTGTTTTTGAGGCAACAAGCGAGGTTACCCTAGAGGTGCGCGTGTGAAAAAGTGTGTTTGTTTCAAGTTATTTTGTTCTTTGATTAGGTTATCTAGCGATTGATTTTTGAATCTTGCCATGCACGCCTAATTACTACACAGTATAAGGAAAACAGTAAATTGCAGAAATTAAAATTCTACGCTATTACAGAAATTTCGAGAATGGGGGTACAACTTTTTACAAATGGGGATGAAGTAAAAGCCTAATTAAACTATTACAAACTGTAAATAATTACAATAATCGAAAAAATGCTAAAATAGTAAACTACGAGAAAATGAAAAGAGAAAGAATTTTTTTGGCTTTTATCAAATAAGGATATTAAAAAAAAGAAGCTATGAATGAAAATTTAAGAATTAAAATTCCAAATAATATTTTTGGTATTTTTGTTTATTATGAAGAAAATAAAACAATTAGAATAAATCAATTAAACAGTATTAAAACTAGAATAAAATTCTAACTAACAAGATTGATTATTCACAATATTTTCTAAACTAATTTTCGAAACTAAGTTAATTAAGAAAATGATGTGGTTAAGAAAAATTATATTATTAATTGAAATTAAAATCTAAAGCTAAAAATTAAAAAAAAATTAAACAAAACAAAATTAAATAGACTCAAATAAAACAGCAAAATGGGAGTGCATGAGGTAATTTACTGGTCTAGGGGAATGCAGTGAGGTGGAACTGGGCTGGTGATGATTTGGGGCGGAGGCCCAAATGCTATGAAAACACATGACCAAACAAATTAAAATAAATGTTGTTGGGCCAAGGGGAAATTGGGTAAAGGCCCAATTAAAAAAAGGAAAAAACCTAGAACTAAAATGCAGCCAATGCACCTTCAAATGTTTCAGTCTTAACCGAAATTTCTCTGTTTCAAAAATCTAACGCATAACACAGCCGTTCAAGAATCTCTCAACCTCTATTCCTTTTCTTAAACCTATTCAACCTAATCTCCTCTTGCAACCCCGTCATCCTCCCCTTAAACACCGCCTTAAAACTCTTCGCGCCCGCCCTCTCCTCAAACATCGTCCCCTTCTTATTAACCTGCATTGCCGACGACCTCTTCTACCGCACCTGCTTCCAATTCCTGTCGGAGACTCTCCCGGTAATCACTCCATCATAGGTAGGTCTATCAAACGAAAACGAAAGTATGTAGGGATCTGATTCCGATGGAACCGCAGTTCCCTTCGCTGGAGAAGGGAAGGTGTCGTCGGTCTCGATCTCCATGGCGTGGATTTCTTCCATCTTTTTTTCCGAATATCTACTCTTGGTTTTGGTTTCGACGAAAAAACTGAATCCGCAATAAGGTAAGCTTCTGCTCAACTTGGTCTTTCGATTTCTCACTATATGCATCATGTTTTCGTAAACAGTAACATCGGTTCAATTCTCGGTTCCGATTCTCTCGCGGTTCAAATCCTCATGTTATCGTCATTCACACAGATTGCAGAATAGGCGTAAGATAACATTAACATAGTAATGCCAAACCAAGATTCAATCAAGCAACAAATGTCAATAACATCAACAAATACCAAAAGGAAAAACGGAAAAAGGGGAAGCACATAGGGGTTTCTTTTCAAATACATGTATGTTGTAGTTATGAGATGCCTTTTGTTATCTTCCAAATTCAAACTATGCTGAGGCTTGAGGTTTATACTTGTTTGTTTTTTTTTATGATTTTCTGGTTTCTATAGTTTCTACTCAGTTAACACAAAATACAGACACCAACAATGACAATGATTCATAAACAACAATACAACACAAAGAGTATTTGAAGAATAAAGAGGAGGGCACTTACACGTTTGAAATCAGTCTGAAATTTTGATTTTTGATGTCGGCGATGAAACACGAAGACTAGAGGTGATGGTCAATGCTTCCTTCTTCTTTTTTTTAACTGTTGAGTTGCTTCGGTTGAATCCTGTAGGTTGCAGGTTTGTGAATTTGCAGAACTAATGAAGCAAGCTTTGTGAGTTGTTTGGAGGAAGACTTTGAAACAATTTTTTTCTAGAGGATATTGAAGTGGTGAGTATTTTTAGTGTTTTCTGCGGATGGCTCCCTCTTTCTTCTCCTAAATGATTTTGTTATATAGGTGAGATAGTGAGAAAAATGGGGGGGAAACTGATGAATTTTGAACATTTTGGTATGTTGTTATAATGGCTTTTTGGTTGCAGTTTTGTTTTTTCCATTTTTATGCAAATTATGGACAGATTTGGACAGGGCGGCAGGGCTGTTTTTGCAGCAAGGTTGGACTAGTTTTCTTGGCTTATTATGCAGGTTTTTGGGCAGCATAGGACAACAAGGTTTTGGACTTGTTTAGGCTTGAAGACAGGGCAGCAGGGAGGCTGTTTGGATTGGTTGTGTAGCAGGTCTTGGGCTATTTATGGACAACAACATGGTCTTAGATGTAGTCTTAGGAGTTGGGCTTAGAAATTAGGAAATGATTTTAATGTACTTTTAATGTATCTTCTATGTAAAGTTCTTTGAATGAAAATTTTCTTTAAGCATGGCTTGATGTATCATGAATGAATTTGAAACTTGATCTTGAAGATACTTGAATGAATCTTGAATGAAGTAATCTTGACTTTGTTGAATGACAATGTTTGGTCTTGAATAATTTTTGAATTAGGCCATGAGAGTTGTTTGGGATTTCTCTTGATGGTGCGATGAAGTTGAAAAGATCTTGAATGGAATTGTTTGAAATACTTAATTTGATTCATGAGAATTGTAACTTAGATAAATCATGCATCGAAGCACAAATTCGGCCATGCTTTTATTTTAATGAAACTCGAATATTGAAAGCTCGAATGAGCTTGAGAAAATTTTTAGTGAATTCGTTATTTGGTACCTTGAATTTAAAATAATCCACGTGAGTGAATCATAGAAAATTTGGACGAAACTTGTGATATCGCATAGCGCTTTGCTAACTTGAATTGAAATCCAAAATTTTGTTCAAATGAATCCTCAAATCATTTCCCTAATATCCTAACTTAATTTCCAACATGGTGACTTGAATTCAAAATCATGGTTGTTTAAACGACAGTCTTAATCTTCACACCTTCGGTTACAAATGAAAATTCATTGCCAACCAAACATGCTCTGAGAACATTCGTCAATATTTCAACAAATTGTGGTTAAGGACAATCAACAAATGATTTACGACGATTCGATAATTTTCAAAGTCTTCCAAACACAATTTTTCCTTCGATTCTTTGGAAATAAACCCGTGAGCGTCATCACATATGACCATGAACACAAGTAAACATCTCGAAGCCCTGTAATTTGAAGAAATCACCATTCTTAGAAATCAGACGACTGTTATTTGAAATTAGGTCAAAATTCATGATGCGACTTTCAATGCATTCGAATTTTGGTGATCTTCTATGCATAATCAGTTCTTGATTTGTGAAGAGAAATTGGAGGTGACATCAAGGAGAATCATACGCGAGAAGAAACGCCCAAAAATATCGAATAACAAAGAAGTTACAGTTGCTTGAACTTGATCTCGCAAAAGGTCATCTTTTGGGTTAATGGAGTCATTTTCAGTCGTCTGAACCACTGACTGAGCAAACTTGTGACGCGAGATTCGAAACTCGGCATGAACATCCTTGAGGAGACATGAAGATATACGAAGACTATCTGAAACCTTGAAGAATCGGTTTTCTTTGAGAAACGTCAAACCCTAATTGTTGACTTACTGCCTAGGAAGAGAATCTGTCTGATCAACTTCTGAACCAAATTAGGTGTTTCTGGGAAACCCTAGGGTAGCATCTTGAGTGAAAAATGGGAGGGACAATTTTGGGGTACAACAGCTGCCCCTGTTCAATCTTTTTAAACTTGAAAAGCGAGATTGACGTGTTTATCGTTCGCGGCTTGAAAGTGGAAGATGATTGAACACTAGAGTGCCCAGATATTTGCGCTTGATGATGCACTGGTTGATTGGATAAGGAAATGGGCTTAAAGATGCCATTTGGAGAAGCAAAGGAGAATTGTCGGAGATGGGCTTATAGATTCCATCCAAAGACGATTATTGACAGAAAGTTTGAACTCGATCTCAACAGAGAACGAATCAGAATAAACCGTTGAGAGATTTATCTGAACCAGTGAAAATCTGGAGACGAATCAGAATAAACCGTTGAGAGATTTATCTGAACTAGTAAAAATCTGGAGACGAATCAGAATAAACCGTTGAGAGATTTATCTGAACCAGTGAAAATCTGGAGACAAATCAGAATAAACCGTTGAGAGATTTATCTGAACCAGTGAAAATCTGGAGACGAATCAGAATAAACCGTTGAGAGATTTATCTGAACCAGTGAAAATCTGGAGACGAATCAGAATAAATCGTTGAGAGATTTATCTGAAACAGTAAAAACCTGGAAATGAATCAGAATAAACCGTTGAGAGATTTATCTGAACCGGTAAGAATCTAGAAACGAATCAGAATAAACCGTTGAGAGATTTATCTGAACCAGTAAAAATCTGGACACGAATCAGAATAAATCATTGAGAGATTTATCTGAAACAGTAAAAACCTGGAAATGAATCAGAATAAACAGTTTGAGAGATTTATCTGAACCAGTAAGAATCTGGAAACGAATCAGAATAAATCGTTGAGAGATTTATCTGAACCAGTAAAAATCTGGAGATGAATCAGAATAAACCGTTGAGAGATTTATCTGAACCAGTGAAAATCTGGAGACGAATCAGAATAAATCATTGAGAGATTTATCTGAACCAGTGAAAATCTGGAAGAAATATTTTGTTATGTGGATAGTCGACCAATCTTTTCTTGTTGAGAATCTTTGTCTGTTGGAAATGTGTTGATAATAACTGTCTAATGACCCTTTCCTGCAAAAGGTGAAGAGTTAATTGTATGCAATGCTATGATATATGCGATGCATGGTGTGATTTTTTCCTCTCAAAATAAATGAGATTGCATTGTATGTACTTGAGTTGTCAATGTTATGACATATAGATGCAAATGTATGGAATTAAAGATTGTTTGTGCTGTAGTGTTGCTGGAAGCGAGGAAAATAAATCCCTTCCGAAGCACTGATGGGTGAATCTCCAAATATAAACTATGTTGTAGAAGGGAAAAGCTAGACATTGCTTGTAGTCTTCGTGATATCCTGCTGGGGAAATCTGAGAAGTTGGGCAATTTACTGGGGAACCTCTGGGGCGGTAATTGGAATTTTTTACTCTGTCAGGAAAATGAGAATGCTTGATACCAACAGGCTGCATACTGGGGATATGTTAGCGATTCTGTGTTAGGATGTATTCGCTTCCGCTCTTGCTGGAAGAGGTTCCTGCGGGGATCTTATGGAATGGCTTATAGATATTATCCTATTTCTTAAAGTCATTAGTAATTGTCTTTCCATTTTTTTTTTGTTTATTTGTAACAGTAATCACGTTCAAATGCATATGCTCAAAAATAAATCATTGGACATTTTTATAAACAAGACACAGAAACACAGAAAAACAGATGGTTTTGTACTTTCAAAAGGGATATCTTTGTATTAACTTGAATAAGTATTTTTGTACAATGAGACGAGCATTCTAGCGAGAAAATGTCGTCGTAAAAAATGAAAATTAATACAAAGGAAGGATAGCTAAGTGAAATAATCCCATGGGGTTCCCATTCTGCTATAGTCTTCATGTCTCTGAATGTCTTGTCCACTTATCGCCTCAGCGAAGTTTATTAGATTGATTTAGAGCCGTTTGAGTTGATTGGTCGACACTGAAGATTGTCTGCAAGATGATCCAATGGGACATAGTCATACGCTTCAATCCCTAACTTTTTCCTGGACCGCCCTCTCGGGTTTTCAGTCCACCGGGATACCCTTTTTTGCCCAAGCCGCCCTTTCGGGTTTTCGACTTGCCGGGTGTATAGATTTTTTTAAATTTTCATCCCTTATTTTTGCCCGAACCCTTTTGGTTCGCCGGGAAGCCCTTATTTTTGCCTAGGCCAGTCAACCTAGCGAGTATTTTATCATGCGTAGTATTTTTTAACTATGTCCGTATTTACAGGGTACGGGAGGTCGTCGCCATCCATAGTGGTCAAGATCATTGCTCCACCAGAGAAGATGCTTTTGATTACAAACGGCCCTTCGTATGTAGGGGTCCATTTGCCCCTGGGATCACCCTGTGGCAAAATGATACGCTTGATCACTGAGTCACCGACCCGATATACCTGACGTTTGACCTTTTTATTAAAGGCTTTGATCATGCGTTTTTGATACATCTGACCATGACAGATGGCTGTAAGCCTCTTCTCATCAATCAAGTTTAGTTGGTCAAACCGAGTTTGGATCCAATCTTCTTCATTCAAACCAGCATCCTTCATGATTCTTAGAGAGGGGATATGGACCTCAATAGGCAAGACAACCTCCATGCCATATACCAGAGAATAGGGTGTTGCCCCAGTTGATGTGCGAGTTGTGGTATGATATCCGTGGAGAGCGAATGGTAGCATCCCATGCCAGTCTTTGTATGTGACTATCATTTTCTGTATGATCTTCTTAATGTTTTTGTTAGCAGCTTCTACGACACCATTCATTTTTGGCCGGTAAGGGGAAGAATTGTGATGCTGAATCTTGAATTGCTCGCACAAGGCGGTGATTATAGTGTTGTTTAGATTTGTACCATTATTAGTGAGGATTCTCTCTGGGATACCGTACCGACGGATGAGATTCTGTTTGATGAACCGAGCGACCACATTCTTTGTAGCGGAGGCGAAGGAAGCTGCCTCAACCCACTTTGTAAAATAGTCGATGGCCACTAAGATGAAGCGGTGTCCATTGGAGGTCGTTGGCTTGACTTCCCCAATCATATCGATTCCCCACATAGCAAAGGGCCAAGGAGCCGTCAAGACGTTCAGAGGAACCAGAGGTACGTGCACTTTATCTGCATAAATCTGACACTTATGGCAAGTCCGAGAGTGTTGGTAGCAATCTGCCTCCATGGTAGACCAATAATAGCCTGCCCGTAGGATTTTCTTTGCCATCGTATGCCCACTGGAATGAGTACCAAAAGTGCCTTTGTGTAATTCAACCATGATCCTTTCAGCTTCAACCTTGTCTACACACCGAAGCAATACAGAGTCATGACTGCGTTTGTACAAAATTCCGTTACTAAGGAAGAATTTAGCCGAGAACCTTCTTAGGAACTTCTTGTCATTCACCGAAGCTCCTTCTGGATATTCCTGAGACTCGAGATACCTTTTAACTTCGTGGAACCAAGGTCGATCCACTACTTCTTCAGTACCAATCTCGTGATAGTAAGCTGGTTCATCCATCCATTCAATGGTGATTTGAGGATCCTCGTTATCCCAATTAAGTTTAAACATAGATGACATTGTAGCTAATGTGTTTGCTAGCTGATTTTCTTCTCGCGGGAAATGCTCGAAGGTAATCTTCTCGAAATGCGACAACAATGTCAACACATGTTCTTTATAAGGGATAAGGTTGGGGTGTTTGGTGTCCCATTCCCCTTTGACCTGACTAATGACCAAAGTTGAATCTCCAAATACATCCAAGTATTTGATCCCCAAGTCTATAGCAGCTTTGAGACCGAAGATGCATGCTTTGTATTCTGCCATGTTGTTTGTACAGTTGAAGCAAAGTCTGACAGTGAAGGGAGTATGAAATCCTTCTGGAGATATGAGTATGGCATTGATACCATTGCCAAGCGCGTTAGATGCCCCATCAAAGAACAGGGTCCATCGGGATCCTTGTTCAGGTCTGTCATATGGCCTGATATCTTCACAGTTGTCTAACGTCATGATGTCTTCATCCGGGAATTAGAACTTCATGGAATGATAGTCTTCCACAACTTGGTGAGCGAGGTGGTCAGCCAATACACTACCCTTTATAGCTTTCTGGGTAGTATATTGTATGTCATATTCTGTCAGGATCATCTGCCATCTCGCTATTCTCCCAGAAAGAGCGGGCTTCTTGAAGATGTACTTTATCAGATCCATTTTAGATATCAATAGAGTAGTATGGGTCAGCATATATTGTCTCAGCCGGCGAGCAGCCCATGCCAGAGCGCAGCAATTTTTCTCGAGCAGTGAATATCTTGTTTCACAGTTGATAAACTTTTTGCTCAGGTAATAAATATCATGCTCTTTTCGGCCAGACTCGTCAGGCTACCCCAGCACACACCCCATTGAGTTTTCTAAAACAATTAGATATAATATCAATGGCCTTCCCTCGACAGGTGGCAACAACACATGAGGCTCTTGCAGGTATTCTCTGATTTTGTCAAAAGCAACTTGGCATTTGTCGTTCCATTTGATTACTTGATCTTTCTTCAAGAGCTTGAAGATTGGCTCACAAGTAGCTGTCAGGTGGGAAATGAACCTGGCTATATAATTCAGACGTCCCAAGAATCCTCTGACTTCTTTCTCAGTATGAGGAGAAGGCATCTCTTGTATTACTTTAACCTTGGCAGGATCAACCTCGATACCTTTGTTGCTGACAACAAAGCCTAGGAGCTTACCAGACCGGACTCCGAACGTGCACTTGTTTGGATTCAACCTTAACTTGTACTTCTTCAGCCTCTCAAACAGCTTTTGTAAGTGATCAAGGTGCTCTTCTTCCGTCTGTGATCTGGCTATCATATCGTCTATGTAGACCTCTATCTCATGATGTATCATGTCATGAAATAAAGCTACCATGGCGCGTTGATAAGTTGCCCCAGCATTCTTCAATCCGAATGGCATGACCTTATAACAGAAAGTGCCTCATTGCATAACAAAGGTCATTTTCTCCATATCCTCAGGCGCCATTTTGATTTGGTTATAGCCCGAGAAACCGTCCATGAAGGAAAACACTTTGTGATGTGCCGTATTGTCAACTAGGATGTCGATGTGGGGGAGTGGGAAATCATCTTTGGGGCTTACCCTGTTTAAGTCTCTGTAGTCCACACACATCCGCACTTTACCGTCTTTCTTGGGTACAGGAACAACATTGGCCACCCATTGGGGATAAGAGGTGACAACCAAAAATCCGGCATTGAATTGCTTCATGACTTCTGTTTTGATCTTTTCCGACATATCGGGCCTTATGCGATGAACCTTTTGTTTTACTGGGGGACAATCTTCCTTTGTAGGCAGACGATGTACTACAATGTCTGCATCAAGTCTCGGCATGTCTTCATACGACCAGGAAAAGATCTTAACATAGTCGTGTAATAACTGAATTAGACGCTCTTTGACACTGGATTTCAAATTGGCACCCACTTTGACCTCCTTCTTGTCTTCCTCAGTTCCCAAGTTAACTGTTTTGACCGGATCTTCGTGCGGCTGAATGGTCCTTTCTTCCTGTTGCAACAACCTGGCCAACTCCCCTGGCACCTCATAATCTTCCTCACCTTCTTTGTCGGCTTGGTAGATCGGATTTTCAAAGTCACAATTGGCCATAGCAGAACCGTTACCCATGGGATCCTGAGTGGATGTAGATCTGCATTTTTAATATGTGAGTGTGTGTAAGAGCATAGCTACCTTTGAAAGAAATAAAATGTAAGAAAGAAAAGACAAAGAACACAAAATTTGATGCAAAAACGTCCATGATTCATTAATGACATATGAGAGTGAAGTGACAACCCTCACAAATGGACCGTTGTGCCTCGGGTAAGACACAGGGTTTTAAAAGTCTGAATTGTTTAAATATTACAAGCCTGAAAATATTAAAAGACAATTACCCTTGAATAAAAGTAATAGGAATGAAATCTTTGGCCTCCCAATTGTTGAGCCCTCCGCCGATGGTTGGAAAAATCCAATCGTCCATGTCACAGATGCCATCACTGTCTTCTATTGCATTTACTCCTTGATTGCTGATATGCAGAGGTGGTCCCCCAGTGCGAGAACGTCGAACGACTTTTTGGGCCTCTAAAGTAAATCCCAACCCAAATTTGTCAGACTTGTAGGGAATATCCGGAAGCTGACCCCAGATAGTACATCCCCTTCTTCAACTACTGCTCGAGCATATTTCAACGAGGTCATCTTCAATGGAGGTCTGGTAATCTTCGGGACCTTCAGAATAGATTTGGTTGCCGCGACCGTTGCTGGAACCTCCTCAAAGTTCTGACAGGGAGTCTCTATGAATTCACTATCCATTTCGACATACCTGAAAGATTTCAGATGGCTAACCATGTACTCTTCCTCTCCGTGAACTGTGACGATCTTTCCTCTGATCGGGCACTTTAGCATTTGGTGTAGGGTAGAAGTGACAGCACCAGCACTATGGATCCAGGGTCGACCCAACAGACAAGAGTACGAAGGGCGGATGTCCATCACATAGAAAATTGAGTCAAAGGTATGAGTCCCAATTTTTATGGGGATACTAACTTCTCCGTGCACTGTCCTTTTGGAGCCATCAAAGGCCCTTACTATGATGTTGCTAGGTTTCAAGATGAGCCCTTCACAATCCAGTCGGTCGAGAGCATTTTTGGGCAAGACATTCAGTGACGAGCCAGTATCCACCAGAGCGTGGGCAAGTGTGGTGCCCCTACATTCAATGGAAATATGTAAGGCATCGTTGTGCTTCCTTCCCTTAGAGGTTAAATCAGCATCGGAAAATCCTTATCCGTTATCAGCAGTTATACTGGCCACACAGTTTTCAAATTGGTTGATGGAGGTCTCTTGGGGCACGTGAGAGGTCTTAAGAAACTTTACCAAGGCTTTGGCGTGGGTCTCAGAATACAAAAGTAAAGACAACAATGATATCTTTGAGGGAGTCTGCCCCAATTGTTCTACAATGTTGTAGTCACTTTTCTTGATTATCTTCAGGATTTCTTCTATTTATTTTCTAGAAGCTTTAAGGATGACTTCGGGACGTTCTCCTGCTTGGGAAGGCTCAACCAAAGCCTCTTTGACCCTTGTATCGGCAGCAGGGATAACATTAGGAGTATCATTAGGAGTGTCGGTAGGAGTGGCAGTAGTAATGATCACAGGAGTAGCAACGGTCTTTGGAGAAATCTCAGGTGAGAAGACTCTTCCACTTCTTGTTATTTTGCTAGTTCCAGTGATGTTACCAATATCAGGATCAATATCTCTCACAACTTCGTTCTTAACAGCCAACTGATATTGCTTGATGCCGTAGTAATAAACGTCAGCCTCATAACTCCAGGGAACAGCTTTATCTAAGGAGTATGGTATTGGTCTTGGCATAGTGATGATTAAGGGTGCAGATCTGGGAGCGGATGTAATCCTGACGGGTCTTTTGGTGGAGACCCTAGGAGGATTGTCGGAAATGGTGATTATCGAAACATCTTGATAAGAGATTTTGATAAGAGGTAGCTTTTCAAATAGGATTTCTTTGCTGGTCATCAGGTGTTGGACGCCTATCTTTAGTAACAAACAACTGTTCGGTAGAGACTTGCATAAGTGGCAATTTTCATCGCAGCCTGGGAACAGGCCGGCTTGCAGTAGATTATGTTTAATGGTCAACAGAGGAGTAACTAAGTCATTCATAAAAGAAACAAAACGATCATTGTCAATGGCGTTGATACCTTGGCCATGTCTGGGCATTAGCGCCGTTATTACATTAGGCGTTTCTGGGGGATCAAATTCAATCTCTTTCGCATCGATAAGGTCTTGCACCTTATTCTTTAAGGTCCAACAGTCATTTGTATCATGCTCCGGGCTTTCAAAATGATAGGCACATCAAGCGTTCAGGTTGTAGCGAGGAGAAGCAGTATTGGGATTCTTGGGAGCTTCCTTTAAAGTTGCCAGATTGGTCTTGAGAAGGTGTGGCAAAACTTGAGACATGTTAATCTGGGTAAATCATCTCATGGGCGCTTCTGGTTTGCGCTGATAATTTCGCTGTTGATTTGGCGCAGGGTTAGAAATCATGACAGCCCCAACTGTCGGACGACGATCGGTTTTGTTTTGACTTCTATAATCATATGCAGCACTGACCTCCTTCTTTCCAACAAAGGGCTTCTTCACAATACTCGAGCATGCATCTCTTTGAATTTTGCCGCTTTTTATACCGGCCTCAACCCGTTCGCCAGTCATAATTAATTCAGTAAACCCGGCTGAGGAACTCCCAATCAGGTGATTGAAAAATGGTCCTGACAAGGTGCCTAGGAACATATCTACTAATTCTCTATCGGATAGAGGGGGCTGGACCCTGCCTGCGAGATCCCTCCATTTTTGAGCATAGGTTTTGAAACCTTCATCTGTTCCCATAGACATGCTTTGTAACTGTGTCCTAGTCGGAGCCAAATCAACATTATATTGATATTATTTGTAGAAAGTGGTGGCCAACTCTTCCCAGTTGCGAACATTGGTCCCTTCTAATTGGTAGAACCAATCCAACTGCGTCCCAGATAAGATCTCCTGGAAGAAATGTACCCACAAATTCTTGCCAGCCGTGTGGGGTTGAATCTTTCTGACATATGACCTTAGGTGTAGCTTCGAGCAAGAGACACCATCGTACTTGGCGAAAGTTGGGACCTTGAATTTCTGTGGGATGACAACCCCTAAGATGAGTCCTAATTCTTCAAAGTCCAAACCGGGTACCCTCTGAATCTCCATAGCATTCAAACGATCCTCTAGTTGTTTGTATTTATCATCAGCAGGAGGATATTGTTCCTCAGAGTAATCAGGCTCTTCCTCTCCTTCGGATGTTGGGTCGTTGTTCACTTCTTGGGTTTGATTATCTCCTTCGCCTGACGATGTTGCAAAGTCTAAAGTTCACATGGTCTATCCTTTAAACCTTCTTCCCATGATTACAACACCGGTTGTTTTCTTCGTTTTCTTCTTCTTCTCTTTAGCCACCAGAGTCTTCAACTCCTCTTGTCCTTTTGTCAGAGCCATGAGCATTTGTTGAAACTGGGCATTATGCGCCTGAAGATCTTTCATAGTCTGTTCAACATCTATCTCACTGAAATAAACAGTAGAAGGATAAGGTGACCTGTTATGAGAAACCTGTATGATGTTATGATGAATGAAGATGCAATATGCAAATGATTTTAAGGAAAATTAGAGACTTAAATTTATTCAAATCAAAAAAGGAACACACGTCACATTAAAAATCCATGTTCGAATACATCATGCCTCCTTGGGCTTACAATGAGAGAAACAAAATACAACCAAACTCCTAAGACAAAAAGACTGAGCGCATCCTCTTTGGAGCAATGTAGGCATTCAGGTTTTTCTCTTCATGAAGCAGTTTAGTTAGCTCTAGAACCTTCTTCTCACTGGCGTAGTACTAGGTTTCAAAGGTGTCTCATTCTTCCTTCAATTGAACCCAAGCTTTCTGCAGGTCTTCGAGAGAGGTAGGCATGTTAGGATAAAGAACGGTGTATGGGACGTCTCCTTTAATAACAGGCTCAATGATGATAGGAAGGATGGAAGGGTAAGGCATTAAGAGACTCTGGGCACGAGCCCGTACCCACCTAAGGTAAGGCTCGAGAGGGATAGAGTTTTATGTCCCAAAGTCCTACTGTCCACCTTGTTCACCATTCCCCAAGCACGTGTAAACCTCTGGCGGTAACCTTGGTCTTCTTTGTCGTAGTCGAACACCAGACCTTGGATGAGCATCTCATGAGGGTCGTCCCTTCGAGCATACCCAAACTGCCGAAGAGCTAAGCATGGGTTGTAGGTGATACCTATCCTAATACCAAGCAGAGGTACATTAGGGAACTCCCCACAGCGGTCAATGATAGAGATATCTTCCAAGGATCTCGAGCACCAACGGATATCAGAGTGGGTGAGAGACATCATCCTTTGAGACCGAGTCAATCTTTGCTCGTTCTTCAATGCTGACTGAGGCAGGTGTGAAGTGAACCACTTAGCGAGTAGGGGGGATACAACACAAAAGGGTACCTCTTTTCTTCATGGTGCGGGTATGAAGGCAATGCAAGATGTCTCCTAGTAAGGTAGGTATAGGATTGCAAGAGAGAAAGTCTTTGATGGCATTAATGTCTATGAATTGGTCCGAATTGGGAAACAGAACCAAACCATAAATGAGGAGAGCTAGTACGTCTTCGAAAGCTTGGAAATCCATGTCATCCCAGAATGAACGAGCTTTTTCCAATAGAAACTTAGCTAGAAAGCCTTTAACCCCACTTCTTGTCTCCCAATTGGCTATGACGTCGGCCCTCTTCACATGTAAAGCTTCGGCGATGACTTCAGGTTTTGGAATCCCTTCTAGACCGGTGAACGATATCTGATTAAGCACGGGCACCCCTAAGAGTAGAGAGAACTCTTCCAGTGTAGGTACCAACTGATAGTCCGGGAAAGTGAAACAATGATGTACGGGATCATAGAATTGGAATAGTACACACATCATCTCTTCTTGGAAGTTGGATGTAGTCAAACTGAGGAGTCGACCATATTTCTTGGTAAAAGGAGAATCCCTGGACACTCTTGAGGCTAGCTCTTGAAGTTGAGGATGTGCTTTTACAAAGTTGATTCAGATGGTATTTCTTCGGAGAGAATTCATGTCCTACAAAACAAAAACAAAGATAAATTTCTAAATCCTTGAAATGGTTAGTGAGCATGCATATGATGTTGATGATCTTTATGATGTTTATGTACAAGTAAATATATACACACACAACAAACAAGTCCCTATGTTTTAGGCTTGCATGAGTTTTGTAGGTAAGTACCCTTTTAAAGTCTAGTTGGCTCAACCTATCCTAGAAATAATGATCGGGTTCTAAAGGATCACAATATCACCGACCTTTCTTTTAGGCATTGTCTCAGCACAACAATCTTTTCTTGCGGCCGAGATATCCCAAAAGTCTAGCCTCGATGAGTGTAGTTTCGAGTATCAACCAATTTTCAGCTTTACATTGAAACCGGCTACCTCACTACGTCCTAATGGCCAAGTTTGTTCAATTAGGGTTCTAAGGTCAATTAGTGCTTCATGACACCACTCAGTGGCCCCGTATTCTCCTCGATTCACCACGAGGGATACCGGTACCCACAAATGCGTCACACTAACATAGCTATTGTTTTAACCATATCGGTCTACGCCGTACAGTCTCCATAATCTATTGCTATTTACCTAAAAATGTGTCCCAGATCCGGGTGGAGGATCAAAGCAAGCCCAATACGAAGAACTAAATATAAAGCACACAAATCAAATCATGAAAGCGAGTAAAGGTGATCTAACCCTAAGGTAACCCCACTTTTTTTATTAAAAATCCCCAGCAGAGTCTCCAGTTCTGTGACATGGTGGGAGAACTGACTTGGTGTTTTGTGTTTCGATCGCATTTGTGCGGATAGCAAGAGTCGCCATCGACTTTTCTTTTATCCAAAAGGGAAGGTAAAAAAGCACAGGAAAGACCTTTCGAGATTATTTTTCGGGTTCGGGGGGTAGATTATGAAAAGGGAAGGTATTAGCACCCTTTTCATCCATGGTTTTCCATGGGCTCTTAGTTACTCACTAGATCAATTTTCTTTCATTTGAATGTGTTTTGTGGTGTGGGCTTTGAAAGTGTTTTAAAAATGTCTTTGTAATGGTTCTCGTCTCTATAAGAACGCGTACAAATTTTTTATTTCAAAAAGTGGTTCAAAGACGTGTTTGTGGATTTGTGTTTCGAAAAGTGTTTTGAAAAGATGTTTTGTAATGGTTCTCGTCTCGAAATTAAAATTGCAGAAATTGCAGAAATTGCAGAAATTAAAATTCTACGCTATTACAGAAATTTCGGGAATGGGGGTATAATTTTTTACAAATGGGGATGAAGTAAAAGCCTAATTAAACTATTACAAACTGTAAATAATTACAATAATCGAAAAATGCTAAAATAGTAAACTACGAGAAAATGAAAAGAGAAAGAATTTTTTTTGCTTTTATCAAATAAGGAGATTAAAAAAAAGAAGCTATGGATGAAAATTTAAGAATTAAAATTCCAAATAATATTTTTGGTATTTTTGTTTATTATGAAGAAAATAAAACAATTAGAAGAAATCAATTAAACAGTATTAAAACTAGAATAAAATTCTAACTAGCAAGATTGATTATTCACAATATTTTCTAAACTAATTTTCGAAACTAAGTTAATTAAGAAAATGATGTGGTTAAGAAAAATTATATTATTAATTGAAATTAAAATCTAAACCTAAAAATTAAAAAAAATTAAACAAAACAAAATTAAATAGACTCAAATAAAACAGCAAAATGGGAGTGCATGAGGTAATTTACTAGGCTAGGGGAATGCAGTGAGGCGGAACTGGGTTGGTGATGATTTGGGGCGGAGGCCCAAATGCTATGAAAACACATGACCAAACAAATTAAAATAAATGCTGCTGGGCCAAGGGGAAATTGGGTAAAGGCCCAATTAAAAAAAGGAAAAAACCTAGAACTAAAATGCTGCCAATGCACCTTAAAATGTTTCAGTCTTAACCGAAATTTCTCTGTTTCAAAAATATAACGCATAACACAGCCGTTCAAGAATCTCTCAACCTCTATTCCTTTTCTTAAACCTATTCAACCTAATCTCCTCTTGCAACCCCGTCATCCTCCCCTTAAACACCGCCTTAAAACTCTTCGCTCTCGCCCTCTCCTCAAACATCATCCCCTTCTTATTAACCTGCATTACCGGCGACCTCTTCTATCGCACCTGCTTCCAATTCCTGCCGTAGACTCTCCCGATAATCACTCCATCGTAGGTAGGTCTATCAAACGAAAAAGAAAGTATGTATGGATCTGATTCCGATGGAACTGCAGATCCCTTCGCTGGAGGAGGGACGGTGTCGTCGGTCTCGATCTCCATGGTGTGGATTTCTTCCATCTTTTCTTCTGAATATCTGCTCTTGGTTTTGGTTTCAACGAAAAAACTGAATCCGCAATAAGGTAAGCGTCTGCTCAACTTGGTCTTTCGATTTCTCACTATATGCATCATGTTTTCGTAAACAGTAACATCGGTTCAATTCTCGGTTCCGATTCTCTCGCGGTTCAAATCCTCATGTTATCGTCATTCACACAGATTGCAGAATAGGCGCAAGATAACATTAACACAGTAATGCCGAACCAAGATTCAATCAAGCAACAAATGTCAATAACATCAATAAATACCAAAAGGAAAAACGAAAAGAGGGGAAGCACATAGGGGTTTCTTTTCAAATACAGGTATGTTGTTGTTATGAGATGCCTTTTGTTATCTTCCAAATTCAAACTGTGCTGAGGCTTGAGGTTTATACTTGTTTGTTTTTTTTATGATTTTCTGGTTTCTATAGTTTCTACTCAGTTAACACAAAATACAGACACCAACAATAACAATGATTCATAAACAGCAATACAACACAAAGAGTATTTAAAGAATAAAGAGGAGGGCACTTACACGTTTGAAATCAGTCTGAAATTTTGATTTTTGATGTCGGCGTTGAAACACGAAGACTAGAGGTGATGGCCAATGCTTCCTTCTTCTTCTTCTTCTTTTTTAACTGTTGAGTTGCTTCTGTTGAATCCTGTAGGTTGTAGGTTTGTGAATTTGCAGAACTAATGAAGCAAGCTTTGTGACTTGTTTGGAGGAAGACTTTGAAACAATTTTTTTCTAGAGGATATTGAAGTGGTGAGTATTTTTAGTGTTTTCTGCGGATGGCTCCCTCTTTCTTCTCCCAAATTCTTCTGTTATATAGGTGAGATAGTGAGAAAAATGGGGGGGGGGGGGGGGGGGAAATGATGAATTTTGAACATTTTGGTATGCTGTTATAATGGCTTTTTGGTTGCAGTTTTGTTTTTTCCATTTTTATGCAAATTATGGACAGATTTGGACAGGGCGACAGGGCTGTTTTTGCAGCAAGTTTTGACTAGTTTTCTTGGCTTATTATGCAGGTTTTTGGGAAGCATAGGACAACAAGGTTTTGGACTTGTTTAGGCTTGAAGACAGGGCAGCAGGGAGGCTGTTTGGATTGGTTGTGTGGAAGGTCTTGGGCTGTTTGTGGACAACAACATGGTCTTAGATGTAGTCTTAGGAGTTGGGCTTAGAAATTAGGAAATGATTTTAATGTACTTTCAATGTATCTTCTATGTAAAGTTCTTTGAATGAAAATTTTCTTTAAGCATGGCTTGATGTATCATGAATGAATTTGAAACTTGATCTTGAAGATACTTGAATGAATCTTGAATGAAGTAATCTTGACTTTGTTGAATGACAATGTTTGGTCTTGAATGATTTTTGAATTAGGCCATGAGAGTTGTTTGGGATTTCTCTTGATGGTGCGATGAAGTTGAAAAGATCTTGAATGGAATTGTTTGAAATACTTAATTTGATTCATGAGAATTGTAACTTAGAGAAATCATGCATCGAAGCACAAATTTGGCCATGCTTGTATTTTAATGAAACTCGAATATTGAAAGCTCGAATGAGCTTGAGCAAATTTTTAGTGAATTCGTTCTTTGGTACCTTTAATTTAAAATAATCCACGTGAGTGAATCATAGAAAATTTGGACGAAACTTGTGATATCGCATAGCACTTTGCTAACTTGAATTGAAATCCAAAATTTTGTTCAAATGAATCCTCAAATCATTTCCCTAATATCCTAACTTAATTTCCAACATGGTGACTTGAATTCAAAATCATGGTTGTTTAAACGACAGTCTTAATCTTCACACCTTCGGTTACAAATGAAAATTCATTACCAACCAAACATGCTCTGAGAACATTTATCAATATTTCAACAAATTGTGTTAAGGACAATCAACAAATGATTTGCGACGATTCGATAATTTCCAAAGTCTTCCAAACACAATTTTTCCTTCGATTCTTTGGAAATAAACCCGTGAGCGTCATCACATATGACCATGAACAGAAGTAAACGTCTCGAAGCCCTGTAATTTGAAGAAATCACCATTCTTAGAAATCAGACGACTGTTATTTGAAATTAGGTCAAAATTCATGATGCGACTTTCAACGCATTCGAATTTTGGTGATCTTCTATGCATAATCAGTTCTTGATTTGTGAAGAGAAATTGGAGGTGACATCAAGGAGAATCATACGCGAGAAGAAACGCCCAAAAATATCGAATAACAAAGAAGTTACAGTCGCTTGAACTTGATCTCGCAAAAGGTCATCTTTTGGGATAATGGAGTCATTTTCAGTCGTCTGAACCACTGACTGAGCAAACTTGTGACGCGAGATTCGAAACTCGGCATGAACATCCTTGAGGAGACATGAAGATATACGAAGACTATCTGAAACCTTGAAGAATCGATTTTCTTTGAGAACCGTCAAACCCTAATTGTTGACTTACTGCCTAGGAAGAGAATCTGTCTGATCAACTTCTGAACCAAATTAGGTGTTTCTGGGAAACCCTAGGGTAGCATCTTGAGTGAAAAATGGGAGGGAAAATTTTGGGGTACATCAACACCCTTAGGGTTTCTCCACTTGGTTGCCTTATACAAAAATAGTCATGTTACGCATGCAAAGTATCTTGGTAAAACAAACAAAATCAAAAGATCATAGTCCCTCTATGACGCTATTCAAAGTTGCCTTACATAAATGATCTTAGTCCCTCTAAATGCCAAGATACTTTGTAACATTGCTAATCATGGTTATACGATGACCCGCGCCCGTCCCGTTAAACTCCAAAGATAGGGTTGCTTACCAAATCAATGGTTAGACGACAATGTCAAAGGAAAAGAAAATGCATAAGAAAGACATTTGAGTAGGTAGATTGCTTCTAGTTACTTGCTCTATTTTTAAACAAATATCCTTGCTATTTTCAAAACACACACTCACATTTCCAAACAAACATTGAAAATATTTTCAAAAAGACAAACATCTTTGTATACATTCTTACAAATGAGAATCATTACAAAGATTGCCTAAACGAATGGCCTCTTTTACAAAATACTTTCAAAACCACACCAAACACATTTCAAAATAAAAAGCAAGTGATCTATCAAGTAACTAAGAGTCCATGGAAAACCATGGATGAAAAGGGTGTTAATACCTTCCCTTTTCATAATCTATCCCCCGAACTCAAGAAAACAATCTCAAAGGTCTTTCCTATGCTTTTTCACCTTTCCTTTTGGATAAAAGAAAAGTCGGTGGCGACTCTTGCTAACCGAAACATTTGCAAACACAAACGTAAAACCTCAAGCCAGTTCTTCCACCGCATCACAGAACTGGAAACTCTGCTGGGGAGAATAGTTTAAAAGTGGGGTTACCTTAGGGTTAGGTCACATTTACTTGCTTACATTGTTTCATTTGCTTGCTTTACATTACGGTTTTTGTTTGGGTTTGAATCCTCTACCCGGATTTGGGGATACATTATAGGTAAATAGCAATACGTTGTGGAAACTATGCGGGGTATATCGACATGGTCTAAGCAATAGCTATGTTAGTCTGAAATATTTGTGGGTATCGGTATCCCTTGAGTAGTTAAGGAGAATATGGGGCCGCTGAGTGATGTCGCGAAGCACTAATGAACTTTTAGAACCTTTACTTGACCAACTTGGCCTTTAGGGCGTAGTGAGATGACCGACTTTGGTGCAGTCCGAAGTTGGTAGATACTCGATACTACACTCATTGAGGGTTGGTTTCTTGGAATATTTCGGTCGCTATTAAAGAGGCTTGAGCTGAAACAATGAACAAGGAAACAATCTTGTTATATTTAGCTCCTTAGAACCCGGTTACTATTGCTAGGATAGGTTGAGCCAACTAAACTTCAAGAGGGTACTTACCTATAAAACCCCATGCAAGCCTAAACTAAGAGCTTGTTTGTTTTGCTTGTATATACATACTTGTACATAACATCATGGACATCATGGACATCATATGCATCCACTAACAATTTCAAGGATTTTTAGGGATTCATCTTTGTTCTTGTTTTATAGGATATGGATTCACTTCGCAGGAAAACTATCCAGGTCAACCTTGTAAGAATTCCTCCACGACTTAGGGAACTAGCTTCAAGGATCCCTGAAAGCTCTCCTTTCACCGAGAGGCATGTTCATCTACTCAACTTGGTCACCTCCAACACAGAGGAGGATATGATGAAGGTTCTCTTTCAGTTCTTTGATCCTTTGCACCATTGCTTCACATTTCCCGATTACCAGCTCGTGCCCACTTTGGAAGAATTCTCTCAACTCTTGAGGATTCCCATTCTCAATCAACTACCTTTCAACGGTACGGAAAGAGACCTAAAGCCAGAAGAGATTGCTCAAGCTCTGCACTTGCACTCATCTGATATCACAACTCATTGGGAAACTAGAAGTGGTGTCAAAGGCTTCTTAGCAAAATTTCTGTTTGAGAAAGCCCAAATCTGTTGGAATTCCTTAGACTTGCAAGATTTTGAAGAAATTGTGGTCCTTCTTATCTATGGGATAGTTTTGTTCCCCAATCCTGACCAACTCATAGGCATAAGTGCCGTCAAAATCTTTATGTCACGCAATCTGGTGCCTACATTGTTAGGGGATATCCTCCACTCTTTTCACAGTCGTACAATGAGGAAAAGAGGTGTCCTTATGTGTTGCACTCCCCTCCTGGAAAGATGGTTTATTTCTCATCTTCCCCAATCAGTCTTAAAGAATAAGCAAGGTTTAAGGTGGTCACAAAGGTTAATGATGCTCAAACATTCAGATATTCATTGGTGCTCTCGATCCAAGGAAAATGTTATCATTATTGTCCGTTATGGGGAATTCCCTAATGTCCCTCTACTTGGTGTTAGGGGAGGCATCACCTACAACCCATACTTAGCTATAAGACAGTTTGTTTTTGCCCGAAGGGATAGCCCGCATGAGATGCTGATTCAAGGCTTGGTTTTCGACTACGACAACGACAATCAAGGTCTTTTCCAGAGATTCATCCGAGCATGGAGGATGAGAAACAAGGTGGATAGCAAGACTTTGGGACACAAGAATTCCATCCCTCTTGAGCCTTACCTCAAGTGGGTACGAACCCACGCTCAAAGTCTTATGATGCCGTATCTTTCCATTCTCCCGGTAATCATTGAGCCTGTTAAGGAAGGAGAAGTTCCATACACTATCCTACATCCTGACATGCCCACATCTCTTGAAGACCTACAAAGGGATTAGATACAACTCAAAGGAGAGCAAGATACTTTCGAAGCCCGATTCTACACAAGCGAGAGGAAGGTGTTGGAACTCACTAGGCTACTTCATGAGGAGCAGACTCTAAATGCCTACATTGCACCAAAGAGGATGTGCACTGCTTTTTTATCTTAGAGTGTTGTATTATTTTGCCCAAGGGGCATTGATGTACTCAAACTCTACCTTATATAACGTGTGTTCCTTTTTGTCTAAAGCGAACTTGAATCTTTAAAAATCCTTGAAAACATTGCATATGCACATATCATTCATCATAATATAAACAGGCCTTTTGCAACAAGTTCCCTCATCTCTCTGTTGTTTCTTTTAGTAAGATGGATCTCAAACAGACAGTCAAAGATCTTCAAGTTCAAAATATGCAGTTTCAACAGTTACTCACAACCCTGGCCAAAGGACAAGAGGAGTTGAAGACCCTGTTGGCCAAAGAGAAGAAGAAGAAAGAGAAGAAACCAACCGGTGTTGTGATTATGGGGAGAAGGTTTCAAGGACAGACTAGAAGAACCTTGGATATCGCAATAACATCTGATGAAAGAGAAGGAAAAGGAAAGGAGACAGCGGTTCTGTCAGAATCTGAAGAAGAGGAAGAAGAGGAAGACTACTCCGAAGAACAGTATCCTCCAGCTGATGATAAGTACAGACATCTTGAAGAGCGTCTGAGTGCTATGGAAATACAGAGGATACCAGGTCTAGACTTTGAAGAATTAGGTCTAGTGTCGGTAATCGTGATCCCACCGAAGTTCAAAGTGTCGTTGTTTTCCAAGTATGATGGGGTGTCATGTCCTAAGATGCACCTCCGATCATATGTGAGAAATATCCATCCGCACTCCGCTAATAAAGATCTATGGGTGCATTTTTTCCAAGATAGCCTATCTGGAACACAACTCGATTGGTTTTACCAATTGGAAAGGGACGACGTCTACAACTGGAAAGATCTTGTCGCAGCTTTCTATAGGTAATACCAGTATAATGCAGATTTGGTGCCTACTCGTGCTCAACTTTAGAGTATGGCTATGGTTTTAAACGAGGGTTTTAAAGATTACGCGCAGAAATGGAGAGATCTAGCTGGGAGAGTTCAACCCCCTTTGTCTGAAAGGGAATTGGTGGACATGTTCTTAGGCACTTTATCAGGCCCTTTCTTCAACCATCTGATTGGAAGCTCATCTGCTGGATTTACTGAATTAATACTAACCGGAGAGAGGGTGGAAGCTGGCATAAAAAGTGGAAAGATTCAGAAGGGTTCGTCTGCCTCTACAACTGTGAGAAAGCCTTTTACTGGGAAGAAAGAGGTATCTTCTGTTTACCCACAAAGGAATCAAAGGAGAGTTGAACGCCGACCTATGGTGGGAGCTGTTATGATCCCAAAGCCTACATCTGATCAACCAAGAGGTAACCAACCGAGGGTGGAAAGGCCAGTCCGGCAGTTCACCAAAATCAATATGACTCTAGCCCAGGTTTTACCACATCTTCTGAAATCTAATTTGACAGCTCTGAAGGAAGCTCCAAAGAACCCCAACACTGTGTCCCCTTATTATCACCCAAATGCCTGATGTGCATATCATTCCGAAAGTCCGGGTCATGACACCAACAATTGTTGGGCCCTGAAAAACAAGATTCAAGATCTTATAGAGGCAAAAGAGATTGAGTTTGATGCACCCGAGAAACCAAACGTCATTTCTGCTCCCATGCCTAGACATGGTCACACCACCAATGCTATTGAAGAAGATTTGTTTATTGCTACAGTTGATGGACTCTTGACTCCTCTCCCAATCATTATGATAAACTTATTGAAAGTCGGTGTATTCCCAGGTTGTAGTGAAGACTTCCATCTCTGCTTATCCTCACCAACTGCTTGCCCTTTGTTGAAGACAGGCATTCAACGCTTGATAGACAACAAAGAGATTTTGTTTGAAAGTACTCCTGCTTTACCTATTCCTATTAAAGACGTTTCAATCATAACCATATCCGCCAATTCTTCCAGGGTCCCCAAAAGACCCGTTAGGATTACATCGATTCCAAAAACCACTCCACTTATAATCACAAAGCCTGGGCCGGTCCCGTATGAATCATACAAAACAGTGTCGTGGAATTATGGTGGAGACATTTACTACCATGGTATCAAACAAGATGGGTTGGTCGCCGAAAAAACGAACTCCGAAGAAGAAGACTCTGACATCAGCAATATTGCCGGAACCAGTAAGATCACCCGAAGCGGTAGAATCTTCGCTCCAGAAATTGCCCCCCCCCCCCCCCCAAAGGTAATTTTTGGACCCGTAGCTGCTCCAAAGGTGATCTACGTACCAATAAACATATCTGCAAGTACTCCTACTGACAAAGACGACACAACCCCTGCTGTTATCCCTACCAACATCCCTACTGCTGAAATTCGAGGAAAAAGTATTCAAGAAGAGCCTGTCCGGATGAAGGCTCGACCACTGACTATCCTCGAAACCTCCAAAAAAGAAATGGAGGAGATCCTGAGAATAATAAAGAAGAGTGACTACGACGTAGTTAAACAGTTGGGGCAAACTCCCTCCAAAATCTCCATGCTAGCATTATTGCTGTGTTCTGAGGCACATGCGAAAGCTCTGGTGAAGTTTCTGAAGACAACCCATGTGCCTCAAGAGATGTCTGCTGACCAATTTCAAGGTTGTGTGGCCAGTTTGACAGCTGATAACGGCCTAGGTTTCTCTGATGCTGATCTGACACCAAGGGGAAGAAAGCACAACGAAGCATTGCATGTCTCTGTGGAATGTAGAGGAACAACTATGGCCCATGTCTTAGTGGACACTGGTTCGTCTTTGAATGTTTTACCGAAGAAAGCTCTCGACAGATTAGACTACGAAGGATTGACACTGAAACCCAGTAATATAGTCGTAAGAGAGTTTGATGGCTCAAAGAGAATGGTCCACAGGGAGGTGGACATCCCCATAAAGGTGGGGAGTCAGACTTTCAGCTCAACTTTCTATGTAATGGACATCTGCCCCTCTTACTCATGCCTGCTGGGACGACCGTGGATCCATAATGTCGGTGATGTCACCTCTACGCTACACCAGATGCTGAAATATCCGGTCCATGGAAATATTATCACTGTCCATGGAGAGGAAGAGTGTATGATTAGTCACCTCAATTCCTTCAGGTATGTGGAATTGGATGGCGAATTCATTGAAACTCCTTTTTAACATTTCGAAGAAGTTCCCCAGGAGGTAGCAGTAACCAAGATTGTGTCCCCGTTTCCCAAGATTACAAAACCTCCACTCCGGATGTCATCTCTGAAGGACGCCAAAGCTGTAGTTGAGCAAGGAGGATGCACCATCTGGGGGCAACTTCCGGACATTCCATATAAATCTGACAAGTTTGGCTTAGGGTTTACTTCAAGTGCTCAGAAGTCTGTACGTCGTGCCCGAGCCGGAGGGCCACCCTTGAAGATTAGAAACCGAGAGATAAATGCAGTGGAAGAAGGTAAAGAGGATTGCAGCTTGGAGGATTGGATCTTTCCTACTGTCAATGGAGGACTCCGTAATTGGGAAGCCAGAGACTTTGTTCCGATAACTTTCATCCCTCAATAATTTATCTTCTACGTTTCTGTTGGATTTGTAATATTCACAAACAATTCGCGAATTTTAAACCTTGTGTCTTGCCCTAGGCACAATGGTCCATTGGTAAGGGTTATCATTTCATCTTCATATGACATTCAATGAATCACAGACGTTTTGCATACAAACTTTTATGCTTATTGTTTTTCTTTTACATTTATTTCCCTTTTAAAAGATGGCTATACCCTTACACACACCCACACTCATAAATGCAGGTACCCCTCCATCCCGGATCCCATGGGTAACGATACTGCTATGGCCTTTAGTGACTCTGAAGATCTAATCTACCAAGCCGAAGACGAAGGTGAGGAAGATTGTGAAGTACCAGGGGAACTGGCCAGGCTACTATAACAAGAGGAAAAAGCTATTCAACCTCATGAGGAACCGGTGGATACAATCAACTTGGGTACCGAGGAGAATAGAAAAGAGGTCAAGGTAGGTGCCAATTTAGAGCCTAGTATCAAGGAACGTATGATTCAGATGCTGCGTGATTATGATGAGATCTTTGCTTGGTCATATGAAGACATGCCGGGACTTGATACAGACATCATGGTACATCGTCTGCCAACAAGAGAAGATTGTCCTCCAGTAAAACAAAAAGTCCGCCGCATGAGACCTGATATGTCAGAGAAGATCAAAGCGGGAGTCATGAAACAATTCAATGTTGGATTCTTGGTTGTCACTTCCTATCCCCAATGGGTGGCTAACATTGTTCCTGTGCCTAAAAAGGACGGCAAAGTACGAATGTGCATGGACTATAGAGATTTGAATAGGGCCAGCCCTAAAGATGATTTTCCACTTCCCCACATAGATATCTTGGTTGACAATACAGCCCAGCACAAGGTGTTTTCCTTCATGGACAAATTCTCAGGTTACAATCAAATCAGAATGGCACCTGAGGACATGGAGAAAACTACATTTGTCACACAGTGGGGGACATTCTGCTACAAAGTGATGCCATTCGGACTAAAGAATGTTGGGGCCACCTATCAGCGCACCATGGTAGCTTTGTTTCATGATATGATACACCATGAAATAGAGGTCTATGTAGATGATATGATAGCCCGATCACAAACGAAAGAGGAGCACCTCGATCACTTGCAAAAGTTGTTTGAAAGGTTGAAGAGGTACAAACTAAGGTTGAACCCAAACAAGTGCACATTCGGAGTACGGTCCGGTAAACTCCTAGGTTTTATCGTTAGTAACAAAGGTATCGAGGTCGATCCTGCCAAAGTTAAAGCGATACAAGAAATGCCTGCTCCTCGTACTGAGAAGGAAGTCAGAGGATTCTTGGGACGCCTGAACTATATTGCCATATTCATTTCTCACCTAACAGCTACTTGTGAGCCAATCTTCAAACTACTGAAGAAAGATCAAGTAGTCAAGTGGAATGATGAATTCCAGACTGCTTTCGACAAAATCAAAGAGTACTTACAAGAGCCTCATGTTTTGATGCTACCAGTCAAGGGAAGACCATTGATCATGTATCTGACTGTTTTAGAAAACTCAATGGGGTGTGTATTGGGGTAGCATGACGAGTCTGGCCAAAAAGAGCACGTTATTTACTACCTGAGCAAAAAGTTTACCGACTGTGAAACCAGATATTCACTGCTCGAGAAAACTTGTTGCGCTCTGGTATGGGCTGCTCGCCGACTAAGACAGTATATGCTGACTCATACTACCTTGTTGATATCTAAGATGGATCCGATAAAATACATCTTCGAGAAGCCTGCTCTGTCTGGGAGAATAGCTAGATGGAAGATGATCCTAGCAGAATATGACATACAGTATACTACCCAAAAAGCTATAAAGGGCAGTGTATTGGCTGATCACCTTGCTCACCAGGTTGTAGAAGACTATCAGTCGATGAAGTTTGAGTTCCCGGATGAAGACATCATGACATTAGACAGCCGTGAAGAAATCAGGCCATATGACGGACCTGAACAAGGATCCCGATGGACCCTGTTCTTTGATGGAGCATCCAAAGCATTTGGTAATGGTATCGGCGCCGTGCTCGTATCTCCAGAAGGGTGTCATACTCCCTTCACGGCCATACTTTGCTTCAACTGTACGAACAACATGGCAGAGTACGAAGCATGCATCTTCGGTCTCAGAGCTGCCATAGACTTGGGAATCAAATTCTTAGACGTGTTTGGAGATTCAGCTTTGGTCATCAGTCAGATCAAAGGAGAGTGGGACACTAAGCACCCAAACCTTATCCCTTACAAAAAACATGTTTTGACATTGCTACCACATTTTGAGAAGGTTACCTTCGAACATTTCCCGCGAGAAGAAAATCAGCTAGCCGATGCTCTAGCTACAATGTCATCTATGTTCAAACTTAATTGGGACAACAAGGCTCCCCAGATCACCATCGAACGAATGGATGAAACAACACACTATCACGAGATCAATACTGAAGAAGTAATGGATCAGCCTTGGTTTCATGAAGTCAAGAGGTATCTCGAGGCTCAAGAATACCCAGAAGGAGCCTCAATCAACAATAAGAAGTTCTTAAGGAGATTCTCTACCAAATTCTTCCTTAGTAATGGCATCCTGTACAAACGCAATCATGACTCCATTCTGCTTCGGTGTGTGGATAAGATTGAGGCGGAAAAGATCATAGTTGAATTACACGAAGGTACTTTTGGCACCCACTCCAGTGGGCATACGATGGCAAAGAAAATCCTACGGGTAGGCTATTATTGGTCTACCATGGAAGCAAATTGCTATCAACACTCTCGGACCTGTCATAAGTGTCAAATTTATGCGGACAAAGTAAACGTGCCTCCGGTTCCTCTAAATGTCTTGACGGCTCCTTGGCCCTTTGCTATGTGGGGAATTGATATGATTGGGGAGATCAAGCCTACAGCCTCCAATGGACACCGCTTCATCCTAGTGGCCATTGACTAATTTACAAAGTGGGTTGAAGCAGCTTCCTTCGCATCTGTTACCAAGAATGTTGTTGCCCGCTTCATCAAGCAAAATCTTATTTGCCGGTACAGCATCCCGGAAAGGATCATCACTGATAATGGTACAAATCTTAACAATACTATGATCACCGCCTTGTGCAAACAATTCAAAATTTAGCATCACAATTCTTCTCCCTACCGGCCAAAGATGAATGGTGTTGTCGAAGCTGCAAATAAAAACATTAAGAAGATCATACAAAAGATGACAGTCACATACAAAGACTGGAACGGGATGTTACCATTAGCTCTCCACGGGTATCGTACCACGGCTCGCACCTCAACCTGGGCAACACCCTATTCGTTGGTATATGGCATGGAAGTTATTTTACCCATTGAGGTTCAGATCCCTCTCTGAGAATTATGAAGGATGCAGGTTTGAATGAAGACGATTAGATCCAAACTCGACTTGATCAACTGAACTTAATTGATGAGAAGAGACTTACTGCCATTTTCCATGGTCAAATGTATCAAAAACGGATGATCAAGGCTTTCAACAAGAAAGTCAGACACCAAACATATCAAGTTAGAGATCTAGTGATCAAACGTATCATCCTGCCACAAAGTGATCCTAGGGGAAAATGGACTCCTACTTATGAAGGACCATTTGTAATCAAAAACATATTCTCCGGTGGGGCAATGATCTTAACCACCATGGACGGTGACGACCTGCCACACCATGCGAACGCGGACATCGTCAAAAGATACTACGCATAAGAAACCCGCTAGGTTGACACACCTAGGCAAAACAATGGCATCCCGACAAACCAAAAGGTTCGAGCAAAAATTAGGGATAAAATAAAAAAATCTATACACCCGGCAAGTTGAAAACTCGAAAGGGAGACTTGGGAAAAAAAGGGTTTCCCGGTGGACTGAAAACTCGAAAGGACGGTCCAGGAAAAAGTTAGGGAATAAAAGCGTATGACTATGTCCCGTCGGATCACTTAACGGACCATATTTGACTTCCATTGACAAACTCGGAGTTTCCGATCAATCCAATCATCTTCGGACGAAGCAACAAATAGACAAGATGCTCAGGGATACAAAGGCTATAGCAGAATGGGAACCCCGTGGGACTATCACACATAGTTGTCTTTCTTTGTATAAAATTTTCCTTGTTTTATGGCACCATTCTCTTACTAGAATGTTCGTCTCCTTTGTACAAAATACTTACTAGAAGTCAATACAAAGATATCCCTTTGAAAGTGCAAAAACTATTTGTCTTTTCTTTGCAATTGTGTTTTGTTTGCAAAAAACGTCCAGTGATTCATTAATGAACATATGCATTTGAACATGATTACTGTTTACAAATAAACAAGATGAAAAAAGACAATTACTGATAGGTCGAAAGGATAGGAAAATATCTCGAGGCCATTCCAAAAACATTCTCCCCACGGAGTTTTCAATAATCCCCAGCGGAACAAAACTCCCAGCTACCCAGCAAAATGAAGCTTCTAGTTTATCAATCCCCGTTGGAAATCTCCCAATTTCTCTAAATTCCCCAGCAGGTTGTTGTGAAGCCTGGAATCCGACCAGATAACAGCTAACTTTTGATTATCTCCAGCCAAGGATAATTCCCCAGTAAAGCAAAGGACAACCGAGACTCCTGAATTCTTTTCCCCAAGCAGGAACAAAACTTTTTCCCCACAGAGTTTTCAATACTCCCCAACAGAACAAAGACTCCCATTGGTTAACCCCCAGAAGAAGTCGTCAAGATTCTCAGGTTTCCTCAAGCAGATCTTACGAGAAATACATAGCATTTACCTTACAACAAGATTTTATTTCTCTCAGCAGAAATTCATCAACACTTCGACTTCAAGACATGAAGACTTACATATCCTCAGCAACGGTCAGGGATTCATTTTTCCCAAACCGACAGCAATACAGCAAATCAGCTCACATGTGCATGCATTGCATCCATATATCATAAACATCAAATAAAACCAATACATTGCATCATACAACATAACTTGGTGTTTCAGCTAACATTTTACCCTTTTCAGGATAAGATTAATAGCTACCGTTAACAATATGCAACTTTTGATACAGTGCGGATACGCTCCAGAACCGGAAGCCATTCTAGTACTCATTCAGATTCAGATTCAGATTTCAACACTTTTGATACAGTGCGGATACGCTCCAAACACGGAAGCCATTCTGATACTCATTCAGATTTCAACACTCCTGATACAGTTCAGATACGCTCCAGACACGGGAGCCATTCTGATACTCATTCAGATTTCAACACTCCTGATACAGTTCAGATACGCTCCAGACACGGAAGCCATTCTGATGCTCATTCAGATTTCAACACTCCTGATACAGTTCAGATACGCTCTAGACACGGAAGCCATTCTGATACTCATTCAGATTTCAACTCTTGATACAGTGCAGATACGCTCCAAACACGGAAGCCATTCTGATACTCATTCAAAGACACTACCTGATACAATGCGGATACGCTCTAGACACGGAAGCCATTCTGGTACTCATTCAGATTCAGATTCAGATTCAACTTTTGATACAGTTCAGATACGCTCCAGACCCGGAAGCCATTCTAATACTCATTCAAAGACAACTCCTGATACAGTGCGGATACACTCCAGACATGGAAGCCATTCTAGTACTCATTTAGATTCAGATTCAGATTTCAACACTTTTGATACAGTGTGGATACACTCCAGACACGGAAGCTATTCTGATACTCATTCAGATTTCAACACTCCTGATACAGTTCAGATACGCTCCAGACACGGAAGCCATTCTGATACTCATTCAGATTTCAACACTCCTGATACAGTTCAGATACGCTCTAGACACGGAAGCCATTCTGATACTCATTCAGATTTCAACACTCCTGATACAGTTCAGATACGCTCCAGACACAGAAGCCATTCTGATACTCATTTAGATTTCAACTCCTGATATAGTGCGAATACGCTCCAGACACAGAAGCCATTCTGATGCTCATTCAAAGAAACTACTTGATACAGTGCGGATACGCTCCAGACATAGAAGCCATTCTGGTACTCATTCAGATTCATATTCAACTTTTGATACATTTCAGATACGCTCCAGACCCGGAAGCCATTCTGATACTCATTCAAAGATACTACCTGATACAGTGTGGATACGCTCCAGACATGGAAGCTATTCTGGTACTCATTCAGATTCAGATTCAGATTCAACTTTTGATACAGTTTAGATACGCTCCAGACCCGGAAGCCATTCTGATACTCATTCAAAGACACTACCTGATACAGTGAGGATACGCTCCAGACATGGAAGCCATTCTGGTACTCATTCAGATTCAGATTCAACTTTTGATACGGTGCGGATACGCTCCAGACTCAGAAGCCATTCTGATACTCATTCAGATTTCAACTCCTGATACAGTGCAGATACGCTCTAGACACGGAAGCCATTCTGATACTCATTCAAAGACACTACCTGATACAGTGCGGATACGCTCTAGACAAGGAAGCCATTCTGGTACTCATTCAGATTCAGATTCAACTTTTGATACAGATCAGATACGCTCCAGACCCGGAAGCCATTCTGATACTCACTCAAAGACGCCTTCAGGTACGCTCCAGACACGGACGCCATTCTGAGGTTCAATTTACAAACTACATCTCAACAAGTATTCTTAGATGGCATTTACAAGCCCATCCCTAACAAGATTTTATTACCTCTCGAAATGGCATCTTTAAGCCCATTCCTCCTATCGTTGCCGAGTGCAAATTTCTGGGCACTTTAGTGTCCAATCATCTTCCACCTTCGAGTCACGAATGGCAAATCTCGCCAATCTAACTCCTCAGGTTAAAGAAGATTGAACAGGGGCAGCTGTAGTACCCTAAATTTGCCCTCTCATTTCACAGGAAAACACCCTGGATTTTCAAAGTTTTCTCTTAAATGAATCCAAGACTTGAATTATCATTTCTTTCCAAGCAAGCCATGTACAAGGGGAAAATGGTCATTTGCAAGCTGAAAGGTCAAACTTTGGTTTTTGGATCAAAATCAAAACACAAAAACCATATTTCATCAAGACATGTTGGAATATGAAGTTTGTTTCATCAAGAAGCTCAAAAGTCAAATTTTACCTTGAAAAAGTTAAATTCTAAATACTTAGAATTTTTCTAAAGTATTTTAGAAAAATGACACTTCAGAACTTCTGAACAAACCTCCAGGCAGGAGCAGTCAGAAGATGCAAACTTAGCTCAGCACATAACATTCAGTCAGAATGTAGCCCTTCAGCATCTACGCCAGCTCAGTCAGAAGTTGCTAGGAGATTATAAAACGTGATAAAAAAATCTGAATGCCCCCTTCAGAACATGCTGGAATCAGAAGGTAAGAGGGTCAGAAGATTGGGTGCTACACTGAAGCAGAATCTCTAAGTCCAGAGCCTTCAGAGGCAAATCAAAGAAAGTTACTGGAAATCCTGGAGATCCCTCAGAACTTGCTGAGACAACAGAATGCCAAGATCAGAACCTGGGTGCATTGTTCAAGACTACGTTGAAAAGGAACCTCTGGCCTAGATTTAGGTAATGATGCAAAATCCCCTATTACAAGATTTCTGATTTTGACAAATCTCATCACCATTTAATGCTCATTAATGCTCACAACCACTTTTGAGTCTTTGTCCAAAGAGTCTCTCCACGTGTAGCATAAAAAAACCTTTGTACATATTTAGGCATGGGTTCATGCGCTACTTTTCACTCATGGGTGTCACTTTTCCTTAATCCTCGCTTACCATTCCAGCCTAGGCTAAAAGCTGTCAATCATCACAACTTTTTATGATCTTTCTTCAAAAGTAAGTCAGCATCTAGTGCATGATATTGGCGCCACTTAACATTTTAAAAACCCACAAAGCTTTGCCTATAAATAGAACACCATTTTCCACTGAAAAAGCCCGGTCCAAGTTCAGAAAAATTGCTGAAAAGAAACATAAAGTTTTAGCAAGAAAACACCTTGAATCTCTGCCCAAAATTCCAAGAGTTTCAAAAAAACTGTAAACACAACATACAAACCATTAACTTTGAATATCCTGCTTTCAAACCCCATTTGCTCTCAAAATATTTCTTGACTAAGAAACACCCATATAGTTTCTTACCCACACATATACCCTCCATCCATCCATTCAAATAACCTGTTCAGAACATCCTCAGAGTTAAGGCTAACTCCAGTTCACAGAACTTTTTCCAGCTGCAAGGTAAGCACTTGCTGACCCTCGCCATATTGCTTAAGCATCATCAGATTTGCATGCTCAAAAACACAATGTAGATATCATGCTTCTGACGTTGTGCATGTTCTGAGATTTTCACGCATCTGTATGCTTAAGTAGAGAATGAATCAGTTCAGAACTTGCCTCTGATTTTTGGTTCTGACTTCTGAAATGCTATGACACCTGCTAAAACTGTCCTAAGCATGTCTTATGTTTTATGGAGAAATAACCAAATTGCAGATGTTCTGACTAGCATAGAGGAAGACCAAGTTCTGACATTGGCACCAGCGCTTCTGGAACCTGTTTTGTTATCAGTAATATCAGAACTTCTGAAAATTATTGTGTTCCCAGCAGGGTCAGAACCTCTGACCCCATACATTTTCACTAACAGGTTTCTGTTTTGCAGCGTACCAGGGTCAGAACCTCTGACCTATACATTTTCACTAACAGGTTGATGTTCTGCAGCAGGCCAGGGTCAAAACTTCTGACTTCCTCTCAGCAGCACGCTGACCCTTTTCTTTTTTTCTTCCCTTTGTTATTTTCTTTATTTTTCTCGCTGGTACTCCCCATTCATAAATTTGTACCCCCACCCCCTAAATATTGTAATAGCGTAGGACTTTATAATTCTGCAATTTATCGCTTTCAAATGTAAATGCAAGATAAAATCAATAAATTGACCACCAAAAAATCAAAGACAAAAGCATGCAATCAAACACACTTTGCACACAAACACCCTTAGGGTTTCTCCACTTGGTTGCCTTATACAAAAATAGCCATGTTACGCATGCAAAGTATCTTGGTAAAACAAACAAAATCAAAAGATCATAGTCCCTCAATGACGCTATTCAAAGTTGCCTTACAAAAAAGATCTTAGTCCCTCGAAATGCTAAGATACTTTGCAACATTGCTAATCATGGTTATACGATGACCCGCGCCCGTCCCGTTAAACTCCAAAGATAGGGTTGCTTACCAAATCAATGATAAGACGACAATGTCAAAGGAAAAGAAAATGTATAAGAAAGACATTTGAGTAGGTAGATTGCTTCTAGTTACTTGCTCTAATTTCAAACAAATATCCTTGCTATTTTCAAAACACACACTCACATTTCCAAACAAACATTTAAAATATTTTCAAAAAGACAAACATCTTTGTATACATTCTTACGAACGAGAATCATTACAAAGATTGCCTAAACGAATGGCCTCTTTTACAAAATACTTTCAAAACCACACCAAACACATTTCAAAACAAAAAGCAAGTGATCTAGCAAGTAACTAAGAGCCCATGGAAAGCCATGGATGAAAAGGGTGCTAATACCTTCCCTTTTCATAATCTACCCCCCGAACTCAAGAAAACAATCTCAAAGGTTTTTCCTGTGCTTTTTCACCTTTCCTTTTGGATAAAAGAAAAGTCAGTGGCGACTCTTGCTAACCGCAACATTTGCGAACACAAACGCAAAACCTCAAGTCAGTTCTCCCACCGTATCGCACATTTCACCTGACATCACTCCACCTACTTCACCATAACATCCAACACCAAACTCACTGATACTCTCACCCCCCTCATATTCCAGAACACCAATATGTTGAACCACCTGAAACTTTTGAATCATCCGAACCTCATGAACAATCAGCACCACCTAACTTTGTTTACCAACCTGATCATTCATCCACTCCTGAACCAACCAAAAATCCTAAACCTGCTAACTTTTTAAGAACTATAGTGGGTTATGAATCTCTACAATTTTTGAAATACAAAACTTTCAAGAAGGCTGTCCCAAAACCTGTTCAGCCAGATGTGTATACATTGTTTCAAAAATTTTTAACAGATGTTCAAGCATGGTTGAATCTGCTGAAAGAATATTGTACCAGAAGCGTGAACCCGGCTGCAACGGATCTTCTGTGGGAGACTTTCAGAAGAACTTTGGATGCTGAGTTACTAAAGCTACAGGACTTATGTCACTTTCAGGTGCTGGATAACTTTTCCAAACATCTACATGCTTTCAAGTCAGTAGATGTTGACATTTGGAATAAGAAGTCTTCTTTAATGATTGTTGATACACCAGCTGATACAATGGACATATCAGAAGATGAATCTGAAGATGCCTCTGACGATTCAAACCCTCTGGCTATTGTTCTATTGAATCAACCTTCTGTTAAGGCATCTCCTGAACCTGTGCCAACTCTTGTAATGTATCTGGGAACTCTCCTTTCAACCTTTGTGCATTCTGACTCAACGGTTGCTGCTCCAAAACCTGTTTCTGTTGAAGCTTCGTCATCCTCTGCTCCTACCTCACTTATCATGGTCACTCTAAATGAGCTCAAGAGGGAGAATGAAGTCATTCATAAGCGCTTGGATAAGCAAGACCAGACAAATCAAGAAATCAGAAGTTGGATGATGAAACAAGAAGAATCTGCCTCTGAGATAAAGAATCTTCTGATGGCTCTTGTTACTAAGAAATCCTAGTGTCCTTCTGTTTTCTTGTCTTTTATTTGTTGTTTGTACTTTTGGATATTCTTTTGCTATTTTATAAAAAAATTTAAGCTCTTCAACTATTTTATTTCTACGCTTTTTGATTATGCCAAAAAGGGATAGAAAATGAGTATTTTGAACTAATCTCTGTTTAACAGTTATGGGACTAAGTCCCGGACAGTCTAACAATATACAAGATTTCTTTCTGTGCAAAAGATTTTTTTTGCAGGTAGCTCTTTAACTCTGAAAGAGTATTCCAGCTGAACATTATCTTCATAAAGAAGTTCTGAAGAAATCCAAAAAGATATTTTTCATACTCTGATAAATAATCTCATGAAGTTTTATATATAGAAATATTCATTTCAGGGGGAGATTCTTATCTCTTATCATATTTTATTTCTATATCTGAATAATTTTTGTCATCATCAAAAAGAGGGAGATTGTTAGAACAAGATTAGTTCTGATCTATATCAGAGTTTTGATGATAACAATAAATTATATTTTAGATAATTTATACTATGATGAACGTATTTGACTGTTTTAGATAATGTTCTGAGAGAAGCATTCTGAAGTGCTAAGCTAAAAATTATGAAGAAGTTCTTTAATAAAAGAACCATTTTTGTTTTAAGCGCAACTGCTGACTTTGGTAAGACAATTTATTTAAATGTATCTTCTAACATTTAGCAGGATTCCTTGCTCAGAAGATTACTTGAAAGCAAGTGTTGTTCAGAAGTTATTTGAAAGCAAGTGTTGATCAAGTTCTTAGCAAGCAAAGTACTACCTAGAAGATGAGTAAAGCATGTTCTGAATTCAAGACGTTGAAGCAAGTTTTGAAAGAACGTTAAAGCCAACTTGTCTTGTCAAGCGTAGGAAACATGTTCTTACAAGTTGCCGTTTTCTCATTAATGCAAAGACGGCTGCAAGCACTCAAGTGTCTAAGCTAGTTTCTTGGAAAATGGAATAGTGCAAGGAAACACGCAAGCATTTAATGCTATCCACTTTTCTGAAGGCAGCAGGGGTCTTTTTGTTCCTACTATATATAGAAGGACATTTATTGCAAGCCTACAAAGGAATCAATTTCAAAATAGAAGCAAGAAACTACGTAAAAAATTCTGAGCTAACAAACTCTCTGTTCATACACTTTGTGCAAATTATTCTAAGTGACAAATCACAGTTGTGATATAGCTTGATTAGAAGCAAAATTTTATTTCACTATTTGTAAGTTTAAACTCTTGTAAGTGTTCCTTGAGAGACCAAGTTTGGTCAGATTTCTCAAGCAGACTAGGACTAGATTTAAGTCTTAGTGGTGTTAGTCACTAGTAAGATTACTTGTGCATTGTTAGTCACAACAGTTGCTATGTGTTTGTAATCAGTTGATTATAGTGGATTAAGTCCTTGTTGAGAAAGGCGAAATCACCTTAACGGGTGGACTGGAGTAGTTTGAGTTCAAACGAACCAGGATAAAAATAACCTTGTCTTTCCATAATTGTTGAGCTTTGTTTTGAAAAGAAAAAGAGTCACTTATTCAACCCCCCCTTCTAAGTGTTTTCTTACCCCTTCAGGATGAACTTCTGTAGTTTGAGAAATAAACTCTACCCGGGAGGAGGTTTTATAAACTGTTTGAAATTATAAGACTCGGCTGGGGAAAACAGATTTCAACTCTCTGAAGGAACTTTGTGGGAGGAGGTAATTCCTGCTTGGGGAAGAAGAGATTAAAACTTTGGTTGTTTCTACTCCGTGGGGAACATAGACGTCACTGGGAAAGTATGCTGAGGACGTGACAGGAGGATGCCCATGTGTCTGCTGAAAAGAGTAATTGTCAGGACTACAAATGGCCTTTTTAGACTTTTGCCCCGTTTCTTAAAGTCATTAGCAACTGTCTTTCTATTTTTTATGCAAGTACTTGTGAATAGTAATCATATTTAAATGCACATGTAAAAAATAATCACTGGACCTTTTTGCAAAACAAAACAGAAAAATAAAAAAAATAGTTTTGTACTTTCAAAGAAATGATTTGTATTGATTTCTGAAGTTCGCCTATAACAGGCATTTTGTACAAAGAGACTGACGTTCTAGTAGGACAATACTGTCGTAAAAAATGAAAATTACACAAAATAGTGTATACTGAGTTTCAATTCTGCTATTGCCTCTATGTCCTTGAGCGTCTCATCACTTTGCTACTTGTCTGAAGCTGACTAGATTGATCGGTACCGTTTGAGCTTGATAGTTGATACTGAAGTCTGGTCGCAAGGTGATCCAATGGGACATAGTTGTACGCTTCAAATCACTAAATTTTGCCTGGACCGCCCTTTCGGGTTTTCAGTCCACCAGGATACCTTTTTTGCCCAAGTCGCCTTTTCAGGTTTTCGATTTACCGGGTGTACAAATTTTTTGTATTTATCCCTAATTTTTTCCCGAACCCTTTTGGTTCACCCGGATGCTCTTATTTTTTCCTAGGACAGTCAACCTAGAGGGTCTTTATTTACGCGTAGTATCTTTTCACTATGTCTGCATTAACAGGGTGAGGAAGGTCGTCACCATCCATGGTGGTTAGAAACATGGCTCCACCGAAGAATATGCTTTTGATTACAAATGGCCCTTCGTATGTGGGAGTCCATTTGCCCCTGGGATCACCTTGTGGCAGTATGATGCGCTTGATTACTATATCACCCACTTGATATGCCTGACGTCTGACCTTTTTGTTGAAAGCTTTGATCATTCATTTTTGGTACATCTGATCATGACAGACAACAATAAGTCTTTTCTCGTCAATCATATTCAGTTGATCAAGTCGAGTCTGGATCCAATCGTCTTCGTTCAAACCCGCATCCTTCATGATCCTCAAAGAAGGAATCTGGACCTCAATAGGTAGGACAACTTCCATACCATACACCAGTGAATAAGGTGTTTCCCCTGTTGACGTACGTGCTGAGGTGCGGTAACAATGAAGAGAAAATGGTAACATCTCATGCCAGTCTTTGTATGTCACTGTCATTTTCTGTATGACTTTATTAATATTCTTGTTAGCAGCTTACACAGTGCCATTCATCTTCAGCCGGTAAGGGGAAGAATTATGATGCTGAATCTTGAATTGTTTACAGAGTTTGGTGATTATCGTATTATTGAGATTTGTACCATTATTTGTGATGATTCTTTCTGGAACACCATACTGACAGATAAGGTTATGCTTAATAAACCGCTCCACAACGTTCTTGGTAACAGTAGCAAAAGAGGCAGCCTTAACCCACTTTGTGAAGTAATCAATGGCCACTAGGATGAAGCGATGTCCATTGGAAGAAGTGGGTTTAATCTCTCCGATCATGTCAATGCCCCACATTGCAAAGGTCTAGGGAGCCGTCAAGACATTCAGGGGAACCGAAGGTACATGTACTTTATCAGCATAAATCTGGCATTTGTGACAAGTTCGGGAATGCTGATAACAATTTGCTTCCATAGTGGACCAATAGTATCCCGCCCGTAGGATCTTTTTAGCCATGGTGTGTCCACTAGAGTGGGTGCCAAAGGTACCTTCGTGTAAGTCTTCCATAATCCTCTCTGCTTCGCTCTTGTCTACGCACATAAGTAACATAGAGTCATTGTTGCACTTTTAGAGGATTCCATTACCGAGAAAGAACTTTGCGGAGAACCTTCTCAGAAACTTCTTATCATTGACAAATGCCCCCTAAGGATATTCTTGGGCCTCGAGATACCTTTTCACTTCATGGAACCAAGGTTTGTCTGCTACTTCTTCAATATCAATCTCATAGCAGTATGCTGGTTCATCCAACCTCTCAATGGTGATCCGAGGAGCCTCGTTGTCCCATCTGATCTTGAACATGGATGACATAGTAGCTAGTGCGTCCGCTAATTGGTTCTCTTCTCGTGGAAAATGTTCAAAGGTGGTCTCTTCAAAGTGTGGAAGCAATGTCAGCACATGTTCTTTGTAAGGGATGAGATTAGGGTGTTTCGTGTCCCACTCCCCTCTTATTTGACTTATTACCAAGACTGAATCCCCGAAAATGCTCAAGAACTTGATCCTTAGGACAATATCAGCTTTGAGACCCATGATACATGCTTCATACTCTGCCATATTGTTGGTGCAATTGAAACATAATCTGGCGGTGAAAGGAGTATGACAGCCCTCAAGAGATATGATTACAGCACCGATTCCATTTCCGAGTGAGTTGGAGGCTCCATCAAAAACCATAGTCCATCGGGATACTTTCTCATGTCCTTCATCTGGTCCAGGTTCTTCATAGTCAGTCACTAACATAATATTCTCATCCGGTAATTCAAAGTTCATGGATTGGTAGTCATCCACAGCCTGATGAGCCAAATGATCAGCTAGTACACTTCCCTTAATTGCTTTCTGGGTCGTGTATTAGATATCGTATTCGGTCAGGATCATTTTCCATCTTGCTATTCTTCCGGAGAGAGCGGGCTTCTTGAAGATGTACTTGATCGGATCCACCTTAGATATCAACAAAGTAGTGTGGGTCAACATATACTATCTCAATCGGCGAGCAGCCCATGCCAAAGTGTGGCAAGTTTTCTGGAGCAGTGAGTATCTTATTTCACAGTCGGTAAACTTTTTGCTAAGGTAGTATATTGCATGCTCTTTTCAACCGGACTCGTCATGCTGCCCCAACACACACCCCATTGAATTTTCTAGTACTGTTAGGTACATTATCAAAGGTCTTCTTTCAATCGGAGGCATCAGAATTGGAGGCTCTTGAAGGTATTCTTTGATTCTCTTGAAGGCAGTCTGGCATTCGTCATTCTACTTTACCACTTGATCTTTCTTCAGGAGTTTGAAGATTAGCTCATAAGTAGCAGTTAAATGGGAAATGAACTTGGCAATGTAATTTTGGCATCCCAAGAAACCTCTAACTTCTTTCTCAGTGCGAGGAGCAGGAATATCTTGTATAGCCTTCACCTTTGCAGGGTCTACCTGAATGCCCTTGTCACTAACAATGAAACCTAGCAATTTACCAGACCTTACCCTGAAGGTGAACTTGTTCGGATTTAACCTCAACTTGTACGTCTTCAACCTATCAAACAGCTTTTATAGATGATCAAGGTGCTCTTCCTCAGTTTGAGACTTGTCTATCATGTCATCAACATAGACCTCTATCTCACGGTGAATCATGTCATGAAACAAAGCTACCCTAGCTTGTTGATAGGTTTCCCCAGTGTTCTTCAACCCAAACGGCATCACCTTGTAACAGAAAGTGCCCCATTGCATGAAGAAGGTTGTTTTCTCCATGTCTCCGGGTGCTATCTTGATCTGATTGTAACCAGAGAAACCGTCCGTGAAGGAAAAGATCTTATGATGCGTGGTGTTGTCAACCAAAGCGTCAATGTGGGGAAGCGGAAAGTCATCCTTGGGGCTTGCCCTGTCCAAATCTCTGTAGTCCACATATATTCTCACCTTTCCGTCCTTTTTAGGCACCGGGACTACGTTAGCAACCCACTGTGGATAAGAGGTGACAGCTAAAAACCCAGCGTTGAACTGCTTCATCACTTCTGCTTTGATTTTCTCTGACATTTCAGGGGCATATAATGAACCTTCTGCTTTACCAGAGGGCAATCTTCTTTAGTTGGCAGACGATGAACCACAATGTTTGTGTCTAGTCCTAGCATGTCTTCATATGTCCAGGCAAAGATCTCGACATAATCATGCAACATCTGTGTCAACCGCTGTTTGACATTAAGCTCCAAATTTTCACCTATCTTGACTTCTTTTCTATCTTCTTATGTGCCCAAGTTCATTGTCTCAACTGGCTCTTCATGAGGCTGTATAACCCTTTCTTCCAGCTGTAATACTCTAGCAAGTTCTTCGGGTACCTCACAATCTTCCTCACCTTCTTCCTCGACTTGGTTGATCGGATTTTCAAAGTCATAACCGATAATAGTGGAACTTTTATCAATGGGGTCCATAGTGGATATGGATATTAAGTTTAATACGTGAGTGTGTGTAAGAGCGATGTTGTATAGACAAAGTAAAAAGCAGAAAAGAAAAAACAGAGAGCGCAAAATTTGTATGCAAAATGTCCAATGCTTTATTGATGACATATGAGATTGAAACATGATAACCCTCACAAATAAAACCATTGTGCCCCGGGTAAGACACATGGCCATAGAGTTTATATTGTTTATTGAATATCCGAAAACAAGAAAGACAATTACTTCTGAATAAAAGTAATTGGTACAAAGTCCTTTGTCGTCCAGTTACTGGGTCCACCGTTGGTAGTAGGGAAGATCCAGCTATACATGTCATAGTCACCATCACTGTCTTCTAGAGCGTTGACCTCATGATTGTTGATGCGTAGGGGAGGTCCTCCAGCACGAGCACGACGAACAACCCTTTGAGCCCCTGAAGAGAAACCCAAAGAAAACTTATCAGATTTGTATGGAATGTCAGGGAGTTGGCCCCAGATGGTACACCCACCTTCTTCAATAAATGCTTTGACATCTTTGAGAGAAGCCATTTTCAATGGAGGTATGGTGATCTTCGGCATATTGGTGACAGTTTCAGTTGCAGCCATAGTCTGAGGCACCTCTTCGAAGTTCTGACACGGAGTCTCGATGAACTCGCCATCCATTTCCACATACCTGAAGGAGTTCAGGTGACTTACCATGTATTCCACTTCACCATGTACCGTGACAGTCTTTCCTTTTACCGGGTACTTCATCATCTGATGTAGAGTGGACGTGACAGCTCCCGCCCCATGGATCCAAGGGCGACCCAATAAACAAGAATAAGATGGTTTGATATCCATCACGTAGAAGGTGGAGTCAAAGGTCTGAGAAACAACTTTGATGGGGATGTCCACCTCCCCATGCACCATTCTTTTCGAACCATCGAAAGCCCTCACTACAATGTTGTTGGGTTTCAGGGTCAAACCTTCACAGTCTAATCTGTCCAGAGCCTTCTTTGGCAGCATGTTGAATGATGAACTAGTATCTACTAGAACATGGGCCAAAGTAGTGCCCCTGCATTCGATGGAGACATGCAGCGCATCATTGTGTTTTCTTCCTCTGGGTGTCAGATCAGCATCAGAAAAACCCAAATCGTTATCAGCCGTCAAAATGCCCACACAATCTTCAAATTGGTTAGCGGAGGTTTCTTGTGGCACATGGGAATTTTTAAGGAATTTCACCAAAGCCTTTGCATGAGCTTCAGAGCATGATAGTAGGGCTAACATTGAAATCTTAGAAGGGGTCTGCCCCAGCTATTCGACCATATTGTAGTCTCTCTTCTTTATTATCTTCAATATTTCTTCCATTTCCTTCTTGGAAGCCTCTGAGATAGATTCTGAATGCGCCTTCGTTTGGACAGGCTCAATCAATATGTTTTTGCCCTGAGTCTCAGTCGACTCGGTGATAGGGGTTGCAACAAGGGTAATTACAGAAATTATGGTAGTAGTATCAGCAGGAACAATAGTAGGAATGATCACAGGACTAGTAACGGCTTTTGGAGGAGAAATCTCAGACGAGAACACTCTTCCACTTCTTGTTATTTTAATGGTCCCAACAATGTTGCCAATGTCGGGATCAGTATTTTCAAAAACTTGGTCTTCAACAGCAAGCAGGTCTTGCTTGACGTCATGGTAGTAGACGTCAGCCCCATAGTTCCAGGGAACGGCCTTGTCCGAGGAGTTTGGGATTGGCCCTGGCATAGTGATGATCAGAGGAGCCAACTTTGGAGCAGATGTAATCCTGACGGGTCTTTTGGTGGAGACCCTGGGAGGATTGGCAGAAATGGTTATGATTGAAACATACTTGCAAGAAATAGTCGGGACGAGAGTCTTCTCAAACAAAATCTCTCTATCATCCATCAGGCGCTGAACACCTGCCTTCAACAAATAACAACCAGTCGGTAGAGATAAACATAAGTGGCAACCTTTGCCACAGCCTGGAAATAAACCGGCTTTCAACAAGTTCCACTTAACGGTCATGAGAGGAGTAACAAGTTCCTCAACAGAAGTAACAAACGCATCATTGTCAACAACATTAACACCACGATCGTGCTTGGGCATTGGAGCAGTGATAACATTGGGAATCTCAGGAGCTTCAAATTCAATCTCCTTTGCTTCAATAAGGTATTGCAATTTGTTTTTCAAAGCCCGACAATCGTTGGTATCATGGCCTGGACTTTCTAAATGGTAAGCACAATGAGCATTTGGGTTGTAGCGAGGAGATGCGGTGTTGGGATTCTTAGGAGCTTCCCTCAAAGTAACCAGATTGGACTTTAGTAGGTGAGGCAACACTTGAGACAAAGTCATATTTATCCGGGTGAATTGTCTTATAGGTCTTTCCGCTCTGGGCTGATTGTTTCGTTGTTGAGTAGGTGCAGGCTTAGATATCATAACAGCCCTGACCATTGGACAACGCTCGGCTCTTCCCTGATTTCATTGATTGTAAACAACACTGACCTCTTTTTTTCCTACGAAGGGTCTCTTTCCCGCACTCGAAGAGGCATCCTTCTGAATCTTACCACTTCTAATCCCAGCTTCCACTCTTTCTCCTGTCAAAATCAATTCAGTAAAGCCAGCTGAGGAACTTCCAATTAGATGATTGAAAAACAGACCAGATAGGGTACCCAAAAACATATCCACTAACTCCCTATCAGACAGGGGAGGTTGGACTCTTCCTGCTAAGTCCCTCCACTTCTGAGCATAGTCTTTAAAGCCCTCGCTCGAACCCATAGACAAACTTTGGAGTTGTGTACGAGTGGGAGAAAGGTCTGCATTATACTGATACTGCTTGTAGAAAGTAGCAGCCAGGTCTTCCCAATTACAAATGTTGGTTCCTTCCAGCTGGTAGAACCACTCTAGTTGAGTCCCAGATAGACTATCTTGAAATAAGTGGACCCATAAGTCCTTGTCAGCAATGTGAGGCTGGATCTTCCTCACATAAGATCGGAGATGCATCTTGGAACATGAAACATTTGGTGAACACAGGCACCTTGAACTTCTGCGGGATGACAACCCCAGAAACAAAACCCAGCTCTTCAAAATCCAGCCCAGGTACCTTCTGGATTTCCATTGCACTTAGACACTCTTCCAGCTGTTTGTATTTATCGTCGGTCGGAGGGTGATGCTCTTCATTATAGTCAGTCTCATTATCAGGTTCCCTTAGACTGGGGTATTTATCTCTTGTCTCCCCTTCTTGATTGTCTCCTTCTTTTGACGAATATATTAGCTCTACCACTTGCCTTAACGGTCCTTTGAACCCCCTTCCCAAATTCACCACACCAGCTGTCTTCCTTGGCTTCTTAGTCTTCTCTTTGACAATCAGGGCTTTCAGTTCCTCTTGCCCCTTAGCCAGAGCCATGATCATTTGTTGAAACTGGGCATTTTGAGTTTGTAGATCCTTCACTATTTGTTTGAGAGCCATTACTTTACTGCTGAAATAAACAACGAAGAAGATGAGAAACCTGCTATGAAACCTACTTATGCAATGATATGTATGATATATGTATGCAATGTTTTCAAGGATTTCTAAGACTTAAATTTGCTTAAACAGAAATGGAACAAACGTTAATTGCATTAAGAAGTTTTATCGGTAACCATAATGCCTCTTGGGCTTACAAGGGAAGTAAAAAAGCAAAAATAAACTCTCCAAGCAAATAAAGACTTAAGCTTCCCACAGGCGCATCCTCTTTGGTGCAATGTAAGCATTTATACTTTTCTCTTCGTGAAGTAACCCGGTGAGATCTAAAACCTTCTTCTCGCTAGCGTAGAATCGGGTTTCATTGGTATCTCGTTCTTCTTTGAGTTAGATCCAGGATTTCTGTAGCTCCTCGAAATCAGTTGGCATGTCAGGATGGAGAAGAATGTAAGGAGTGTCTCCCTCAGCAATTGGCTCCATGATCATAGGTAAGACGATAGGGTAAGGCATCGTAAGACATTGAGCACGAGCTCACACCCATTTGAGATAAGGTTCAAGAGGAATAGAATTATTATGCACAAGTGTCTTTCTATCAACTTTGTTTACCATGCCCTAAGCTCGAATGAACCTCTTACGATAACCATGAATGTCATTCTCATAGTCAAATGTGATTCCTTGGATGAGTGCATCATGAGGACCATCCCTTCTAGCATAGCCAAACTGTCACAACACCAAACAAGGATTATAAGTGATTCCTCCCCTACTTCCTAAGAGAGGGACATTAGGTCATTCCCCATAGCGATCAATGATGGTAACATTCTCCAAGGATAGAGAACACCAATGAATATCTGAATATGTAAGGGACATCAACCTATGAGACCATCTCATACCCTGCTCATTTCTCAAAACAGACCCAGGTAGGTGCAAAATAAACCACCTAGCCAATAGAGGAGTGCAACACATAAGGGTCCTTCTTCTCTTTAGACTGCGAGTATGCAGAGAGTGTAGAATATCCCCAAGTAAAGTAGGCACCGGATTATGAGACAGAAAAACCTTAACCGAATTCACATCAATGAGTTGGTCTGGGTTAGGGAATAGTACCATCCCATAGATGAGAAGGGCCAACACTTCTTCAAAAGCTTGTAAATCCAGGGTATCTCAAAAGTGGTGAGCTTTCTCAAATAAAAACTTAGCTAGAAATCCTTGGACACCTCTTCTAGCTTCCCAATTTTCCACTACATCAGACCGTTGTAAAGATAGAGCTTGAGCAATCTCTCCAGGATTTGGGTCTCTTTCCATACCGTTGAATGGTAACTGATTAAGGATAGGTACCCCCAATAACTGAGAAAACTCCTTCATAGTAGGCACTAACTGGTAATCAGGAAAAGTGAAACAGTGATGTAACGAGTCAAAGAGCTGAAAGAGCACCTTTAACATTTCTTCATTAGGGTTTGAAGTGACCAAGTTGAGAAGTCGACCATGTTTTTCAGTGAAGGGAGAGCTTTCAGGAATCCTTGATGCTAATTCCTTGAGTTGAGGAGGTACCCTCGCAAGGTTGACTTGGATAGTGTTCCTGCGAGCGGATGTCATGTCCTACAAAACAAGATAAAGATAAGCCCTGGAAAATCCTTGAAATGGTTAGTATGATATGCCATGTTATGATGTCATAATTATGCTAAGAAATCACAGATATAGCAAGCACAAGCAAATCACACAAAGACCTTAGATTTAAGGCTTGCATGGGTTTAAGGTAATACCCTCTTGAAGTTTTGATTGGTTCAATCTGTCCTATAAATAGTAACCGGGTTCTAAGAGATCTCAATATCATTGATCTTTCCCATAAGTTTCATTCCGATAGATAACTGACTTGCCACCAAACAAAGCTTGGGAGTCAAATCTCAATGAGTGTAGTATCGAGTATCAACCGACTTTAGGGATACACCAAAGACGGCTATCTCACTACCTCTTAATAGCCAAGTTGTTCAATTAAGGTTCTAAGGTTAGTTGACGCTTCCTGACACCACGCAGCAGCCTCGTATTCTCCTTGATTAACTCAAGGGCTACCGGTACCCACCAAAGTTTCACATCAATGTAGTTATCGCTTCAACCGTGTCGGTATACCCCGCACAGTTTTCACGATCTATCGCTACTTACCTAAAAGGTTTCCCCAGATCCTGATATAAGATCTATAGTAACCCAAACAATACCCTTAAAAGTAAAGAAATCAAAACAAGCAAAGAAAACAGATTATAAATGAACTAGACCCTAAGGTAAACCCCACTTTTATAGTATATCCCTAGCAGAGTCGCCAGTTCTGTGATAAGGTGGCAGAATCAACTGTTGTACTAGTTTGCGTTTTTTGTTCGCAATTGTTGCGATAAGCAAGAGTCGCCGCCGACTTTTCTTTTATCCAACAAAGGGAAGGGTGAAAAGAACAGAAAAAGACCTTTTTCGAGATTTTCTGAGTAAGGGGGTAGATTATGGAAAGGGAAGGTGTTAACACCCTTTCCATCTGTGGTTTTCCACGGGCTCTTAGGTGCTTGTTCATTTTTTAAAACTGTTTTCATGTTTGTTTGTTTTGAAAGATTTTGTTTGCTTTATGATAACTCTTGTATCAGTCCTCAAGAGTGTGATAAATTGTTTTTTAAAAGAATTTTGAAAGTGTGTAAGTGTAAAAAGGAATCAGATTTGAGCAAGTATTTAATAGCTATCTACCTACTCGAAAAAGGCGTTTTTTTCCTCCTTTCCTTTAAATAGTGCTATCCTACTATTAGTGAGTAGGTAGCCTTATTGTTGGATGTTGATAGACTATCGAAAGGGACGTTTATGGTAATTGAAGGCAACATGTAGAGATACCTTAGCAGTTCGAAGGGATTGTCATCATGTAAGCAACATCGAGGGACAAGATCATTTCTCGTAGGCAACTCGAGGGACATTAAAGGACCGTGATCTTTATGATGACTTTTAAACTGAGGGTCTTTTCTAAAAGTATCCCTACGTTCGAGGGACATGACCATTTCCGAAGGCAACCAAAGTGGGAAGTACCTTAGGGGTGCAAGTTTGCAACAATATGCTTTTTTTAGGTATTTTATCTTGAGGTTAGTGACCTAATGATTAATTGATTAATTCTTGTCATGCACGCTTAATTTACTAACAGTTTATATACAAGCATATAATATAGTGCGAAAAGTAAAAACTTACAGCTATTACAAGGCTTCGGGGCAATTACAATTATATATGACTGAAAAATAAAGTGCAGAAATTAAAAACCCTAATTAAACTATTACAAACCGGGCACAGTTATATAAAAAATAATCGTATGAAAAATAACGCGCAAAAATTGAGACGAGAATAAGTTTTAAACCCTAAAAATCTAATTGCCTATTAAAAATATTTTGATGTTTTTTATGAAAATTTGAAATTTAACCTAATCTCTAATTAATTTTAAATTAAGGAAAACAAATTAAAGTTAATTAAATTAAATTAATTTGCAAAAAATTATTTTTTCTTAAAAAACTCTAAGTCCTATTTTTATGATTTTCTGATTTAAAAAAAATGAATAAACAAAAAATATAAACTAATAAAAAAAGAATAAAGTAATTAAAAAAGATGGGCCTGAGGGGTGAGAAACCCAAATTGGGGGGTATGCTGCTAAATTTTGCCAAGGCCCATATCTGGTGGCCCACAGCTAGCGTGTGCTTTGGTGTTGCTGTGTTAGGGAGGTCCACCATGGGGAAGCATCACTGGACGCTGGATCTGGAGGATGAATGATCCAATGGCTAAGCATGAGGGTGCAAGATGGTTGTCTTAAGAAGCTACGCACTGGAATCTGTAGAAAATATCAAGAAAAAAGAAAAGCGCTGGACCTGGGATCGAACCCAGGTCCCTTCCTTCACGTGTTCATACCCTTGCCAACTGCACTGCCTGCTCATTCATATATATAATAACACAATAATATTATAAATGAAAATAAGCGTTAGTCCTAGTCAATAATCAAACGCATGCGGAAACAATAGCAACAACCAATCAGAATGTATCAAAATGTCACGCGTGCTCCAAACAGAGTCAGCTAAGTCAACGATGCCGGAGTGGATCTCCAGTCATCTTCTCTGGGATCACTAAATCGTGATCTGCAAATTATGGAAGTTTAAACTTCAAATCAAAAGCTTGTCCCACACGAAAAATGCTCCTGAGTTCAAATCCAGTCTCAGTTTTCATTGATCATGCCTGTATCACCTGGTTCAAAGCACGATACAAATTTTGTCCTAAACATGGCAAAATCTTTGTTTCACCTCAAACCACTCATGTTTCATGTTGGTCCTGCCTTAAACGACATCCTGAATACGAACCAAACTAGAAAAAGGATTAATTCATCATAGAATGATCAATATAAACTCAAGAACTTACCCGCGATGAGCTATTCTGATTTGTTGGTTCTGGGAGGATTTACCCTTCAAAGATGGATGGATTGACTTGCTGAGAGTCCTAGGAATACGATTGGATGGCTGGAACTAATTGAGATTAGCTGGAGAGGGAGATTTCCAATTGCACTGATTTTGAACAACTTTGAAACTTTGTTGGGGTTTTCTTGTAGCAGTTATTTGTATCCTATTAGGTCTGAGTTGTAGTGTATATGTAGTGAATCATATTAGGTCAACAATTGTAGAAAATGATCCATGTTTTGATGAGAAATATTTTCTTTCTAATTATTTGATTTTTGGCTTATTTTGGACTAAATACAATCTTATCTTCCCTCCACGATTTTCCTTTGATTTTCCAGCATATCTTATCCCTTATTTGATGAGAAAAAGATTCCCAAATCATATCATTCATTATTTATTTTATTTATTTAATTTTGAATTTTAATGAATAAAAAATAAAATAAAAAATAAAATAATGAAATAATGTATGACTGAATTTAGAGGTCGTGGGCCATGTTAGAAACAAGTTTCAAGCATGAAAGCATGGGCCCATTTGGAAAAAATTCAAGTTTGGTCAATATTGACTTCATGCACTTTTCCAAAAATTGGTCAACTTTAGCAATGCATATCTCTCTCACTTTTAATCCTAAGAGGGTGTTATTTGACTTTTTGGAGAGCTTAGTATGTCCTCTAAACAACCCTTTTGGTTTCATTTCAATTGGATCTTCCATGTTCATGTAAGGAGCTTTGACCCAAAAGGTGTTTTTGTTGACTTTTTAAAAGGACCTATATTGTATGAGCTTGTATCTTTTAACTGAGGCATTTCTTGATCTTGAGGGCTGAAGAGAAGTTGTAGGGAATTGGATTCTCTTCAAAATGAGCTTTGGTGGAAGAATTTATGATAAAGTATGAGAAAGTTATGCTTGGTCAAAGTTTGGTTGACTTTTCCTATAGAAACCCTAATTTGCCATTTTTTTACTTTTGATGAGTTAGGAGCATATCTTAAGGAATCATGATCAATCCTTGATCAAATGATGGAAATTACTTCAAAATGTTGATGTTGACCAAAAATCCTAAAGTTTGACTATATTTGGGCCACAGTTGACTTTTGACCTAGTACAGTTGATTTTCAGGCATTTGAGCAATTGATTGAGCAAACTTGTTGTGCAAGGCATGAAATTTGGCATGGGTGATCTTGAGGACATATTAGGACCATGGAGAAAATTTGTGATCCTTGGGACTCACACATCTTTCTTAAAATTGAAACCCTGGTTGAGGTTCATTGCCTTTAAGATGTGAGTTTGCCTGATCATTTCTTAGTCATCCTAGGGCAAGTTGGGGATCTCACTGGGCATGTGTGAAGTAAAATGAGAGGGAAAATTTTTGGGTACAAAAATCATGGATGTATATGATTTATTATAAATTGTCAAGAATTTTGTGGAATTTAATTATATATTTTGGAATTATTTTGGATGACTTTTGATGAGAAATATGATACTTGATTTTGTGTATGTAATTGTTGGGAATTTATGTTGGTTTAAGATAATATGTTTGGAATTGTTTGCTACATGTTAGAATTAAGTGTTGAGATGATTAATTCTATGAGAATGCATTGTGTGTGATTGATGACATGAAATATGTATGTTGTGCAATTTGGTGAAGATAATTCAAATATGTTGAATTATGTGAAACATATTTGTATGATTAAGATATGGAGATGGTCTTAATTTCATATGATTATTGAGATTTCACATGCATCATTTGTGTTAAGAGGAAATGTTTGGTAATTCTGTGGGAATTATTGACTTGTCCCAAACCTGGATATGGGAGTTTGAAAGCTTAGAGAACGAGCTTTTTGGTGGTTATCTGTCTTGGAGATATGGACCCGGTAGGACCAGTAAGGATAACAGTCGGTGCCACATGCATATTGCATTGAGTTGCATTAGAGTCACACATATCAATATGAAATGTTGAATTGGTGTACATTATGTGATATTGGTGTGAATGTTAAATATGTGGTATTTGTGATTGCTTATCTTTGAATCATGAATCATTAAGCAATGTTGTATATGCAATCATGTGAATTGTGTTAAACTGAATTGAATACATGATTATGTGAAGTGTGGTTAATTCAATTGATGTAAGTATGTTATGCAATTACTTATTATTATGTATTTCCATAATGATATGAATTCTCACCTTTTTGTTGGAGTATGTTTTATACGACATCGCTCAAGTACCAAGGATAACAGTGGTCCTTCTAGTAAGGAGTATGTAATACGGAGGAAGAACTGACTTGGGATGTTTTGCGTTTTATCGCAAATGTTGCGGTTAGCAAGAGTCGCCACCGACTTTTCTTTTATCCAAAAGGAAAGGTGAAAAAGCACAGGAAAGACCTTTGAGATTTTTTTCTTAAGTTCGGGGGGTAGATTATGAAAAGGGAAGGTATTAGCACCCTTTTCATCCATGGTTTTCCATGGACTCTTAGTTACTTGCTAGATCACTTGCTTTTTGTTTGAAATTGTGCTTGGTGTGGTTTTTTGAAATTATTTTGTAAAGAGGCCATTGTTTAGGCAATCTTTGTAATGATTCTTGTTTGTAAGAATGTATACAAAGATATTTGATCTTTTGAAAATGTTTTCAAGTTTGTAAGATGTTTGAAAGTGTAAGTGTTTGTTTTGAAAATAGAAAGGATGTTTGTTTGAAATTGAGCAAGTAATTAGGAGCATTCTACCTACTCAAAAGTCTTTCTTGTTCATTTTCCTTTTCCTCTAACATTGTTATCTTACCATTGATTTGGTAAGTAACCCTATCTTTGGATGTAAACAGGACGGGTGTGGGTCATCGTATAACCATGATTAGCAATGTTGCAAGGTATCTTAGCATTCTCTTTTAGGGACTAAGATCATTTGAAAGGCAACTTAGATAGTGTCATCGAGGGACTATGATCTTGTATTTGCTTATTTTTGCTAAGGTACCTTACATGCGTAATATGGCCATTTTGTATAAGGCAACCAAGTGGAATAACCCTAGGGGTGTTTGTGTGCAGGTGTATTGTTTTCATGCTTGTTTTTGTCTTGAATTAGGTTTTTCTAAGTATTGGTTTTAGTCTTTCCATACAAACCCTAATTACTAGCAATTTTATATAAAAGCGATTAAATTGCAGAATTTAAAGTTACTACGCTATTACAACATTTGTGGGAGGGGGTGTACAAATTGAATGAAGATTGCAAGAATGTAAACCTAGTTAGTCTATTACAACCATATTGAATTGGTATCAATGTACAAAGAAATAAGTAAGTACAAAGTACAAAATGAATAAATGTACAAAAATGCAAAATGTAAAGAAAATGGATCTTTGTTTGGTTTTCATAAGAGAAAGGGAAATTGTCTTAACCTAATTAATTAAAGAAAATAATTAATTAAACTTAAATTTATTAAGAAAAGATTTTAAATAAAACCATAGTTCTATTAATTAACCAAAAGAAAATGAGTTTAAGAAAAGCATTTTTTGGTATTTTTGTTTTGAAAATATTTATAGCTTTATAAAATATTTTTAGTCTTTTTTATATCAAAAATAATATATTTTAATTAGTGTGAAATAAAATAACTAACAACCTAGTTTTAATTAAATTTACAAGATAATAAATAAAAATAAATAAAGTATAGTTAATAAAAATATTTTTTGTGAGAAAAAAAAAGCCAAAATATAAATCTATCATTTTTTGTATTTTTATGATTTTTTTAGTATTTAGAAAATATATTAAGGAAATCAATAAAATAAAAATAAGAAAATAAAATAAATTGGGCCAGGGGTGCAAACAGCCTGCAAGGGGGTTAGTAAGAAAAAATAAAAAAAACAATACAAGCCCAAAAAGGCCTAGGCGCTTGCAAAAAAAAAGTCAGGAATGCAAAATATGTAAAAAAAAATGCAAAAGAGTACCATTGGGGCTCGAACCCATGTCCCAAAGGTTACAGGCGCGCGCTTCTACCACTGGGGTGGCTATACATCCGTTAACATAGGCAAATCAATAAATATACAAGGCAAAACGTGCCCTGATGACTTCATCTTCAACCTCCAGCCAGACCAACTGTAACTTGCTCATTTCTCATCAAAAATGAAAACTGTAAACATGAAACTTGTAGCAAATTTTCTCACGGTTTCAGAAATGTAAAGCATTAAAACTATAGATCAAAGATAAGCATAAATTTAATGGCCCTAATCTGAACCCTAAAAATCTCAGAAATTTCAGTTCCAAAATTCTCTAAACTCAAGCAAAATTAATGGAAACTATGGACATGGTTAGCTTTAGGACAATGATATCTACATGTTTTGTTCACAAATAAATCATTGATGATGCATGTATGAAGAGTTCCAAAGTTAGAAAACTTACCTCAAAACTGGAAATCGTGTTTTGAGTTTGAGCTTGTTTCAAGTGATGGTGATGATCATGTTAGCTTCCTTAAGGTCCCAGGGAGCTAATGCAAGATTAGCTTGAGCAATGGATGGCTGAAATGGTCTGGAGAAGTCAATGTGTAGAGCTCTGTTTTTTAAAATGGAGGATGGTATTAATGGTGTTACAGTTCTATAACAGGGTGTGGTATCAACTCTATATGATGTTTAGAAACTTTAGAAACCAAAAGTCCAAGAAACGCACGAGTAGATTATGAGTTTCAAGTTTTTGGTCAGTTTGTGTGAAAATGGAAGTGTGAAGTGTGATTCTGAGTTCTAGGTGTTTTTAAGACTTGAGCATTCGTGTGTTTGTGTCAAATGGTTTGTGTATGTATAAACAAAAGTGTTTGAGAGCTTTGGACCATCAGAAGTACAAGTTTCTAGCTTTTGGCTAGGTTACTTGATTTTGAAGAAAAGAGGGTAACAAGTTTCAAGGAGAGGTACAAGCATGGGATGGGTGATTGTAAGTGTTTGAAAACATTTCTCATGAGTTATAGGACCTGTTTGATCAGAAGAGAAAAAGTGCAAGGCTCAAGAACAATTTTTGTACAAAAAGTCACTTTATCAAAATGGCAATGTAACCTTTCTTCCAGAAATGGATATAAAGCATGTCCATGCATTGAATGCTTCAAGTGAGGCCTCTAACAGCTATGTAAACCATTAATTATGGAGTTCCTAACAAGTTTGAGGCCTTCAAAGTAGTGTTTATGCAGCATAGTTTGAATTTGAATTTTGTTCATCACTAAAATGACTTGTAATTAAAGTGATAAAGCCCTAACTTCATCTCTTCGATTATCCCTACTCAAGAATGATCTCAAGGAGTTCTTGGACATTTTGGAAAGCTTGCAATGTTCTCTACAACCCATATTTGAATTGCTTTTGGAGATTACCCTTGGAACTATATGAAAAAGTGCCATGAAGTTGGGTCAAAATCCTGACCAAATTAGGGCAAAAATTCACTAAGTGTTTAGTTTCGTGACCACATGTTCATAAAATTATAACTTGAGATCCAAACATTTTTTGAAGGAGTTGTGTAAAGAAAATTTGTAGATTTCATGGATATATACAACTTTCATGTTGGAAGTTTCTCTTGAATCATCTTTCATCATGGTGAAAAGTTTGCTCAAGGTTAGGAAAAAACATGAAATTTCCAACACTTAGAAAAATTTCTAAGTTTAGAAACTTTGACTTTTCAAAATGAAATATTGACTTTTTGATTTCTTGATGAATAAGTTTCATATTTTGACATGTTTTGGTGAATTATGATCTTTGGCACTTGAATTTGACCAAAAAGTCAAAGTTTGACTTTTCAATATACAGTTGACTTTTGATCAATTGACTGCAAAATTCATTTGTCAATCCAATGGACTTGCAATGTTTTGAACCATGTCATTAGGTCAAAATGATGCAATTGGACTCTTGAGATCATGCCTTAAACCAATTAATCATTTGCTAGGTCAAAAATCAGAAATTTCCCTTTCCCAATCAAAATCCTAATTTTGACCATTTTGCCCTTTTGGAGATTTGATCAAACTTCTTTAGGAATTATGGTCCAAACTTGATCAAATGATACATATGAGTTTAAAATTGTTGATGGGGATCAAAAAATATGAAGTTTGGCTGTAAACTGGCCATGGTTGACTTTTTCCCCAATACAATTGATTTTTGGGTCAACTGCTCAATTGACTGAGCAAAAAAGTGATCCAAGGCTTGAAACTTGACATGAGAAATCTTGGGGGTCCATAATGATCAATGAAAGTCATATGGGACATTGGAAGTTTAAAAATCCTTGTGCAAACTCAAACCCTAATTTTGGTCATCAATGCTTAAGGAGGTGTCTTGAGCTGATCAAACCCTAGTGCAGTCTTGGACCCAAGGAGATCTTGTGAGAAAATTCTTGATAAGTGAGAGGGAAAATTTGGGGGTACAAAATCTTCCCCTGTTCAATCTTCTTAAGCCTGAAGAGTTAGATTGGCGAGTTTTGTCATTCGTGACTCGAAGGTGGAAGATGATTGGACACTTGAGTGCCCAAAAATTTGCACTCGGTGATGTGATGGTTGAGGGAATGGGCTTAAAGATGACATTTAGAGAGATGATGGAAAGTTGTTGGAGATGGGCTTGTATATGCCATCCAAAAATGATTGTTGAACTGAATCTGAAAGAGAATCTGAATGAATATCAGAATGGCGTCCGTGTTTGGAGTGTATCGGAACTGTATCTGAAAACTGAAACTGAATGAGTAACAGAAAGGCATCTGTGTCTTGGAGAGTATCTAAACTGTATCTGAAAAGTGAAACTGAATGAGTAACATAATGGCATCCGTGTCTTGGAGTGTATCTGAACTGTATCTGAAAACTGAAATTGAATGAGTAACAGAGTGACATCCGTGTCTTGGAGTGTATCTGAACTGTATCTGAAAGCTGAGTCTAAATGAGTATCAGAATGGCGTCTGTGTCTGGAGCGTATCTGAACTGTATCTGAGAAGCTGAATCTGAATGAGTATCAGAATGGCATTCGTTTCTGGAGCATATCCGAACTGTATCTGAAGATTGAATCTGAATGAGCATCATAATGGCATCCGTATCTGGAGCGTATTTGAACTGTATCTGAAAGCTGAGTCTGAATGAGTATCAGAATGGCGTCCATGTATGGAGCGTGTCTGAACTGTATCTGAGAAGCTGAATCCGAATGAGTATCAGAATGGCATATGTGTCTGGAGCGTATCCGAACTGTATCTGAAGATTGAATCTGAATGAGCATCAGAATGGCATCCGTATCTGGAGCGTATCTGAACTGTATCAAAAGGTTGAATCTGAATGAGTATCAGAACGACATCCGTATCTGGAGCATATCTGAATTGTATAAAAAGTTGAATCTAAAGAACTCGTGATGGATTGCTTCAGTTGGTCATGTAGATAATTGTCCTGGCTTGTCTTAGGTATCAACCTCTGACCTTTGTAATTTGTTGATGATAGCCATTGGCTAATCTTATCCTGAAAAGGATAAAACATTAGCTGTAAGCAATGTCATGATGTATGAAATGCGTGGTATAATGAGATTGTGATATATGCATTCGTGTTATCAATGTTCATGATATATAAATGTGATGTATGCGTCTGTGAGCTAATTTGCTGCATTGCTGTTGGATAGGGGAAAATAAATCCCTGACTGCTACCAAGGATATGGAGTATAAGTCTTCATGTTTTGAAGTTGAATTGTTGATGAATTTCCGCTTAGAGAAATAAACTCTGTTATAGGGGAAACACCGTGTACTTCTTGTAAAATCCTGTTGGGGAATCCTGAGAAATTTGGCGACTTCTATCGGGGATTGATAATTGGAAGCTTTGTTCCGCTGGGGATTAAACTGCACACTATGGGGGATTTCATGGAAATAGCTTAGAGATATTTCTCTATCTCTTAAAGCCGTCAGTGATTGTCTTTCTATTTTGTTTATTTGTAAACAGTAATTATGTTCATATGCATATGTTCAAAAATAAATCATTGGACGTTTTTGTAAACAAAACACAAGAATAAAGAAAAACAGGTAGTTTTGCACTTTCAAAGGGATATATTTGTATTGACTTTGAGTAAGTATTTTTGTACAATGAGACAAACATTCTAGTAAGAGAATGTCGTCGTAAAAATGAAAATTTTGATACAAAGAAAAGATAGCTATGTGTAATAATCCCATGGGGTTCCCATTCTGCTATAGCCTTCGTGTCTCCGAGCATCTTGTCTATTTATTGCCTCGTTCGAAGATGATTGAATTGATCATAACCTTTTAGTTTGTCAGGTTTTCCATAAGATGATCCAACAAGACATAGTCATACGCTTTAATTCCCTAACTTATGCCTGGACAGCCCTTTCGGGTTTTCAGTCCACCAGGATACCCTTTTTTGCCCAAGCCGCCCTTTCGGGTTTTCAGCTCGCCGGGTGTACAGACTTTTTCTGTTTTATCCCTAATTTTTGCCCGGTCCCTTTTGGTTCGCTGGGATGCCCTTGTTTTGCCTAGGTGTGTCAACCTAGAAGGTCTCTTATGCGTAATATCTTTTGACTATGTATGCGTTTGCAGGGTACGGCAGGTCGTCACCATCCATGGTGGTCAAGATCATTGCTCCACCAGAGAATATGTTTTTTATTACAAATGGTCCTTCGTACGTAGGAGTCCATTTTCCCCTACGATCACCTTACGGCAGTATGATACGTTTGATCACCAGATCTCCAACTTGATACACTTGGCGTCTGACCTTTTTATTGAAAGCCTTGATCATCCGGTTTTGATACATTTGACCATGGCAGACAGTAGTAAGCCTTTTTTCATCAATCCAATTTATTTGATCAAGTCGAGTCTGGATCCAGTCATCTTCATTTAGCCCTGCATCCTTCATAATTCTCAGAGAGGGGATCTGGACCTCAATAGGCAAGACAGCCTCCATGTCGTATACTAGAGAATATGGTATTGCCCCGGTTGACGTACAAGCTATGGTACGATATCCGTGGAGAGTGAATGGTAGCATCTCATGCCATTCTTTGTACGTGACTGTCATTTTCTGTATGATCTTTTTAATGTTCTTATTCGCGGCTTCAACAGCACCATTCATCTTTGGCCGGTAAGGGGAAGAATTGTGATGTTGGATCTTGAATTGCTCGCACAGGGCGGTGATCATAGTATTATTCAGGTTCGTACCATTGTCTGTGATGATCCTCTCCGGGATACCGTAACGATAGATGAGATTCTGCTTGATGAAGCGGGCGACAACATTCTTGGTAACAGAAGCGAAAGAAGCTGCCTCTACCCACTTGGTAAAATAGTCAATGGCCACTAAGATAAAGTGGTGTCCATTGGAATTTGTTGGTTTGATTTCCCCAATCATATCAATTCCCCACGTAGCAAAGGGCCAGGGAGCCGTCAAGACATTCAGAGGAATCGGAGGTACGTGCACCTTGTCAGCATAAATCTGACACTTGTGGCAAGTTCGAGAGTGTTGATAGCAATATGCTTCCTTGGTAGACCAGTAATAGCCTGCCCATAGGATTTTCTTTGCCATTGTATGCCCACTGAAATGGGTGCCAAAAGTGCCTTCTTGTAACTCATCCATGATCCTTTCAGCCTCAACCTTGTCTATGCACCGAAGTAACACAGAGTCATGGTTGCGTTTGTAAAGAATGCCATTACTAAGGAAGAATTTAGTAGAGAATCTCCTTAAGAACTTCTTATCATTTACTGAAGCTCCTTCTGAATATTCTTGGGTTTCGAGATACCTCTTGACTTCGTGAAACCAAGGTTGGTCCACTACTTCTTCAGTATTAATCTCATGACAGTGTGCTAGTTCATCCCTTCCTTCAATAGTAATCTGGGGAGCCTCGTTATCCCATTTAAGTTTAAACATAGATGACATTGTGGCTAGTGCGCCTGCTAGCTGATTTTCTTCTTGTGGGAAGTGCTTGAAGGTAATCTTCTCAAAATGTGGGAGCATGGTCAAAACATGTTCTTTGTAAGGGGATAAGGTTAGGGTGTTTGGTGTCCCATTCCCCTTTGATCTGGATGATAACCAAAGTTGAATCTCCAAATACATTCAAAGATTTGATCCCCAAGTCTATGGCATCTTTGAGACCAAAGATGCACGCTTCGTATTCCGCCATGTTATTTGTACAATTGAAGCAGAGTCTTGCCGTAAAGGGAGTGTGACATCCTTCTGGAGATATGAGTACAACACCAATACCATTTTCGAGTGCGTTAGATGCCCCATCAAAAACCAGGGTCCATCGGGATCCTTGTTCAGGTCCGTCATATGGTCTGAATTCTTCATAGTTGTTTACCATCATGATGTCTTCATTTGGGAATTCGAACTTCATGGACTGGTAGTCTTCTACAGCTTGGTGATCAAGGTGATTAGCTAGTACACTGCCCTTTATTGCTTTCTGGATAGTATATTGTATGTCATATTCTGTCAGGATCATCTGCCATCTCGCTATTCTCCCAGAGAGTGGAGGCTTCTCGAAGATGTATTTTATTAGATCCATTTTAGATATCAACAAGGTAGTATGGGTCAGCATATACTGTCTTAGCTGGCGAGCAGCCCATGCCAGAGTGCAACAAGTTTTCTCGAGCAGTGAATATCTTGTTTCACAGTCGGTAAACTTTTTTCTCAGGTAATAAATAGCGTGCTCTTTTCGGCCAGACTCGTCATGCTGCCCCCGCACACACCCCATTGAATTTTCCAAAACGGTCAGATACATGATCAATGGTCTTCCCTCAACTGGTGGCTTCAAAACAGGAGGCTCTTGCAGGTACTCTTTGATCTTGTTGAAAGCAAATTGGCACTCATTATTCCACTTGACTACTTGATCTTTCTTCAGTAGTTTGAAGATTGGTTCACAAGTAGCTGTCAGGTGAGAAATGAATCTAGCAATGTAGTTTAAACATCCCAAGAATCCTCTGACTTCCTTTTCAGTAAGAGGAGCAGGCATCACGTGTATCGCTTTCACCTTGGAAGGATCTAGTTCAATACCTTTATTGTTGATGACAAAGCCTAGGAGTTTACCAGACCTTACCCCAAATGTGCACTTATTTGGGTTCAACCTCAGCTTGTATTTCTTTAGTCTCTAAAACAGTTTCTATAAATGATCCAGATGCTCTTCTTCTGTTTGAGATCTAGCTATCATATTGTCCATATAGACCTTGTTGTACCCCAAAATTTTCCCTCCCATATTTCTCAACAAATGTCAAGTGAGGTCCCCAAATTGCTCAAGGAAGTTCAAGAGTTGACCAGACAAACTCTCTCCTAAGGCAGTCTACCTCAAATTAGGGTTTCATTTTTCATCAGGATATATGAGCCACAAAGGACTCAAATGCTCACCATTGTCCTAATATGTTCTCAAGATCATCCATGTCAAGTTTCAAGCCTTGCAGAGGAAGTTTGCTCAGTCAATTGCTCAAATGCCTGAAAATCAACTATACTAGGTCAAAAGTCAATTGTGGCCCACATACAGTCAAACTTCAATATTTTTGGTCAACATCCTCATTTTGAAGTATTATCCATCATTTTATCAAGGGTTGATCATGATTCCTCAAGGATTGCTCACAATTCATCAAAACCCAAAAGTTGCTAAATTAGGGTTTTGTAGGAAAAGTCAACTCAACTTTGACCAAGCATAAATTTCTCATATTTTATCATAAATGACCCATCCAAAGCTCATTTTGAAGAGGATGCAATTCCCTAAAATTCATCTTCATCTCCCAAGTTCAAAATATGCACTCACAAAAAGATATGAATTTTGACATTATAGGTCATTTTGAAAAGTCAACAAAAACACCTTTTGGGTCAAAGCTTCATACATGAACATGGAAGACTCAATTGAGATGAGACCAAAATGGTTGGACATCCTAAGCTTTCTAAAAAGTCCAAGAACACCCCTCTAGGGTCAAAATTGGGAGAGTTATGCATTGTCCAAGTTGACCCTTTTTGCAAAATTGCCAAAAGTCAACATTGATCAAATTTGCATTTTTTTCTAAAGGGGCCCATGTTTTCTTGTTTGAAACATGTTTATAATAGGACCCACGACCCCTGAGCTTTTCCACCTATTATTTTATTATTTTTATCATTTATTTTGATTTTTTATTCATTTAAATCAAAATAAATCAAATTAAATGGTAAAATAATAAAATCAAATCAAATCTTGGATTTTTTTTGCATCTTTTGAGTCTATGTACAGCTAGTCAGATAACCAATTCGCGCAAGATTGATTTGGGTTGAAAAAGATTGGATTGAAGCAAATTTGGAAGGATATCGTATGCCATGAAAGACCAAATCAAATCTTCATAATGGGCAAGATTCAGTTTGTTTTTGTTGACCTAATGTGTTGCATTACATATACAGAAGGTATCCAAGGCAAGAGAGAGGGTTAACAGTTGTGCATAGTCAAGAACCAAACTGAAAAAAGTCAAGAAAAAGTAGTGATCCAATTTCCATCCTATAGGCCGATTCAAGCCATTCTCACGATACCAACATACTCCTGGACATCTCCAGAAGGGATTTCAATCAATTGCAAGCTTTCTCATGCCTAGAATCGTAAGTACAGAGGCCACGGTTTGTCCCAAAAATTGGATTTTGTTTTCATTGATTTATACATCATTTGCACATTTGATTCATATATTCTTGTTTATCATTGAGTTTGCAAGCTTTTGGTATTGCTTAATTGCATTTATAGTACAGGAATCAAGATACGCCATTGTTAGAGTTTCTTGGTTAGTTTTAGGGTTTTGTAGTACATGTTAAATTGGGCTTGGATTCTGGTACCATAATACTCGTGAGGATGAGACGAGTTGATTGGTACCAGCCATGGTCATTTATCTTGCTTGTGGACAATTTTTGAGATGCACAGATCTGTACCTACAATGAAACGTCCGTAGGTAAAAGCTTGTTTACCTAAAATGACGGTTTGGTGAAGAAGACGATGCGTGGCACTCCCTGGTTGGGTGGTTTGAATTTTAGCGCGTTTTCTGAATATATTTCTTTGTTTTTCTTATATTACTTTATGGTTATTATATAAACAAATGGAGAGCGTGGCATAGATGGTAGCGTGGTATTGGAAGTAAGCATGAGGACCTGGATTCGATCCCCAGGTCCCAACCTTTGTTCATATTATTTTGCTTCATGAGATCAGGTACGCTGCAGCCTCCAGCGTCCACCATAGGCCATCCAAATTCCACCATCAGATCCATCAGCAAGCTGGATCCAACGCCCAGGTAGCAAGAGGCCCACCATACGCCTCAGATCAATGTATGCACTGAATCAGGCAAAGTCAAACGGGCTGAGATTGATTTGGGCCCAGAATTTCAATAGCACACCCTCACAATTGCTAAATGATAGCAGGCCCATCTCTAACTTCTTTTTTTATTATTTTTAACTTTCTTTAATTATTTTTAATTCACTAATTAATCTTTTTTTCCATAAAACCATAAAATCATAAAAATCATAAAAATTAGAATTAGACTTTTTTTTAATCAAAAGTAATTTTGTTAATTTAATTTAATTTAGTTTTAGGGAAATTGTAATTTATTTTTGCAAATAAAATCAAGTAGAAATTAGGTTAAAATCCCTGATTTAATTCTTTTAGTTTCCTCAAATAAATAAAAATACAAAAAAATAGGTTTTTTTTTAGATTGAATTAATTTATCTTTTTTTTTAATTTAAAATTAATTAGAATTAGGATTTTTCTTTTTTAATTAGTTTAGTATTTTCTTAAATCACAAAAATAACAAAAACATGTTTTCTTTAATCAATTACGATTAGGTTTAGTCAAGGGTCAAAACCCTAATCGTCTCGCATTTAATTCGTCGCGCGTTTATTATTTTTGCCAATATTGTTGTAACTGTTCATGGTTTGTAATAGTTAATTTAGGGCTTTTACTTACAGCTTTTTCCCCGGGTTTTTAGCTATGTAATTAATCCCCCTCCCCGAAGCCTTGTAATAGCATAGATTTACTTTCTCGCATTTTTAATTCCCGCAAATATTAAACTGTTTAGATGTATGCTAATAGGATTGTATGACAAGAATGCATGACAAATTAATACGGTTAGAAAACCCTAATGTGCAAAGATAAATAATTGAAACAAATCACTCGCACATATCACTCTTAGGGTATACTCTCACTTCGGTTGCCTTCGGTAAACGATCATTAAGCATAGGGTGTCTTAGTGGTTGCCCTCCAGTCTAAAAAGATCAAATGTCCCGTTCGAATGTTGCCTCGAAAATGTTGCCTCAAAAATGTTGCCTCGAATATGATCTTAAGACTCTAGGGTTACTACTAAGGTGTCCTAACATTGCTTTAGTGATCGTACGTCCCTTTCGAATTGTCCCTTACAACTCCAACGACGGTGCTACCTATTTCTCAATAGTGGGATAGCGTTGTCTAAAGGAAACAGGAATAGAAACAATCTTTTTTCGAGTAGGTAGATGCTAGTAGGTACTTGCTCAAATCAAAGATTTTCACACTTACACTTTTTAAATAAACTTTCAAAACAACTTCGTCACACCTTTGAGGACTGATACAAGGGTTATCACGAAGTCAAACTATTTCAAAACAAAGCACATACACAAGCAATTTTAAAAAGATGAGCAAGTACCTAAGAGCCCATGGAAAACCATGGATAGAAAGGGTGCTAACACCTTCCCTTTCTATAATCTACCCGTACTCAGAATATCTCGAAAAATGATTTTTTTTGTACTTTTTTCCTTTCCGATTGGATAAAATAAAAGTCGGTGGCGACTCTTACTTACCGTGACATTTTGCAAAAATAAAATGCAAAACGCAAACCAGTAAAAAACAATCGGTTCTGCCGGCGTATCACAGACCTCTATTTCGTGATGTATTATGTCGTGAAATAGAGCTACCATGGCACGCTGATAGGTTGCCCCATCATTCTTCAGTCCGAACGGCATAACCTTGTAGTAGAATGTCCCCCATTGTGTGACAAAGGTTGTCTTCTCCATGTCCTCAGGCGCCATTTTGATTTGGTTGTAACCTGAGAAACCATCCATGAAGGAAAACACTTTGTGTTGTGTCATATTGTCAACAAGGATGTCAATGTGGGGAAGTGGGAAATCATCCTTAGGGCTAGCCCTATTAAAATCTCTGTAGTCCATGCACATTCGTACCTTGCCGTCTTTTTTGGGCACGGGAACAACATTGGCAACCCATTGTGGATAAGAGGTGACGGTCAAGAATCCAGTGTTGAATTGCTTCATGATTTCACCTTTAATCTTCTCTGACATATCTGATCGCATTCGACGAACCTTTTGTTTTACTGGTGGGCAGTCCTCTTTTGTAGGTAGACGATGTACCACAATATCTATATCAAGTCCTAGCATGTCTTCATACAACCAGGCAAAGACCTCAACATACTCATGTAACAACTGAATCAGACGCTCCTTGACAATGGGTTCCAGATTGGTACCTACCTTGATTTCTCTTTTGTCTTCTTCGGTACCTAGATTGACTGTATCCACTGGTTCCTCGTGGGTCTGAATGGTTCTCTCTTCTTGTTGTAGTAATCTGGAAAGTTCCCCTGGTACTTCACAATCTCCCTCACCTTCGTCTTCGGCTTGGTAGATTAGATTTTTAGAGTCACAAAAAGCCATAGAAAAATCGTTACCCATGTGATCCTGAATGGATGTATACCTGCATTATGAGTGTGAGTGTGTGTAAGAGTATAACTATCTTTGAAAGAAATTAAAATGTAAAAAAGAAAAATAATGAGCACCAAGTTTGTATGCAAAAAACGTCCATGATTCATTGATGTCATATGAAAATGAGATAATAACCCTTACAAATGGACCATTGTGCCTCGGGTAAGACACAAGGTTTTTAAGAGTATGAATTGTTTTAATATTACAGATCCAACAAAGTGTAAAGACAAATTACTGCAGGGTAAAAGTGATCGGGACGAAATCTCTAGCCTCCCAATTGTTGAGCCCCCCGCTGACAGTTGTGAAAATCCAATCCTCTAGGTTATAACTGTCTTCATCATCCTCCACTGCATTGACTTCGCGATTGTTGATCTTCAAGGGTGGTCCTCCGGCACGAGCACGGCGTACAACTTTCTGGGCTCCTGAAGTGAAACCCAAACCAAATTTGTCAGATTTTTATGGGATATCTGAGAGTTGGCCCCAAATAGTGCACCCACCTTCTTCTATCACTGCCTTGGCATCTTTCAAAGACGACATCTTAAGCGGAGGCCTTGTAATCTTGGGAACTTGAGACATAGCCTTGGTCACTGCCACATCTTGTGGGACTTCTTCAAAGTGCTGGAATGGAGTTTCAATAAATTCACCATCTAACTCCACATATCTGAAGGAATTGAGATGGTTGATCATATACTCTTCTTCTCCATGAATAGTGATGCTCTTCCCTTGAATCGGGTATTTCAGCATTTGGTGCAACATAGAAGTAACAGCGCCAGCATTATGAATCCACAGTCGGCCTAGCAAGCAGGAATATGAAGGGCGAATATCCATTACATAAAAAGTTGAATCAAATGTTTGTGTTCCAACTTTTATGGGGATATCCACTTCCCCATGCACCATCCTTTTTGAGACGTCAAAGGCCCTCACTATTATGTTGCTTGGTTTCAATGTCAATCCCTTACAGTCAAGCCTATCAAGAGCCTTTTTAGGCAATACATTCAGAGACGAGCCAGTGTCCACCAAGACATGAGCCAAGGTTGTGCCCCTGCATTCCACTGAGACATGTAATGCCTCATTATGCTTCCTTCCTCTTGGCGTTAAATCAGCATCCGAAAAACCTAAACCATTATCTGCAGTCAAGCTGGCTATGCAGTCTTGGGACTGATCAGCAGATATTTCTTGGGGTACATGGGCAGTTTTAAGGAACTTTACCAAGGCATTTGAATGCGCCTCGGAACATAGTAATAAAGCCAACATGGAAATTTTAGATGGAGTTTGCCCCAGTTGCTCAACTACATTGTAGTTGCTTATTTTTATGATCTTTAGAATTTCCTCCATCTCTTTCTAGGAGGTCTCAGGGATGGCCAATGATTGTGCCTTCGTCCGGACAGGCTCAATCAGAATACTTTTATCTCGAGTCTCGGTGGACTCGGCAGCAGGAACGTCAGTAGGAGTGATAACAAGGGTTGTAACAGCTTTGTCAGTAGGAGTATTAGCAGAAATGATTATAGGACTGGGAACATCCTTTGGAGGAGGAACAACGACAGGAATGATTACGGGTCCAGAAACTGCTTTGGGGGGAGCAATTTCTGGAGATAATATCCTTCCGCTTCGGGTAATCTTGCTAGTCCCTGCAATATTACTGATATTAGGGTCGACCTTCTCAGAACTTGAATCTTCGGTAGCTGGCTAATCTTGCTTGATACTGTGGTAGTAGACATCCCCTCCATAATTCCATGGTACGATTTTGTTTGACGAATACGGGATTGGTCCAAGCATTGTAATTATCAAAGGAGCTACTTTAGGAACTGATGTAATTCTAACGGGTCTTTTGGTGGAGACCCTGGAAGAATTGTCGGAAATGGTAACGATGGAAACACCATTATAAGAAACAGTTGGAACAAAAGTCTTTTCAAACAAAATTTCCTTATTATCTATTAGGCACTGAACGCCTGTTTTCAACAAAGGACAGTTGGTTGGTGAGAACAAATAGAAATGACAGTTTTCATCACAGCCTGGGAATACACTGGCATTCAATAAGTTCCTTTTGATAGTTAGGAGTGGGGTCATAAGTTCATCAACTGAAGTAACAAACATATCTTCTTCAATGGCACTGGCATTATGGCCGTGCTTGGGCATAGGGGAAGAAATGACATTGGGATTTTCTGGCACATCGAATTCAATCCCTTTGGCTTCAAGGAGGTCTTGTACTTTGTTCTTCAGAGCCCAACAGTTGTTAGTGTCATGGCCGAGACTCTCAGAGTGGTATACACAACGGGCATTAGGATGATAGTGAGGAGAGGTCGTGTTAGGGTTCTTTGGAGCTTCTTTCAAAGTCACTAGGTTGCATCTTAACAAATGTGGAAATACTTGAAAGAGTGTCATGTTAATTTTGGTGAACTGTCTGACTGGTCTTTCCATTCTTTGTTGGTTGTTTCTTTGTTGATCAGGCACAGGTTTAGGAATCATAACAACCCCCACCATTGGACGGTGTTCGGCCCTATCTTGATTTCTCTGAGGATATACAGCAACCACTTCTTTCTTTCCGATGAATGGCTTCCTTACAGCAGTAGAGGATGCATCTTTTTGATTCTTTCCATTCTTTATCCCGGCTTCTACCCTTTCTCCGGTCAATATTAATTCAGTAAAACTTACCAATGAACTCCCAATTAAGTGATTGAAGAATGGGCCAGACAAGGTTCCCAAAAACATATCTACCAACTCTCTTTTAGATAGGGGAGGTTGAACTCTTCCGGCCAAGTCCCTCCATTTTTGCGCATAGTCCTTGAAGCCTTCACTTGAAACCATGGCCATACTCTAGAGTTGAGTACGGGTAGGCGCAAGATCAGCGTTGTATTGGTATTGTTTGTAAAAAGCTGCAGCAAGATCTTCCCATTTATGAAGATTGGCTCTTTCTAACTGATAAAACCAATCAAGTTGAGTTCTAGACAGACTGTCTTGGAAGAAGTGTACTCATAAATCTTTGTCAGCGGTATGGGGCTGGATTTTCCTCACATAGGACCGGAGATGCATTTTGGGGCATGAGACTCCGTCATATTTGGCGAACACAGGTGCTTTGAATTTTGGAGGAATGACAATTCTCGATACCAGTCCCAACTCCTCAAAGTCCAATCCAGGCACTTTTTGGATTTCCATTGCACTCAACCGTTCTTCTAGATGCTTATACTTGTCGTCGGCTGGAGGGTATTTTTCTTCAGAATAGTTTTATTCTTCCTCTTCCTCTTATGACTCTGACTGGACAATTGTTTCCTTGCTTTTCCCATCTTGATTTTCTTTCTCACCGGATGTCGTTGCAAAGTCTAAAGCCCTTCTTGTTTTTCCTTGGAATCTTCTTCCCATGTTTAGAACTCCGGTTATCTTTTTCGTCTTCTTTTTCTTCTCCTCATCCAGCAAGAGTTAAGAATAATTGTTGAAACTGTGCATTCTGAGCTTGAAGGTCCTTCACCGTTTGCTCGAGATCCATCTTACTGAAATAAACAGTAGAGAGATGAGGAGACTTGTTGCAAGAAACCTGTTTATGTTATGATGAATGATAAATGTGTATGCAATGATTTAAAGGATCTTAAGATTCAAATTTGTTTTAGACAAAAAGGAAACACACGTTATATTAATAAATTAAAGCTTTGAGTACATCAATGCCTTCTTGGGAAAAATAATACAAAAACTATAAGATAAAAAGGTAGTACTCATCCTATTTGGTGCGATGTAGGCATTCAGAGTCTGCTCCTCATAAAGTTGCTTAGTGAGTTCCAAAACCTTCTTCTCGCTTGCGTAGAATTGGGCTTCGAAAGTATCTCGCTCCCCCTTGAGTTGTATCCAATCCCTTTGTAGGTCTTCAAGAGAGGTGGGCATGTCAGGATGTAGGATAGTATATGGAACATCTCCTTCCATGACAGGCTCAATGATTACTGGGAGAACAGAGGGATAAGGCATCATCAGACTTTGAGCAAGAGTTCATACCCATTTGAGGTAAGGCTCAAGAGGGATGGAATTCTTGTGCCCCAAATTCTTTCTATCTACCTTGTTCAACATCCTCCAAGCTCAGATAAATCTCTGGCGAAGACCTTGATCGTCATTGTCGTAGTCAAATACCAAACCTTGAATCAGCATCTCGTGCGGGCCATCCCTTCGGGAATAACCAAACTGTCTTAAGGCTAAGCAGGGGTTGTAGGTGATACCTCCCCTAATGCCAAGTAAAGAGACATTATGGAATTCTCCATAACGGTCGATAATAGTAACATTCTCTATGGATCGGGAGCACCAATGAATGTCTGAATGTTTGAGCGTCATCAACCTTTGTGACCACCTTGGACCTTGTTCATTCTTTAATATAGATTGGGGAAGATGTGAAATAAACCATCTTTCCAAGAGAGGAGTGCAACACATAAGGACACCTATTTTCCTCATTGTGCGAGTGTGAAAAGAGTGTAAGATGTCTCCTAGCAAAGTAGGCACCGGGTTGCGGGATATGAAGATTTTGACGGTGTTCACATCTATAAGTTGATCAGGATTTGGAAACAAAACCATCCCATAGACGAGGAGATCCACAATTTCCTCAAAGGCTTGCATATCCAAGGAGTTCCAACAGTTTTGGGCTTTCTCGAACAAGAATTTTGCTAGGAAACTTTTGACACCACTCCTTGTTTCCCAATGAGTTGTGACATCAGATGATTGCAAGTGTAGAGCTTGAGTAATCTCTTCTGGCTTTGGGTCTCTTTCTGTACCGTTAAAAGATAGTTGGTTGAGAATGGGAATCCTCAAGAGTCGGGAGAATTCTTCTAAAGTAGGCACAAGTTGATAGTCGGGAAATGTGAAGCAATAATGTAAAGGATCAAAGAACTGAAAGAGCACCTTCATCATGTCCTCATCTGTGTTGGAGGTGACCAATTTGAGTAGGCGACCATGTCTCCTGGTGAATGGAGAGTTTTCTGGAATCCTTGAAGCTAGTTCTTTAAGTTGTGGAGGGATCCTTACAAGGTTGACTTGAATACTTTTCCTGCGAATAGAATCCATATCCTACAAAACAGAACAAAGATAAATCCCAAGATCCTTGAAATGCTTAGTGGATGAGTATGATGTTATGATGTTCATAATGTTATGTAAAAGTATGTATATACAAACAAAGCAAACAAATCCTTAGTTTTAGGCTTGCATGGAGTTTTATAGGTAAGTACCCACTACGCCAAAAACTGCTTTTTGCAGCGCCTCTACTAAAGCGGTTATTGAAAAAGCGCTGCCATAGCCTTCACAAAAAACAAAATTAAAAAAAAGGGAAACCTACGAAGGCGCTTTTTTAAAAGCGCTGGCATAGGTGGGGGATACGAAAGCGCTTTTTACATTAAAAGCGTTGTGGTAGGTCAAATAAAAATATTAATAAAAACGAAATAATAGGGTTATGAAGGCGCTTTTTAAAAAGCGCTGTGGAAGATTGGCCATTGAAAGCGCTTTCAAAAGCGCTGGCATAGGGTCTGATGCTACTAAAGCGCTTTTTAGGCTAAAAGCGCCGTGGTAGCTCAAATATCAAAATTAAATAAAATGAAAAGCGCTCTTTAGGAATACCTCATTCATCTGTTCCGTTTAGCAAAGCTTCATACGAATACCTCATTCATCTGTTTTCATCTGTATACGAATACCTCTTTAGGAATACCTCATTCTCTCGTTTTCATCTGTATACGAATACCTCATTCATCTGTTCCGTTTAGCAAAGCTTCACCGCCACCATCAACCCATTGCGCCGCCGTCAATATTTCTCCATCCCAGAACAAAGGTAATTTTCTCTCTCCATTTCTCTTTAATCTCTAGTTTTCTTAAAATTAACTTCCAATTTTCATCTCAATTGAATTCACATGTTATAAATCTTCATGTTATAGGAATCAATAGGGTTATAATTGGATTATTTTTCATCTTATTTGAATTCACATGGGTCATCCTTTATGTTTATAATACTGCTTAATATGTGCACTCACAAACTGTTTGTGAAAATGCCTCAACAGCTTTCTTCTATAATTATGTTAGCATAGCTTGCACAATTTCTTCTATAATTAACTACTGACCGCCCCATTTCAAACTGCAATAGCAGCACATGTTACTATTTCTATTTTCTACTTGATTTTAACTTGAAAGATATGCAAATGTTCCTATGACTTTTGAAATAAGTGAATTTGACATGCTACCAATTGATTTATTAGAAAAATTCAACATTCTACGTTGGTTAACGATAATGTTTTTGTTTCCTCGCAGGTTCTTTTAACGTGGAAATTCTTGATTTTCAACTTTCATTTCGTTTGATTGTTTTGGACTCTGCTAAAGCTCGGTAAGTCTGTGATTTTACGTCCAAGTTGTTATGCACAATTGCTTCTAAATTTTGTAATTGTTGATTCTTTGAATTTACATTGATGTTCTTAATGCCTTCTATGTAGCACTAACATATTGGATTTACACGACATTGACGTAATTGTTGATTCTTTGAATTTACATTGATGTTCTTAATGCCTTCTATGTAGTCACATTTAATCACATTCATTTTCTTAAAGTTGTATCGTGTTTACTCGAAGTCGTTGATGTGTTTGGTGTCTGTTTTTGTGCTTATTACATGTTACCTTTGTTGTGTTTGTGTATTTGTCCATGTTGTGTTCTAAATTGCGGCCTGCATCTGCATTTGTGGCCGTGGCCACATTATTGTTGTTGCGGTATCCTCCGCATTGCAGTGTGATATAAAATCACATGTGTATTTCAAACTCCTCTCAATTAGTATTCACGTCGCAACAAGCACAATGAGTTGAGACTGTATTTGAGACAGTATCAATTGCATTTGAATTGGCTTGTTTTTAATTGGCCTGTACAAAAGGGTTGTTTCCAATTTTATGACTTTTATTGGCAAGGAATGCGTGCTGTTTCAGATTTCCATAAGCATATGTTACATGAAAATTTCAAAGCATTAGCAAAGTTTAAATATTTGATAATTAATGAATATTATCTCCTATCTTAGATTGTAAAAGAAGTGTATATAAAAAATTAATATAGGTGCAGGAATGAAAACCATGATTGAACATATATCTGACGGGATTTTTCCGTTGCTAAATCTTCCGGTTGCTTCTCCTCCGATGAAATCTTTACCGTAAGGTTTGAAATCCGACTTCACTATTGTTTGAATATAATTGTTATTACCTGTATCCAAGACTGAATCACTAGTATCCGACTTCACTAGTTAGTAATTAGTTATGATTTGTTTAGCACATGCTTAAGGTGAGGCAAGAATAACTATGAATTTGATTACCTGATATGTTGAATTTCTTTACAGGTAATTAATTATTATTTTGCTATAGTTGCGTGACTAATTAGTTGCTATAGTCAAACCATGGATAAAAAATGGATGACTGCCAATCGATTGTCGAAAGAGTATGAGGATGGGGTATCAGAATTCGTTAAGTTTGCCGTTGCGCACGCCAGAGAACCCAATGGAATGATATGTCCTTGCTTGAGATGCTGTTATGGGAGACGGGTTGACGCGGTTCAGTTGGAATCGCATTTACTGATGCATGGAATTGATAGAAGTTATGCATGTTGGAATTTGCATGGTGAGAAAAGTAGCGGGAATGTTGAATCGAGTTATAATACGACGTATGCTTCAAATGAGGATTTCGCAGACGCATACGATTATGATCGAGTCGAAGAGATTGCAGAAGCGCTTGAAGAAGATCTTGAGGATTGTCCCAAAATGTTCGAGAGGTTGGTAAGCGATGCAGAGAAACCGTTGTATGATGGTTGTACAAAATTCACAAGATTGTCTGCGGTGTTAAAGTTGTACAACTTAAAGGCGGACAACGGATGGTCGGATAAAAGTTTCACACAGTTATTAGCCCTCGTGAAAGAAATGCTACCAGAGGATAATGTTCTTCCCAATCGAACGTATGAGGCCAAAAAGATGTTGTCCTCTATTGGCATGAGCTATGAAAAGATACATGCATGTCCAAAAGATTGCATTTTATTTCGAAACGAGTATGCAGTGTTAAATGAGTGTCCTAAATGCGGTGCCCCTCGATATAAGGAAAAGTTGTCTCCGGAAAAGGTGTTATGGTATTTTCCTATAATTCCGAGATTTAGGCGCATGTATCGTAGTGAGACCGATTCAAGACACTTGACTTGGCATGCAGATGAAAGAATTATTGATGGGAAGTTGCGACATCCGGCAGACTCACCACAGTGGACGAAAGTTGATATTGATTATCCTGAATTTGGAAAAGAAGCAAGAAATCTTCGCTTGTCGTTGTCTACTGATGGAATGAACCCGCATGGTATTCAAAGTATCTCGCATAGCACCTGGCCTGTGATTCTTATGATATATAACCTACCTCCGTGGCTATGTATGAAGCGTAAGTACATGATGCTATCTATGTTAATTTCTGGGCCCAAACAACCAGGGAATGACATAGACGTGTACTTGGCACCCTTAGTCGAAGATTTGAAGTTTTTGTGGGAGACCGGTGTGGAGGTTTACGATGGGTATAGGAAAGAAAGTTTCAACTTGAGGGCGATGTTGTTTGGAACAATTAATGATTTTTCGGCGTACGGAAATCTATCAGGGTACAACATTAAGGGTCAAAAAGCGTGTCATGTTTGTGAAGATGAAACCGATACGATGCGATTGAACTTTTGTCAGAAGAATGTTTTTCTCGGTCATCGTAGATTCTTAAATTCTAATCATCACTATCGTGGGTGGAGAAAGGCATTCAATGGAGAGGCAGAACACGGTAGAGCTCCACATATGTTGACAGGTGATCAGATTTTTGAAAAGGTGAAAGATGTGAGTACTGAGTTTGGCAAGCCTTTTGCACATAGACTTGTCACGAGTGGGTGGAAGAAGAGGTCGATTTTTTTTGAACTTCCATATTAGAAGTCGTTGTACGTAAGACATTTCCTCGATGTTATGCATATTGAAAAAAATGTATTTGATAGTGTTATTGGTACGTTACTCAATATACAAGGAAAGTCTAAGGATGGCATTAACATAAGGAAGGACATGTTAAACATGGGAATTAGAACTGAATTGGCACCCGTGACGAAAGGAAGACGCACATATCTACCACCTGCTGTTTACACTCTATCTAGAAAGGAGAAGAAAATATTGTGTAAGTTCCTCAGTGAAGTTAAAGTTCCAGAAGGCTACTCATCAGATATTAGAAGACTTGTGTCAATGAAAGACCTAAAGTTAAAGAGTTTAAAGACTCATGATTTCCATGTTATAATGGAACATTTTCTACCAATAGGTATACGTTCTATTCTGCCAGAAAAAGTAAGGAGCGCAATAACTAAGTTGTGTTTTTTCTTCAAGTCAATTTGCAGCAAGGTGATCGATCCTGCGATCTTACCAACATTGCAAAAAGAGGTGGTTGTTACTTTATGTGAGCTTGAAATGTATTTTCCTCCCTCGTTTTTTGACATAATGGTTCATCTAGTCGTTCATCTTGTCAAAGAGACACAGTTGTGCGGACCAGCTTATATGAGATGGATGTACCCTGCTGAACGTTATATGAAAATTTTAAAAGGGTACGTGAAAAACCGAAGTCGACCGGAGGGTTGTATTGCGGAACGATACATTGTTGAAGAAGCGGTTGAGTTTTGCACTGAATATCTGTCAAATTTTCAATCAATTGGACTCCCCAAATCTCATATTGTCGAGAAAAAAGAAGGAAAAAGACTAATTGGAAATAAAGTTGTGACAGTGTCAATGGTCGAACGGGATCAGGTGCATTTGTATGTTCTGCACAATGAGATTGAGGTTGAGCCGTATGCTGAAATGCACAAGGGTGTTCTTCGAGGTTTAAATCTGAATAGAAATGAGAATTGGATAGTACGAGAGCACAATCGAAGTTTCATACCGTGGTTTAAGGAACAAATTTATTCAAAGTATCATTCGGATCCTGCTTCAGTAACAGAAAGGTTGAGATGTTTAGCATATGGTCCAAGTATGATTGTGTTTTCTTATAGCGCATACGCAATTAATGGATACACATTTTATACCAAAGAACAGGATGATAAAAGTACTATGCAGAATAGTGGTGTTACCTTGGTAGCTGAAGCGATGCACATATCAAGTGCGAATGACTTAAACCCGAAATTTGCAAATCTGTCATATTTTGGGGTTATCGAGCGCATTTTGTTGTTTGATTACGGGAAGTTTCAGATTCCTGTATTTGATTGCAAGTGGGTTGAAAATAATAATGGCGTACGAATGGATAAGTCAGGATTTTTGCAAGTGGATCTCAATAGGGTGGGGTACAAAGATGAACCTTTTATTCTAGCCTCTCAGGCTAAACAAGTGTTCTATATCAATGATCCGACAAGTACGAAATGGTCTATAGTGCTTTTGTCTAACAAAGTAATTGATGAAAACATTGGAGATCAAGGTGATATTGGCGTTGGCATTGAATCTTGTACAAGAAACGATCAAAATGAGAATGAACCTTGTACTAGAGATGATCATAATGAGGGTATTTGGATCAATCCAACCATCCGAGTTGTTAACAGAAGCGTAAAATATATTGCTACCAAGAAAAGAAAGAGACGTTAGTGAAAAAGGTATTATTATAATTATAGCCTAATATTGTAAGTAATATGTGAATAATGTTTTGAATTTTTGGCATATCTTTTGAACCGTTTTGAATTTTTGCGAATGTGACTAGTGTTTATTTAGTAGAACAATGTTTCCGGAGCTGATGGTGAGGTTTATTTCTTGCAAGTTTGGTTTTTTAGCATTTTATTCAATTTTGAGTTCCTTTAGTGCTATTCATATCTTTTTCGACTATCCATTTTCATGTAGTGTACTAATGTGCTTGTTTGACTTTTGTTACAGGTCTAATGGCTAGCAATGAAGAAAACCCGCAAGGAAACCAACAAGAAAACCCACCAGGAAACCAACAAGATCATGAAAACTCACAAGAATCAAATCATGCAGCGGATGATAATTCAGCAAATGATGTTGCACGAGGCATCACCATAATGCGCGAAATCATTCGTGCTAGAGATAAGGGAGTGATATATAATGTAGATTGGAATCATTCAAATCAAGTAGTTGGGGTTAATGCTTCAAAATTCACAAGCTACGTTGGTACACTTGTTCGTATGCATGTGCCAATCTCCATATCTAGATGGAATGAGAAACAATGTGAAGCATTGAAGCAAGGAAAAGAAATGTTTTGGGAAGATGTTAAGGTATGTATGTTATATGGTTTATATGGTTATATGTTTATAAGTTTATAAGTTTATATGGTGTATATGGTTTTTAAACTACTTATATGTTTATATGGTTTATATGGTTTTTAAATTACTTATATGTTTATATGGTTTATACGCAGCGGTCTTTTAACGTTCCAGATGAGCGTAAAGGCTTCGTACTTGGGTTGGCCGGGAAAAGATTTAGAGGGTGGAAAAATCTGTTGACGAACACCTATCTTAAGGATGACAAAGGAAAGTGGCTGGAAGAGTTCCCGGCCGGAAGGCCAGAAAAGTATAATCTTTTCATTAAACAAGAAGATTGGACTGAGTTTATTAGACAAAGAGATGACGAATTCCGGCAAAAGAGTGCCAAAAATAGTGAGAGAGCATCAAAGCCCGCGTATCCATACAAAAAAGGGCGTTTGGGATATGCACGCTTAGAGGAAAAAATTGTAAGTAATAAATAGAAATGATATGTTCTTATTAATTGTCTAAATGTGTTGTATTTGACGATCTAACCGTTTGTTTCTATGCATAGTTAGACGAGACGAAAAGTGATGAAACCTCACTTCCAGCACATTTGCTGTGGAAGGAAGCTCGTGTGGGCAAGAATCAAGCTGTTGATCCAAGTGTTCTAAGAATTTATGATGAATGCGTAAGTATAACATTGTGTCTTTAATTAAATCAAATTTTTATGACTATTTAATTGATTTTTTTATCTCCATTATTTTCAGGAGACATTGTCACAAACGGAGTCCACCGGTGACGACCAGGATACGAGGAGCGTACTTAGTAAAGCACTGAATGTTCCTGAGTATTCCGGTCGGGTGAGGGGTAAAGGTCATGGTGTGACTCCAACCTCTTTCTACCAGCATCATCGGAAAAGAAATCCTACCAATGCAGAAGTGATGAATGTACTTATGGAATTACAAGCAAAAGTCAATGCATTGGAAAGAGATAAAGAGGTATTAATGAGGGAAAAGGGCAATGCGGCAATGGCGAAAGAAACTAGTGACAACGCTAGTATCAACCGTCAGAATAAATTTCCTAAGGTAATTATAAATATATTGATAAATCTCTATTGTTCAAGTTTCTCATTTTTATTCCACCTCTTTCTATTATTGAATTAAAAGTAATATGTATGCATATTGGTTTAGGGCATTTCATCTTGCCAACTATACGTAATGGCATCAGATTATCACCTTGTTGGCAAGGGAAAAGTGTACAACACTTTGGGAGATTTAATTCATAATACACCGATCCCGGCTGGACACCTGAGAGTATCAGTAGATTATCCTATTGATCCCGATGCGTTGGTACCGGTACCTGACGTGGCCTTGGATATAAGATCGGTGCGAGACGCAGTAGGGTCGTTTGTTGCATGGCCCTTGGACCTCATTTTCATTGATGATGAGGTATGTTTAAAACCGTTAATATGAATCATTTAGATTTCAAATGTCAATTCTGAACCGTTAAGTTAATTATTTTTTAATATTAGCCTCCTACAAAACCCGCTAATAAGGGTAAGGAGATTTTGCAGCAAGGCGGCGAGTCTATGGCATCAATTCCAGAGGTACACTTAAATTGTTTATTATATGATATGAATTTAAAACTGAACGATTTTATAATTTACCTAAGTTATATGATTGTTAGGTATCTACGAAAGTGTCACAACAAGTGACCCAGCCTGTTCGTAGCAGACCACCCCCGAAAAAGTCAATGCATAAGGGGGGAAGAGGCGGGGGAAGAGGCGTTTTTGTACCTCGATATCGGAATACACTTGGAGTACTTTTGGAAACCTCAGATTTGAAGTCAGGTGGTATTCGTACAATCCTTATGGATGCAGATATCTTTGGTCTTGACTGCCAAGAAACGATAGGAATGGACGAAATGACTGAGATTATGACGCATGGTGAATTAGGCATCGGCAATGTTCACGCATACATCCGGTATTCCGATAAATATATCATTTAATTAGTTGAACAATTTATTTACACATTTCAATGAAAATAGTCTAATGTTTATATGTTTTTATTTAAGGTTGTTGTACGATAAAAAAATGCGCGAGACTGTATTGGCAAGACGCTTCCATTTCTTGTCTGCCCATATTGTCAGCGGAGCGACAATTGTCAGGGAACCGGGTTCAGTTAGGGAGTACTTAGTGAATCGATACACGGCCTACGTCGGCAACCCAGATAGCTTGTTTATTTTGCCGTATAACACTGTTCCAGTGGGGTGAGTTTTTCATTTATTCTAATATATCTTTGTTTATTTTGCGTAGAAACTTTTCTTCTAAACTGTTGCTTAAATTTTTAGAAAACACTGGTTGTTGTTGGCTATCGATCCGATTAAAGAAGTTGTGTACTTTCTGAATTCGGTAGACGGGGAATGGACTAACTATCCCGCTATGAAGGAAACTGTTGATCAGTAAGTGAGATCGTTCTAACTATTCGTGTATATTTATATATTTAATTATTTCTGTGAGATTGATCTAAATATATGTTTTTATTTTCTTAGATCAATACAAATATTTCGTAGTCAAAGGGACGCACAGGTACCCCGGAGTAAATCATCAAATATTACTTGGATCAAAGTGCAGGTACAAAATTAGTTGCTTATAATAATAGTTATGTTACTTGATAAAATTACACGACAACTATAAAATATATTCTGTTTTTCTATGCAGTGTCCGTTACAGAATAACGATGTAGATTGCGGATACTTTTGCTTGAGGTTTATGAAAGAAATCCTTCATAAAAATCAAGTAGAGATTCCAAGCACGGTATGGATTTATAACTTAGAATAATTTTGTATGATTTCTACATTTAATAACATCATGCATATACTGAAGTAATAATTTCTTATGTAGTACTTTGATGACCTCTATACTATGTCGTACACGAAAGTTCAAGTGGAAGAAGTCAAAGAGGAAATATGTCAATTTTATGTTGAAAACAGATTATTCTGATGGGTATGAATAAAATATTATTGTACGTGTTAGTTTGATTGTGTTGGAGCCTTTAATATTGTTTGTTTAATTTACCGTGTTGTTCATATTCATACTTTGCAGGATGACGACCGTGTCGGTGGAGCATTATTTTCGATGTAATTATATATGATTTAGTTACATATGTATATATATATGGTTACAAATTAACACGATACTTTGTATGTGATTTAGTTATGGTTACAAATGTATATATGGTTACAAATTTAGTTATATATGATTTAGTTACATATATATAGATAAGGATTGAATATTATATGGTATACCGGTTTCTGTTAATATAATATCGATTTCTTAAAATATATGTATAGATAAGGATTGAATTACAGGTTAAATTATTGGACCAAAAAAAAATTACAGGCCGCACAGGGAACCTCAAATTATAGGTTTCACTTTAAAAAATTTGTATGAGCTACGAAAGCGCTTTTGGCTAAAAAGCGCTTTCGTAGGCAGGATAAATAAAAAAAAAAATAAATAGAAACCCCCTATCAAAGCGCTTTTTATGGAAAAAGTGCTGGGAAAGACCCCCCTATCAAAGCGCTTTTTCCATAAAAAGCGCTGTAAAAGGCCTGATAAATAAAAAAAAAAATTTAAATAGCACACCTATCAAAGCGCTTTTAAAAAAGCGCTGGGAAAGACCCCCCTATCAAAGCGCTTTTTAAGGAAAAAGCGCTGGGATAGGTCCACCTACGACAGCGCTTTTGGCCAGAAAAAAGCGCTTTCGTAGCCTACGCCAGCGCTGGCTACGGCAGCGCTTTTAAGCGCTTTTAAAGGGCAAAAAAAAGCGCTGTGAAAGCCCATTTTCGTAGTAGTGACCCTCTTGAAGTTTAGTTGGCTCAACTTGTCCTAGTAATAGTAACCGGGTTCTAAGGAGCTCAATATCACCGGTTTGTTTCCTTGGTCATTGTTTTAGCACAAGCCTCTTTAATGGCGACCGAAATATCCCAAGAAATCAAACCTCAATGAGTGTAGTATCGAGTATCTACCAACTTTGGACTGCACCAAATCCGGTCATCTCACTACATCCTAAATGCCAAGTTGGTCAAGTAAAGGTTCTAAAAGTTCATTAGTGCTTCATGACATCACTCAGCGGCCCCGTATTCTCTTTGATTAACTCAAAGGCTACCGGTACGCATAAATATTTCGCACTAACGTACCTATTGCTTAGACCATGTCGGTATACCCCTCACAGTTTCCACAATGTATTGCTACTTACCTATAATGTATCCCAAATTCGGGTAGAGGATTCAAACCCAAACAAAGAACCATAATGTAAAGCATACAAGTCAAACAATTCAAGCAAGTAAATATGATCTAACCCTAAGGTAACCCCACTTTTAGAATTTTCCCATGTAGAGTCGCCAGTTTTATGATACGGTGGGAGAACTGACTTGGGATGTTTTGCGTTTTATCGCAAATGTTAGTTTTAGCAAGAGTCGTCACTGGCTTTTCTTTTATCCAAATGGAAAGGTGAAAAAGCACAGGAAAGACCTTTGAGATTTTTTTCTTGAGTTCGGGGGGTAGATTATGAAAAGGGAAGGTATTAGCACCCTTTTCATCCATGGTTTTCCATGGACTCTTAGTTACTTGATAGATCACTTGCTTTTTGTTTGAAATTGTGTTTGGTGTGGTTTTTTGAAAGTATTTTTGTAAAGAGTCCATTGTTTAGGCAATCTTTGTAATGATTCTTGTTTGTAAGAATGTACACAAAGATGTTTGATCTTTTGAAAATGTTTTCAAGTTTGTAAGATGTTTGAAAGTGTAAGTGTTTGTTTTGAAAATAGCAAGGATGTTTGTTTGAAATTGAGCAAGTAATTAGGAGCATTCTACCTACTCAAAAGTCTTTCTTGTTCATTTTCCTTTTCCTTTGAGATTGTTATCTTACCATTGATTTGGTAAGTAACCCTATCTTTGGATGTAAACGGGACGGGCGTGGCTCATCGTATAACCATGATTAGCAATGTTACAAGGTATCTTAGTATTCTCTTTTAGGTACTAAGATCATTTGATAGGAAACTTAGATAGCGTCATCGAGGGACTATGATCTTATATTTGCTTGTTTTTGCTAAGGTGCCTTACATGCGTAAATGGTCATTTTGTATAAGGCAACCAAGTGGAATAACCCTAGGGGTGTTTGTTTTCAAGTGTATTGTTTTCATGCTTGTTTTTGTCTTGAATTAGGTTTTTCTAGGTATTGGTTTTAGTTTTTCCATACAAACCCTAATTACTAGCATTTTTATATAAAAGCGATTAAATTGCAGAATTTAAAGTTACTACGCTACTACAACATTTGTGGGAGGAGGTGTACAAATTGAATGGGGATTTTAAGAATGTAAACCTAGTTAGTCTATTACAACCATATTAAATTGGTATCAATGTACAAAGAAATAAGTAAATACAAAGTACAAAATGAATAAATGTACAAAAATGCAAAATGTAAAGAAAATGGATCTTTGTTTGGTTTTCATAAGAGAAAGGGAAATTGTCTTAACCTAATTAATTAAAGAAAATAATTAACTAAACTTAAACTTATTACGAAAAGATTTTAAATAAAACCCTAGTTCTATTAATTAACCAAAAGAAAATGAGTTTAAGAAAAACATTTTTTGGTATTTTTGTTTTGAAAATATTTATAGCTTTATAAAATATTTTTAGTCTTTTTTATATCAAAAATAATATATTTTAATTAGTGTGAAATAAAATAACTAATAACCTAGTTTTAATTAAAGTTACAAGATAATAAGTAAAAATAAATAAAGTATAGTTAATAAAAATATTTTTTATGAGAAAAATAAAAATAAAATAAGCCAAAATATAAATATATCATTTTTTGTATTTTTATGATTTTTTTAGTATTTAGAAAATATATTAAGGAAATCAATAAAATAAAAATAAGAAAATAAAATAAACTGGGCCAGGGGTGCAAACACCCTGCAACGGGGTTAGTAAGCAAAAATTAAAAAAAACAAATACAAGCCCAAAAAGGCTCAGGCGCTTGCAAAAAAAAAGTCAGGAATGCAAAACATGTAAAAAAATGCAAAAGGGTACTACTGGGGCTCGAACCCAGGTCCCAAAGGTTACAGGCGCGCGCTTCTACCACTGGGGTGGCTATACATCTGTTAACATAGGTAAATCAATAAATATACAAGGCAAAACGCGCCCTGATGACTTCATCTTCAACCTCCAGCCAGACCAACTGTAACTTGCTCATTTCTCATCAAAAATGAAAACTGTAAACATGAAACTTGTAGCAAATTTTCTCACGGTTTCAGAAATGTAAAGCATTAAAACTATAGATCAAAGATAAGCATAAATTTTAATGGCCCTAATCTGAATCCTAAAAATCTCAAAAATTTCAGTTTCAAAATTCTCTAAGCTCAAGCAAAATTAATGGAAACTATGTACATGGTTAGCTTCAGGGCAATGATATCTACATGTTTTGTTCACAAATAAATCATTGATGATGCTTGTATGAAGAGTTCCAAAGTTAGAAAACTTACCTCAAAACTGGAAATCATGTTTTGAGTTTGAGCTTGTTTCAAGTGATGGTGATGATCAGGTTAGCTTCCTTGAGGTCCCAAGAAGCTAATGCAATGATTAGCTTGAGCAATGGATGGCTGAAATGGTCTGGATAAGTCAATGTGTAGAGCTTTGTTTTTGAAAATGGAGGATGGTGTTAATGGTGTTACAATTCTATAACAAGGTGTGGTATCAACTCTATATGATGTTTAGAAACTTTAGAAACCAAAAGGCCAAGAAACGCACGAGTAGATTATGAGTTTCAAGTTTTTGGTCAGTTTGTGTGAAAATGGAAGTGTGAAGTATGATTCTGAGTTCTACGTGTTTTCAAGACTTGAACATTCGCGTGTTTGTGTCAAATGGTTTGTGTATGTATAAACAAAAGTGTTTGAGAGCTTTGGACCATCAGAAGTACAAGTTTCTAGCTTTTGGCTAGGTTACTTGATTTTGAAGAAAAGAGGGAAACAAGTTTCAAGGAGAGGTACAAGCATGGTATGGGTGATTGTAAGTGTTTGAAAACATATCTCATGAGTTATAGGACCTTTTTAATCAGAAGAGAAAAAGTGCAAGGCTCAAGAACAAGTTTTGTACAAAAAGTCACTTTATCAAAATGGCAATGTAACCTTTCTTCCAAAAATGGATATAAAGCATGTCCATGCATTGAATGCTTCAAGTGACGCCTCTAACAGCTGTGTAAACCATTAATTATGGAGTGCCTAACAATTTTTAGGCTTGCAAAGTAGTGTTTATGCAGCATAGTTTGAATTTGAATTTTGTTCATCACTAAAATGACTTGTAATTAAAGTGATAAAACCCTAACTTCATCTCTTCGATTCTCCCTACTCAAGAATGATCTCAAGGAGTTCTTGAACATTTTAGAAAGCTTGCAATGTTCTATAAAACCCATCTTTGAATTAATTTTGGAGATTCCCCTTGGAACTATATGAAAAAGTGCCATGAAATTGGGTCAAAATCCTGACCAAATTAGGGCAAAATTTCACTAAGTGTTTAGTTTCATGACCACATGTTCATAAAATTATAACATGAGATCCAAATATTTTTGGAAGGAGTTGTGTAAATAAAATTTGTATATTTCATGGAGATCTGCAACTTTCATGTTTGAAGTTTCTCTTGAATCATCTTGCATCATGGTGAAAAGTTTGCTCAAAGTTATGAAAAAACATGAAATTTCCAACACTTAGAAAAATTTCCATGTTTAGAAATTTTGACTTTTCAAAATGAAATCTTGACTTTTTGATTTCTTGATGAATAAGTTTCATATTTTGACATGGTTTTATGAATTATGATCTTTGGCACTTGAATTTGACTAAAAAGTCAAAGTTTGACTTTTCACTATACATTTGACTTTTGATCAGTTGACTGCAAAATTCATCTGTCAATCCAATGGACTTGCAATGTTTTGAACCATGTCATTAGGTAAAATTATGCAATTGGACTCTTGAGATCATGCCTTAAACCAATTGATCATTTGCTAGGTCAAAAATCAGAAATTGCCTTTTCCTAGTCAAAACCATAATTTTGACCATTTTGCCCTTTTGGAGATTTTATCAAACTTCTTGAGGAATTGTGGTCCAAAATTGATCAAATGATACATATGAGTTTAAAAATGTTGATGGGGATAAAAAATTATGAAGTTTGACTGTAAATTGGCCATGGTTGACTTTTTCCCCAATACAATTGATTTTTGGGTCAACTGCTCAATTGACTGAGCAAAAAAGTGATCCAAGACTTGAAACTTAACATGAGCAATCTTGGGGGTCCATAATGATCCATGAAAGTCATATGGAACATTAGAAGCTCAAAAATCCTTGTACAAACTCAAACCCTAATTTTGGTCATCAGTGCTTAAGGAGGTGTCTTGAGTTATTCAAACCCTAGTGCAGTCTTGGACCCAAGGAGATCTTGTGAGCAAATTCTTGATAAGTGAAAGGGAAAATTTTGGGGTACAACAGAGTAGTTGGATGATATTGTACCCCAAAATTTTCCCTCCTATTTTCTTCAAAACATGCTCACGAAGGTCTCAAATACTCAAAGCTACTCAAGAGTTGACTGGTCAAACCTCTTCCTAAGCAAGGTCTACAACTAGGGTTTTTGTGCTTCTCAAGTAATATTGGGTTGTAAGGGTATCAAATTACTTTTATGGTTCATCATAGGTCCTCAATAATGCTTATGTCAAGTTTCAAGTCTTGCATCACATGTTTGCTCAATCAATGGCTTAAAAGATTGAAAGTCAACTATATTAGGTAAAAAGTCAACTATGGTCAACATACAGTCAAACTTCAAGATTTTTTGTCAACATCAACATTTTTAGATGATATTCATAATTTGATCAAGGGTTTATCATGATTCCTCAAGGAAAGTCCTCAAATCATCAAAGGTCAAAAATTGCCAAATTAGGGTTTTTATTGAAGATGACTGATCATTGACTTTTAGCCTAGTGCATGACCTTATGACTTAAATCATGATCTCAAAGGCTCAAATACAAAATCTTGACCTAATTACATGGCTCAATACATTTCCAAATATACAAGTGATTGATAGTTAAAAAATTGAATCAATTGATAAAAAGTCAACAGTCACACAAAAGTCAAACTTTGACTTTTTTGTCAACATTGGAATTCAAAAATCAAGAATTATCAAAACATTAAAAATTATCAAGTTTGATCATCAAGAATTACAAATATCAAGAAAGTCAACAAAAGTCAAAGTTGGAATATTTTCAAGTACTTAGAAAAAATTCAAGTATTTTGTGCTTAGAAAACCCTAACTTCACAAGCAAGTTTCCTCAAGATACAAATTGATTCCAGGAAAAATTTCAACATGAAAATTGTAGGGATTAATGAATTCTACAACTTTTTTAATGTGGGATGATCCTCAAAAAGTGCTTGGATTAAGAGATATGGGCCCATGAAGTTCTGATACTTTTTTATCTAACACTTAGAAATATTTTTGATCAGTTTTTCATCTCAACTTCTTGGCTAATTTTCACTAATTTCCCTGTTGATTTAGCCAAAGTAGTCAACATGAAAGTTGTAGGCAATGTTTCAAGGTTTCCAAAATTTCCAAGAGCATAAATTTCTCATACTTGAGCTAGGAGATTCGAAGAGAAGAAGTTGGCCATTCAAACTTGAATCATAAGTCATTTTTGATGACCTTATGGCCAAAAATCCAACCAAAGCTACAAGATTTCTCTTTTTAGGCTTTGTCATCTCCAAATATCTCCATAATTAAGTAATTACACAGGTCCTAAGTGTATTACACAAGGATTAGAAGCATTGTCCAAACATGATACCATTTATGGTTGAATTTGCAAAAGCAACATTTCCATTTGCATAAAGCTCCACTTTTCCAACCACTTTCCCTTTTAGCCTTGTAACTTGCTTCCAAAGATCACACAAGATCTCTAAAGTTCAGAAGCAACCCCTAAAAGATTAGAAAAGTGAGGCTAAATTCCTTGATTTACTCTTTTCTTCATTATGAAACTAGCTTCGTCTTTGTGCATTTTCAAACCAAATGACCAAACCATACTCCCATATGAACTGAGCTTAATTTCTGCAAGTTAGAGGGACCATTTGCAACCTCTATAAATACCTTTCCATGCCCCAGAACTCAACTCACGAAAATTTGCTCAAAAACCACCATTATTGCACATTTGAAGCTTCCAACACCCAACTTCAAATCCACTCGTTTTTTTCCTTTTTTATCATTCAAACACCTTAGGTACATCATATAGGAGTTATCCAAACACCTAAACAACTTCTGGAACATCTCTATCATCATCTTCCATTCTCAATACCGAGCTCTGCACATTGAGTTAGGGGGGGTGATTCATTGAGTCTCAAGGAAATATAAGCATTGGAACACGTTCAGGGAGGTCCAAGGAAGCTTTTGGCATCATTTATTTGCACCTGGAAGTATCCATACGCGTTCTGAGTTTTCACTTCAAGATCCGTCCCAACGGCAAGAGGAAGTGTGCAAAGGCTTTAGTGTGTTAGAGCAGGGGTTCGATCCCTGTCTCTAGCATTTTATTTTTTAACATTTTCCTTGCAGATCCCATGCCATGAAACCTAACACGTGCACCATACATCTCCAGCCCTCAACCACTTGATCTCATCAAGCCAGATCTAAATGCCTCAAATGTGCATCCCCGTCATGAACCCTCGAAGACCCTCTATATCAGATCTAGCGCAGGCCTCCCGGGTCCTTCATTGGGCCTGAGATTTTTGTTTTTTCTCACCATCATTATTACTTATTTGTAGTAAGCCCATTTAATTTCTTTTGTTTTAAAAAACTATTTTCTCTTTTTTTTTAATCAATTTTATTAAATCAGAAAAATCACAAAAAAATCATAAAAAATAGATTTAGGTGTTTTTTAATTAATTGATATAATTTTCATAAATTAAAATTAATTAACTTAATCATATTTCGTTTATTAATTAACTAATAAATTAATTACAAATAGGGTTTATTTTTATTTTACACTTTAATTATTTTTTCTAAACAGAAAAACACCAAAAATATTTTCTAAACACTTAGAATTTTTTTAGGTCTTAAATATCTTCTCCTCTTCACCATCTTCGTGTGCTCATTTACTTTTTCACATTATTTTTCAATATTGTAATTGTCAATAGTTTGTAATAGATAATTAGGGTTTCTTTCTTTTCCTCCCTGTAATACGGTGGGAGAACTGACTTGGGTATTTTGCATTTTATCGCAATTGTTGCGGATAGTAAGAGTCGCCGCCAACTTTTCTTTTATCCAATAAAGGAAAGGGTGAAAAGAACAGGAAAGACCTTTGAGATATTTTCTTGAGTTCGGGGGGTAGGTTATGAAAAGGGAAGGTGTTAGCACCCTTTTCATCCATAGTTATCTACGGGCTCTTAGTTGCTTGCTAGATCACTTGAAAATGCTTTGTTTGAAAATGTGTTTTATGATGGGTGTAAGTTTGAAAATATTTTGAAAACGCCTTTGTTTCGGCAAACTTTGTAATAATTCTCGTCTCTATAAGAATGTATACAAAGTGTTGGTTTTGAAAATAGTTTAAAGAGATGTTTATTTTTGAAGATGTTTTGAAAGTGTAAGTGTGAAAATGGATTTAGATTTTGAGCAAGCAACTACGAGTATCCTACCTACTCAAAAGGTCTTTGTTCTTTTCCTCCTTCTTTAGATATTGCTATCTTACCATTGATTTGGTAAGAAGCCCCATCATTGGATATGAAGGTACAAGCGTGGGTCATCGTATAGTCATGAATGGCAATATTGTGAGATATCTTAGCATTTCTCTTAAGGGACTAAGATCATTTGTAAGGCAACATTTGTAGCATCATCGAGGGACTATGATCTTGTATTTTGGTTATTTTTGCTAAGATGGCTCACATGCACATCATGACTATTTTTCTCAAGGCAATAAGTGGAGTTAACCCTAGAGGTGTGAGTGTGCAAGTGTTTATTTTTCATGCATTGTCTTGTCTTAGATTAGGATTTTCTAAGGTTGATTTTTTATCTTGCCATACAAACCCTAATTACTAACATTTATGAAAGTAATGAAATTGCGGAAAATAAATGTTCTACACTATTACATCATTTGGGGGATGGGGGATACAAATGTACAAATGGAGATTGCAAGAAATTAAAGCTAATTATCTATTAAAAACCATATTGAATAGCTATGAAGAAAATATATGAAATATGTATAAAAAAACAGCACAAAAGAGAGAAAAAAACAAATCTTTTGACATCATGTATCGAAACATGTGTCGAAGAATGCTTATATGCATCGAGACATATCCTTCTTTCGACCCTGTAATTCCAAATCAACTCAGTATGAGTCGAAGCATAATGTTATGTGTCGAATCACACACCCTTTTCCCTTTCTGTTTGGGCATGTAAAGCAGTATGTGTCGAAGCCTAAGGCTTTGTGTCGAATCATGCTGTAATTTTTTTACTCCAACATTGTTTTATAGTCTGTACAGGTTAGTTTTTAACATATAATTGACAAGAAAGGAAGACAAACAAAAGGTCAGCTCCGAAGGCAATGACTATTACATGTTATCTTCGAAGGTGAATCATCAATGACGCTTGAAATTAAGGGTTTAAAGTCAAGAAGACTTACCTTGAATCTGGAATTTGTGTTTCGAACTTGAGTTGCTGCCTTGAATGTTCTTGAGTTCGGAAAAAAATTAGAGGTGTTGTTTTTTTTGTTCTGGGTTTAAGAGTGTTTTAAGGCTTCAACATTTGTGTTCTATCCTCTCTTTTTTTCTTTTCTTCTCCTTTTTCCTTGCCAAAAGCCCGCCCTTTGTATGTTGTGAAACAACTTATTTGTAGAAGAGTCTTGCTGGGGTTTTGGGGAGAAAAACAAATAAAATTTGAATTGTTTGAGTATGCTCTTCTCATAGATTTTGAGGTGCATCTCTTATATGCTAATTTGGTGCAAATATGAGACTGAGATAATGCAGACTTGGACTGGTTTAGGAGCAACATAGCATGGCTATTTTGTAGCAGTTTTGGAGTGTTGTGGCAGCTTGGTGCAGGGTTGTTTCATAGCAGTACAGCAGACTGTTTTTGACATGGTTTTAGGATGTTATGTGGACAGTACAGCAAGCTTGGGCTTGGAAGCATATAGGACTTTGTTCAGCAGTAGTCTGTATAACATTGTTTGTAGCATGGCACTAGTTTGGTTTTGATCAATGTTCTTCAAAATTATGCCTTCAACTTTATTCCTTCTACAAAGATCTCGAATCTCTATAGAACTTTGATCTTTTTGTTACTCTGGTTTTCGACAAGCATCTCGAATCTCTTAAAGATGTCGAATACTTTGTCCTTTTGTTTTTATCACATTGATCCACAACCTTCAACCAAACTCATCAATAGACAAAACAATATTTGTTTCCACCAATTATATGTTCTTCAAATGGACAACATTCCTCTGAATGTACCACTTACTCCTTCCTTTCATTTTGATCGCATAGATCTATAACCTTCGACCAAACTCATCAACAGACAAAATAATATTTGTTTCCACCAATTGTATGTTCTTCGAATGGACCACATTCATCTGAATGTACCACTTACTTCGTCCTTTCATTTTGATCACATAGATCCACAACCTTCGACCAAACTCATCAACAGACAAAACAATATTTGTTTCCACCAATTGTATGTTCTTTGAATGGACCACATTCATTTGAATGTACCACTTACTTCATCCTTTCGTTTTGATCACATAGATCCACAACCTTCGACCAAACTCATCAATAGACAAAACAATATTTGTTTCCACCAATTGTATGTTCTTCGAATGGACCACATTCATCTGAATGTACCACTTTGAGTATGCAAGATGATCTCATTGGCATAGTTGAAACAAAAGAATTTCTGGATTGCTTTCCTACCAAACAAACTCCATAGTTTTTTTTAGGCATCTCAAGACTTGGGATACCATATCTTGAGTAATTAGTTGATTAAGTGGTCGAAAGTTCAAATGTCCAAACCTCAAATGCCATAACCAACTATCCTTGTGGTCGAACGGTTTTCAGACATTGAACTTCTATCGAATTGATCATTATCTTAAATGTTATGCTTTTTAGACAATGGAGATTTTAAAACCAAATGGTTCTTGGTGTCGCACAATCTCAAAACTCCATCTTTCATGACAACTGAGAAACTTTTTTCGACTAGTTGTCTAACACTTAACAAGTTGCACTTTATTCTAGGTACGTAAAGCACATCTTTAATCATAACTTTTCCTCCATTACTCATTTGAAAGACTATGTTACCAGTACCTTCTGCTTGCAATGAACTATTATCAGCAAGTTTTTTTGTTAAATTGTAATTCGTAGTGTCGAAACTATATGTGCTGAAGGGTTTAGAGGTGGATCGAAGCAGGTTGCTCGAAGGAAGCCATTTCCCAATTGAAGTTTATGGATCGAAGCAAGTATGAAGATAGACAACATGTCAGCTATCAATCTGGCGAAGAACCCAATAGCACATGGTCGAAGCAAGCACATCAAAATGAGGTTCCATTATCCCCGAGAGCAGGTAGCAGATGGGAAGATGAATTTGGAACACTGCAGAACTGAGAATCAGATTGCAGATATCATGACGAAGGGAGTGTAGGTCGAAGTATTCAGAAGACTAAGAATCATGATGAATATATATTGTTTAGACACAATGAATTAGGTGGTGTGTTAAATTGTAATTCATAGTGTCGAAACTATGTGTGTCGAAGGGTTTAGAGGTGGATCGAAACAGGTTGCTCAAAGGAAGCCATTGCGCAGTCAAAGCTTGTGGATCAAAGCAAGCTTGCTCTTCTTCGACTTGTCAAACTCTGCCAACCACTCCTTTCAATCAGTCATGTGGTTTGAACAACTTGAACCGGATTTTGAATTTGACGTGGTTATCTGCAACTACACACCTTTTTTTATATGATTTGCCCTTTCGACAGTTTCTCCTTCCTCTTTTTGAGGATTCAGAAGTTCCATCTTTGACCTGATGCTTGAGAACCCAATATGATCCATGGAAATTATATGGGGCATTAAAAGTCCAATTGTACTTGTGCGAACTCAAACCCTAGTTTTGAGTCATCAGTGTTTGAGGAGGTATCTTGAGCTGATCAAACCTTGTACAATCTTTAATCAATAAAGATCTTGTGAGAAAATTCTTGAGAAATGAGAGGGAAAATTTTGGGGTACAACAGTTGCCCCTGTTCAATCTTCTTGAACCTAAAGAGTAAGATTGGCAGATCCGCCTTTCGTGACTTAAAGGTGAAAGATGATTGAACACTCGAGTGCCCAGAAATTTGCACTCCATGATGCGTTAGTTGATTGTGTAGGGAATGAGCTTAAATATGCCATTTGGAGAGATGATGGAGAGTTGTCGGAGATGGGCTTATAGATTCCATGCAAAGGTGAATGTTGATAGAAATTATACTAAGTCTAAGCTTGACTGTAACTAGGAGAAGTATCAGAATAAATCTTTGGTCGATTAAATTCTGAATGACATGCTGGAATGGACCCACGTTAAGCCGTGTTTGGAAATGTATTAGAAGGAATTCGTGTAAGACTGCTTCAAGATGAATCCGTGTGGGATTATATCTGGAAATTCATGAGAATGAACCTGTGTAGGGCTGCTTAGGGATGAGTCTGTGTGAAACTTTATCTGGAAATGTATGAGAAGGAGCCTGGGTAGGGATGCTTTGGGATGAGTCAGTGTGAAACTTCATCTGGAAATATATGAGATGAAATCTGTGTAAGATTTCTTCAGGATGAGTCCGTGTGAAACTGCATCTGGAAATGTATGAGAAGGAGCCTGGGTAGGGCTGCTTCGGGATGAGCCCGTGTGAAACTGCATATGGAGATGTATGAGAAGGAGCCTGGATAGGGCTGCTTCGGAATAAGTCCGTGTGAAACTTCATTTGGAAATATATGAGAAGGATCCTGGGTAGGGCTGCTTCGGGATGAGTCAGTGTGAAACTGCATCTGAAAATTTATGAGAAAGAGCATGGTGTTGCACCCCAAAATTTGCCCTCCCATATTCTTCAAGAAATTGCCAAGCCAAGTCACAAAACTCCCCCAAGGGTTGTTCAGTACAACAGTCTCCCATACAGTCAAAACTAGGGTTTGTGTTCTGATCAGGAAAATAAAGTTTTCAAGGGCCCAATCAAGTCTCATATGCCTACAAATGTGGTCAAGCATCCTCATATCAAGTTTCAAGGCATTCAGCTCAAAATTGCACAGTCAAAACCCTAAATTGCACTACAGTCAACTGTAGGGGCAAAATGGTCATTTGACAGTCAAAAGTTCAAAATTTTGGTCAACATATCATTTTGAAGCCACAAACATCATTTGATCAATGCTTGATCATGATTCTCAAAATTTGGCTCAGAAAATCATCAAGATGCAAAAGTTACTATATTTGGACAGCTGAAAAAGTCAACTGAAATTGACCAAGGCATAACTTTCACATGGATTATCAGAAAAATTCCATCCAAATCTCATTTTGAAGAGAAAGACATTTCCTACAACTCATCTTCATACTTCAAGTCCAAGAAATGCTCTCACAAAAAGTTATCAATTTCAACATTATAGGTCATTTTCAAAAGTCAACAAAAAGGGACTTTAAGTCAAAGGCCATAACTTGAGATTGGTAGATCAAAATGACATGGGACCAAAGGCATTGGTTAAAGGACTCAAAGACCTTTCCAAAATGTCCAAGAACATGAGAAAAGCTTAAAAATTGAGCAAGTTATGCCTTGTGGAAGTTGGGAAATTTTTGGAAATTTTGAAAAGTCAACATTGATTCAAATGACCCAAAAATGCTAATGGGCCCATTTTTCTTCCATGATTCATCATTATAAGCATGTGCACGACCACTTGGCCCAAAGGGGAGTATTTTCTCATTTTTTATTTATTTATTTGAATTATTATTCATATTAATTCATTTAAATTATATAAATATGTGAAAAATATCTAACATGACCTAACCAATCTTTTTGTACACATTTTAGGCTCAATAATTCGTGCACATCCCAACATGGAAAGATTTGGCTTGATTGGATGCTAATTGAATCAAATGCACATGAAAAAGATATGAAACATAATGGAAAAAAATCAAATATTCAAACAATGAATTACAAGAGATTTGATTGATTTTCTTAACCTAATTGCCTCACTACATATGCTAGATGAGAACCCTAATCACAATGGACTAAAAGCTGCGCAGAAGAACAATAGAAAAACTTGAAAAATTGTTGAAAAAACTCAATTCTGAAATCCTTGCTAGAGGTGGATTCAAGGCACAAAACCGATTCCAAAAGCTTCCTTGGCAATCCCTGGACGCATTCCAATCCCAAACATCCATCAACACGCCAAGAACTGGTAGTTTGAACTCAAACTGCATCAAGAAAATTCCATTATCGTACATCATGATTCAAGCATGTTTACAGCATTTTTTCCATTGATTCTTATTCCTCATTTGTTTTTGAGACTAACCATGATGTTTAATTGAACTATTATGCTGTATATGAGGTTTTGCCATGCGTGATTTCTAGGGTTTTTCAGAGCTTAAATTTAGGGCTTCTTAAAAGAGGAAAAATTGGACATCCTCAGTACCATGGTTGGATTCAGCGTATAGAGACGAAGAAGAATCAGTTGTCGCGCCTAATTTATATTCAATGAGGACCTAATCGCTATTTTCCAGAAACGCCCCTAAAACCACACTTAAGAAACCGTTGCTTATGTTGTTTGTTTTTCAGGATGATGGAGACGATGACATCGTGGCAAAACGTGACTGGTTAGTTTCAAATTTCGCGCGCGTAGGTCCACTAACGCGTTGTTTCTCTTATTATGTTTGTTGTATATTTAATTAACGAATGTGTGTAGTGGCTCAGCTGGCAAGGTGTGATGTTGGTAACCCCCATGACCTGGGTTCAAGTCCCAGGTCTTGCATATTTCGCTATTATTTTTCAATCCAAATTCCTATGCAGTGTCAATATTATGGATGCATCATACGCCTCCAAATCTAAAGGTCCACGCGTCCAGCAAATTCAAATCAAGGGCAGGGATTCAAAGAGCATGCTATGCCCAGGTCAACGCGCTGGCACACAAACTGAAAAGGTCAAATGGACCAAAGCTTAACGGGCCAGCATTCTAAGGCCTATACCTCCAGTTTGGGGCCTGAACCCCCCCCCCCCTGGTTTGCTTTCTCTATATTTTTGTTTATTTTATTTTCAATTATGATTTTGTTTTCTTTATTTGTTCAAATCAATTAATTATTTTTACAAATTATAAAATGCACAAAAAATCAGAAAAAGAGCAAAATAAAATATTTATTTATTTTAATATTTTTTTAAATTCACATGTAAATATTTAGTTTTAATTAGGTTACAATTTTAATTTCTTTTAATAACAAAAATACAAAAAAAAATATGTAGAAATGGGTTTAATTTTTATCCCTTTAATTTGTTTTCCCTTTTTACCATATTATTACTCATTTTATTTTCATAATTAACTGTACATAATCAATTAGGGTTTCATTTAGATTTTAATTTAATATTTTCACAATAAATTTAAAAGCTATTAGAATTAGGGTTTGCCTTTTAGTTTAATTTTAATTTTCTATTAAATCTTAAGAAATACAAAAATACCAAAAAAACTTTTTTTTATTTTTATTTTTAATTTTAATTCCTCGTTAACTTTAATATTTTGCAAAAGGGTCCAACGCCCGTATTCTTAACTATTTAATTTCGCATATTTATTTTATTTCGCTTGAATAATTATGTATCTCTCCCAAAGCCATGTAACTCGGACAATTTAACTTCTCGCACTTTTAACTTCTTTATTTTCCGTCAAATCGGGTCCGGTTTAATTTTGGCGATGTGGACCCGCGCCATTTGTAATAGCTTAGAATTTACTTTCCCGCAATATTTTTTAACTGTTAAATAAGCATGTAAGAATGAATGGCCTTAAATAAAATCAAGCGTAGATCACAATGAACATGATAAGACAAATAACTGAAACATGACACACGAATCGCACACACCACCCCTAGGGTACGCCTCACTGTTGCCTTGCCTCAAAAGGTGATCGTCGAGTAGAGGATGTCTTAGTAATTCCTCATGATCCGGGAACCTGGCATGAGGGTAGCTTCTAAGGTGTCTTCCCATTGCTCTGGTGATCACCATGTCCCGAACCTTCGAATTGACCCGAATACCTCCAACGGTGGTGCTACCTACCTCTCAATGGTGGGATGGCACTACTTTAAAGGACATTTACACAGACGAATTCCTTAGGGTAGGTAGACGACTCTAGATACTTGCTCTAAATTTCAAAACAAGACAAAATACTTTTCACACCAACACATTTTCAAAAAGCTTTCGAAAGCAATTTTTCAAACACTCTTGAGGACCGATACAAGAGTCGAACTGAAATTTTCAAAGAAACTTTTTAAAACCCATAGTTGAAAAGCAAACAAACCATTTTTGAAAACACAAGTGAGCAAGTATCTAAGAGCCCATGGATAACCATGGATAGAAAGGGTGCTAACACCTTCCCTTTCTATAACCTACCTCCCGAACCGAGAGCAATCTCTTTAAGGAATTTTTCTGTGCTTTTGTCCTGTCCATGTTGGAGAAAATAAAAGACGGTGGCGACTCTTGCTTCCGCGACATTTCGCGAACCAGCGTTAAATAGTCAGTTCCAGATCCACCGATCACAGAACTGGCGACTCTGCTGGGGACTTAACTTAAAGTGAGGTGTACCTTAGGGTTAGTTCATAACTGTGTTTTCAATTGCTTTCCTTGTTTGCTTTAAATTGTGGGACTGTCTTGGGAGTTCTATAGATCCTAACCCGGATCTGGGGATACCTTCTTAGAAAGTAGCAACAAGGCTGTGAGGGAACTGTGCGGGGTATACCGACATGGTTGAAACAGTCTGCTACATTGATGTGGCACTTTGGTGTGTACCGGTAACCCTTGAGTTCAGTCAAGGAGAGTACGGGGCCTCCGCGTGGTGTCGTGAAGCATCAACAGACCTTAGGAACCTTAATTGAACAATCTTAGCCTCCTTAGGGTAGTGAGATAACTGACTTTGGTGCAGTCCGAGGTTGGTTGATACTCGATACTACACTCAATTGAGGGTTGCTTTCCTGGAATATTTCGGTCGCCAGTTCAGTGGCTAAATCGAAACGATGAACAATGAAAGCAATCCCGTGATATTGGGAACCTTAGAACCCGGTTACTTTGATAGGACAGGTTGAACCCACCAACTTCAAGAGGGTAATACCCAGACCTCATGCTGGCCTTAAACTCTAAGGGCTTCTCTTGTGTGACTTGCGTGCCTTCGTACTTGACTACTTGCATGCTTGTTATCTATCTGACATCTGAACTTCCTGCAGGTTTTGTTCATAGTCCTTAACTAGGACTCATCACAAGGCTTACTAAGTTTCTTGCAGGTTTTTGTCTTAGTCCTTAACTAGGACTCATAACCAGGTTTACCGAGTTTCTTGCAGGGTTTGTTTTAGTCCTTAATTGGGACTCATGACAAGTATATTGAATCTCTTGCAGGGTTTGTTTATAGTCCTTAATTGGGACTCATAACAGGGTTACCTACATTACCCCATGCATAGCATAACATCATACCATTGCATACATCCTAACCTATTTCAAGGATCTCAAGGGCTTGTGATGCAGGTCATGATAAATCAAACATCTAGCAATGGGCAAAGAGGATTTATTTTCCTCTAGCCAAGGTTGTCAGGGGCTATGACCCACTGGATATGGTGAGCCTTTGACCCTTGAAGAAGGATTTTCTACAACATGGAAGTTCCTTCAATCAAACTACCGGATTCAATACTAACAAGTGTCTCTGTTTACCCTGCGAGGTCCTTGAAATCATTGCATGCATGTCATACATCTCATTGCATTGCAGGTGTCCCTTTGACAGGTTGCTTACCCTTCTTCGCTGTTTATTTCAGCCGATCGTCATGAATCCTGAATCATCAGCTGAGCAGTCTATCAAGGCCCTCCAGGCTCAGAATGCCCAGTTCCAAGAGCTGATCATGAATTTGACCCAGGGGCAACAAGATCTGAAGGCTCTGCTCTTGAAGAAGGACAAGAAGAAGAAGAGGACTGTCTTGTTCAGCCCTAGGCGCAGATCTGGGAATACACCGCAGACTGAAACTGAGAGGACTACCCCATCTGTGAGGGAAAACAGTCACCATGAGAGAGAGGTGCCTAGTCCAGTGGTCTCCGAAAACGAGACAGATTTCGACGATGAACAGTACCCTCTGGCTGAGGACAGGTACAAACAGTTGGAAGACCGGCTCAGTGCTATGGAGATACAAAAGGTGCCTGGCCTGGACTTCGAGGATCTAGGTCTGTCTTCTGGGGTAGTGATCCCGCGCAAATTCAAGGTACCCGCCTTTGCTAAATACGATGGGGCATCCTGTCCTAAGTTACATCTCAGGGCTTATACAAGGAGGATCCAGCCCTATACAGCTGACAAAAACTTATGGATCCATTTCTTCCAAGAGAGTCTTTCGGGGACTCAGCTCGAGTGGTTCTATCAACTGAATGGAGCCAACATCCGTACCTGGGAAGACTTAGCCACTGCATTTTACAAGCATTACCAGTACAATGCCGACCTTGCTCCCACACGTACCCAACTCCAGGGTATGTCGATAGGGTCAAATGAAGGTTTCAAGGAATATGCACAGAAATGGAGAGACCTTGCTGGAAGGGTACAGCCTCCATTAACTGACAGGGAACTCGTTGATATGTTCTTGGGGACCCTATCCGGGCCGTTCTTCAATTACCTCATTGGTAATTCATCTGCAGGGTTTACCGACCTCATTCTGACTGGGGAAAGAATCGAAGCTGGTATCAAGAGTGGGAAGATCCAAGAGGCCACACCTTCTGATACTCACAAAAAGCCTTACACGGGAAGGAAAGAGTCTAATGCTGCATACAGCCAAAAGAGTCGTCGTGACCAACATGCAGGGGCAGTCATGATTTCTGGTTCTGCACCACGCCGTCAACCACAGAGGGGAAACCAGCAAAGGCCGGACGGGCCTAAAAGGCAGTTCACCAACATTAACATGCCATGGTCACAAGCACTGCAACACATGTTGAAGATGAACCTGATTGCAGTGATCAACCCTCCTGCCAATCCTAAGACCTCCTCTCCTAGCTACAATCCAGAAGCCAGATGCGCTTATCATCCCGATAGCCCGGGGCACGATACTGAGGACTGTTGGGCATTAAAGTACAAGATTCAGAACATGATCGACGCCAAAGAGATCGAGTTCGAGCCTGCCGAGACTCCCAACGTAATCACTGCTCCATTGCCAAAACATGGCTAGGATCGAGAGATTTTTGTTCATTTGAATTCAAGTTGTATTTTTCTTTTCTTGTTCAGATAAACAATTATCATGTTAAACTCTTTTATTTCATGAATGCATTACACATGTCTGTCTTGATTTAATTATGTTTACTATGCTTAAAACTGCTTTCATATTTTTGCAATGGTCAACTCTTAATTGAAAATTCTAAGCCTCTTGAGGGAGGATGACGAAAACGATACCGTAATCTGCAGTATGCTTTTGAACAGACCCCACTGATGAGGTACAGGCATTGTTTCAATCCCTAAACACTGGAGTTATAAGGATGATAATCCCTCGTCAACCCCTCTGAGCCAAAGAAGTAGGAGTTTTTATTTTCAAAAATCAAAACCCTTAATCATAACCTGGGGCAGGGTAGTTCTCTCAGTTGATCCAAGTGCACAATGAATGGCACCAAATGAGTTTTTCAAAAACAAAAGACAGTGATGGTTCAGAACAATCATAAGGACAGGCAGTCATATCAAAAAAAAAATCATAAGTGAAAAGCCCAAAAAGTCAAAACCAATAAAGAAGACTTACCAAACTGGGGCATCCCGCTGACTGTAATCCCAAAAAGGAAACAGTTCAGGCAAAAAAAAAAAAAAGAAAGGGATAACAAAATCAAGCAAGAGGTCTCACAACCAAAGCAAAAATGACTGCCTATTCAAAAGAAATCATCAACATCTGAACCATCATTGGAACATCAGAACAAAGACTCAAACAAGGTCTAACGCACGATCAACTGAGTTTAGGTTTGGAGAACATCACGAAGAGCGGGTGGGTACAAATAATTTGAGCCTTTATCCTTTGTTTCTTAAACCGTGAACCAGGCCACGATATAACCCTTAAAAGTCCTAGCTGAAGCATGGGTTAGTTCGAAAGCATACTGTTACGAAGGTATCCTGACTCCTGAAGGTTTGCTGTAAAATATTGAGTTGACATCGCACTGTATTACAAAAAATGCATTTTCAAAATTCAAGACAGACATAGACTTTTGCATTCTTAAAATAACCTTGTTTGCATATGACTATTTGTTTGGACAATAGGGAAATTCGCACGATGAACACCTTGTGAATAGAAGTACCTCCAGTCAAGGGGCACAGTAGGAGAATTGCCCATTATCTGGGGCATGGCAAAATACTCCCTACATTCTGAGAGCGTGGACATAGTCGGAAAAATACTACGCACAATCAAAGACCCGCTAGGTTGACACACCTAGGCAAAAATAAGGGCTTCCCGGCGAACCAAAAGGGTTCGGGCAAAATGAAGGGATGAAATGAAAAAACATGTACACCCGGCAAGTCGAAAACCTGAAAAGGCGGCTTGGGCAAAAATGGGTATCCCGGTGGACTGAAAACCCGAAAGGGCGGTTCAGGCAAAAGTTAGGGATCAAAGCGTACGACTATGTTCCGGTATCTCGTCACTTTCCTACCCGAAGATTTGTCAATCACCCACACAGGTATCCTCTTCCCTCACCTCCGAAGCAGGGGCAATAATGAGTTATCCAGGCGATCCAATTGCTCTGTCAACCAAAGTACAAAGGACAGATCAACATAAGAATGATTACCATCTACCTTTACAAATTCCAGATCGTGGGCTAACGTCCGAGACCAAACAGGACAATCATCCACTTAATCAAAATCATGCAACCCAGCACCGGTTTCTTCTTAACCTTCAGACAAAGTCATACCCAGACTCCTCCTCCACAAGATGACCTAACCCCGGTTCATCAAGAAGTTTTTACACAAACTTATCCCGAAGTAACCTAACCCCGGTTTCTCCAGAAGTCTCACATGGACCTATCTCAAGATGACCTAACCCCGGTTCATCAAGAAGTTTTTACACAAACTTATCCAGGTAACCTAACCCCGGTTCCTCCAGAAGTCTTACATGGATTTAGCTCAAGATGACCTAACCCCGGTTCGTCAAAAAGTTTTTACACAAACTCGTCAAGTAACCTTACCCCGGTTCCTCTAAGAAATCTTACATGGGTTTATCTCAAGCAACCTTACCCCGGTTCCTCTAAGAAATCTTACATGGGTTTATCTCAAGCAACCTTACCCCGGTTCATCCAGAAGTTTTACACAAACTTATCCTGAAGCAACCTTACCCCGGTTCGTCAAGAAATCTCACACGGATCTATCTCAAGGTAACCTAATCCCGGTTCCCCCAGAAGTCTCACATGGACTCGTCTCTAGTAACCTTACCCCGGTTCGTCAAGAAATCTCACATGGATTTACCCCAAGGCAACCTAACCCCGGTTCCTCCAGAAGTCTTACATGGATTTAGTTCAAGATAACCTCACCCCGGTTCATCAAGAAGTTTTACATGAACTTACCTCACCAAGCAACCCTATACCGGTTCCCCCTATTCAAGATGCAATTTCACATGGACTCGTCACCCGGACACCCTACACAGGTTCTCCCTTTCCAAGAACGCAGTTTTACACGAACTCATCATCAAAGTTCCTTCTCCATTTCAGATGCGGTTTTACACGAGCTCATCAGCAGGCAACCCTACATATGTTCCCTCTTTCAACTTACAAAGTTACAGTTCAAAATCTCCCCAGGAGAGCCCAATCCAGCTCCCCCAGAAAAATTGGAGTCCATCTCCCCAAGCAGTAAGCTTATCCCCAGTAGATTCTGGAAGCTTATCCTCTCGCAGAGCACGAACGCGTCGTCCGGCTTTATTTAAAGAGTTATTTCCTTAACAGGATATAACTGGGTTATCCTCAGCCAAAAGCCACGGAAAGAGCGTCCTCGACGAAGTCTTCTTACCCTAGCGAAGTCCATCAACACTTCCAACAACAAGGGTATCCCCAGCAAATTATGATCAACACTCAGCAAGGCATTCCTCTTCCCACAGAGTATTGCTTCCCAGCATGGTCGCTAGAGTATCTTTTCTCCCCGCAGAATCTTCCATTTGCCAAGTTTATTCCGCAACGGAGTCATCTCCTCCTACCGGTATTCTTGCAGTTATCATCCCCAGCGGAAGCAATACCTATTCTTCAACGTTAACCCAGGATATGACTTCCCGGCACCCGTCAAGGACCTACTTTCCTAGACGAAAACATACATAAAACATCACATGCATCATTGTAGCATGCATAGACGCATCATATCATACAAATCTCATTTATGTTGAGAACATCATTGCTTGATCCATATCATGCATTGCATATGACTGACCTTTACCTTTCAGGAAAGACGCAGTTAAAATGCTCAAACATATTTCAAAGCCTTCTCTAGTCCAGCTAAATCGACTCCCAACAGATTTTTCTGATAAAGACTCAGCAGAAGTTATGGTCCCCTCTCCAACGGCGAGTGAGGTGGTAATTCCTTTTTCAGATGTTTCCCTCTCCGACGATGAGTGTGAGGTGATAGTCTCTTATGGTCCCCTCTCCGACAAGTGCGTGAGGTGGTAATTCCTTTTTCAGATGTTTCCCTCTCCGACGATGAGTGTGAGGTGATAATCTCCTTATGGTTCCCTCTCCGACGGTGTGTGAGGTGGTAAGTCCTTTTTCAGATGTTTCCCTCTCCGACGATGAGTGTGAGGTGATAGTCTCTTATGGTCCCCTCTCCGGCAAGTGCGTGAGGTGGTAATTCCTTCTTCAGATGTTCCCCTCTCCGACGATGAGTGTGAGGTGATAGTCTCTTATGGTCCCCTCTCCGGCAAGTGCGTGAGGTGGTAATTCCTTCTTCAGATGTTTCCCTCTCCGACAGTGAGTGTGAGGTGATAGTCTCCTATGGTTCCCTCTCCGACGGCGAGTGAGGTGACAATTCCTTTTCCTATAATTCCCTCTCTGACGGCGAGTGAGGTGATTCCCTGTTAGATTATAATGGCCTATGGTTCTCGTTCCGATCCTGCGAAGATGGTATTTCCCACCAATATTTTCTCAACGAGCATTGTTGAAGTTAAAATCACCCAAGGTTCTCTTACCATTCATGCTAAGGCAGTAGCCATCCCTGGTTCATTCATCTCCGTTTGAAGCTCCAGACTCAGCTCTTGTAACCAGTCAGGACATATCTATACCAAACATCTGAAAACCAGCTCCTGCAACGTGTCAGGTACTCATTTTTTCTTTTGCAGGTATGCAGGTTCTCGCTAAGGAATCTCCTACGCGATCAACATCCAGATGGCATCTATAAGCCCATCATCCTATCCAGCAACCTCCCAACACTGCTAACATGTGAGCGCAAATTTCTGGGCACTCTAGTGTTCAATCATCTTCTACCCTCGGATTACGAAAGGCACGTCAGCCAATCTGCATCCTCAGGTCTAAGAAGATTGAACAGGGGCAACTGTTGCACCCCAAAATTTGCCCTCCCATATTCTTCAAGAAATTGCCAAGCCAAGTCACAAAACTCCCCCAAGGGTTGTTCAGTACAACAGTCTCCCATACAGTCAAAACTAGGGTTTGTGTTCTGATCAGGAAAATAAAGTTTTCAAGGGCCCAATCAAGTCTCATATGCCTACAAATGTGGTCAAGCATCCTCATATCAAGTTTCAAGGCATTCAGCTCAAAATTGCACAGTCAAAACCCTAAATTGCACTACAGTCAACTGTAGGGGCAAAATGGTCATTTGACAGTCAAAAGTTCAAATTTTTGGTCAACATATCATTTTGAAGCCACAAACATCATTTGATCAATGCTTGATCATGATTCTCAAAATTTGGCTCAGAAAATCATCAAGATGCAAAAGTTACTATATTTGGACAGCTGAAAAAGTCAACTGAAATTGACCAAGGCATAACTTTCACATGGATTATCAGAAAAATTCCATCCAAAGCTCATTTTGAAGATAAAGACATTTCCTACAACTCATATTCATACTTCAAGTCCAAGAAATGCTCTCACAAAAAGTTATCAATTTCAACATTATAGGTCATTTTCAAAAGTCAACAAAAAGGGACTTTAAGTCAAAGGCCATAACTTGAGATTGGTAGATCAAAATGACATGGGACCAAAGGCATTGGTTAAAGGACTCAAAGACCTTTCCAAAATGTCCAAGAATATGAGAAAAGATTAAAAATTGAGCAAGTTATGCCTTGTGGAAGTTGGGAAATTTTTGGAAATTTTGAAAAGTCAACATTGATTCAAATGACCCAAAAATGCTAATGGGCCCATTTTTCTTCCATGATTCATCATTCTAAGCATGTGCACGACCACTTGGCCCAAAGGGAAGTATTTTCTCATTTTTTATTTATTTATTTGAATTATTATTCATATTAATTCATTTAAATTATATAAATATGTGAAAAATATCTAACATGACCTAACCAATCTTTTTGTACACATTTTAGGCTCAATAATTCGTGCACATCCCAACATGGAAAGATTTGGCTTGATTGGATGCTAATTGAATCAAATGCACATGAAAAAGATATGAAACATAATGGAAAAAAATCAAATATTCAAACAATGAATTACAAGAGATTTGATTGATTTTCTTAACCTAATTGCCTCACTACATATGCTAGATGAGAACCCTAATCACAATGGACTAAAAGCTGCGCAGAAGAACAATAGAAAAACTTGAAAAATTGTTGAAAAAACTCAATTCTGAAATCCTTGCTAGAGGTGGATTCAAGGCACAAAACCGATTCCAAAAGCTTCCTTGGCAATCCCTGGACGCATTCCAATCCCAAACATCCATCAACACGCCAAGAACTGGTAGTTTGAACTCAAACTGCATCAAGAAAATTCCATTATCGTACATCATGATTCAAGCATGTTTACAGCATTTTTTCCATTGATTCTTATTCCTCATTTGTTTTTGAGACTAACCATGATGTTTAATTGAACTATTATGCTGTATATGAGGTTTTGCCATGCGTGATTTCTAGGGTTTTTCAGAGCTTAAATTTAGGGCTTCTTAAAAGAGGAAAAATTGGACATCCTCAGTACCATGGTTGGATTCAGCGTATAGAGACGAAGAAGAATCAGTTGTCGCGCCTAATTTATATTCAATGAGGACCTAATCGCTATTTTCCAGAAACGCCCCTAAAACCACACTTAAGAAACCGTTGCTTATGTTGTTTGTTTTTCAGGATGATGGAGACGATGACATCGTGGCAAAACGTGACTGGTTAGTTTCAAATTTCGCGCGCGTAGGTCCACTAACGCGTTGTTTCTCTTATTATGTTTGTTGTATATTTAATTAACGAATGTCTGTAGTGGCTCAGCTGGCAAGGTGTGATGTTGGTAACCCCCATGACCTGGGTTCAAGTCCCAGGTCTTGCATATTTCGCTATTATTTTTCAATCCAAATTCCTATGCAGTGTCAATATTATGGATGCATCATACGCCTCCAAATCTAAAGGTCCACGCGTCCAGCAAATTCAAATCAAGGGCAGGGATTCAAAGAGCATGCTATGCCCGGGTCAACGCGCTGGCACACAAACTGAAAAGGTCAAATGGACCAAAGCTTAATGGGCCAGCATTCTAAGGCCTATACCTCCAGTTTGGGGCCTGAACCCCCCCCTGGTTTGCTTTCTCTATATTTTTGTTTATTTTATTTTCAATTATGATTTTGTTTTCTTTATTTGTTCAAATCAATTAATTATTTTTACAAATTATAAAATGCACAAAAAATCAGAAAAAGAGCAAAATAAAATATTTATTTATTTTAATATTTTTTTAAATTCACATGTAAATATTTAGTTTTAATTAGGTTACAATTTTAATTTCTTTTAATAACAAAAATACAAAAAAAAAATATGTAGAAATAGGTTTAATTTTTATCCCTTTAATTTGTTTTCCCTTTTTACCATATTATTACTCATTTTATTTTCATAATTAATTGTACATAATCAATTAGGGTTTCATTTAGATTTTAATTTAATATTTTCACAATAAATTTAAAAGCTATTAGAATTAGGGTTTGCCTTTTAGTTTAATTTTAATTTTCTATTAAATCTTAAAAAATACAAAAATACCAAAAAAACTTTTTTTTATTTTTATTTTTAATTTTAATTCCTCGTTAACTTTAATATTTTGCAAAAGGGTCCAACGCCCGTATTCTTAACTATTTAATTTCGCATATTTATTTTATTTCGCTTGAATAATTATGTATCTCTCCCAAAGCCATGTAACTCGGACAATTTAACTTCTCGCACTTTTAACTTCTTTATTTTCCGTCAAATCGGGTCCGGTTTAATTTTGGCGATGTGGACCCGCGCCATTTGTAATAGCTTAGAATTTACTTTCCCGCAATATTTTTTAACTGTTAAATAAGCATGTAAGAATGAATGGCCTTAAATAAAATCAAGCGTAGATCACAATGAACATGATAAGACAAATAACTGAAACATGACACACGAATCGCACACACCACCCCTAGGGTACGCCTCACTGTTGCCTTGCCTCGAAAGGTGATCGTCGAGTAGAGGATGTCTTAGTAAGTCCTCATGATCTGGGAACTTGGCATGAGGGTAGCTTCTAAGGTGTCTTCCCATTGCTCTGGTGATCACCATGTCCCGAACCTTCGAATTGACCCGAATACCTCCAACGGTGGTGCTACCTACCTCTCAATGGTGGGATGGCACTACTTTAAAGGACATTTACACAGACGAATTCCTTAGGGTAGGTAGACGACTCTAGATACTTGCTCTAAATTTCAAAACAAAACAAAATACTTTTCACACCAACACATTTTCAAAAAGCTTTCGAAAGCAATTTTTCAAACACTCTTGAGGACCGATACAAGAGTCGAACTGAAATTTTCAAAGAAACTTTTTAAAACCCACAGTTGAAAAGCAAACAAACCATTTTTGAAAACACAAGTGAGCAAGTATCTAAGAGCCCATGGATAACCATGGATAGAAAGGGTGCTAACACCTTCCCTTTCTATAACCTACCTCCCGAACCGAGAGCAATCTCTTTAAGGAATTTTTCTGTGCTTTTGTCCTGTCCATGTTGGAGAAAATAAAAGATGGTGGCGACTCTTGCTTCTGCGACATTTCGCGAACCAGCGTTAAACAGTCAGTTCCAGATCCACCGATCACACATGGGTAGGGCTACTTTGGGGTGAGTCTGTGGGAAACTACACCTGGAGATGTGTGAGAAAGATCCTGGGTGGGGCTGCTTTGGGATGAGTTTGTGTGAAACTTCATTTGGAAATATAAGGAGGAGCCTAGGTAGGGCTACTTCGGGATGAGTCCATGTGAAACTGCATCTGGAAATATATGAGAAGGAGCCTGGGTAGGGCTGCTTTTAAGACAAGTCTGTGTGAAACTGCGTCTGGTAATTCATGAGAAGGAGTTTGTGTAGGGCTACTTCGAGATGAGTCCGTGTGAAACTCTATCTGGAAATGTATGATAAGGAATCTGTGTAAGATTGCTTCGGGATGAGTCCGTGTGAAACTGCATCTGGAAATGTATGAGAAGGAATCTATGTAAGATTGCTTCAGGATGAGTCCGTGTGAAACTACATCTGGAAATTAGAAGGAACCCGTGTAATATTGCCTCATGATGAGCCCGTGTGAAGTTGCATCTGGAATTTAGAAGGAACCCGTGTAATATTGCTTCATGATGAGCCTGTGTGAAGCTGCATCTGGAAATTAGAAGGAACCTGTGTAAGATTACTTCAGTTGGTCGTGTAGATAGTTGGTATGTCTTGTTTCAGGAACTAATCTTGGACCTGTTGAAAATTGTTGATGATAATTATCTGTTGATTGATCTTTCCTGAAAAGGTAAAGAGTTAATTGTATGCAATGTCATGAGGTATGGAATTCATTGCATAATGATGCTCTCAAAAATGAGGTTGTGCTATATGCGGTTTGTATGCATATGCTATGATGTATGAAATGTGAAATGTTATTAAAGTGTATCTTTGTTTGGGAAAATAAATCCTTGACAAATGCTGGTGAGCCTTGGGAAATTAAATCCTGGACTGCTATCGGGGATGAAGAGTATGCACCTCGTCAGACCTTGTTTTAGAATGTTCCCGCTGGGGATTCCTATTTTGTTGTTTGAGGAGAACTCCGCTGGGGAATGTTGACTTTGCTTGAAGGAAACTCCATGGAGAGTGCTTATTTCTGCTTGAGGGAAAGAGTTCAGGAGTTCTAGTCGTCCGTTGCTCTAGTGGGGAATTAACTCTTGAAAGTTAGTTTGTTATCTGGTCGGGTTCCAGGTTTCACACCAACTTGCTGGGGATAAGGAAGTTAACTATTACCTGGTCGGATCCCAGGCTTTACAACAACTCACTGGGGATAGTGGAAGTTAACTAATATATGGTCGGATCCCATGCTTTACAGCAACTCACTAGGGATATTGGCAAACTCTACCGGGGAAGAGGGGCTTTTAAACTGCTATCTGGTCGGGTCCAGGCTTTGCCATAACTAAGAATTGAGATTTATTATTATCTAGTCGGGTCCAGATTTCCCAGTAAGTTGAGAGTAGGATGACGTTAATCTATTTTCTGGTCGGGTCCAGGCTTCGTAGCAACTTTCGGAGATAACACTGACTTTGTTAATGACTTCACTGGGGATTAGGGGTTGTGATACCTTAATTTGTAATAGTCTGAAAGGCAAACTTAAGTTAGGGAATTTGTAATTTGTTGGGGGAAATAAACCCTGTTGAAGAGAACATTTGACAATCTGTTAGGGAGGTGTCTTTTTAGCAGAACTCCTTGAGGATTCTTCTTAAGACCAAATCTGTTGGGGAGAGGTTTTTCGGAGATTGAAACTCTGACTGGGGATTGCATGGATCCAACTTTGTCGGGATATCCATGAATTTGGCCTTGTGGGGTTTGTACCCTTATCCGTGAAGATTATTCTGTGGGGATAACCTTATAGAGGTGGCTCTGGTGATTTCCCTGGGGATCACCTTATGAAAGGGAATTTGGGGATTTGTCACTGTTCATAGTGCTTCCAGAAAATGTGTGTTTAGTTGTACGTGACCCTTTGCTGGAATTCATGTTCCATACCCCAAGTGATTCATATGCAGACCTGCCCTTGGCTATTCAGGACCTAATGAGAGATTTCTTGGAATTTTGACTTTACTGTCACTGATGAGTTGGACAATAACATGTCATGCCCCCTTGGTTATTGGAAGTGTTTTTACATTTGTAGTGATTCTGTTTCTTGAGAGGATTTCTGTTCATTGGATATTCGTCGTGTGAATTTCTATGTTGTCAAACAAATAGCTATATACAAACAGCGGTATTCAAAATAATGCAAAGTTTATGTTTGTCTTGAAGTTTTGAAAATGCATTTTTAGCAGATAAAAGAATTTTGTAAGAATATGAATTCAACTCGGGATTTACAATAAGCCTTACAGGAGTCAGGATACCTTTTGTAACAGTATACTTTCAAACTAACCCATGCTTCAATTAGGACTTTTAAGGGGTTAAAATATGGCCTGGTTCATGGTTTTAAGAAACAAAGGATAAGGCTCAAAGTTTATTTGTACCCACCCGTTCTTTATGATGTTTTTCAGCCCTATACTCAGTTAATTTTTCATTTTGAATTCCAATTGAGTCTGGAATGACGTTTTGGTGATGGTTCGAATATTGAAAGTTTATTCGTGAAGGCAGTCATTTTTGCAACATTTTTTATGTTTGTCGAGGATTTGTAGTGACCTCCTTTTTTATCTAATATCCCTAATTTTTTCCTGACTGTTCTTGTTTTGAGATTACAGCCAACGGGATTCCCCAGTTTAAGTCACCTTCATAGATTTTGACCTAATGGGCTTTTCTAAAGACTGCCTTATTTATGGGGGAACCAAACACCATCTCTTTAATTCAGAAAGATATTTTCATTGTGAAGTGACAGCTTGTGACTGAATGCGCATTTGAATCAACTGAGAAAACTACCCTGCCCCAGGTTATGATTAAAGGTTTCAGTTTGTACGGAAAAGAAAACTCCTACTCCTTTGGCTCAAAGGGGTTGACTAGGGATTATCGTCAGCAAAGTCTGTTCAAAAGCATAGTGTATGAGATTATGGTATTATTTTTGTCATCCTCCCTCTAAAGGCTTATAGCTTGTAACCGAGAGTTGAATATCATACATCACGAGGTAAAAGCATAATTTCAGTATAGTGAAAACGAATGGATTAACTCAGGACAAACATATGCAATGCATTAGTGTGACGCATTTGTTGGTACTGGTATCCCTTGTGTTAAATCGAGGAGAATACAGGGCCGTTGAGCGGTGTCATAAAGCACTAACTGACCTTAGAACCTTTAATTGAACAACTTGGCCATTAGGAAGTAGTGAGATATCCGGATCTGAAAGAGAGGAAGTGTGAAAGCTCACCCTATCGAGTTTGAATGAATCGTGTTTTGTAAAACCACAAGGGTTTTTTTCATAAAGTTATATGACTAAATCACATAAACACACTAAAACAAGTTTTTAAGCCACTATTTCTTAAGAAAAATATTCCTAAAAATGTTTTAGAATCGTGCTAGATGAAGCAGGGGTTGTCTAAATGATTTTGGAAAAAATTGTATTGTCCAATCGATTGGCACTCACACCCAATTGATTGGGTTAGTGAAAAAATTATCCTTAAATGTTTAGGATAATGTCTTAATGAACCAAAACATCTCTATATCTTTTCTATCATTTTAAACTTGGATAATGATTTGTTATTAAGCCTTCCAATCGATTGGAGCAAAGTGCTAATGAATTGGCTCATAAATTTTGGCCCAAGAAATATTCCTTCATAATTTCACATCCAGAAACGTGAGCATTCTATCTCACTCCTCACTCTCACTCTCTCTAAAATATTTTCAACTTTTTCTCACATTATTTTAGCTATAGTGCTTCAATAAAGTCCTTTTGTTTAGTTTGGAACTTTTGTATTCTTGAAAGGGCATTGTTGTAAATTCACCAAGGAGTATTTTCTCTTGGTTTAATAATTTATCCATAAGAGAATGTTTGTTTGAGTTCAATGGTAAACACTTTAAAATCTTTGGTTTGTGGATTTAGATTATAAGTCTTCGATTTTGTTTCTAAGTTAAGCTTGGTTAAAAGCTTTCTTTGGTTTGAGATCATCCCAGTTCAAAATCTCAGCTTGGTTTTTGGTTATCCTAGTAAAAACCTCAATTTGATTCGTAAGCTTAGCCCAGTCAAAAACTTTATTTGGTTCTATATAAGATTAATTTAAAATCTCACTAGTTTGTGGTCAACCTGATCAAAACTTCAGTTCAATTCGTGAGTTCAGCTTGGTGAAAAACTCACCTTTGTTCAAGATAAGCCCGTATAAAACTCAATTTAGATTAGAGAATAACCACTTCAAGTTGTTGTTAGGAAAGAATATTAATCTCTTCAATTCGCGGTTTGGAAGGAAGATTAGTCGCTTCTATCCACAAGTTAGTGTTTGGAAGGAATACTAACTTCTTATCTCCATTGTTCTTTGTTTGGTAGGAACTTAGCCTGGAACTTCATTTTTCCTTGTATAAGGGGGTTCAAGAGTTTAACCTACTAAAAGCTCTTAACCAATACTGGATACTTATAAGATCAAATCTTGGGGACATGATTAAGTCTTCTTAACTGAACTTGTATAATTGTTGGTGTCTTTTCTCTCCCCTTTAACTTTTTATTTTCTGCTTTATTAATTTCCGCTACTAATTTCTAAAAAGGTTTTTAAAATATTTTTAAACTCCAAAGATAATCAAAAAAAATTTTAAACCATAGTTTTTTTAAACCCACAATTGACCCCCCCCCCCCCCCCCCCCCCCCTCCCCCCTCTTATGTGTGGAGTCATATGTTCAACACACTTTTCTCAAGTCACTTATCTAATACCCCAAGTTATTTGTTATCAATCCAAATTTCATTTCTACTTCATTCAATCCAAGTGATTTCTCAATTACGTTTCAACATCCAATCAATACAAGTGCTTCAACACCAACTACACATTTGATAAAATTTTCAATTCAAGTTTTCAACACCATCTACTCATTTGGGTTGATTTTGAATTTTTGAATTTATTTATTGAAGCTTCATAGTAAAGGTGAAAAGAAACACAAGAAATCAGGGGTTTGAATTGGGTTTCTAGATTGAAAATTTTTGCTCACCCAAAAACATAAACAACAAAGATGCAATAATTATAAAAGACATAAGAATTTTTCCTAGTTCGCTATAAATGAAACTACCTCCAGTCCGCCAAGGTGATTTATCCTTCTCAATAAGGATTTAATCCAATAATCAAAACTTTGATTACAACATCAATGACAACCTGGAAAAGACTTCTTGAGAATCCTAAATATACCATAGTGTTGTACCCCAAAATTTGCCCTCTCATTTTATCAAGATTTCTCAATCACAAGACTCTTTGAACTCTAGACAGGATTAGGGTTTGCTCTGCTCAGGACATCTCCTTGCATTGATGACCTAAATTAGGGTTTGAGTTTGCACATGGATTTTTGGACTTTCAATGCTCAAAGTGACTTTCATACTTCATGTTGGACTTGTAAGATTGCCTCTACCAAGTTTCAAGCTGTGAATCAAACTTTTGCCCAGTCAATTGGACAGTTGACATAGAAATCAGCTGTATTGGGGAAAAAGTCAATTGTGGCCAATTTACAGTCAAACCTCATAATTTTTTATCCACATCAACATTCTAGGCTCCTATGAACCATTTTATCAAGTTTGAACCACAACTCCTAAGGAAATTTGATCAGATCATCAAAAGGGCAAAATGGTCATTTTTAGGGCTTTGACTGTATAAGGGCAATTTCTGATTTTTAACCTAGCCAATGGCAAATTGGGTTCAAGCATGGATTCAAGGACTCAATGGAATCATCTTGACCTATTCACAAGGTTCAAAAGATCTCAAATGCATTGGATTGATAGATGAATTTTTCAATCAACTGATCAAAATTTGACTGTACACTGAAAAGTCAAACTTTGACTTTTTGGTCAAAATCAAGTGTCAAGGGTCATTTTTCATCAATATGTGTCAAAAAATGAAACTTATTCATCAATAAACCCAATTTTGCAAATTAGGGTTTAAGTTTGAAAATTTTCATAACTTAGAATTTTTCTAAGTTATGAAATTTTCTTAATTTTTCCCAACTTTGCCCAACATTTTCACCATGATGCAATTGGATTCAAACAAAACTTCCAACATAAACATTTTAGTCCTCCACAAAGTATAAAACTTTTATTCACAAATTTTTCCCAAAAGAAGCATGGATCTCAAGTTATGATTTTTGGAACAAGGGTCCATGAAACTTTTAACTTAGTGAAATTTTGCCCTAATCTAGGCAGGATTTTGACCTATCTTCATGACCATTTTTCACATAGTTCCACTTGGAATCTCAAATTTCATTTCAAATATGGATTGTAGAGCATGTTGAAAGCTTTCCAAAATGTCAAGGAACTCTCCAAACTCATTTGTGGTTATGGAGAATCAAAGGCTTAAAGTTGGCAAAAACTCACTTTTGATCCATGGCATGTTCATATTGATACAAGTTGCAAACTCTAATCAGCCTTGTTTACACTAGATTACAGGTCTCAAAACCCTTCCATACTCAATAATTAAATGCAAATCCATTGGTCTAAGGCTTTGTTTTGGTCATTATAGGATTGCACACAAGATTAATCCTTAAATAGAAAAAGGCAACTTTGCCATTTTTGTCAAAAATTGCTTTATGTCAAACCACATCCCTTGAGCATTGAACCATATCTTGTGCAGCAAATCAAATCCACAAACTTGAGGGGCCAAGAGCATAGTGTGCAAGCTGATAGATATCCTGTACAGGCCTGTCTTGCATCATGGTTCACTTTGGCTTCATATACAAGAAACTTGTCAAAAACACTACAATTGAAACATCAGAAAGAACCAACTTTGGCAAGCCTTTGAGACAAGTTTCACACATTGTATTGAACTTAAAACACGAGCCTTTGAGTCCTAAAACCTCCCATAGCACAAAATCACCTTCCATTGGCAAAACAGGGCAACTTCTGCATCTTGAGTTCTATCTCACAAGTTGCTCGTGCGTTTTCCCCCAAACCTGTTCAAACACCTTCCATATAACCTATCCCAACTATCCCAACCCTTAAACACTGACTGTAACTCCATTTGCAAGGTTTACCATTTTTGATTTCAGCTTGTGCAGGTTGAGTTCTACAGGCTTGTTCAAGCACATTCAAGGCAAGCTAGGCATTGGGGAAGGTCAGAGGAAGTTCAAGCAAGCTACCAATCATCTCAGGCCTCACTGAAAAGCTCCACGTTGCCATACACGAAGTCAACTGAAATAGGTTTTTATCAACTTCCTATCTCTCTATTTAGGAATCATTAGGCTTAGGTTTGTGAATAAAAAATATAGTATTCATAGCCATGAAGCTGTACATATGCTCAGTTTTCATTTAAGTTAAGCATGTTAAGAGAATTTGATCCATGAATTTCCTGAAAAAATTAGGTTAAGATTTAGGGCCAGAGAAATTCTCTCTGGTCTTTGAGAGTTAGATTGAGTTCTTTACATGGTTGGATTCGTCTTGAAAAATACTACAACTTTGATGTTATGGGTTTTTGCATTAGAGCACGTATGCAGGTTGTTCATATTTGAAGCCAGGTGCGCGTTTTTTTTGAACGAGAGGTTGAAGATGAAGTCTGGACTTGGGCTGGGCTTTGGCTTCTTGTTTTTGACACCCCCTCATTACTGACTACACCCCCTGGCCCATTTCTTCATATTTTTATATTCTTTGTATTTATTTTCATTTCTGATTTTATTTTCTTATTTTTCAAACATAAAAGATATCAAAAAATATTTTACAAATTTTCACATTTATTTTATATTTTATTTTTATTTTTTCTAACATAAAAATAATTTAATTAGTATATACTTTTATTTAATGAAAGCTTGAAAATAATATATAATAATAGTACACCTTTATTTTTATTCTTTATTTTATTTATACTCAAAAAATATTGTTCTAAATATATTTTTGTCTTATATATATTTTATTTTATTTTTATTGTACATGACTAATGTAATTAATATATATATATACATACTTTTATTTTATTTAATAAAAACTTGAGAATAAAAACATAAAAATATTGTACCTTTATTTTTTATCATTTATACTTAAATAATATTTTTTTTAAATATATTTTATTTTTGTATATACATTATTTTATTTTATTGTACATAAAAAATATATAATATATATTTACTTTCTTAAAAGAAAATTAGGGTTTTTGCCCTTAATAAAAAAAAAATCTTTTATTTCTTTCTTTTACATTAAATATTATATTTTTACATATATAAAAATAAACAAAACATTTTTTTTGCATATTCATAATATTTTTGCATATTTATTTAATTGATCATTTAAATATTTGTCTATTTATTGATTTGTACCATTATTCAATTTGGATGTAATAGTAAATATTAGGGTTTTATTTTCTTGCAAATATCCCCCATTCAAAAATTGTATCCCCCTTCCCATATCAAATGTTGTAATAGTGTAGATTTATTTTACGCATTTATGCTTTCAATTATGCCATGTTAGAGATTAGGGTTTGTATGCAAAAAAATCCAAAATCAAACAAATAGCTTGACCTAAAAACAAGACAAAAAAGCATGTAAATTGACAACACAATGCACACATGCACCCCTAGGGTTTCATCCACTTGTTGCCTTTAAAAATGGCTATGTTATGCACGTTGAGTATCTTGGCAAAACAAAAACAAAACAAAAGATCATAGTCCCTCGATGACGCTATCTTGGTTGCCTATACAAAATGATTTAGTCCCTCACAAAAATTGCTAAAGATACTTAGCAATATTGCTATCATGGTCAATACGATGACCCACGCCTGTCCCGTTTAACATCCAAATACAAAGTTGTTTACCAAATGCAATGGTAAAATAACATTGTCAAAAGGGTTAAAAATGTGTAGGAAAGATCTTTGAGTAAAATAGGGTAGACAACTCTTAGTTACTTGATCAAAACTTGCAAAAACATCCTTGCTATTTTCAAACACACCTCACAACACAATTTCAAAACATTTCCCAAAACAAACTTCCAAACATTGAAATATCTTTTCAAAAGACAAACACCTTTGTATATATTCAAACAAGAATCATTACAAAGGTTTCCACAACGATGGCCTCTTTTCAAAACATTTTCAAAAAACCACACACAAAACACCATTTCAAACAATTGGAAAAGCAAAGCAAGTGATCTAAACAAGTAACTAAGAGCTCATGGATAACCATGGATGAAAAGGGTTCTAGCACCTTCCCTTTTCATAATCTACCCCCCGAACCCAAGAAAACATCTCGAAGGTCTTTCCTGTGCTTTTTGACCTTTCCTTTGGATAAAATAAAAAGTCAGTGGCGACTCTTGCTAAACCGAAACATTTGCGAACACAAACGCAAAACCTCAAGTCAGTTCTCCCACCGTATCACACATAGTCTATCAAGGAATTAAATTAGAGTTTACAAAAAAATAATGTGTTTAAAAAGTGGCTTCAAAAAACTTATACACACACTAGGAAATACATACTTTACACTTAAAAAAATACAATAAAAATCTCAAAGTGTAGTGATGAAAGTTTTCTCTAAAAAATGATTCTTTCTTTTTTTCTCAAATCTTTCATCATTTTTTCACGCTTTCCAATCTTATTTTTCAAAACTTCCAAGACCTCTTTATATAGACGGTGAAAAGATTTGTTGGAGGGTGGAGTTGGAATATCATCAAAATTTCCAACTGTAATGAAAAAAAAGCTTGTTGCATAGTGAGGATGGAACGAATGGTACAATAGTGCATTCCTTATCTTGAAATTCAGGGTAGTGGAAAGGATATTAGCGTATTTGTTCTTTTAGGAACGTTCAATTTTTCCACTTTTAATATTGTACTATTCAGGAATATTCTTTCAATCATTCTTCTAATCACTGGCTTCTTATATAAAGTGATTTAAATATTGATCAGAGTTCAAAGTCTATCTTCAGAACTCGGAGAAAGTGAGACTTTAGAGTCTATAATGTTTAGAGTGATGAGGCTTCAGAGTCTGGACTAATAGAATAAAACTTCTTCATTTGTAACTCTTTCTCAAAATCAGTTGACACTTCAGAATTCCTTAAACAACATTCAGAATTTATCTGCATCTAGAGCCCAAATTATGCTTGATCATAGTCTCTATCTTTAGATGATGAAAAACTTCAGAGTTCAATTTCTTCATATCTTATTTTCTTTCTAATAGATTCTTCAGAATCAACATGTATCAAAATCCATATAGTTCAGATTTTGCACTCAGATTCTGCATACTCAATGAAACACTTAGTGTACAAAATTATTCTCTATACTTTGTTATCATTAAAACTTAAAGATTGCAAAGTAGAACCAAACTTATTCCAACAATCTCCCCCTTTTTGATGGTGAAAAATATTTAGATTTTGATGAACAATTTTGACTAGATACAAATAATTAACTAAAAATTAGAGTTAGGTTTGTAAGCCCCCCCTAATTTTTAGATATTAAATTTTTCTTTTAGCTTAAGCATTCAGAGTGAGGTTTTCAAGCTCCCCATAAGTTTAAGAATATAACTAATTTGAGAAACAAATAAGCCTAGAAACAAATCCACAAGATTTAAATGTTTGTGATTTTATCTTAGGAAAAAACTAAATCAAAATCAAATTTGTTTCCCCCTTTTTTCATTAATTAAAAATAGAAAAATGGTTGTGATTATGACTAGAGTGGTTGGGAAACAACTCTTCAATTTCTGAGATGAACTACTCTAGTTCTGACACACGAGCTTTAGAGAGTAGCAGTCAAAGATGGAGAGTTATGCTTAAAGACCAAGAATGCTTCTCTGTCCTTTGTTGATTAATGTACACATGATAAGGTGGATTATGCTATATCCCATGATTTTTCTTTCACTATATAAGTGGGATCCTGTTACCAGCAAGGTCACGTTCATATTTTTCCATTTAGCTTAACTTAAAACAGGTAATATAGATAAGTCATCTGAGAGTTCTAAAAAGTCTCATTCAAGGAAATAAATAAGCCCAATGGAACCACTTCCTCAAGAAGGGACTTAACCAAGAAGGATGATATGATCACTTCCTCAAAGTATGCAAGCATTTCAGCTGGAGCATCTATGGTAGGGAGAACCTCAGAGTCAAAGATGAAGATGCCTAAGAAGAAGAAGAAGAAGGAACCAGTTGATGAATTTGAGTTTGACTCAAATGTTGATGAAGACTGAGTTTTTTTTCCTTAAATCAGGTGGTTGGCATAATGACAAATTATTTTGCTTGAATAGTAGTGCTTGGATATGACCATTAATATAACTTCAAAGTCCATAAGACAGAAAATCCCAAAAGGATTTTAGCTTAGGAGAATCTAACCAAAAGAACCTTCTGACTTCAGGGGATGAAATAGATTTAGAAGCAAATAGGTTAGAATCATATTTTATCATTATGATGCTACACATTCCTAGATTTCATCATTCATTCAAGACAAACTTCCATTTTAAAACCTTTTAGAATGAAAAAAAATTCTATCTTCAGTAAGGAGTTTTGTAAAGATATCAGATCATTGATGGTCTGTATCAATAAATTTTAAGTTTAAAATTCCCTTCTGAACATAGTCTCTGATGAAATAATGTTTCATCTCAATATGTTTAGCTCTATAATGCAAAATAGGTTTCTTAGATAAATAAATAGTAGAAGTATTATCACAAAGAATAATAATGTTACTCTCATTAATTTTATAAACTTCTAGATGAATTTTCATCTAGTGGATCTGAGTATTGCATCCAAATGCTAATATATATTCAACTTCAGTAGTTGAAAATGCTATTTTTGATTGTCTCTTACTAGACCATGAAATAAGATTAACACAAAGAAACTGACAACTTCCACTGGAGCTCTTTCTCTATAGTCTATCTCCAGCATAATCAGTATCGCAATAACCTAATAACTTGCATTCTTTGGATTTTCTATAAATGAATCCATGGTTATTAGTACCTTTCAGATATCTAAAGATCCTCTTAACAACTGTTAAGTGGGATTCTTTAGGATCTGATTGGAACCTACTACATAAGCATACGCTGAACAAAATGTCAAGCCTAGAAGTAGTCAAATATAGGAAAGAACCAATCTGACCTATGTATAATTTTTTTTATACCTTTTTACATGCTTGATCCTTTTCCATAATGAAAGTTGGATGCATTGAAGTCTTAGTTGTTTTGCATTCTGACAAGCCAACCTTCTTCAGAAGTTCCCTTGTGTATTTGTTGTGATGAATGTTGTTCCTTCTGAACTTTGGTTGAGTTGAATCCCTATAAAGAACTTTAATTCTCACATCAAACTCATTTCAAATTCTTCCTTGATAGACTTAGAAAATTCCTTGCAAATAGTGGCATTAGTATAACTAAAAATAATATCATCAAAACTAGGAGGTTGATGGACATATACTTCTTCTGTAATGTAATTATTCAGAAATTCATTATTAACATCTATTTGGTATAAAATAATGTTAATATTAACTACAAAGGAAATTAGGATACAAATATATTCTAACCTGGCCACTGGTGCAAAGGTCTCAGTATAGTCAATTCCTTCTTGTTGATTATAGCCTTGTGCAACCATTATGGCTTTGTTTCTTACTACTTCTCCCTACTCATTCAACTTGTTTCTGAATACCCACTTAGTTCTAATAACATGTTTTCCCTTTGGTCTTGGTACTAGATCTCATACGTCATTTCAGCATAATAGATTTAGTTATTCTTGCATTTCCAGAATTCATTCAGAGTCCAAAAGAGCTTTATTAATGAATGATGGTTCAATGATAGACACCAGACCTAGAAGAGTTTATTCATCTTGTCTGAATAAGGATCTGGTTCTGAAAGGTTATGTATTTTCACTGTGAATCAGTTCTATAGGATGTGATGAATTGACCTTATGCTTCTTCTGAGGTGCTGAAATGTTGACAACTTTTGGTGTTGGTTAAACATAATCTTGTTGAGCATGTCCATAATCTTTAACCTCGGAATATTTATTTTGAGACTCTGAATAGGTGATCTTCAGATCTACAAACTTAACATGGATTGATTCCTCAACAATTTGCGTTTCAGTGTTGTACACTTTATATCCTTTTAAGCGTTCAGAGTATCTTAACATAATACACTTTTGTGCTTTATAATTGAACTTGTTAGAGTATCTTTAGTATCAAGCATAAAACAGATACAACCAAAAGGATGAAATTATGAATTGTTGGGCTTTCTATTCTTCCATAATTCATAGGTAATCTTGTTTAGAATAGGCCTTATGGATATCCTTTTATGAATGTAGCACGCAGTGTTGACTGCCTCTGTCCAGAAGTGTTTTGCAACATTTGTCTCATTGATCATGGTTCTGACCATTTTTTTCCATTATGTGTTTTAAGAAGATGATCTTTATCTGACACGCTTAAATCTTTGATATAACAATCAATACTAAAATTGGAGCTCTAATGTCAATTGAAGGTGCAAAGAAACACAAGAAAGAGAGGGGTTGAATTGGGTTTCTAGATTGAAACTTTTTGCTCACCTAAAAACATAAACAAAAAAGATGCAACAATGATAAAAGACATAAGGGTTTTATCCTGGTTCCCTGTTAACGAAGCTACCTTCAGTCCATCCACCAAGGTGATTTTCCATTCTCAATAAGAACTTAATCCAAATTAAAACTTTGGTTACAACCTCAATGATAACCTATCAAAGACTTCTTGATAATCCTGACTATACCCTGGTCTCTTAAGGAACTAAATCAGAGTTTACAAAACAAAGAACATGTTTACAAAGTTGCTCCAAAAAACTGACACACACACACACATACACACACACAATTAAATACAAACTTTACACTTAAAAAATACAATGAAAAGCTCAAAGTGTAGTGATGAAAATTTTCTCTAAAAAATGATTCTTTCTTTTTCTCAAAACTTTCTTCAATTTTTCACGCTTTCAAATCTTATTTTTTCCAAACTTCAAAGACCTCTTTATATAGATGGTGAAAAGATCCGTTGGAGGGTGGAGTTGAAATATCCTCAAATTTTCTAGCTGTAATGAAAAAAATAAGCTTGTCACACGTAATGAAGTGAGGATGGAAGGAATGGTACAATAATACATTCATTCTCCTAAAATTCAAGGTAGTGGAAAGAATATCAACATATTTGTCCTTTTTGGAACATTTAATTTTTCCGCTTTTAATGTTGTAATATTCGCGAATATTCTTTCAATAATTCTTATAATCATTGGATTCTTGTATAAAGTTATTTGAAGCTTGATCAAAGTTCAGAGCCTGTGTTCAAAACTTGGAGAGAGTGAGACTTCAGAGTCTATAGTGTTCAGAGTCTCGTGGCTTCAAAGTCTTGACTGCTAAAATAAACATTTCTTCATGTGTAACTCTTTCTCAGAATCAATTTACGTTTAAGAATTCTTGTTCATAATTTGTATTCATCCAGAGTCCATAGCTTGATCATAGTCTCTATCTTTACATGGTAAAAAACTCCAGAGTTCAATTTCTTTAGATATTGTCTTTCTTTAGAATAGATTCTTTAGAATCAACATGTATCAGAATCCATATAGTTCAGATTTTGCATTCAAATTCTGTATACTTAATAAAACGGTTAGTGTATAAAATTATTCTCTATACTTTGTATCAAAACTTAATGATTTATGAGTAGAACCAAATTTGTTCCAACACATAGGACATCAAAAAATTAATTAGAGACGAGAAAGGTAGAATGTCATTTGCTGCAATTTGGAGAGAAAGGTACAAAATATGTTACTAGTATTGAGGCTCGCGCAATCTTCATTGATGTTGAGTTTGTTTGAGATTATTGCATCAAGTGGATGATATTTGAATTAAATTTTTAATTTGTTGACGATGTTATCAAATGAAGATGAAACCTTAGCAACACTTAGGTGTTATATCACTTAAGATATTATAAGGAAGATAAACTAACTCAATAGCTTCAAGATTGTGTTTTTCAAGAACAATGTAGCCCATATATATATAACTTACTCCAAGAGTAAGTTTTCTTAACTTACTCCAAATCATAACCTTTAATTGAATCTAATTTAATGGTTAACATTTTTATTTAATTGTTATTAATATTTTTACTTAGTTAAGTTAACCATTTGATTAAATATAACTTAAAACTAAAATTTGGAGTAAACAAAAAAAATTACTTTTGAATTAAGTTAAATCCCTCTTTATCCAAACCATAGTACATCGTATATCAAATGTATATCAATGTATTTATCTCTCTGTCGTTTTTTTTTATACACACAAATTTTAACAATATACTAATATACTTAAAAATTACACTTGTTGACACCCAAATTTAAATGTCAAAATATTATTTCTCATATTAAAATATGTATATACCTTGTAGTAGGTTGGTACTTTGCCTCTTATGATGTTTCACTATTTATTTTAGTTTTTATGATAAATATAATTTAAATTTTATTTTAAATAATAAAAATAATTTTCTTAAAAAATTAACTTTTATTTAACTGTTAATAAACTAATTTAAAATTTAAATTTTGTGTAGAGATCATTAGCTTTATTTTAAAAATAGAATATAAATTACTTATTTTTATTTAAGTATGATTTGTTTTAGGATTTAAATATTTTATTATTATTTTAATTATAGTTGTGTATAGAATATTTTTAAAACAATTTTTATTTTAAAAATAAAGTAACTGTTCTAATAAATATTTGATTACTATTTGATTATATTTTAGAGTTAGTATTGTTGGCAGTAATTTTTATAAGCAAATTATATTTATTTATTTTAGAGTTTTGAGTGATAGATTATTTGATTTATGTTATGACTTAATATAAAATAATTTATAAATACAAGAATAATAAAATATAAACCAATGAGAAGGTTTAATGTAAATGCAGTAAAAAAAACAAGATAAAATAATAAATGTTTAAAATATGGTTTGAATTAGTTTGAAGAAAAAATTTATTTAATCTTAAGATAAAAGATTTATGTTTTTAATATAAATTCGGTTTAAATTTAAATACTTTTACATTATATAATAGTGATAAAAACTTGTTTATAAATAATATAAAATGAAAAGTCTAAAATGATTTTTTTAATTAAAAAAATACAAAAAATATAATGTTTCAATTCACTTTGACCAATGGTTCTATTTTTAAAAAATTGTTCAGTAATACTTTGGTACGGTTTGAAATTGAAAACCAGTATACCGAATCAAATAATTTGATTCGATTCGGTTTTGAAAAAATTAAAACGGTTCGGTACAGTTTGAGTGAATTTTTTTATTATAGTTCAGTTTGATCCGGTTTTCAATAAACTGTATCATGGACAACCCTAATTGAGGCACGAGAGAGTGTCTCAACATGCCTTTGTTCATAAGAAAAGAGCTTGATCCTCGAAACCACTGGTTAGTTCTAGTTCATTTGATGTGGAAACGTCAACTTTTAGGGTTCAGGTGTCTACGACATCATCATTCCGTAGACAAGTGTGACATATTGCTATCCTGGAAGCCCTATCAGTCCAGGTTGATGCACATGTCGTTGATGTTGTTGTTCCTGGAGAATTTGGAGAAGGTCCCTATGACACTTCACTGCCACCTCTGTATCCAGACCATACTACTAGGCATGTGTGAGACAGAGAGGTAAAATTTATTTATATGTAACCTTTGAAGCACATGTGTTATAATATTTGAACTTTCTGACGATGATGTATTTTTTGCAATACTGTGATGCTTTAAAATGTATCAACCATGGTTGAGATTGTGAGATTGCAACAACCTGAGGAGTAATGGTTTCATGATATCGTACAACTATCTAGGTTGTGAGATTTATACATGACCAGTTATACTACTAATAACCATGGTATATTAGCGTTCGTTAAGAGATGGCACTCTGAGACATCATATTTTCATCTTCTGGATAATGAGATATCAATCATATTGGATGATGTGTCATCCCTGCTACGTATTTCGATCAGGAGAATATTATTAGACCATTATAGGATGACTAGAGATAATGCACTAGAGATGATAATGTCCTATTTGGGAGCTATCCCAGAGTCCTAAAGGAGCTAGAAGAAACCATAGGGTGTCATGCTAAATTTGTATTCCTGGAGAAGTTTTATGTACACCATTTGGCTACGACATTTGAGTCTGATGGTAATGATGCACAAGTTATGCATCATAGAGCATGTGCATTGAGGTCACACCTCATGTACTTTGTTGACACATCCATATTTACAGATAAGAGTTCATATTACGTCGATGTGGTTTACCTTAGATACTTCATTAACTTCTAGTAGATTCATGAGTACAACTGGGGGTAATATGCTTGGTTTACATGTACTTGAAGTTAGTCGAAGGCTGCCTTTGGAAGACCAAACATGTGACAAATAACTACACACTATTTACGATAATATATTTGCATATTTATTGTTACTGTACCATTTTTATAACACTTGTGCCACACTATTATTAATATTTCATCTGTACCATTTTTAGAAACGAGTCTTCCACCACTTTCCACGCATCCCCTACTGGTTATATCTTGATAACTACACTGAGGATATGCCAAGTGCTTGTGCATTCATCCGCTTAAAAGGAATCATTCGACTGAGCCTTAATGCTTCTTGACCGTAGTACAACAGGTGATATACGCTTCTATCAGTACGACGATCATCGTCAGACGCGTCTCTTAGATGGCATAATCATCTAATTTAGATGGTTGACTTAGGTCATGCCTAAGTATCTACATCTGTCTGAGTGAGTCATGCGTCAGTTCGAGTATCTACATGTTATTCCAAGAGACCCATATGTCTGCTCCTCATGCTATGGTCCGTAGAGATATGAATGCAATGTATGATAATTTCTATAATTATCTGGTACCTGATGAAGCACGAAGTCTATCGACTCCTCGTGAATGCAGTAGTCCATTAAGCTCCATCCAATAGTATTTTAGAGTGTCACGTCCTTACGTGACATCAGATGCTCACGAAAATCCCCTTATGCCAGCTCATCGGAAGATATTAAAGGAGGAACTTGCTAGAGAAGATCATGTCGTTGATGTGTTACCTATATGTCATTGTATAGAGGCCATTTCCCAAGCGAATATAAAGAAAAGGGACCTTTTGAAAGGTATTTCTAGAAGGGACACTATAAATACCATTCTATCTAAGACACATACGATATTGCACCACATGTGACATAGAAGGAACATGGGGTCCAATATACCTAATAGTATTTGTATTATGAAATATGGATAGTCTGGTTTTGTAATTTGTCATTTTCCATAAAATAAGATAACATGGATAATATAGTTATGCATTAAAATGACATTTTTTATTCTTATTATATTAGTGATGGTTTAATTAATAACTTATAATAGTATATTTATTATATATGACTTATTATATCAATGTATTTTAAAAAATATCAAATTTAACTGCCTAATGAGTGATTATGGAAGTATATTTCTATAATTTTTACGAAGATGCATATTCGAATTAAATTAAGATAAAATAAGGGTGTGATTTAGTTAAAAAGGGGTGTGGTGTATATGTAATTATTAGAGAGATACATCTTTATTCATAACACAAATAAATATGTGATCCACTTACGCATGAATTTAATGTATTATGAATGTGTCCAAAAATATATTTCTAAATTAATGAAATGTAATTTTAAATTTATAAAAGTGACTCTTCACTAAGAAAAAATAACACCCCTAATCTAGTTAGGAAAAAACTCCTCTTAATATTAGACCATTCTAATTTAGAGATAAGTTTATGCTAATATCAAGTTTTACTATAAAATGATCCTTTATTGTGTGTGCAAAAAGATTGTAGCCTACTTATTGGTCCAATATCTTCCCGTTGACAACAACATAACCTAGATTGAAGATAACCCTCTTTTGACATTGGTCCAATCTAACTTACCAATAGGTTTATGCTAATAAATATCAATATTTATTATATAAAAAATCCTTTGTTGTGTGTGCCAAAAGCATTGTAACTTGTCCAATATACCTATATTCATAACAACAAAATCTAGATTGAAGATAATCAATCCTCTTGTGACATTGGACCAGTCTAACTTAGAGATAGGTTTATGCTAACAAATATCAAGTTTTACTATAAAAAAATCATTTATTGTGTGTGTCAAAGGTAAGAAAGATAAAAATAATATTATTCTATTTCCTATACGTATTCATCAAGTAGAAAATATTTTTCTTTTTAGAAAAACAAAAAATATGATAAATATTGATTACATTTTTCCATCTTTAAAAGTTTACCATATTCTTATTATTAAAACTTTAAAGTCATTTTCAAGAAGATTATAGTAATAATTTATTATACAATTTTAATAAGATTAATAACTAAAGACAAAAAAAGTAATTATCATATATCAACCCAAATAAAAGAGTCAACAAGTGAAGAATTTTTGCATCTTCCTCTTCGTTTTGAATCTATTTCAATTTTCACCACTTGCTTTTATTTTGCTTCCATCTTTTTTTACTTCAAATTCTCAATTTCTCACTACACCAATGGCGCCTGGTGATGTGAGAGACTTACAGCTCACTTTTCTACCCGCCGGCCGGAAAATCTCCGCCGCCGATGACTCCGATGACTTGGAAAGCGCACTGCTCCTTGACTCCCGCGACGGAGTTGACGACGAGAGAAGAAGAATTCAAGTGAGAATCTCCGGCATGACATGCTCCGCTTGCTCTAATTCCATCGAATCAGCTCTGAAAGCGGTTGACGGAGTTTTCAGTGCTTCCGTTGCTCTACTGCAGAACAAAGCTGACGTGGTTTTCAACCCTGCTCTGCTTAAGGTTATTTTCTTTTTCTTTCACGCTCGAGTTTTTTTTACTGTTCTGTAATTCAGGGGTTTCGTAGTTTACTTTTCGTACTTCTTTCAACTAATATTGCATATATTATGATATTGGTAATAATATCGGAAATGCATTATTTATTATGAACTTGAAACCGGAAATGCATTTCCGGTTTTACGTAAGTGCAATGTTTAGTTAATTAGATTTTGGTGCGCACCAGAAGTATACTTCTGGTTTTGAGGGATATTTAAGGAATTTCGCGTGGTGTATAAGAAAGTCATGGGTGGGTTAAGAAATCCTCTAAATTCTTGTGGTCTCAAAATTGATTTTTTTTTTTCCACCTTGTTGTTGTAACCAAACACAATACACTAAATTGATGAGTGCATTGGAAGACACAATTTTCAATCTTGGGTTGAAAATAATCTCAACCAAACTGATTAATAAGCGGCCTTTGTAGTTTTGTATCTATAAAACTATAGAACATATATATGAGAAAAAATACAAGAGAATACAAAATTGGCAATGGCATAAGCATGGCCAGTCCCCTCTCCTACGCCCCAGCTTATACCAGTGTTCTTTGTTATGCCTGTTCCTGTACTTTGGGAGGGGTAATTTTGCATTTGGATATAATATTATAGGTAATCCCTATAATCTATACACATTAATCAACTAACATGTGAACTAAAATTGATTTGATGCTTCTTCTCAGTTCTATCTCATGATAATTCAATAGAAACTTCAAATGATATGCATCCTCCTTTTATTTTGTATACTGTTACTTTTGTAGTTGTACAAATGCCTTGATGCTCAAGTATGAAAATTGTGTTGCCCAGTAAGTGGGCTTCCTTCAACTATCTGGCTTTGCTACTTCTTACGAATAATATCTTCCTTGATTGGTGAAATATACAGATGCACACTAATTTCTGAAATGCCTGCCCTTAAGTTACATATTAATGAGTAAAAACATAATTACAAATTAAGCCTTTCTCTGGGTGGTTGGCTGATATGGAGAAGGGCTCTAGAGATTTTAAGTGACACAAAAGTACTGCTCAAGCTAAAGGAAAAGTTTTATCGACTGCGGTAAGACCTGTGATATTGTACTGGGCAGAATGTTGGGCGGTTTAGAATCAGTACGAGATTAAAGTAAACGTAGTAGAAATGAGGATGTTGCGTTGGATGTGGGTAAGACTAGACATGATAAGATTAGAAATGACAATATTAGAGAGAGTGTTAGGGTAGCTCCTATAGTAGAAAAGATGGTGAAAAATAGACTTAGGTGGTTTGGACATGTAGAGAGAAGACCTATAGATTCTGTTGTAGATTATGTTGTAAGGAAAGTAGATTAGATGGAGAGGAGTCAAACAGCTAGAGGTAGAGGAAGACCTAGAAAAATTAAAGAAGTTATTAAAAAAGATCTCGTGATTAATGATTTGGATAGAGCATGGTCCTGGATAGAGCATTATGGAAGAAGTTGATCCATGTAGCCGAGTCCACTTAGTGGGATAAAGCTTAGTTGTTGTTTTCTTAATGCATCTGTATAATTTTCCATTCGAGAAAATTTTTAACAAAATGCTTGTATGAATTACTGACAGAAGCTTGTATTCAATAGATATTGAATTATATTCTAAAACTTGTCATATTCCAGGATGAAGACATTAAAAATGTAATTGAAGATGCAGGGTTCGAAGCAGACATATTACCTGAATCCAGTGGACTTGGAAATACTCCACATGAAACCCTGGTTGGACAGTTCACAATTGGAGGTATGACATGTGCAGCCTGTGTAAATTCTGTTGAAGGTATTTTAAGAAATCTTCCAGGGGTTAAAAGGGCCGTGGTAGCTTTGGCTACTTCGTTAGGCGAAGTCGAATATGATCCAAGTGTAATTAGTAAAGATGATATAGTCAATGCAATAGAAGATTCTGGCTTTGAAGCCTCATTTGTACAGAGCAATGAGCAGGATAGAATAATTTTTGGAGTTGTTGGTGCGTACGGTCTAATAGACGCTCAAGTTATAGAAGACATGCTTAGTAACATGAAAGGAGTAAGGCAGTTTAAGTTTGACCGGGTATCGGGTGAATTAGATGTTCTGTTCGATCCTCAAGTTCTCAGTCCAAGGTCCTTAGTTGATGGGATCCACATGGAAAGCAATGGAAAGTTTGAATTACATGTTAAAAGCCCTTATACAAGGATGGCTTCTAAAGATGTTGAAGAAACCTCAACTATATTTCGGGTTTTTATCTCCAGCCTGTTACTTAGTGTGAGTATTTATTTAATCTCAATTTACATAACAATCTTATGGTTTCTTTATATTCTCCTTTTTTTTCTTCTTTATTCGTATTCCTTTTCATTTGATCATGAATCACAATTTCTTTGGAGTATTTGAAATCTCTTGCAAAATTACTGAATAACTTTTGATTCCAATCTGTACAAAGAAAAATTGCATAAGTTCTGTTAATTGCTATACTAAAATTAAGAAATAGACGTCGTCATCACATTCAATTAGTGATACTGTGTTAGCATACCTTATGTTTTTATGTTCTTGTTTGATATTTTGAATTGATTTTAGCTTGATGCGTTTATCAGGTTCCTCTCTTCTTCATGAAGGTAGTTTGTCCTCATATTCCATTTATGTATTCCTTGTTACTTCGGCGATGTGGGCCTTTTCTCATGGGTGATTGGGTGAAATGGGCATTGGTGAGTGTCATCCAATTTGGAATTGGGAAGCGCTTTTATATTGCAGCTGGAAGGGCTCTTAGAAATGGTTCAACAAACATGGATGTCTTGATTGTTGTGGGAACTACCACCTCTTACGTTTATTCTGTTTATGCTCTTCTATATGGTGCTCTTACTGGATTTTGGTCCCCAACTTACTTTGAAACAAGTGCTATGCTTATAACATTTGTTTTGTTGGGGAAGTATTTGGAAGTCCTTGCTAAGGGAAAGACATCTGATGCCATCAAGAAATTAGTAGAACTTGCTCCTGCAACAGCTTTATTAATTATTAATGATAAAGGTGCATATTACTTTCATTTTCTATGTCTGTTCTCTTAATCAAGAGGAGACGATTGACTATGATTGTCTAATATTTAGGTTGAAATATCATTTCCTAAGGGTACTTCTTTTCTAATGTTTTAGACTTCATCAATTCATTGACAATAATAACTAATAAGTATGTATATTTTCTAGATGGTAAGTTTTTTGAAGAAAGAGAAATTGATTCTTTGCTTGTTCAACCTGGTGACACATTGAAAACTCTTCCTGGTACGAAGATTCCTGCTGATGGTATTGTTACTTGGGGCTCAAGTTATGTAAATGAGAGCATGGTAACCGGTGAATCTGTACCTGTTTTGAAGGAGGTGAATGATTCTGTTATTGGGGGTACAATAAATATGCACGGCGTTCTTCACATTAAAGCTACTAAAGTAGGATCTGATACAGTTTTGAGTCAGATAATAAGTTTGGTTGAAACAGCGCAGATGTCCAAAGCTCCCATTCAGAAGTTTGCTGATTATGTAAGTATTTGGGTCTTGGTTGTTGACCTTCATGGTCTACGGGAGTTACTTTTCATTGTGTACGTGTTTCTGTATGTAGAACTAAATTGCATCATTCCCTCTTATGAAGAATACAATTTGGTCTGAAACATATTTTCTGTTCTGTAAAATATTTCTTGCGATTGACCGGAGGTAGTTTTACGATTGGTTTTTTCTGCATTTTTATTTTGTTATGCACAACTTTCAAAATTTAGCATGCGTCAGCTTATAAAAGATAAATTGAGTAGCTCGGAAACAATATTTGGTTAAGGTTGCATAGTTGCGGTAATATTTTGAAGGCTCTCCTCTGATTGCTGAAAAATGTGCTGTTAAGGAATCAACTTAAGCTGTTTTTTTGCCTGTTCATTATGTTCCGAAAGTAGATTTTTTGCCGAGTCAATAACTTCCAGTAGTTGGTGGGTTCACAAATGATATAAACTCGGGTACCGTTCTCTTGGCTGGCAGGTAGCAAGCATATTTGTTCCGACGGTTGTTTCTTTGGCCTTATTGACATTTTTGGGTTGGTAAGTTCGTTTTAACTGGTTTTGTTATATTGCTTAACGTTGACTTCTAATATGACTGAAATGCTTATTTATAATTTTATCTCTAAATTTGAATTTATTATGTGCAGGTATATTGCTGGAGCCGTTGGAGCTTACCCAGAAGAATGGCTGCCAGAAAATGGAAATCACTTTGTGTTTGCTCTAATGTTCTCAATATCTGTAGTGGTGATTGCATGTCCCTGTGCACTTGGCTTAGCAACACCAACAGCTGTCATGGTGGGAACAGGAGTTGGGGCTAACAATGGTGTATTAATTAAAGGAGGAGATGCCTTGGAAAGGGCTCAGATGGTGAAGTATGTGATATTTGATAAAACAGGCACTCTAACTCAGGGAAAAGCCAGTGTTACTACTTCCAAGGTATTCACCGGAATGCAACGTGGGGAATTTCTTACATTGGTGGCTTCTGCTGAGGTGAATTCTGATTTTTTATCCGTTGTCTTTTTGTTATACTGTCACATATATTTTTATTCCTCCCTTCCTCTTGTCACAGACTGCTTAACTTCTTTAACGGTGTTATCATTAAAATTCAAGCGTGAGTTATTAGTGCCATGTCATCTAGGAATAAGCTAATTGAAGGATAGAAAAGAGATGTGGCTCGTATATTCACTGCCTCGAGGTTTTGTGTGAAAATGCGGCGTCAAGGTCTCTTGGTGGTCTTTTTGGCTATTAGCCTGTTACTCCCGGTTCTCTCCAAACTTCCTAACAAGCTTCACCTTATTGTTGCTAAACAGCATCTAGGAACTAACAAATAACCAAAAATGTGATAAAGTAGAAACACAATTTAATCAGAGTCAGACCATTTGTACTTACATATTTGGCAGCAGAGTGGCTGTTTGATTTCTATTAATCAGAACTAGGGCTACAAGATTACAATTTGTGTTTAAATGCTACAATCTTAACCCTCAATTTCACTACGCTCAAGCAACTATCCACTTATTAGTAAATATGAGCAATACTCACCAGTTATGGCACGCTGTCATGGGCATGGGATAAGCAATAAGATTGGAGTAGATTTATTTTCTTATTTGTTTAATTTGTCTGAAAAACTTACTTTTCTATTTTAGAGGAACCAATAGCAAGTCAATAACTTATTTTATTTGTTTATATAATTCAGGCTAGCAGTGAACACCCACTAGCAAAAGCAGTATTAGCACACGCACGCCATTTTCATTTCTTTGATGATTCTTCAGCCACTACACAGAATGATGTGAAGTCTGGGTGGCTTTTTGATGTCACAGCCTTCTCTGCTCTCCCAGGAAGAGGCGTTGAATGTTCTATAAACGGGAGGCATATTTTGGTATTGTCACTCTACTATTGTTTTGTAATATGTCTGTCTTGGTATCAAAATACATTGAAATTAACTTCTTTTTTGTAAAGAGTTTCTTATGAGAGGCAGCATATCCTCAACAGGTTGGCAACAGGAAGTTGATGATGGAAAATGGTATTGATATTTCAAAAGAAGTGGAAAATTATGTTGTTGAGCTGGAACAAAATGCACATACAGGGATACTAGTATCATATGATAATATATTGATCGGAGCTTTGGGGGTTGCAGACCCACTAAAAATAGAAGCTTCAGTGGTTATAGAGCGCCTCCAGAAAATGGGTGTCATACCTGTTATGGTTACAGGAGATAACTGGAGAACAGCTAAAGCTGTTGCGAAGGAGGTCTGTTTATAACTGTACCATGTTTCTTTTTGTGCTGGCTAGTAAAACCTATTTTTCTGAACCAAAATTGATGACATTGTCAAACTTGTGATGACAAATGTTTTGCATGGCAGGTTGGCATCCAAGATGTGAGGGCAGAGGTGATGCCTGCGGGAAAAGCCGACATTGTTCGTTCATTCCAAAAGGATGGAAGCATAGTTGCAATGGTGGGTGATGGTATCAACGATTCTCCAGCATTAGCTGCTGCTGATGTTGGCATGGCAATTGGGGCTGGAACTGATGTTGCAATAGAAGCTGCTAACTTCGTGTTGATGAGAAATAACTTGGAAGATGTGATCACAGCCATCCATCTTTCTCGGAAGACGTTTGATCGCATTAGATTGAATTATGTATTCGCGATGGCTTACAATGTTGTTGCTATACCAGTTGCAGCTGGGGCTTTATATCCTTCACTAGGGATCAAGCTGCCACCATGGGTTTCTGGTGCATGCATGGCTCTTTCTTCTGTAAGTGTTGTATGCTCTTCTTTGCTTCTTAAAAGGTATAGAAAACCCATACTTCCCACAATTCCTGAAATAGTTGTAGAATAACAAGATTGTACTGAAAACAATTGATTGCAACTTATAACCCCACTGTAAAGGACTTTTGATAGGAACTTGAAATTCCAGTTTTGTGCATGTGCCTTCAGTTTCTGCATCCATAGGGTGTGTGTTATTGTAATTGTAGCTGCCAATTGGTTGTAAACTTTCTTGTGGTTTATTATTGGCGTTGAAATGTAGACTCTCGCCGCTCTTGACACAAGTACAAGTTCATCCATTATTATGGGAATGTGCCTACTTCTTCTATGGATCCCAAGAGGGGTATTCGCGGAGCGGTTTTAAAGCATAAAATCATTTGAACCGCAAGAAAAAAAGTGTACGGTTTGGTTTGGTTCGGTTGATATTTATAAATATAATCGAACCAAACCAAATCATTACAGTTTAGTTCGGTACGGTTGATTCGGTTTTTTATAATTTTTTTATTGAAGCATACATACACATATAGATGACAATATAATTTTGTTTTTAGACATTCATACATTACTAAATAACAACAAAACTAATCATATTTAGCCAACAATATATAAAAATTAGATTAGAAAAAGTAAAATAATAAACATAAAATAATAGCATAAAACAATATCAAATACAAATAAAAATATTATAATGCAACAAAAAGTAGAGGAGATAAAAGATTAGCGAAGATGAAAAAGAAAGAACATAAGAGATGAGAGATTAGAGAAGAAGACGTGTGATAAAAACAAATTTAAAAGAGAGAATAGTAGCATAAGAATGAGAAGATAAAAAAGAAAGAATATAATATAGTAGAGATTAGAGAAGAAAATGCGAGATGTATTTTGCAAAGAAGACACAATACTACTATGAGAGATTTAAGAAGATTGAAACTGAAATCCTAAGTGTGAAGAAGAGAAAATCGTCTGCAATCGTAAGGTTAAAGCATAATAGGTTTGGTGTTGGTTGAATGTGGGTTAAATGAAGTTTGGGTTATCACATAATGTGGTTTGTTTTGATTTGCAAAATACAATCTGCAAACCGAACAGAAACGCACAGTTTTGTTAAAATGACTCAAACACATCAGAACCAAATGCGAATTTTTGTAATTTTCGGTTTGGTTTTGTTTAGTATGCGATTTTCTATTGGGCTGCTTTGGTTTTGGACATCCCTAGAAGTCACATATGTAGTTCTTATATTTAATTTCAAGTGTTCACTCGTAAGTTATCCACCCTTTCTCTATAAACAGTTTTATTTGTAGAAACTTAACTTTTTGGCAATTTCTTTTCCTACCATTGTGGTGTGGCTCATCTGAAAACTCAAAATTGCTCTCAGAGATATTCAGAGATGCATCTCCTAACGCACCATGAATTAATTTTGTTAAAGTTTGATTCAGAGATGCATCTTTGAATATTTCTGAGGTGTATTCGAAGATGCATCTCCGAAAACTCTTATTTCGGATATGCATCTCCGAAAACTTCCTTGCATGCATTGCGGGCATAAATATTGTTTGAGTTCATATTCTTTTTTAATCCGAAGTCATTTTAATTTGACTAATAGTTTTGTAGTCCATAATTCGATTCAAACATTAACATTCTTTTTGTTGTTGGCAAAAACAAAGCTAACTCATTTCATTAACAATCAACAATTCAATATAAGGAGGAACAAGATTAATGGAACTACGTCTAGACCAATAATTGGTCGTCTTCGTTAACGAGTGGACAACCATATTCGCTTGACGTTTGATAAACTCAACCTCAAAGTTGGAAAAAGAAAGTAACAACAATGTAATGACTCTAATGATTAAATTAAACTTCAGATTTTCAGTATGATTGGATCGCAAATCCTGAGCCACTCTAAGGGAATAACTTTCGAAAATGACTTGATTGAGCTGCATTGATATAGCTTCATGAATAGCCTTTTTGAGGGCTAAGGCCTCCGCTTCGATAATAGAGATATTATTGACATTCCAAACCACACTTGCAGTAACAAAATTTCCCGAGTTATCTCGGACACACCACCCTCTATTTATTGTTCCCAAATGCTTGTTGTATCCGGCATCCACGTTACACTTGACTCAATCAAAAGCTGGTGGAGTCCAAGATACCAAATTATGGTCCGTTGTTATTATTAGATACCCGCTGGGCCGAGAACCATTCCTTCCACTGATGAAACGCAAGCCAACCAAGCCCAGAAATCTCCTTTTGCCCGTTGTTCCAAATCATGTCATTCCTATTCTTTCACATGACATCCATCATAACAAAAACTATGTCAGCTATCTTTCTATCCTCTTTGCTACATATATCAAATATAATCGACTTTACATCATATAAAATATGTAATCTGTGGTCGATAATATTACTCAAACCTACTGTCTGCCAACATAGATTCGTCTCAGGACACCCAAAGAAGATGTACTAATCATCTTTAATATTATTATTACAAAATGATCAATCCCTTACACTAGGACATGATGTTGTTGAAGTATCACCCTAGAAGGTAAACAATCCTTGCAAATTTCCCACAACATATGCTTAACTCTAGAAGGGGTTTTATGTTCCACTGATTGCTCCAAATGACCTCCATACCCGTATTTGATTCTCGCGTCTTGGCCCTTCTCTGTAACCTGTATCCAGATATCACGCTATAACTGCCACTTTATTCTTCACTCCAAACCAGTCTATCTTCTGTAACCTCCTCCACTAACAGGACATGGACAATCTCCTTCACAACTGTATAATCAAACAAATCATGTAATACTCTCATATTTCACTATTTAATATTAGGTAACATGAGGTTATTAACGTTAATATTATACACACCTTGCTTCTGTGTTCCATTAACATTAACATCTTAAAATAAGGTAATGCGTTAATTAAAAAACATCTCAAAATATTACAGATATAATTCTCAAAGTATAGAAAATACTAGTAAAACATCTGAAAATACAAAAAGAAAAGAAGAACCTACTGCATATGCTTAATCCTAATCCATAGGCTCCTCATATGTCATCGGTAACCCAATGCATTTTGTGCCTCAGTAAGAATTGAACGTGCTACGGAAACTGCATTATCACCACATTTCTTAAACAAGTCAGACTCTATGCCATCCTGTAATCCGCATAATATTTTGATAGATCGATAACACAGCAATGACATGGTCATCTTTGACCCGCTCATTCTCCAAGATCTCCTCATGAGCAGGGCTAGATGGACTTCCAGAAGCATCTTGTGTCATGACAGAGTGTGACACAATCTTGTAATCGTCAGCATAATGCCACTGACTTGTGGCCGACATACTTTGATACTACTCCGGTACAAGATAATTCGTAATCCGCCAGTATGTCATCAAGATGTTTGTGAACGATGCTGATAGTAGCTTCCACAAAGGGGGATCTCAGAATAATCTGCACAAATCCAAACTGACGCATGCTTCACTCCGGTAGATACATGTACATCAAATTACTCTCACATGCCAATTATCCTGAGTAATATGAAATGGGGTCGAAGGTAATAATGCCCCAGTGAGTGGCGTATGGTGTCCAGTCGATGTCATCATACCGAGTCCTGTCAATATATACACGAAAAGGTCGCAAAACATCATTATCTCTACAAGGGCAATACACGTAAACATGTGGGCAATCCTCGGTATACCCTAGCACATGATCAAAGTTGTGTATGTAGTGAAAGTGGGATATGATCCATCCCTGAAAATGAATTAGAAAAAACATTAGAAACAAGTGAAAAAATAAGTTGTTTTTAAATTAATAATGTCTATGGAAATTACTATCATCAAGGTGCAGGAGCCTGTTGTTGTACCCCAAAATTTGCCCTCCCATATTCTTCAAGAAATTGCCAAGCCAAGTCACCAAACTCCCCCAAGGGTTGCACAGTCCAACTGTCTCCTATACAGTCAAAACTAGGGTTTGTAGTCTGATCAAGAAAAGGAAGTTTTCAAAGGCCTAATCAAGTCTCATATGCTTACAAACATGGTCAAGCATCCTCATATCAAGTTTCAAGGCATTCAGCTCAAGATTGCACAGTCAAAACCCTAAATTGCACTACAGTCAACTGTAGGGGCAAAATGGTCATTTGACAGCCAAAAGTTCAAATTTTTGGTCAACATATCATTTTGAAGCCACAAACATCATTTGATCAATGCTTGATCATGATTCTCAAAATTTGGCTCAGAAAATCATCAAGATGCAAAAGTTTCCTTATTTGGACAGTTGAAAAAGTCAACTGAAATTGACCAGGGCATAACTTTCACATGGATTATCAGAAAAATTCCATCCAAATCTCATTTTGAAGAGAAAGACATTTCCTACAACTCATCTTCATACTTCAAGTCCAAGAAATGCTCTCACAAAAAGTTATCAATTTCAACATTATAGGTCATTTTCAAAAGTCAACAAAAAGGGACTTTAAGTCAAAGGCCATAACTTGAGATTGGAAAATCAAAATGACATGGGACCAAAGGCATTGGTTAAAGGACTCAAAGACCTTTCCAAAATGTCCAAGAACATGAGAAAATCTTAAAAATTGAGCAAGTTATGCATTGGAGAAGTTGGGAAATTTTTGTGAAATGGCAAAAGTCAACTATCCTTGAAACTTCAATTTTTGACAAAAGGGCCCACTTTCTTCCACTTGATTCAGCCTTGTCATGCCACACACGTGTCCCATGATTAATTTCAAGATCAAACATTGATTTTTCTATTTTATTTAATTTTTGATAATTTAATTCATTTTAAATCTTTAAAAATTCAAATAAAATTTAAAAACCAATGGAATAGTGTCATTTGAATTGGAATAGCTTCCATAAATCATGTGCCAGCTCACAAACTCATGCTAGGGTTAGGTTGTACACCAAGTCTTGGTTTTGCTTAAAAAAGGGAAAGTTTGTTAATGGTGAAAAACCCTAGGACTAGTTCTCTCATGGGCATGGATCAAGGCCAGCTAATGACCTAATTCTCTTCCCTCATAAGTATTGAGTCAAAACCTAATGCCAACACACAAAAATGCTGCGCAGGAGACACCATTGCTAACTTGAAAAATAGCCATAAAACTCAAAACTGAAATCCTTGTTTGAGGTGGATTCAAAGCCTAATTCCTTTTCCAAAAGCTTCCTTGGCAATTCCTGAACATAGTCCAATCCCTAACATCAACTCAAGCCCCAGGAATTGGTATATAGAACCTCCCCTGTACAGCAAAAAAGGGATGATCGTGTTTTCAGTTTTAGACATCCTCATTGCATTTTAATTGTACATTCATGTTCCTTGTCAAGTTTTGAAACTAACCATCATGTTTAATTAAGTTTTTGTGCTATATACACGATGATGCCATGAGTGAAGTTTAGGGTTTTCAGAGGTGGAATTTGGGGCTTTTGCAAAGAGGAAAAATCAGGACTCCAAACCACCATCGTTCAATTTGGCATGCTTGGACGAAGAAGAAGCCATGGTCGCGATTAATTTATGAGTTACATAGCTCTAATCGCTATTTTCTCTAAAGCGACCTTAAACCACGCTTAAGAAACCGTTGCCATATGGTTTTGTTTTCAGGGAACGTGAAGAAGACGACATCGTGTCAAGCAGTGATTCGTGGGTTTAAAAATTGGCGCGTTGACTCCCACTAATTTTGCTTTTCTTTTATATTGTTTAATTGTTATTATGTATTAACAACGCACCAAATGGCGTAGTGGTCCAGGTGTTGGCTGGTGAGGTGCAAGACCTGGGTTCGAGTCCCAGGTCTGAATAATTTCAATATTATTTTTCTATGTTAATTCCCATGCAGGCACAACATTGTGAATCACCATACGCTTGCCATCTCAAGCCGTCCACGTGTCTAGCACGTTCAAATCAAGGGCAGGGATTAAAGGACACCCATAAACCCCAGTCAACGCACCACAGGCTAGTCAGGAAAGTCAAAAAGATCAAGGACTTGTTGGGCCAGATTGCTAAGGCCTACACCTCCTAATTTGGGACTGAAACCCCCTGGTTTGCACTTTTCATTACATTTCATTTTTTTATTTTATTTTATTTTCTTTATCGTTTTCATTAAATTAATTATTATTTTTTACAAATATACAAAATGCCTTAAAAACTCAGAAAAGGATAAAAAATATAATGATTATTTATTTTGATATTTTTTTGTAAATAAATTAACATGTAATAAATATTAGTTTAATTAGGTTTATCTTAATTCTTTTCATAACTAAAAATCCAAAAATATAGCATTAGGTTTAATAACTTTCATTCCTTTTAATTTTCCTTTTTTTTTGCCATAATATTAGTGATTTATTTATTTTCATAATTAAACTTGTAAACTAATTAGGGTTGCATTTAGGTTAAATTTTAATACTTTCTTAATAACTAAAAATCCAAAAATATAGCATTAGGTTTAATAATTTTTATTCCTTTCAATTTTCCTTTTTTTTTGCCATAATATTAGTGATTTATTTATTTTCATAATTGAACTTGTAAACTAATTAGGGTTGCTTTTAGGTTAAATTTTAATACTTTCATAATAAACTTAAAAATAATTAGAACTAGGTCTAACATTTCATTTTGGTTTTTTAATTAATTCCTCTTTATTAAATCTCAAAGAAACATAAAAATACTAAAAAAAACATTTTCTTTTAAATCTTAATTTTAATTCCTTATTAATAATATTTTGCAAAAGGGTCCAACACCCTCGTTCGTAATTTATTTTATTCGCACATTTGTTTTATTTCGCTTAATTCATTATGTAATTCTCCCAAAGCCTTGTAACAATTTTTACTTTTCGCATTTTTACTTCGCTTTATTTACTTTCCGTCAAATCGGGTCCGGTTTAATTTTGGCGATGTGGACCCGCGCCATTTGTAATAGTCTTAGATTTACTTTTCCCGCAACTTTTAACTGTTAACAAAAGCATGAAAGAATGTATGGACTTAAAATAAAATCAAGCGTAGAACACCAATAAACATGACAAGACAAACATCAATGAAAACGACACACAATTCGCACACACCACCCCTAGGGTACGCCTCACTGTTGCCTTGCCTTTCGAAAGGTGATCGTCGAGTAGAGGATGTCTTAGTAAGTCCTCATGATCCGGGAACCTGGCGTGAGGGTAGCTTCTAAGGTGTCTTCCCATTGCTCTGGTGATCACCATGTCCCTATAAACTCGAATTGACCCGAACACCTCCAACAGTGGTGCTACCTACCTCTCAATGGTGGGATGGCACTACTTTAAAGGACATTTACACAGACGAATTCCTTAGGGTAGGTAGACGACTCATGGATACTTGCTCTCTTCAAAACAAACTGAAATCTTTTCACACCAACACTTTTCAAAAGCTTTCAAAGCAAATTTTTCAAACACTCTGACGTACGAGTCGAACTGAAATTTTTCAAAGAAACTTTTTAAACCCACATTGAAAAGCAAACAAACAATTTTGAAAACACATTGAGCAAGTATCTAAGAGCCCATGGATAACCATGGATAGAAAGGGTGCTAACACCTTCCCTTTCTATAACCTACCTCCCGAACCGAGAGCAATCTCTTTAAAGGAATTTTTCTGTGCTTTTGTCCTTTCCATTTGGAGAAAATAAAAGACGATGGCGACTCTTGCTTCCGCGACATTTCGCGAACCAGCGTTAAACAGTCAGTTCCAGATCCACCGATCACAGAACTGGCGACTCTGCTGGGGAATAACTTAAAGTGAGGTGTACCTTAGGGCTAGCTCATAACTATGTTTTCAATTGTCTTCTTTGCTTGCTTTATTATTGTGGGTTGCTTGGGAGTTCTATAGATCCTAACCCGGATCTGGGGGATACCTTTCTTAGAAAGTAGCAACAAGGCTGTGAGGGAACTGTGCGGGGTATACCGACATGGTTGAAACAGTCTGCTACGTTGATGTGGCACTTTGGTGTGTACCGGTAACCCTTGAGTTCAGTCAAGGAGAATACGGGGCCTCCGCGTGGTGTCGTGAAGCATCAACAGACCTTAGGAACCTTAATTGAACAATCTTGGCCTCTTTAGGGTAGTGAGATAACTGACTTTGGTGCAGTCCGAGGTTGGTTGATACTCGATACTACACTCAATTGAGGGTTGCTTTCCTGGAATATTTCGGTCGCCAGTTCAGTGGCTAAATCGAAACGATGAACAATGAAAGCAATCCCGTGATATTGGGAACCTTAGAACCCGGTTACTTTGATTAGGACAGGTTGAACCCACCAACTTCAAGAGGGTACTACCTAGACCTCATGCTGGCCTAAACTCTAAGGGCTCTTTTGTGTGACTTGTGTGTCTTTGTACTTGCCTACTTGCATGCTTGTTAGCTGACACATGAACTACTTACAGGTTTTGTTTATAGTCCTTAACTGGGACTCATAACAGGGTTAACCAAATTTCTTGCAGGTTTTGTTTATAGTCCTTAGCTAGGACTCATGACAAGGTTTACCAAATTTCTTGCAGGTTTTGTTTATAGTCCTTAATTGGGACTCATAACAAAGTATACTGAATTTCTTGCAGGGTCTGTTTATAGTCCTTAATTGGGACTCATAGCAGGGTTTACCTACATCACCCCATGCATAGCATGACATCATACCATTGCATACCATTGCATACATCCTAACCCATTTCAAGGATCTCAAGGGCTTGTGATGCAGGTCATGATGAACCAACTGCCCAGCAAGGGGCAAAGAGGATTTATTTTCCTCTAGCTAAGGTCGTCAGGGGCTATGACCCACTGGATATGGTGAGCCTTTGACCCTTGAAGAAGGGCTCTCTACAACAGGAGGTTCCTTCAATCAAGTTGCCAGTTTCCAACTCTAACAAGTTTCTCTGTTTACCCTGCGAGATCCTTGAAAACATCACATGCATGTCATACATCTCATTGCATTGCAGGTATCCCTTTGACAGGTTGCTTACCTTTCTCCGCTGCTTATTTCAGCCAATCATCATGAATCCTGAATCATCATCCGAGCAGACTATCAAGGACCTCCAGGCTCAGAACGCCCAGTTCCAAGAGCTGATCCTGAATTTGACCCAGGGGCAACAAGATCTGAAGGCTCTGCTCCTGAAGAAGGAGAAGAAGAAGAAGAGGACTGTTTTGTTCAGCCCTAGACGCAGATCTGGGAATGCACCGCAGACTGAAACTGAGAGGACTACCCCATCTGTGAGGGAAAACAGTCACCATGAGAGAGAGGTGCCTAGTCCAGTGGTCTCCGACAACGAGACAGATTTCGACGACGAACAGTACCCTCCGGCTGAGGATAAGTACAAACAGTTGGAAGACCGGTTAAGTGCTATAGAGATACAAAAGGTGCCTGGTATGGACTTCGAGGATCTAGGTCTGTCTTCTGGAGTGGTGATCCCGCACAAATTCAAGGTACCTGCCTTTGCTAAATACGACGGGGCATCCTGTCCTAAGTTGCATCTCAGGGCTTATGCAAGGAGGATCCAGCCCTATACAGCTGACAAAAACTTATGGATCCATTTCTTCCAAGAGAGTCTTTCAGGGACTCAGCTCGAGTGGTTCTATCAACTGAATGGAGCCAACATCCGTACCTGGGAAGACTTAGCCACTGCATTTTACAAACACTACCAGTATAATGCCGACCTCGCTCCCACGCGTACTCAGCTTCAGGGGATGTCTATGGGTACAGGCGAAGGCTTCAAAGAGTATGCTCAAAAATGGAGGGACCTTGCTGGAAGGGTACAACCACCTCTGATGGACCGCGAGCTCGTCGACATGTTCTTGGGGACCCTGTCTGGCCCATTCTTCAACCACCTAATTGGGAATTCTGCTGCTGGGTTTACAGATCTTGTCTTGACTGGGGAGAGAATCGAAGCTGGTATCAAGTCGGGGAAGATTCAAGAAGCCGCATCTGCTGATGCTCAGAAAAAGCCCCACAGTGGGAAGAAAGAATCCAATGCTATACACGTGAAAAAGGGTCGTCATGATGTAGGGGCAATCCAGATTTCCGATCCCACGCCCGTTCAACCAAGAAAGAGCAATAGGCGTAGGATAAAGCATCAAGATAGGAAGTATACTGACATCAACATGTCTTTGTCTCAGGCATTACAGCAATTGCTGAGGGCGAAAATGATCACACTTAAGGATCCTCCTCAAAATCCTGACACTTCCTCTCCCAAGTACAACCCGGGTGTGAGATGTGCCTACCATTCTGACAGTCCTGGACATGACACCGACGACTGTTGGACCTTGAAGAACAAGATCCAGGATTTGATTGACGCCAAGGAGGTCGAGTTTGAACACTGATCCTACACCAAATCGTCGAGAATGTCTTTTGTTCATTCAAATGTTCAAGTTGTATTGTTCTTTGATTGTTCAAACATTTATTCATGTTAAACATTGTTATCACATTAATGCATCGCTTATGTCTATTTTGAATCAATATATTCGCATTTACTATATGCAAATTGTTTCATATTTTTCTGATGATCAACTCTTGGTTAATAATTCTAAGCCTCTTGAGGGAGGATGACGAAAACGATACCACGATCTACAGTATGCTTTTGAACAGACCCCGCTGATGAGGTACAGGCATTGTTTCAATCCCTAAACACTGGAGTTATAAGGATGATAATCCCTCGTCAACCCCTCTGAGCCAAAGAAGTAGGAGTTTTTCTTTTCGAAATTTAAAACCCTTTATCATAACCTGGGGCAGGGTAGTTCTCTCAGTTGATCCAAGTGCATGACGAATAGCACCGAAGAGATCTTTACAAAACGAACAAAGACAGTGATGGTTCAGAACAATCAAAAAGACAGGCAGTCATCATCAAAATTCATAAACGAAAAGCCCAAAAAGTCTAAACCTACAAAGGGGACTTATGAAACTGGGGCATCCTGCTGACTGTAATTCCAAAAAGGAAACAGTTCAGGCAAAAAAAAGAAAGGGATAACAAAAAAGAAGAGGTCCTATAAACCCTCAGCAAAAAAAGATGACTGCCCATTCAAAATAAATCATCAATATCGGAACCATCACCGGAAAATCAGAGCAAAGACTCAAACAAGGTCTAACGTATGATCAACTAAGTTTAGGTTTGGAGAACATCACGAAGAGCGGGTGGGTACAAATAATTTGAGCCTTTACCCTTTGTTTCTTAAACCGTGAACCAGGCCACGTTATAACCCTCAAAAGTCCTAGCTGAAGCACGAGTTAGTTCGAAAGCATACTGTTACGAAAGGTATCCTGACTCCTGAAGGCCTACGGTAAATACGGAGTTGACATCACGTTTTACAAACATTCATTTGTTTTATGAAAAAGAATGCATTTTCAAAATCTTCAAGACAGACATAAGCTTTGCATTTTTGATATAACATTGTTTGCATATGACTTTTTGTTTGAACAGCAGAAGTTCGCACGACGAATGCCTACTGAATAGAAGTACCTCCAATCAAGGGGCAGACATGAGCATGGTCCATCATCTGGGGCAATCCAATCAAGATTCGAAGAATCTCTCAAAGGCCAAATAGCCTGGGGCAAATCTCTGCTTGAGTCACTTGGGGCATTTCAACAACGAATCTGGCCTGATCAAACACCTTCTGGTGGCATGACAAAACACTTCTAACAGGGGCAACTCCCTACATTATGAGAACATGGACATAGTCGAAAAAATACTACGCACAATCAAAGGCCCGCTAGGTTGACATACCTAGGCAAAAATAAGGGCTTCCCGGCGAACCAAAAGGGTTCGGGCAAAATGAGGGATGAAATGAAAAATCTGTACACCCGGCAAGTCGAAAACCTGAAAAGGCGGCTTGGGCAAAAATGGGTATCCCGGTGGACTGAAAACCCGAAAGGGCGGTCCAGGCAAAAGTTAGGGATCAAAAGCGTACGACTATGTCCCGTCATCTTATCATCTGCCTACCAGAAGAAGGTTTGACCCTCAACAACTATCAGCACCCCACAAGTGCCTCCCCCATAGAAACAGGGGCAATAAAGAATGGTCTAAGCAATCTGATTGTTCTGTCCTCCAAGGAATCAGGGTAAGCTCCATTGAAGAACATAGCCAACGCAGTTCAAAGCTTCCCCAGGAAGGTGGGAATCTATCTCCCCAAGCAATAGGCGTACCCCCAGTAGATTCTGGAAGCTCATCCCCTAGCAGGGCACGAACGCGCCGTCCGGCTTGATTTAAAGAGTTATTTCCTTAACAGGATATAACTGGGTTATCCTCAGCCAAAAGCCACGGAAAGAGCGTCGTCGACAGAACCTTCTTATCCCCAGCGAAGTCCATTCATACTTCCGATACAGCAAGGTATCCTCAGCGAGTCATCCTCAACAATTCAGCAAAAGCATCTCCCCACAGAGTATTTCTTCCCAGCATGGTCACTAGAATATCTTTTTCTCCCCGCAGAATCCTCCATTCGCCAAGTCTTATCCCCAACGGAGTTATCTTCGTCTATTGGAATTCTTGCAACTATTCTTCAACATCAGCCCAGGATACGACTTCCCGGCACCCGTCAAGGATTTACTTTCCTAGACGAAAAACACATTCATAAAACGTCACATACATCATTATAGCATGCATAGACGCATCATATCACCCCAATCTCATTTATTTTTGAGAACATCTTAAAATCAGGCAATTCATGCATTATGACATTGCATACAACTAATTCGTTACTTTTTCAGGAAAAAACGATCAACAGATAAAAGTCTTTACCCGTTGAGGTAGTAATCGTCCCAGATTCCTTCATCATCCTGCTGAGGTAGTAATCGTCCCAGATTCCTTCATCATCCCGTTGAGGTAGTAATCGTCCCAGATTCCTTCATCACATATTTGGAGTAGCAATCGTCTCAGATTCCTTCATCATCCTGCTGAGGTAGTAATCGTCCCAGATTCCTTCATCATCCCGTTGAGGTAGTAATCGTCCCAGATTCCTTCATCACATATTTGGAGTAGCAATCGTCTCAGATTCCTTCATCATCCCGTTGAGGTAGTAATCGTCCCAGATTCCTTCATCACATATTTGGAGTAGCAATCGTCTCAGATTCCTTCATCATCCTGCTGAGGTAGTAATCGTCCCAGATTCCTTCATCATCCCGTTGAGGTAGTAATCGTCCCAGATTCCTTCATCACATATTTGGAGTAGCAATCGTCTCAGATTCCTTCATCATCCCGTTGAGGTAGTAATCGTCCCAGATTCCTTCATCACATATTTGGAGTAGCAATCGTCTCAGATTCCTTCATCATCCTGCTGAGGTAGTAATCGTCCCAGATTCCTTCATCATCCCGCTGAGGTAGTAATCGTCCCAGATTCCTTCATCACATATTTGGAGTAGCAATCGTCTCAGATTCCTTCATCATCCCGTTGAGGTAGTAATCGTCCCAGATTCCTTCATCACATATTTGGAGTAGCAATCGTCTCAGATTCCTTCATCATCCTGCTGAGGTAGTAATCGTCCCAGATTCCTTCATCATCCCGCTGAGGTAGTAATCGTCCCAGATTCCTTCATCATCCTGCTGAGGTAGTAATCGTCCCAGATTCCTTCATCATCCCGTTGAGGTAGTAATCGTCCCAGATTCCTTCATCATCCTGCTGAGGTAGTAATCGTCCCAGATTCCTTCATCATCCCGCTAAGGTAGTAATCGTCCCAGATTCCTTCATCATCCTGCTGAGGTAGTAATCGTCCCAGATTCCTTCATCATTCTGCTGAGGTAGCAATCGTCTCAGATTCCTTCATCGTCCTGCTGAGGTAGTAATCGTCCCAGATTCCTTCATCATATATTTGGAGTAGCAATCGTCTCAGATTCCTTCATCGTCCTGCTGAGGTAGTAATCGTCCCAGATTCCTTCATCATATATTTGGAGTAGCAATCATCTCAGATTCCTTCATCGTCCTGCTGAGGTAGCAATCGTCTCAGATTCCTTCATCACATCCTTATCAAAAAAAAAAAAACCTCCTCTGGTTCAGTCAGATCGACCCTAAGATCTCCCTGATGCTTATCCCAGTAGAAGACATCCAAGATTTTTTCTCAACAAGCGTTGTTGAAGTTAAAATCACCCAGATTTTTCTCAACGAGCGTTGTTGAAGTTAAAGTCACCCGAGATTTTTTCTCAACGAGCGTTGTTGAAGTTAAAGTCGCCCAAGGTTCTCTTACCATTCATGCTAAGGTAGTAACCATCCCTGGTTCTTTCATCGCCGTTTGAAGCTCCAGACTCAGCTCCTGTAACCAGTCAGGACACATCTATACCAGGCATCTAAAAATCAGCTCCTGCAACGTGTCAGGTACTCATTTTCTGTTTTGCAGGTATACAGGTTCTCTCCAAGGAATCTCTTACGCAATCAAACATCCAGATGGCATCTATAAGCCCATTCCACCATCACTGCCACTATGTGAGCGCAAATTTCTGGGCACTCTAGTGTCCAATCGTCTTCTACCCTCGGATTACGAAAGGCACGTCCGCCAATCTGCATCTTCAGGTATAAGAAGATTGAACAGGGGCAACTGTTGTACCCCAAAATTTGCCCTCCCATATTCTTCAAGAAATTGCCAAGCCAAGTCACCAAACTCCCCCAAGGGTTGCACAGTCCAACTGTCTCCTATACAGTCAAAACTAGGGTTTGTAGTCTGATCAAGAAAAGGAAGTTTTCAAAGGCCTAATCAAGTCTCATATGCTTACAAACATGGTCAAGCATCCTCATATCAAGTTTCAAGGCATTCAGCTCAAGATTGCACAGTCAAAACCCTAAATTGCACTACAGTCAACTGTAGGGGCAAAATGGTCATTTGACAGCCAAAAGTTCAAATTTTTGGTAAACATATCATTTTGAAGCCACAAACATCATTTGATCAATGCTTGATCATGATTCTCAAAATTTGGCTCAGAAAATCATCAAGATGCAAAAGTTTCCTTATTTGGACAGCTGAAAAAGTCAACTGAAATTGACCAGGGCATAACTTTCACATGGATTATCAGAAAAATTCCATCCAAATCTCATTTTGAAGAGAAAGACATTTCCTACAACTCATCTTCATACTTCAAGTCCAAGAAATGCTCTCACAAAAAGTTATCAATTTCAACATTATAGGTCATTTTCAAAAGTCAACAAAAAGGGACTTTAAGTCAAAGGCCATAACTTGAGATTGGAAAATCAAAATGACATGGGACCAAAGGCATTGGTTAAAGGACTCAAAGACCTTTCCAAAATGTCCAAGAACATGAGAAAAGCTTAAAAATTGAGCAAGTTATGCATTGGAGAAGTTGGGAAATTTTTGTGAAATGGCAAAAGTCAACTATCCTTGAAACTTCAATTTTTGACAAAAGGGCCCACTTTCTTCCACTTGATTCAGCCTTGTCATGCCACACACGTGTCCCATGATTAATTTCAAGATCAAACATTGATTTTTCTATTTTATTTAATTTTTGATAATTTAATTCATTTTAAATCTTTAAAAATTCAAATAAAATTTAAAAACCAATGGAATAGTGTCATTTGAATTGGAATAGCTTCCATAAATCATGTGCCAGCTCACAAACTCATGCTAGGGTTAGGTTGTACACCAAGTCTTGGTTTTGCTTAAAAAAGGGAAAGTTTGTTAATGGTGAAAAACCCTAGGACTAGTTCTCTCATGGGCATGGATCAAGGCCAGCTAATGACCTAATTCTCTTCCCTCATAAGTATTGAGTCAAAACCTAATGCCAACACACAAAAATGCTGCGCAGGAGACACCATTGCTAACTTGAAAAATAGCCATAAAACTCAAAACTGAAATCCTTGTTTGAGGTGGATTCAAAGCCTAATTCCTTTTCCAAAAGCTTCCTTGGCAATTCCTGAACATAGTCCAATCCCTAACATCAACTCAAGCCCCAGGAATTGGTATATAGAACCTCCCCTGTACAGCAAAAAAGGGATGATCGTGTTTTCAGTTTTAGACATCCTCATTGCATTTTAATTGTACATTCATGTTCCTTGTCAAGTTTTGAAACTAACCATCATGTTTAATTAAGTTTTTGTGCTATATACACGATGATGCCATGAGTGAAGTTTAGGGTTTTCAGAGGTGGAATTTGGGGCTTTTGCAAAGAGGAAAAATCAGGACTCCAAACCACCATCGTTCAATTTGGCATGCTTGGACGAAGAAGAAGCCATGGTCGCGATTAATTTATGAGTTACATAGCTCTAATCGCTATTTTCTCTAAAGCGACCTTAAACCACGCTTAAGAAACCGTTGCCATATGGTTTTGTTTTCAGGGAACGTGAAGAAGACGACATCGTGTCAACCAGTGATTCGTGGGTTTAAAAATTGGCGCGTTGACTCCCACTAATTTTGCTTTTCTTTTATATTGTTTAATTGTTATTATGTATTAACAACGCACCAAATGGCGTAGTGGTCCAGGTGTTGGCTGGTGAGGTGCAAGACCTGGGTTCGAGTCCCAGGTCTGAATAATTTCAATATTATTTTTCTATGTTAATTCCCATGCAGGCACAACATTGTGAATCACCATACGCTTGCCATCTCAAGCCGTCCACGTGTCTAGCACGTTCAAATCAAGGGCAGGGATTAAAGGACACCCATAAACCCCAGTCAACGCACCACAGGCTAGTCAGGAAAGTCAAAAAGATCAAGGACTTGTTGGGCCAGATTGCTAAGGCCTACACCTCCTAATTTGGGACTGAAACCCCCTGGTTTGCACTTTTCATTACATTTCATTTTTTTATTTTATTTTATTTTCTTTATCGTTTTCATTAAATTAATTATTATTTTTTACAAATATACAAAATGCCTTAAAAACTCAGAAAAGGATAAAAAATATAATGATTATTTATTTTGATATTTTTTTGTAAATAAATTAACATGTAATAAATATTAGTTTAATTAGGTTTATCTTAATTCTTTTCATAACTAAAAATCCAAAAATATAGCATTAGGTTTAATAACTTTCATTCCTTTTAATTTTCCTTTTTTTTTGCCATAATATTAGTGATTTATTTATTTTCATAATTAAACTTGTAAACTAATTAGGGTTGCATTTAGGTTAAATTTTAATACTTTCTTAATAACTAAAAATCCAAAAATATAGCATTAGGTTTAATAATTTTTATTCCTTTCAATTTTCCTTTTTTTTTGCCATAATATTAGTGATTTATTTATTTTCATAATTGAACTTGTAAACTAATTAGGGTTGCTTTTAGGTTAAATTTTAATACTTTCATAATAAACTTAAAAATAATTAGAACTAGGTCTAACATTTCATTTTGGTTTTTTAATTAATTCCTCTTTATTAAATCTCAAAGAAACATAAAAATACTAAAAAAAACATTTTCTTTTAAATCTTAATTTTAATTCCTTATTAATAATATTTTGCAAAAGGGTCCAACACCCTCGTTCGTAATTTATTTTATTCGCACATTTGTTTTATTTCGCTTAATTCATTATGTAATTCTCCCAAAGCCTTGTAACAATTTTTACTTTTCGCATTTTTACTTCGCTTTATTTACTTTCCGTCAAATCGGGTCCGGTTTAATTTTGGCGATGTGGACCCGCGCCATTTGTAATAGTCTTAGATTTACTTTTCCCGCAACTTTTAACTGTTAACAAAAGCATGAAAGAATGTATGGACTTAAAATAAAATCAAGCGTAGAACACCAATAAACATGACAAGACAAACATCAATGAAAACGACACACAATTCGCACACACCACCCCTAGGGTACGCCTCACTGTTGCCTTGCCTTTCGAAAGGTGATCGTCGAGTAGAGGATGTCTTAGTAAGTCCTCATGATCCGGGAACCTGGCGTGAGGGTAGCTTCTAAGGTGTCTTCCCATTGCTCTGGTGATCACCATGTCCCTATAAACTCGAATTGACCCGAACACCTCCAACAGTGGTGCTACCTACCTCTCAATGGTGGGATGGCACTACTTTAAAGGACATTTACACAGACGAATTCCTTAGGGTAGGTAGACGACTCATGGATACTTGCTCTCTTCAAAACAAACTGAAATCTTTTCACACCAACACTTTTCAAAAGCTTTCAAAGCAAATTTTTCAAACACTCTGACGTACGAGTCGAACTGAAATTTTTCAAAGAAACTTTTTAAACCCACATTGAAAAGCAAACAAACAATTTTGAAAACACATTGAGCAAGTATCTAAGAGCCCATGGATAACCATGGATAGAAAGGGTGCTAACACCTTCCCTTTCTATAACCTACCTCCCGAACCGAGAGCAATCTCTTTAAAGGAATTTTTCTGTGCTTTTGTCCTTTCCATTTGGAGAAAATAAAAGACGGTGGCGACTCTTGCTTCCGCGACATTTCGCGAACCAGCTTTAAACAATCAGTTCCAGATCCACCGATCACACCTGTCATATGCTTTGTCGTCCAAAGAGAACCTTCGTTTAGCTTGGAGTACAAGTATACCAAACATGTGGCCCCTAGTTCCACTCGTGAATGGATGATAAGCCGATGAAGTACTTAAGTTATGCCACATCTGTAACGCCCGATTGGTTTAATTAATTATTTAATTAGATATTTTCGATTAATTTTGAATCATTTGTTGAAATTGTTGACATGTTGTGTTATGTTATGAGTTGTTGACATCAGTTGCGGTGTTGTTATTAGTCGGTTAAATTAGTTGATTAATAATATTAGTAATAATATTAGAATTGTAGAATATTAACAATATTAGTTGTTGGGATTGTTTTGGTGATAAACGTAGTACTAAGGGGGTGCAAAAATTAGGCCCAATAGAAATAATAATATTATTAGGTTAAGTTAAATAATAGAAATTAGGTTAATTAAAAAGGGTTAAGAAAAAGTGTAGAGAAAGTGTTGTACGTGAGAAGTTGTAGAGAAGAGGAATAAGGAGAAGAGGCACAAGGCTAGCGTTCACAGTAGAGCTATAGAGCAACCTTCAATCCAAGATAAGGGTGGGGTTCTGACTTTACAATGGAGTTTATGATGAATGTTATGTAGGGATTGAGTTGTGTAGAATTGTTGCTTTGTGAGTATAATCATCGTAGCGATGTCTGAATTTGTTTGTTACTATGTTGTGGTTACTTCTGAAATTGTCTGCATAATTATCTTATACAATCGATGAAATATCCTTGTTGATAATTGTTTCTTTTAATGATCTATTTGCTGCACAGTGTGTTGTATCATGTTGTTGTGAGAATACTGATAATCGAAGGAAAATTTGGAGAATTCTGTATTGGTATCAGTAACAGACTAAAGTCTGTGAAGAGGCTGTGTGAAAGCATGTTGTGCCAAGGGGCATGGTATGTGTGTCGATCGGCACAGAGGAAAAAGGGCACGTGCTGAGCGGCACGGTTAGTGTGACGAGCGGTACAATTTGGTGGTGTGGTGTCGAGTGGCATGTGTGTGTACCGAGGGGCACCATAGTACTCCAAAAGATTAATTAAAGTAGCAGAGTTATTAAATCAATTCATTTAGCAGAGTTGGTGTACATGTAACAAAGGTAATTGATTAGTTACAAAGTTAACAATAATAAGTAACAGAGATAGTAAATGCTAGCAGAAGGTAATTTTAGAAGAAAACATAATGATAATCGTTAGTAGCAGTAATTTATGGAAAATAATAGTAGTAGATATTTAGCAGAAGGACCTCAACAGTAGTAGGATATTAATAGCAGAAAATAACAGAAAAACTTTTATAAATTAAAATAAACGTAGAGGTAAGTTAGTGTCAGAAATTAATAGCTTCATTAATTTAACTAAAAATAATTGGTCAGTGGAATATTTTAGTGGAATATTATTAATAGGACTTGGTCGATAATAGTATTGATATATATAAGTTGTTGTGATGTTGTTGCTATTAATTGTTGAAGTTGCAGGTGAATATATTGTTGTATTGCCTCTATTTATTGGCTAAGACTAAGTTGTAGGCTTATGGCTAATGTTGAATTATTGTTGTTGTTATTACGTTCATGTTGTTAATGCATACATAACATATCATGTAGGAGCTGATGCTCGTTAAGTTGGTCTGGAGTGACAAATATAAATTTGAAGGCTTATGCCTTGTTGATGCCTCTATTTATTGGATGATTTATAAGTTGGGAGTTCTGCTCCATTAGTACCACATGCATGTGCATAGTAATAGGTCGCATTCCACGTTGCATATTTGAGTTGTTGTGTTGATGAATTAATCATTATATTTTGTTGTGATTGTTGTTGTTTATAAATTATAAAGCGATGATTTTGTATGATCTAATTCTAATATATTATTTATCGTACATCCGATTATATTGTTTGATATCTCACCCATTCTGTTTGAATGTTACCATATGTTGGTAACGTGCAGGTAATCCAGAGTGGAGGCTGTTTACCTTCGTTAGTTCGAGTCGGTGTCGTCACTTTGATATGTAACACTCAGGGGGATGAATGATTGTTGCTTCATTGTTGTTATTACTTTTGTTGATGAATTTTAAATTAATTTACTAAGTACTATGTTATTTTTAAATTTGTCTCCAGTTGGACAAGATGTTATGTCCTTTTAAGTTGGATGTTATGATTTCCGATGCGCAGTTATGAAAGTTGTTGGTTTCAAAAGATTAATTTATGTTGTTGTTGGTCCATCCAATGTTAATTTGTTATGTATCTGTAATGAATGCCTTTGTTTTAAGTTGAGATTGTAGCATCCTGATTTAGTTGTTGAATTTTTATAACTCTGATTTTATAATAATTGTCGGGTGGAATTGAGGTGTTACAAGTTGGTAACAGAGCAAGTCGGTCTGTCCAACCAAGTAATCGAGTCGTAGTTTTTTCTAACAACCGAGTATTGTTAACTTGAGTTCTAACAATTGTTTATGTTGTAGTGTTAAGTAGAGATGGCTGGAAGGAATGATGCTACACTTGCTGCTGCTTTAGAAGCAATTATGCATGCTATGGAGAATCAGCCGAACGCTGACGGGAATGCTAGATCTCGTAGTTTGGCGACCTTCTAGAGGGAGAATCTGTCTACTTTCAAGGGTATGTATGACTCTGACAGAGTGTTAGATTGGTTGAATGAGATTGGGAGGATTTTCCGTGTGATGGACTACACTCCAGCGCAGAAGGTTCAATATGGTACTCACATGCTAGCAGTCGAGGCTGATGACTGGTGGCTAGAGACGTGTCAGAAGTTGGAAGCTGCGGGTAAAATGTCACTTGGGCTATGTTTCGTAGGGAATTTCTATGGAAGTATTTCCCTGAAGATGTTCGTGGTAAGAAGGAAATTGAGTTCCTTGAGCTGAAGCAAAGGAGTATGTCAATGGTTGAATATGCTGCAAAGTTTGCTGATTTGGTTAAGTTTTATCTGCACTATAGCGAGGCAAATGTTGAGTTTTCAAAGTGCATAAAGTTTTAGAACCAGTTGCGCCCAGAGATCAAGAAGACAGTTGGATACCAGAAGATTCATGTCTTTGCCGATTTGATTGATAGTTGCAGGATTTATGAAGAAGATAATAATGCTCACTATAAAATTATCAATGAGAAGAGGGGTAAGCACCAACAGAATTGTGGTAAGCCTTACAATGCCCCAACTGGTAAGGGTAAACAGAAAGTTGCTCAGGGTCAAAGAACTAGTGGCGGAGATGCTCCTGCTAGTGTGGTTTGTTTCAAATGTGGAAAACCAGAGCATAAGAGAAATGTGTGTACTGCTGAGGTGAAGAGGTGTTCCTGTTGTGGTAAGACTGGACATGCTATATCTGAGTGCAAGCATAAAGAGATGATTTGCTTCAATTATGGTGAAGAAAGACACATTGGTATTCAGTGTCAGAAACCAAAGAAGGCGCAAACCAGTGGAAAGGTGTTCACTTTGGCTGAGAATCAGACGGCTAATGAGGACAGACTCATCAGAGGTACATGTTTCATTAATAGTACTCCTTTAATTACTATTATTGATACCAATGTTACTCATTGCTTTATTATTGCTGATTACGTTGAAAGATCGGGTCTTATGTTGTCCTATGAATGGAGAGATGGTCGTCGACACTCTAGCCAAGGGGTCGATGACCACTTCTTTTCTGTGCTTAAAATGTCATTTGTCGATCTTCGACAGAGACTTTGTTGTTGACTTGGTTTGTTTTACTTTAAGTGGGTTGGTTGTGATTTTAGGTATGAACTGGTTAGAGCATAACTATGTTCATATTAACTGTTATAATAAGTCTATGAGGTTTTCTACTCCTGAAGAGGAGGGAGCTGGTCTGTTGTCTGCTAGATAGTTGAAGTAGTTGATGCAAGAAGAGGCTCAGATGTTCCCGTTGATGGCATTACTATCTATCGAGAATCAAGCTATAATTGAGGAATTGCAAGTGGTGCGTGAATTTCCTGAAGTTTTCCCTGATGAAATTCCTGATGTACCACCAGAGAGAGAAGTCTAATTTGCTATTGATCTTGTACCTAGTACCAGACCTATTTCTATGGCACCATACATGATATTTGCATCTGAATTGTCGGAATTAAAGAAGCAATTGGAAGAGTTACTTGAAAAGAAATTTGTAAGGCCAAGTGTATCGCCGTGGGGAGCTCCAGTGTTACTAGTAAAGAAGAAAGATAGAAGTATGGGACTTTGTGTTGATTATAGACAATTGAATAAAGTGACGATTAAGAACAAGTATCCACTTCCAAGAATAGACGACTTTATGGATCAATTAGTGGGTGCTCGAGTTTTTAGTAAGATTGATTTGAGGTCGGGTTATCATCAGATTAAAGTGAAGGATGAGAATATCCAGAAGACGGCTTTCAGAATGCATTATGGACATTATGAGTATTCGGTGATGCCTTTCAGTGTTACTAATGCGCCGAGAGTGTTCATGGAGTATATGAATCATTTCTTTCATACTTATTTGGATCGGTTTGTAGTGGTGTTCATTGACGACATTTTGATTTACTCTAAAACAGAAGAAGGGCATGCAGAACACTTAAGAATAGTATTGCAAGTTTTGAAAGAGAAGAAGTTGTATGAAAAGATGTCTAAGTGTGAATTCTGGTTAAAGGAGGTTAGTTTTCTTGGTCATGTGATCTCAGGTAGTGGCATTATTGTAGATCCATCTAAAGTAGATGCAGTGTTGCAGTGGGAAACTTTAAAGTCGGCTACCGAGATTAGAAGCTTTTTGGGATTAGCTGGTTATTATAGAAGGTTTATCGAAGGTTTTTCTAAGTTGGCACTTCCGTTGACTAAGTTGACTTGTAAAGGTAGAGCTTTTATGTGGGATGTTCAGTGTGAAGAAAGTTTTACAGAATTGAAGAATAGATTGACGTCAGCTCCGATTTTGACATTACCTAATCCAGGAGAACCTTTTGTGGTATATTGTGATGCTTCTAAGATAGGTTTAGGATGTGTGCTTATGCAAAATGAAAAGGTAGTTGCTTATGCGTCAAGGCAGTTGAGGACTCATGAAAAGAACTATCCTGTGCATGATTTGGAACTTGCTGCAGTTGTTTTTGTGTTGAAGATTTGGAGGAATTATCTTTATGGTTCTAGATTTGAAGTATTTAGCGACTATAAGAGTTTAAAGTATTTATTTGATCAGAAAGAATTGAACATGAGACAACGAAAATGGTTGGAGTTGTTAAATAATTACGATTTCAATTTGAATTATCATCCAGGAAAGGCGAATGTGGTAGCTGATGCACTAAGTCGAAAGACTTTACATATGTCAACAATGATGGTTAAAGAGTTAGAATTAATTGAACAGTTCAGAGATATGAGCTTAGTTTGCGAGGTGACACCGCAGAGTGTTATGTTGGGGATATTGAAAATTAATAATGATTTTCTGGATAATATCAAAGAAGCTCAGAAGTTACATGCGAAGTTGGTAGATTTAATGGTTGGGATCGACCAGTCTGAGAATAGTGATTTCGAGTTAGATGCGCAAGGTGTGTTGAGATTTCGTAATCAAATTTGTATTCCTGATGATGCAAAGATGAAGAAAGTGATTCTCGAGGAAAGTCATAGAAGCAAGTTAAGCATTCATCCGGAAGCTACAAAAATGTATCAAGATTTGAAGAATTTGTTTTGGTGTCCTGGAATGAAGAGTGATGTGGCTCGATTTGTGTATGCATGTTTAACTTGTCAGAAGTCGAAAGTTGAACTTCAGAAGCCTGCAAGGTTGATGCAACCGTTAGAAGTTCCAGAATGGAAATGGGATATCATTTCCATGGACTTTGTAATAGGATTAAATAATACTTCAAGAGGGCATGATTTGATTTGGGTGATTGTTGATAGGCTTACGAATTCGGCTCATTTTATTCCTATTAACATCAGTTTTCCAGTATCAAAGTCGGTGGAGATTTACACTAGTGTTATTGTGAAGCTGCATGGTGTTCCTTTGTGTATTGTGTCATATAGAGATCTGATGTTTACTTCTGATTTTTGGAAGAGTTTGCAAGAGGCATTGGGTTCTAAGTTGAGGTTTAGTTCGGCGTATCATCCTCAGACGGATGGTCAGACTGAACAAACTATTCAGTCGTTGGAAGATTTGTTGAGAGCATGTGTTCTTGAGCAGGGAGGTTCGTGGGATGCTTATCTTCCGTTAATAGAGTTCACTTATAATAACAGTTACCATTCTAGTATTTGAATGGCATCTTTTGAAGCGTTGTATGTTCGGAGATGTAGAATTCCTTTATGTTGTCATGAATCTGGAGAAAGTGTATTGCTTGGACCTGGATTTGTTCGTGAAACTATTGAGAAGGTAAAGTTGATTCGAGAAAAGATGAAAGCTTCCCAAAGTATACAAAAGAGTTATCATGACAAGCGAAGGAAAGATTTAGAATTTCAAGCAGGTGACCATGTGTTTCTGAGAGTTACACCTGTGATCGGTGTTGGGCGAGCGTTGAAGTCTAAGAAGCTCACTCCTTATTTTATTGGTCCGTATCAGATTTTGGACATAGTTGTGAATGTTGCTTATAGAGTGGCTTTACCGCCTAATCTTTTGAATTTGCACGATGTGTTCCATGTGTCACAACTCTAGAAGTATATTATAGATCCATCTCATGTGATTCATATGGATAATGTGCAAGTACATGATAATCTCACTGTGGAGATGATGCTTGTACGAATTGTGGATCATGAAATGAAGACTCTAAGAGGCAAAGAGATTGCTTTGGTGAAAGTATTCTAGCTAGGAGCTGTCGGAGAAAGCATGACGTGGGAGTTTGAAAGCAAGATGTGGGACTCTTATCCTGAGTTGTTTGAACAAGGTAAATTTTCGAGGACGAAAATATTCTAAGTGAGGGAGAGTTGTAACGCCCGATTGGTTTAATTAATTATTTAATTAGATATTTTCGATTAATTTCGAATCATTTGTTAAAATCGTTGACATGTTGTGTTATGTTGTAAGTTGTTGACATCAGTTGCGGTGTTGTTATTAGTCGGTTAAATTAGTTGATTAATAATATTAGTAATAATATTAGAATTGTAGAATATTAATAAAATTAGTTGTTGGGCTTGTTTTGGTGATAAACGTAGTATTAAAGGGGTGTGAAAATTAGGCCCAATAGAAATAATAATATTATTAGGTTAAGTTAAATAATAGAAATTAGGTTAATTAAAAAAGGTTAAGAAAAAGAGTAGAGAAAGTGTTGTACGTGAGAAGTTGCAGAGAAGAGGAATAAGGAGAAGAGGCGCAAGGCTAGGGTTCACAGTAGAGCTATAGAGCAACCTTCAATTTAAGGTAAGGGTGTGGTTCTGACTCTATAATGGGGTTTATGATGAATGTTATGTAGGGATTGGGTTGTGTAGAATTTTTGCTTTGTGCATATAATCATTGTAGTGGTGTCTGAATTTGTTTGTTACTATGTTGTGGTTACTTCTGAAATTGTCTACATAGTTATCCTGTATAATCAAGAAATATCCTTGTTGACAATTGTTTCTTTTAATGATCTATTTACTGCATACTGCGTTGTATCATGTTGTTGTGAAAATACTAATAATCGAAGGAAAATTTGGAGAATTGTGTATTTACATCAGTAACAGACTGAAGTCTGTGAAGAGGCTGTATGAAAGCATGTTGTGTTGAGGGGCATGGTATGTGTGCCGATCGACACAGAGGAAAAAGGGGGGCATGCCGAGCGGCACGATTAGTGTGACGAGCGACACAGTTTGGTGGTGTGGGTATTGAGTGGCATGTGTGTGTACCGAGGGGTACCATAGTATTCCAAAAGATTAATTAAAGTAGCAGAGTTATTAATTCAATTCATTTAGCAGAGTTGGTGTACATGTAGCAGAGGTAATTGATTAGTTACAGAGTTAACAATAATAAGTAACAAAGATAGTAAATACTAGGAGAAGGTAATTTTAGCAAAAAACATAATGATAATCGGTAGTAGCAGTAATTTATGGAAAATAATAGTAGTAGATATTTAGCAGAAGGACCTCAACAATAGTAGGATAGTAATAGCAGAAAATAACAGAAAACTTTTATAAATTAAAATAGTAGTAGAGGTAAATTAGTGTCAGAAATTAATAGCTTCATTGATTTAACTAAAAATAATTGGTCAGTGGAATATTTTGGTGGAATATTATTAATAGGACTTGGTCGATAATAGTATATATATATATATATATATATATATATATATATATATATATATATATATATATATATATATATATATATATATATATATATATATAAAAGTTGGTGTGATGTTGTTGCTAATAATTGTTGAAGTTGTAGATGAATATATTGTTTTATTGCCTCTATTTATTGGTTAAGACTAAGTTGTAGGCTTATGGCCAATGTTGAATTAAGTTGAATTATTGTTGTTGTTATTATGTTCATGTTGTTAATGCATACATAACATATCATGTTGGAGCTGATGTTCCGTAAGTTGGCCTGGATTGGCAAATATAAAGTTGAAGGCTTATGCCTTGTTGATGCCTCTATTTATTGGCTGATTTCTAAGTTTGATACCACACGCATGTGCATAGTAATAGGTCGCATTCCACGTTGCATATTTGAGTTGTTGTGTTGATGAATTAATCGTTATATTTTGTTGTGATTACTGTTGTTTATAAATTGTGAAGCGGTGATTTTGTATGATCTAATTCTAATATATTATTTATTGTACATCCGATTATATTGTTAGATATCGCACCCATTATGTTTGAGTGTTACCTATATGTTGGTAATGTACAGGTAATCTAGAGTGGAGGCTGTTTACCTTCATTAGTTCGAGTCGGTGTTGTTGCTCTGATACGTAACACTCGAGGGGATGAACACTTGTTGCTTCATTTTTGTTAGTACTTCTGTTGCTGAATTTTAAATTGATTTACTAAGTACTATGTTGTTTTTAAAGTTGTTTCCAGTTGGACAAGATGTTATGTCCTTTTAAGTTGGATGTTATGATTTCCGCTGCGCAGTTACGAAAGTTGTTGGTTTCAAAAGATTAATTTATGTTGTTGTTGGTCCATCCAATGTTAATGTGTTATACATCTGTAATGAATGCCGTTGTTTTAAGTTGAGATTGTAGCATCCTGATTTAGTTGTTGAATTTTTATAACTCTAATTTTATAATAATTGTCGGGTAGAATTGGGGTGTTACAACATTAATGTAGTTTGCACTTTTGTCTACAAACATGGACATATCAAACAAGAATAGGAGGAAACACCTCAAAGCACACTCTCGGTGGTAGCTCACTTATAGATCATCATCGTCGGCTTTCTCGGGAAACTCTAAGTTTTCTTCATATAGCTTCTATAAGTATGAAAATTGACATGAGAGCCTCTGTTGCTATTGCACTGCATCAGGGTATCCATTGAGCCAACCCCAAATAAATGACCATCATCTCCCAGGGCTCACTGCGTTTGATCCTGGAATGGTCAAGTAACTTCTCCCTGATGGAAAGGTATAGAAGACAAGCGACGTCATATAGTGTAACCGTTATCTCGCCAACAGGGAAGTGGAAAGATGGCATTTATTTATTCCATCTCTCAGCAAATGCCCTTTGTATGCCATTGGTGACAGACTTATACCCAAAAGAACACAAGCCAACAAGTCTGGAGTATCTGATGACACTTTGGAACCACTTATCCTTAGGCTGATAATGCTTGTGAATATTTTTGTTCTGGTTAACAGATTTTAAACAATCATGTCCCTATAAAAAGAAAATATAACAATATCAATCACATTGAATTTAGTAAAAACAGAAGAATAACAACCATTAACAAATATACCTTTCCGACCCCGACATGCAGAGCAACGTGTTCTCTATAGAAGCGACTCCTAGAAGTCAATTCTTCCCCGTCACGAGGCCTAGGGATGGTTCCCTGCATAGCTCTGGCATGCTCTTTTTGAAGAGCCTTCTCGCGGTAAGAAGATACGTTTAGGGTTTTACGGTTGAGACTCATTTTGTTGTTGTTTACAGCCATTCTCCTGAAAAAAGGGAAAAACATTAATTTGAAATTCTGTAGTATAAAGAACCCAATTTGGAGGTGCATCTCTGAAAAAACTTATGTTTTGCTTCAATGGCAGAAACAATTACTAATATTTCCCTAACGACCCAATATGCATCCAAATCACAGTGCATGTCTGTAACATTACCTATTTCGAATTCAAATACTACCTAATACATCAAAATAAAACTATTTAACCTAATATATTAATCAAAAGCAAAATATAATTAAATAACAAACTTAGTCAAAAATGTGTTGATAAGGTATATTAGGTAGAATAGGGATGTACTTCAAGCATGGAAATCAGGGATGAAAAAGAGCAAGGTTTTAGCAGGATATATTGTAGTACACGTCTCCATATCCGCGTTTTGAAAAAATTTCTTAGCCGAACCCATATCCACGTGGACATCAACATTTATATATGTACTCATGTTCTATGAGTACCTAAGTACACATGCTTATACCCATTTACCCATATTTATTTTAAAAAATAATTTATCAATTATAATTTATCACGTTCTTTTTAGTATTTTACATCTTTAAAAAAATCAAGGATATTATTGTTGAGTTAATAAATAAACAAATTTTATATTAAAATGAGTACATGTTTAATAGTAAAATTGATAAATAAACATGTGTGCACAATATATATATATATATATATATATATATATATATATATATATATATATATATATATATATATATATATATATATATATATATATATATATATATATATATATATATGTGTGTGTGTGTGTGTGTGTGTGTGTGTGTGTGTGTGTGTGTGTGTGTGTGTGTGTGTGTGTGTGTGTGTGTGTGTGTGTGTGTGTGTGTGTGTGTGTGTGTGTGTGTGTGTGTGTGTGTGTGTGTGTGTGTGTGTGTGTGTGGTGTGTGTGTGTGTGTGTGTGTGTGTGTGTGTGTGTGTTTTGGACTGGTCCAATGGCTAGAATTGGTCCAATTCGCTTCTACCTTCAACATGGCCCAACAACTTTGACTCACTGGCTCTGGCCCTTCAGTCGGGCACACTTGGTCGATTGCACCCCAAGGGACAGAGAGATCAATGACGCCCTGAGCCATGCACCTGCCCGCATTAGAAACTACCTCCAGGTCTGCTCGACACGTGTGGAGCAGACATCCAGGAAACGTCTATAGCACATCTGCCTGTAATCCCTACTTTGCTCGGAGCAACGACTAGTTATGAGCATGACTGCCTGTTTTGACTAAGTCTTGTCAGTTTCCTATTTTTGAGGAACCTAATATGTAGGCCCAAAAATAGGAACCAATGACCAAGCACCGGGGACACTATATAAACACTCACACTTCTGAGGGCCAGGTATCTAATATTCACTCTAAAAACCCTAATTTCTTTCTTGTATCTCTTTTCACTCTTCCTTACTTGAGTATTGGAGTACCTTGCAGGTACACACCCCTCATCTCCTCAATTTCCAGTCAAGCAGACGTCATCTTCTCGGCCCACTTCAGGTTCTGATCTACCAGCAAGATCAGTGGTGTCGTTTGTGCGAACTTCGTTCTCGCCATCTTTCTTTCCTTGAAAATAAAGATCAAAGCGACATTCAAAGACTTCTATCATGGCCGACGATGATAAAAACCACTTTTCTAGAAAGATTGTGCTCTCCCCCGTCCACAAAACAAACGAAGATGAAGAGCCTTCTCATCTCTAAGATATATCCGACATCAGAGATGGCTGAACCGCGTCCCCTAACTCGATCGATGCCAATCACGATGTTATACCCCAAAATTTGCCCTCCCATATTCCTCAAGAAATTGCCAAGCCAAGTCACAAAATTCCCCAAGGGTTGTGCAGTGCAACAGTCTCCCATACAGTCAAAATTAGGGTTTGTGTCTGATCAAGAAAATGGAGTGTTCAAAGGCCCAATCAAGTCTCATATGCTTACAAACATGGTCAAACATCCTCATATCAAGTTTCAAGGCATTCAGCTCAAGATTGCACAGTCAGAACCCTAAATTGCATTACAGTCAACTGTAGGGGCAAAATGGTCATTTGGCAGTCAAAAGTTCAAATTTTTGGTCAACATATCATTTTGAAGCCACAAACATCATTTGATCAATGCTTGATCATGATTCTCAAAATTTGGCTCAGAAATCATCAAAGATGCAAAAGTTGCTATATTTGGACAGCTGAAAAAGTCAACTGAAATTGACCAGGGCATAACTTTCACATGGATTATCAGAAAAATTCCATCCAAAGCTCATTTTGAAGATAAAGACATTTCCTACAACTCATCTTCATACTTCAAGTCCAAGAAATGCTCTCACAAAAAGTTATCAATTTCAACATTACAGGTCATTTTCAAAAGTCAACAAAAAGGGACTTTAAGTCAAAGGCCATAACTTGAGATTGGTAAATCAAAATGACATGGGACCAAAGGCATTGGTTAGAGAACTCAAAGACCTTTCCAAAATGTCCAAGAACATGTGAAAAGCTTAAAAATTGAGCAAGTTATGCCTTGTAGAAGTTGGGAAATGTTTGTGAAATGGCAAAAGTCAACTATCCTTGAAACTCCAATTTTTGACAAAAGGGCCCACTTTTTCCACTTGGTTCATCCTTGTCATGCCACACACGTGTCCCATGGTTAATTTCAAGACCAAATATTGATTTTTCTATTTTATTTAATTTTTGATAATTTAATTCATTTTAAATCTTTGAAAATTCAAATAAAATTCAAAAACCAATGGAATAGTGTCATGTGAATTTGGACAACTTCCATGTATCATGGGCCAACTCAAGAACTCAGGCTAGGGTTAAATTGCACACTAGGTCTAGGTCTTGGCTAAAAAGAAGGAAACTTGGTTAATGGTAAAAACCCTAGGACTTGTTCTTTCATGAGCATGAATTAAGGTCAAATAGCAAGCCAATTCTCTTCCATCATAAGCACTGAGTCAAACCCTAAGCCTAAGACATCATAAGCTGCGCCCCAAGAACAGTTGGCCGATTGAAATTTTTCACAAAAACTCAAACACTGAAAACCAGTTTCTAGGTCGAGTCAAGCTCCAATTCTTGTCCTATCATCATCCTGAGACATCACTGAACGTTTCTCAATCGTTCACATCAATCAAAACACCCTGAATTGGTACCCCTAACTCAGACTGTATCTCAAAATATTTGAAATCGTATTCTCAATTCTAAGCATCTTCATTGCATTTCAATCGTATATTCTTGTTCCATGTGATGTTTCCAAGCTAACCTTTATATTCAATTTGATTTTTGCATCGTGTATGGGATTTCACCATGACCAAGATTTAGGGTTACAGGTCTGCAAAAATTGGGGTTTTCTACCCCAGGTAAAATTAGAATTTCAGAGCAACACCATCGCACTCCACGCATCTGGACGAAAAGATCCATACACTCGCGCCTAATTTATATTAGGAAATAAGCTAATCGCTATTTTTCTGTAGCTAGCCTAAGAAAACACAATGAAAACCGTGGCCAATGCGTTTTATGTTTCAGGGGGATGAGGACGATGATGTCGTGTCACACAGGGACAGGCCAGTTTAAAATCTCGCGCGCGTTTTATAGAGCACTAACCTTTTTCTTTTATAATATTTATTGACCATTATATATTAATTGAAATCAAAGTGGTTCAGTGGCAGGTGGAAGCGTTTGCAAGGTACAAGACCTGGGTTCGAGTCCCAGGTCTGGAAAATTTCCATATTATTTTTCTCTTAGTAATTACGTGCAGACATAACATTCAGGCTCACCATATTCCATCAGAAATCAAACTCCACGCGTCCCAGAGCATCCAAATCAACGGCCAAGATTCAAGGAACACGTGCACAAGGGTCAATGCATTAGCATACAAACTGGCAAAGTCAACGGATCCACAAGTTTAATGGGCCTGATTTGCTAGGCTTCACCTCCAATTTGGGGTTACCCCCCCCCTGGTTTGCATTTTTCTATTTTTCTCCTTATACTTTATTTTTGCTATTTCATTTATTTTCTTTGTTTTAACATAATTAATTTATTTTCACAAAAATATAAAAAAATTAAAAGTACAGAAAAGACAAAAAAAAATATAATTAATTTTGATTACTTTCATAAATAAATTAAAATGTAAATTATTTAGTTTAATTAGGTTTTAATTTTAATTCCTTTTTTAATAAAAATCCAAAAAATGTAGAATTAGGTTAATTGATAATTTTTATGTCTTTTTAATTTTTCCTTTTTTACAATATTATTTATTTATTATTTTATTTTTATAATTAAATGTACATGAATAAATTTAGGGTTTAATTTAGGTTTTAATTTAATTCTTTCCCAATAAACTCAAAAAATGTTAGAATTAGGGTTTGGACATTTTGCTTTTTATTATTTAATCTAAAAAATACAAAAATACCAAAACATTTAATTTTAATTTTAATTCTTCATTAATTTTAACTTATTGCAAAAAGGGTCCAACGCCCTAGTTTTATTTTTAATTCCTTTATTTCGCACATTTATTTTATATCGTTTAAATAATTATGTATATGCCCCAAAGCCTTGTAAATTTATTTCTTGCATTTTTATTTTATTGCTTCTTTACTTTCAGTCAAATCGGGTTCGGTTTATTTTGGCGATGTGGACCCGCGCCATTTGTAATAGTTTAGATTTATTTTTTCGCAAACTTTATAACTGTTAAATGCATGCAAGAATGAATGGCCCTAATTAAAATCAAGCGTAGAACACAACAAACATGACAAGACAAATAATTGAAACGTGACACACAATTCGCACACACCACCCCTAGGGTACGCCTCACTGTTGCCTTTCGAAAGGTGATCGTCGAGTAGAGGATGTCTTAGTAAGTCCTCATGATCCGGGAACCTGGCATGAGGGTAGCTTCTGAGGTGTCTTCCTATTGCTCTGGTGATCACCATGTCCCTACAAACTCGAATTGACCCGAACACCTCCAACGGTGGTGCTACCTACCTCTCAATGGTGGGATGGCACTACTTTAAAGGACTTTTACACAGACGAATTCCTTAGGGTAGGTAGGTTCTCAAGGATACTTGCTCTAATTTCAAACAAATCAAAACATCCTTTCACCAACACATTTTCAAAAGCTTTCAAAAGCAAATTTTTCAAACACTCTGACGTATGAGTCGATCTGAAATTTTTCAAAGAATCTTTTTAAAACCCACATTGAAAAGCAAACAAACATTTTGAAAACACAATGAGCAAGTATCTAAGAGCCCATGGATAACCATGGATAGAAAGGGTGCTAACACCTTCCCTTTCTATAACCTACCTCCCGAACCGAGAGCGATCTCTTAAAGGAATTTTTCTGTGCTTTTGTCCTTTCCAATTGGAGAAAATAAAAGACGGTGGCGACTCTTGCTTCCGCGACATTTCGCGAACCAGCTTTAAAACAGTCAGTTCCAGATCCGCCGATCACAGAACTGGCGACTCTGCTGGGGAAAAAAATTAAAGTGAGGTGTACCTTAGGATTAAGATCACTGTGTTTTCAATTGTTTTCCTTGTGTGCTTTAAATTATGGGTTGCTTGGGAGTTCTATAGATCCTAACCCGGATCTAGGGATACCTTTTTAGAAAGTAGCAACAAGGCTGTGAGGGAACTGTGCGGGGTATACCAACATGGTTGAAACAGTCTGCTACGTTGATGTGGCACTTTGGTGTGTACCGGTAACCCTTGAGTTCAGTCAAGGAGAGTACGGGGCCTCCATGTGGTGTCATGAAGCATCAACAGACCTTAGGAACCTTAATTGAACTATCTTGGCCTCTTTAGGGTAGTGAGATAACTGACTTTGGTGCAGTCCGAGGTTGGTTGATACTCGATACTACACTCAATTGAGGGTTGCTTTCCTGGAATATTTCGGTCGCCAGTTCAGTGGCTAAATCGAAACGATGAACAATGAAAGCAATCCCGTGATATTGGGAACCTTAGAACCCGGTTACTTTGATTAGGACAGGTTGAACCCACCAACTTCAAGAGGGTACTACCCAGACCCCATGCTGGCCTTAAACCTTAAGGGCCTGTCTTGTGTGCCTTGTGTGCCTTACATGTTTGTCTTTGTAAATATCTGTGGTGTGTTTAATCATAGCATCATGACATCATCCAACATCATACGCATTGACTAACCATTTCAGGGGTTCGAATTTTCATCTTTGTTCTTGTTTTGTAGGACATGGAAACTGTTCGTAGAAAGACAATTCCAATCAGTCTTGTAAGGGTCCCTCCTCAGCTTAAGGAGCTTATATCCAGGATTCCCGAGAACTCTTCATTCAGTGAAAGGCATGGAAGTCTCATCAGCTTGGTCAATACCAACATTGAGGAAGATATGATGAAGGTCCTGTTCCAATTCTTTGACCCTCTGCATCACTGTTTCACCTTCTTGGACTATCAGTTGGTACCTACATTGGAGGAGTTCTCCCGACTCCTGAAGATCCCTATCCTTGATCAGCTACCCTTCAACGGTACAGAAAAGGAACCTAAGCTTGAAGAGATTGCTAAAGCCTTGCACCTACAGTCATCTGACCTCAAGGGACATTGGGAAGTCAGAAGTGGTATTAAAGGGTTCTTAGCCAGGTTTCTGTTTGAAAAGGCCTATGAATGTTGGAACTCCCTTGACTTGCAAGCTTTTGAAGAGGTTGTGGCCCTCCTTGTTTATGGTTTGGTGTTGTTCCCTAATCCAGACCAGCTCATTGATATCAGTGCTGTCCAGATCTTTATGTCCAGGAATCCTATACCTACGTTGCTGGGGGACCTCCTTCACTCATGTTACACTCGAACCATGAGAAAAAGAGGTGTCCTTATGTGTTGCACTCCTCTCCTGGGAAAGTGGTTTATTTCGCACCTTCCACAATCAGTCCTGAAGAATGAGCGGGGTTTGAGATGGTCACAACGGTTGATGACTCTTACACATGCAGATATCCATTGGTGCCCTAGGTCCAGAGAAGATGTCACTATCATTGATCGTTGCGGGGAGTATCCTAATGTTCCTTTACTTGGAATCAGAGGGGGTATTACTTATAGTCCATGCCTGGCTTGGAGACAATTTGGTTATGCTCGGAGGGATGGTCCTCATGACATGTTGATTCCTGACATAGTTTTTGACTTCGACAACGATACTCAAGGACTTCGCCAGAGATTTATTAGAGCTTGGAGGATGCCTAGTAGGATAGACAGCAAGACACTGGGGCACAGGAACTCCATCCCTTTGGAGCCTTACCTCAAGTGGGTACGAGCCCGCTCTCAGAAGTTAGTAATGCCTTATCCTCACATGCTTCCAGTAATCAAAGAGCCTGCCTTGGAAGGAGAGGTGTCTCATGTTATTCAGCACCCTGATATGCCCACATCCTGGGAAGAGATGCAGAAGAGCTGGATCCAGCTTAAGGAAGAGCGGAATTCTCTTGAGACTAGTTTGCATGCCAGTGAAAAGAAGGTCTTGGAGCTCACCCGCCTGTTGCATGAGGAAAGGAATCTCAACACTTACATAGCTCCAAAGAAGATGCGCAACATATTTTGGGATTGATTTGATCTTTTTTGTATTTTTGCCCATGAGGCTTTGATGTATTAAACAATGATTTTCTTAATAATAACGTGTGTTCCTTTTGGTCTACAACAAATTTGAATTTTCGAACTCTTGAATGCATTGCATAAACACATATCATTCATCATGTGCATCATAAATACTCTTCTTTTCAGGTTGTTTACTGTTCTTCGCTGTTTATTTCAGCATCATGAACCCTGAATCATCAACCGAGGCATCTATCAAGGCTCTTCAGGCGCAGAACGTCCAGTTTCAGGCGCAAAACGCCCAATTTCAGGAGCTGATCAAGGGCTTGGCTCAGGGTCAACAAGAGTTGAAGACCATGCTGCTGAAGAAGACTAAGAAGAAGAGGAGGACTGTGCTATTTAACACTGGGCGCAGACTCGGGAACACTTTGGTTGAAGCTGAAAGGACTCCTCCATCTGTGACGGAAGGTAGTCACCAAGAAAGGGAGGTCCCTACTCCTGTGGGCTCTGATACTGAAACAGACTTCCACGACGAACAGTACCCTCCTGCTGAAGACCGGTACAAACAGCTGGAAGACAGATTAAAGGCTATGGAAGTTCAGCGGGTGCCTGGATTGGATTTCGGAGACTTGGGGTTATCTACTGGGGTGGTAATCCCCCACAAGTTCAAAACACCTGCCTTCGTGAAGTATGATGGGGCTTCCTGTCCCAAGATGCACCTCCGTTCTTATGTAAGGAAGATCCAGCCTTACACAGCAGACAAGAATCTTTGGATCCACTTCTTCCAGGAGAGTCTTTCAGGGACTCACCTCGATTGGTTCTATCAGCTGGATGGAATCAGCATTCGTAACTGGGAGGATCTGGCCACTGCTTTTTACAAGCAGTATCAGTATAATGCCGACCTCGCTCCTACGCGTACCCAGCTCCAGGGTATGTCGCTAGGGTCGGGTGAAGGTTTTAAGGAGTACGCTCAGAAATGGAGAGACCTGGCTGGCAGGGTGCAGCCACCATTGACGGATCGGGAGCTGGTAGATATGTTTTTGGGGACCCTATCTGGTCCATTTTTCAATCATCTCATTGGTAATTCCTCTGCTGGTTTTACTGATCTGATCCTAACTGGTGAAAGGATCGAGGCCGGTATAAAATCGGGGAAGATACAGAAAGTTGCCTCCTCCAGTACTGAGAAGAAACCCTTCAAAAAGGAGGCTAGTGCTGTATATAGCTCCCAGAGAACAGAGCGACCTGAACGCCACCAATCTGTCAATGCGGTAATGATTGCCAAACCTGCTGCCGCTCCTCGGCCAACTAATCCTCAAAAGTTTGAAAGACCCCGGAGAGAGTATGCCCGGTTAAGCATGACCTTATCACAGATCCTGCCACAGTTGCTATCCACCAATTTAGTGACTGTCAGGGAGGCTCCAAAGTTTCCCAATACTGCATCCCCCAAGTTCAATCCAAATGCTCGCTGTGCTTATCACTCTGATAGCCCGGGGCATAACACAGATGACTGTTGGGCCCTAAAGAATAAGGTTCAAGACCTCATTGATGCAAAGGAAATACAGTTTGAGGCGCCCGAGAGGCCAAATGTTGTAACTGCTCCCATGCCCCAGCATGGAGTGAATGCTGTTGAGGAGGATTTGTATGTAGCTTCGGTGGATGATGTTGCTACTCCGTTGCTGATGGTCAAGAGGAATCTGTTGCTAGCCGGTTTATTTCCGGGATGTAGCGAAGGTTGCCCTCTATGTGTTGCTTCCCATGCTGGTTGTTCTCTGCTGAAGTCAGGTGTCCAAAACCTGATAGATAGTAGAGAGATTTTGTTCAGAAAGACTGTTGTTCCTGCTGCTCCTGTTGAAGAAGTGTCGATCGTTACCATCTTCAACAACCATTCCGAGGCTCCTTCAAAGAAGCCTGTCCAAATTTTGTCAGTTCACAAGAGTGCTCCCATCACCATTACTGTTTCGGGGCCTATACCCTACAAATCTGATAAGGCTGTCCCATGGCACTATGGGGCGGATGTTTATGTTCTGGGTGTGAAACAAGAGTGCAACATTGATACTGGTGTCTCCAACATCACCGGGCCTGCTAAGGTCACTCGTAGTGGAAGACTGTTCTCGCCAGACATTGCTCCTCCGGCAATTCATAGGCCTTTGATCTTCACACCTGCCAGAGTGCCTGTTTCTCCCCCTGACCAAGTATCCACCCCTGCTACTGAGTCATCTGATACTCGGGGCAAGGGAATTGCTGCTGATATGCCTGCCAGGACGGAGGCACCAAAGACCATTGTTGAGGCTTCCAAGCAGGAAATGGAAGAAATCCTCAAGATAATAAAGAAAAGTGATTTCAACGTTGTAGAACAGCTGGGGCACACCCCCTCTAAAATCTCCATGTTGTCACTGCTGCTGTGTTCAGAGGCCCATGCAAAGGCTCTGATTGCTTTCTTAAAGACAGCCCACGTACCCCAAGAGACGACTGCTGACCAGTTCACCGACTGTGTGGCCAACCTAACCGCTGATAATGGCCTGGGTTTCTCTGATGCCGATCTGACAGCAAAGGGGAAGAACCATAATGATGCCCTGCATGTCTCCATTGAATGCAGGGGCACTACTCTTGCTCATGTGCTGGTTGACACAGGTTCTTCATTAAACGTGCTGCCCAAGAAGGCTCTGGATAGGCTGGATTGTGAGGGTCTAGAGCTCAAACCAAGTAACATTGTTGTCCGGGCCTTTGACGGGTCCAAAAGAATGGTGCATGGTGAAGTAGACATCCCAATCAGGGTTGGGTCACAGGTATTCGATTCAAAATTCTATGTGATGGATATCCATCCGTCCTATTCTTGTTTGCTGGGTCGCTCGTGGATCCACAAGGCTGGAGCTGTGACTTCCACATTGCATCAGAAGCTCAAGTACCCGGTCAGGGGGAAGATCGTAACAGTGCAAGGGGAGGAGGAGTACATGGTCAGCCACCTCAACTCTTTCAGATACGTAGAAATGGATGGGGAGTTCATTGAAACCCCCTTTCAACATTTTGAGGAAGTACCACAAACCTTGGCAGCAGCAGAAGCAGATGAAGAGGTTTCTCCTATGAAGATGGCCTCCTTAAAGGACGCCCGGGCTGTGATCGAAAAAGGTGAATGTGCAAACTGGGGCAAGCTTCCTGATCTTACTCCTAAGACTAACAAGTTTGGGCTGGGTTTCACCACAGAAACTCAGAAAGCGGTGCGCAAGGCGAGAATTGGAAGACCTCCGGTGCTCATCACTCACTCAGAAGTGAATGCTATTGGAGAGGAAGATGAGATAGAAGAGTCAGAGTTCGATAGCTGGATCTACCCTACGGCCGACGGTGGATTGACCAATTGGACTGCTAAAGATTTTACACCCATAACTTTTGTTCCCCAGTAATGAATTTCTTTGTTTTTGATTTGTAATAAACAATAATTTGAAACTATATGGCCCGGTGTCTTACCCGGGGCACCGTGGTTTTATTTATGAGGGATTTTGTTTGTCACTATCATATATCATGAATAAAAGCATTGGACGTTTTTCACAATTCAAATTTTGCGCTCCTTTTCTTTCTTTTCTTTACATATTGCAAAACAGCTGTATTTACACACACACTCACTCATACAGGTTTCAATCCACTCTGGATCTCACTGGTAACGACTCTGCTACTGCCAGTTATGACTTCGAAAATCCGATCAACTTAGCCGCAGACGAAGGAGAAGATGATTGCGAAGTGCCTGGTGAACTTGCAAGACTGTTACAACAGGAGGAGAGGGCAATTCAACCCCATGAAGAGCCAGTGGAAATAATAAACTTGGGTACTGAGGAAGACAAGAAAGAGGTGAAGATTGGTGCCGACCTAGAACTCAGCGTGAAGCAACGGTTGACTCAGATGCTGCATGACTATAAAGAAATCTTTGCCTGGTCCTACGAAGATATGCCCGGATTAGATACCGACATTGTGGTCCATCACTTACCAACTAAAGAAGATTGCCCTCCGGTTAAGCAAAAGGTCCGCCGTATGCGTCCAGAGATGTCTGAGAAGATTAAAGCCGAGGTTATGAAGCAGTTTGATGCCGGGTTTCTTGCAGTGACTTCCTACCCTCAGTGGGTTGCTAATGTGGTACCGGTACCTAAGAAGGACGGCAAGGTCAGAATGTGTGTCGATTACAGGGATCTGAACAGGGCCAGCCCCAAGGATGACTTCCCTCTACCTCACATTGACGTCCTTGTTGATAATACAGCTCAGCATAAAGTGTTCTCTTTCATGGATGGTTTTTCAGGCTACAATCAGATCAAGATGGCTCCGGAAGACATGGAAAAGACTACATTTGTTACTCAGTGGGGCACCTTCTGCTACAAAGTCATGCCTTTTGGACTAAAGAATGCTGGGGCAACCTACCAACGTGCCATGGTTACTTTATTTCATGACATGATCCATCATGAGATAGAAGTGTATGTTGACGACATGATCGCTAGGTCCCAGACTGAGGAAGAACACCTTGATCATCTACAGAAACTGTTTGACCGTTTGAAACTGTACAAGCTGAGGTTGAATCCGAATAAGTGCACCTTCGGGGTAAGATCTGGGAAGTTGCTAGGCTTCGTGGTCAGTGATAAAGGAATTCAAGTGGACCCTGCTAAGGTCAAAGCCATTCAAGAGATGCCAGTTCCTAAGACAGAGAAGGAAGTCAGAGGCTTTCTAGGACGTCTGAATTACATTGCTCGGTTCATCTCACACTTAACTGCTACCTGTGAACCAATCTTCAAGCTGCTGAAGAAAGATCAGGTAATACGTTGGAATGATGAATGTCAGGCTGCTTTTGACAGAATCAAGGAATATCTCCAAGAACCACCCATCCTTATGCCACCAGTTGAAGGGAGACCTTTGATACTTTACCTGACAGTGCTTGATAATGCAATGGGGTGTGTGCTGGGGCAGCATGACGAGTCTGGCCGAAAAGAGCATGCCATTTATTACCTTAGCAAAAAGTTTACCGACTGTGAGACCCGATACTCACTGCTTGAGAAAACTTGCTGCGCTTTGGTATGGGCTGCTCGCCGGCTGAGACAGTATATGCTGACTCACACTACCTTGTTGATCTCAAAAATGGATCCTATAAAGTACATATTCGAAAAGCCTGCTCTGTCCGGGAGAATTGCAAGATGGCAGATGATCTTGACGGAATACGACATTCAGTACACGACCCAAAAAGCCATCAAGGGAAGTGTATTGGCAGACCACCTAGCACATCAAGCTGTGGATGACTACCAATCAATGAACTTCGAGTTTCCAGATGAAAGCATTATGATAGTAACTGACTGTGAAATACCTGGACCGGATGAAGGACCTGAACCAGGATCCCGATGGTCTATGCACTTTGACGGAGCCTCCAATGCTTTGGGAAATGGTATCGGCGCCATAATCGTATCTCCACAAGGTACTCATACTCCACTCACCGCCCGGCTGTGTTTCAACTGTACCAACAACATGGCGGAGTATGAAGCGTGTATCATGGGTCTTCAAGCTGCGATCGACCTGAGGATCAAATTTCTGAGTGTCTTCGGAGATTCCGCTCTTGTGATCAATCAAATCAAAGGAGAGTGGGATACGAAACACCCAAACTTGATTCCTTACAGAGAATGTGTGTTGGCCCTGATCCCCCACTTCACAGAGATAACATTTGAGCACTTTCCAAGAGAAGAGAATCAGTTGGCGGACACATTAGCTACAATGTCTTCAATGTTCAAGGTTAAATGGGATAATGAAGCTCCCCGGATCATCATCTGGAAACTGGACGAACCGGCATACTGTTGTGATCTCGAAACCGAATTGGTGACTGAGAAGCCTTGGTACCACGAAGTGAAGAGATACCTAGAAGCTCAGGAATACCCTGAAGGAGCATCTGTCAATGATAAGAAATTCCTGAGGAGGTTTGCAGCCAAGTTCTTCCTAAGCAACGGCATCTTGTACAAGCGAAACCATGATTCAACCTTACTGCGTTGTGTGGATAAGACTGAAGCAGAAAGAATCATGGAAGAGCTGCATGAAGGGACCTTTGGTACGCACTCCAGTGGACATACTATGGCTAAGAGAATCCTACGGGCAGGATATTACTGGTCTACAATGGAAGCTGACTGTTACCAACATTCCAGGACATGCCACAAATGCCAGATTTATGCAGATAAAGTGCATGTTCCTCCGGTTCCCCTGAATGTTCTGACTGCACCTTGGCCGTTTGCAATGTGGGGCATAGACATGATCGGTGAGATTAAACCTACGGCATCTAATGGACATCGCTTCATCCTAGTGGCAATTGATTATTTTACGAAGTGGGTTGAGGCAGCATCCTATGCTACGGTAACCAAGACTGTTGTGGCACGGTTCATTCGGCACAACCTGATCTGTCGGTACGGTGTCCCTGAGCGGATTATTACAGATAACGGTACCAATCTGAACAATAAGATGATCGCTGAGCTCTGCGAACAGTTCAAGATACAGCACCACAATTCTTCTCCTTACAGACCGAAGATGAATGGGGCTGTAGAAGCAGCTAATAAAAACATCAAGAAGATCGTGCAGAAGATGACAGTAACGTATAAAGATTGGCACGAGATGTTACCGTTCGCTCTGCATGGGTATCGTACCTCAGCTAGGACGTCAACCGGGGCAACTCCTTTCTCTCTGGTTTATGGCATGGAGGCAGTCTTGCCGATCGAAGTACAAATTCCTTCTCTCCGGATAATGAAGGATGCAAAGCTGAATGAAGATGATTGGATCCAGACACGACTTGATCAGCTCAACCTTATTGACGAAAAGAGACTTGCTGCTATCTGTCATGGTCAGACGTATCAGAAACGAATGATTAGGGCATTTAACAAAAAGGTCAGACCACAGGAATATCAAGTCGGGGATCTGGTGATCAAGCGAATCATCCTTCCTCAGAGTGATCCAAGGGGCAAATGGACCCCTACGTACGAAGGGCCATTTGTGGTTAAGCATGTGTTCTCAGGAGGAGCAATGATATTAACCAACATGGATGGTGACGACCTTCCTCATCCCGCCAATGCAGACATAGTTAAAAAATACTACGCATGAAAAAATGACCCGCTAGGCTGACATGTCTAGGCAAAAATTAGGGCTTCCCGTCGAACCAAAAGGGTTCGGGCAAAATGAAGGGATGAAAATGAAAAATCTGTACACCCGGCAAGTCGAAAACCTGAAAAGGCGGCTTGGGCAAGAAGGGGTATCCCGGTGGACTGAAAACCCGAAAGGGCAGTCCAGGCAAAAGTTAGGGACAAAAACGTAATACTATGTCTCGTCAGATCACTTTGCATCCAGAATCCGGTACCTACATCAAGTTCAGACGGCATCGATCAGTCAGCTTCACCTTCAACCAGGGTCATCAAGTGATGAGACGCTCAGAGTTATAAAGGCAATAGCAGAGTTGAAACCCAGTGGATCATTCATCTTTCACACAGCTGTTTTATTTTCTTTTGTACAAAACTTGTAATAAACTCTTTTGCTCGGCGACGTTTCTCTTACTAGGATGTCAGCCTCTTGTACACAAAACGCCTATTCACAGGCCATTCAAAATCAATACAAATATACTTTTCAGTTAAACGTGCCAACTGTTTTTCTTTTTCTGTTTTGTTTTGCGAAGAACGTCCAAGGTTCAATTTGTGATATATGCATTGACAATAATTTGCTAGCTCATAAATATTTGCATATGAAACAAAGAATTAATTGCAGGTGACACTAGAAACAGGGGCAATAAAGAGTTGTCTGAGCAGTCTAATTGTTCTATCCTCCAAGGTACCAAAGTAGGTTCAGCTAAAGAACCTAACCAGGCATCTTAAATTCCCCAGAGAATGAGACAGCAAGTCAGTGCATTATTCCTCAAACAAAGTTAACAAGTCTCAAGGAAATTGGGTATCCTCCAGTAGATCCCAATATTCCCCCAGCAGCATATATTCTTAACAAGCATCCCCGGCAGTCTTGGTCTAAAGATTGTTCCCCGGCGGTACATCAACATTCAAAGGAATCATTTCCCTAGCATATCTTAAATTCCCCAGGAGAGTCCCATCCAAGTTCCCCAGGAAAGATGGAATTCATCTCCCCAAGCAGTAAGCTTCTCCCCAGTATATTCTGGAAGCTCATCCCCTAGCAGAGCATGAACGCGTCGTCCGGCTCCATTTAAAGAGTTATTTCCTTAACAGGATATAACTGGGCTATCCTCAGCCAAAAGCCACGGAAAGGTCATCGTCAACATAGTTCTTTCCTATCCCCAGCGAAGTCCATTAACACTTCCAACAACAAAGACATCCTCAGCAAATTACTGCTATCAACACTCAGCAAAGCATCTCTATCCCCACAGAGTATTGCTTCCCAGCATGATCGCTAGAATATCTTTTCTCCCCGCAGAATCTTCCATTCGCCAAGTTTATTCCGCAACGGAGTCATCTTCTCCTACCGGTATCCTTGCAGTTATCATCCCCAGCAGAAGCAAAATCTATTCTTCGACATCAGCCCAGGATACGACTTCCCGGCACCCGTCAAGGATTTACTTTCCTAGACGAAAACATACATAAAACGTCACATACATCATTATAGCATGCATAACACACTGCATCTTACAAATCTCATTTATGTTGAGAACATCATTGCTTGATCCATATCATGCATTGCATATGACTGACTTTTACCTTTCAGGAAAGATCCAGTTAAATTCTCAAGCTACATTTCAAGACCTAGACCGGTTCAGTTAAATCGTCCCAAGATTTTCCTGATGCTTATCCAGTCAAAGGCCTTCTCTGGTTCAGTCAGATCGACCCTAAGATCTCCCTGATGCTCATCCAGTTGAAGACATTTCAAGACCTAGACCGGTTCAGTTAAATCGTCCTAAGATTTTCCTGATGCTTATCCAGTCAAAGGCCTTCCCTGGTTCAGTCAGATCGACCCCAAGATCTCCCTGATGGTTATCCAGTTGAAGACATTTCAAGACCTAGACCGGTTCAGTTAAATCGTCCCCAGATTTTCCTGATGCTTATCCAGTCAAAGGCCTTCCCTGGTTCAGTCAGATCGACCCCAAGATCTCCCCGATGCTTATCCAGTTGAAGACATTTCAAGACCTAGACCGGTTCAGTTAAATCATCCCAAGATTTTCCTGATTCTTATCCAGTCAAAGGCCTTCTCTGGTTCAGTCAGATCGACCCTAAGATCTCCCTGATGCTTATCCAGTTGAAGACATTTCAAGACCTAGACCGGTTCAGTTAAATCATCCCAAGATTTTCTTGATTCTTATCCAGTCAAAGGCCTTCTCTGGTTCAGTCAGATCGACCCTAAGATCTCCCTGATTCTTATCCCAGTAGAAGACACCCAGATTTTTCTCAACGAGCGTTGTTGAAGTTAAAATCACCCAAGATGTTTTTCTCAACAAGCGTTGTTGAAGTTAAAGTCGCCCAAGGCTCTCTTACCATTCATGCTGAGGTACTCGTTTTCTGTTTTGCAGGTATACAGGTTCTCGCCAAGGAATCTCCTACGCAATCAAACATCCAGATGGCATCTATAAGCCCATTCCACCATCATTGCTAACATGTGAGCGCAAATTTCCGGGCACTCTAGTGTCCAATCATCTTTTACCCTCGGATTACGAAAGGCACGTCAGCCAATCTGCATCCTCAGGTCTAAGAAGATTGAACAGGGGCAACTGTTATACCCCAAAATTTGCCCTCCCATATTCCTCAAGAAATTGCCAAGCCAAGTCACAAAATTCCCCAAGGGTTGTGCAGTGCAACAGTCTCCCATACAGTCAAAATTAGGGTTTGTGTCTGATCAAGAAAATGGAGTGTTCAAAGGCCCAATCAAGTCTCATATGCTTACAAACATGGTCAAACATCCTCATATCAAGTTTCAAGGCATTCAGCTCAAGATTGCACAGTCAGAACCCTAAATTGCATTACAGTCAACTGTAGGGGCAAAATGGTCATTTGGCAGTCAAAAGTTCAAATTTTTGGTCAACATATCATTTTGAAGCCACAAACATCATTTGATCAATGCTTGATCATGATTCTCAAAATTTGGCTCAGAAATCATCAAAGATGCAAAAGTTGCTATATTTGGACAGCTGAAAAAGTCAACTGAAATTGACCAGGGCATAACTTTCACATGGATTATCAGAAAAATTCCATCCAAAGCTCATTTTGAAGATAAAGACATTTCCTACAACTCATCTTCATACTTCAAGTCCAAGAAATGCTCTCACAAAAAGTTATCAATTTCAACATTACAGGTCATTTTCAAAAGTCAACAAAAAGGGACTTTAAGTCAAAGGCCATAACTTGAGATTGGTAAATCAAAATGACATGGGACCAAAGGCATTGGTTAGAGAACTCAAAGACCTTTCCAAAATGTCCAAGAACATGTGAAAAGCTTAAAAATTGAGCAAGTTATGCCTTGTAGAAGTTGGGAAATGTTTGTGAAATGGCAAAAGTCAACTATCCTTGAAACTCCAATTTTTGACAAAAGGGCCCACTTTTTCCACTTGGTTCATCCTTGTCATGCCACACACGTGTCCCATGGTTAATTTCAAGACCAAATATTGATTTTTCTATTTTATTTAATTTTTGATAATTTAATTCATTTTAAATCTTTGAAAATTCAAATAAAATTCAAAAACCAATGGAATAGTGTCATGTGAATTTGGACAACTTCCATGTATCATGGGCCAACTCAAGAACTCAGGCTAGGGTTAAATTGCACACTAGGTCTAGGTCTTGGCTAAAAAGAAGGAAACTTGGTTAATGGTAAAAACCCTAGGACTTGTTCTTTCATGAGCATGAATTAAGGTCAAATAGCAAGCCAATTCTCTTCCATCATAAGCACTGAGTCAAACCCTAAGCCTAAGACATCATAAGCTGCGCCCCAAGAACAGTTGGCCGATTGAAATTTTTCACAAAAACTCAAACACTGAAAACCAGTTTCTAGGTCGAGTCAAGCTCCAATTCTTGTCCTATCATCATCCTGAGACATCACTGAACGTTTCTCAATCGTTCACATCAATCAAAACACCCTGAATTGGTACCCCTAACTCAGACTGTATCTCAAAATATTTGAAATCGTATTCTCAATTCTAAGCATCTTCATTGCATTTCAATCGTATATTCTTGTTCCATGTGATGTTTCCAAGCTAACCTTTATATTCAATTTGATTTTTGCATCGTGTATGGGATTTCACCATGACCAAGATTTAGGGTTACAGGTCTGCAAAAATTGGGGTTTTCTACCCCAGGTAAAATTAGAATTTCAGAGCAACACCATCGCACTCCACGCATCTGGACGAAAAGATCCATACACTCGCGCCTAATTTATATTAGGAAATAAGCTAATCGCTATTTTTCTGTAGCTAGCCTAAGAAAACACAATGAAAACCGTGGCCAATGCGTTTTATGTTTCAGGGGGATGAGGACGATGATGTCGTGTCACACAGGGACAGGCCAGTTTAAAATCTCGCGCGCGTTTTATAGAGCACTAACCTTTTTCTTTTATAATATTTATTGACCATTATATATTAATTGAAATCAAAGTGGTTCAGTGGCAGGTGGAAGCGTTTGCAAGGTACAAGACCTGGGTTCGAGTCCCAGGTCTGGAAAATTTCCATATTATTTTTCTCTTAGTAATTACGTGCAGACATAACATTCAGGCTCACCATATTCCATCAGAAATCAACCTCCACGCGTCCCAGAGCATCCAAATCAACGGCCAAGATTCAAGGAACACGTGCACAAGGGTCAATGCATTAGCATACAAACTGGCAAAGTCAACGGATCCACAAGTTTAATGGGCCTGATTTGCTAGGCTTCACCTCCAATTTGGGGTTACCCCCCCCCTGGTTTGCATTTTTCTATTTTTCTCCTTATACTTTATTTTTGCTATTTCATTTATTTTCTTTGTTTTAACATAATTAATTTATTTTCACAAAAATATAAAAACATTAAAAGTACAGAAAAGACAAAAAAAAATATAATTAATTTTGATTACTTTCATAAATAAATTAAAATGTAAATTATTTAGTTTAATTAGGTTTTAATTTTAATTCCTTTTTTAATAAAAATCCAAAAAATGTAGAATTAGGTTAATTGATAATTTTTATGTCTTTTTAATTTTTCCTTTTTTACAATATTATTTATTTATTATTTTATTTTTATAATTAAATGTACATGAATAAATTTAGGGTTTAATTTAGGTTTTAATTTAATTCTTTCCCAATAAACTCAAAAAATGTTAGAATTAGGGTTTGGACATTTTGCTTTTTATTATTTAATCTAAAAAATACAAAAATACCAAAACATTTAATTTTAATTTTAATTCTTCATTAATTTTAACTTATTGCAAAAAGGGTCCAACGCCCTAGTTTTATTTTTAATTCCTTTATTTCGCACATTTATTTTATATCGTTTAAATAATTATGTATATGCCCCAAAGCCTTGTAAATTTATTTCTTGCATTTTTATTTTATTGCTTCTTTACTTTCAGTCAAATCGGGTTCGGTTTATTTTGGCGATGTGGACCCGCGCCATTTGTAATAGTTTAGATTTATTTTTTCGCAAACTTTATAACTGTTAAATGCATGCAAGAATGAATGGCCCTAATTAAAATCAAGCGTAGAACACAACAAACATGACAAGACAAATAATTGAAACGTGACACACAATTCGCACACACCACCCCTAGGGTACGCCTCACTGTTGCCTTTCGAAAGGTGATCGTCGAGTAGAGGATGTCTTAGTAAGTCCTCATGATCCGGGAACCTGGCATGAGGGTAGCTTCTGAGGTGTCTTCCTATTGCTCTGGTGATCACCATGTCCCTACAAACTCGAATTGACCCGAACACCTCCAACGGTGGTGCTACCTACCTCTCAATGGTGGGATGGCACTACTTTAAAGGACTTTTACACAGACGAATTCCTTAGGGTAGGTAGGTTCTCAAGGATACTTGCTCTAATTTCAAACAAATCAAAACATACTTTCACCAACACATTTTCAAAAGCTTTCAAAAGCAAATTTTTCAAACACTCTGACGTATGAGTCGATCTGAAATTTTTCAAAGAATCTTTTTAAAACCCACATTGAAAAGCAAACAAACATTTTGAAAACACAATGAGCAAGTATCTAAGAGCCCATGGATAACCATGGATAGAAAGGGTGCTAACACCTTCCCTTTCTATAACCTACCTCCCGAACCGAGAGCGATCTCTTAAAGGAATTTTTCTGTGCTTTTGTCCTTTCCAATTGGAGAAAATAAAAGACGGTGGCGACTCTTGCTTCCGCGACATTTCGCGAACCAGCTTTAAAACAGTCAGTTCCAGATCCACCGATCACACACGACAACATTTATTTCTTGAAGAATCAGAAGTTCAAGAAGTTCACTGAGGAACTACCAGCAATCCTTAAGCTAGTTCCAGTTCCACCCTATTCCGACCCGGCCATGGAAGCTCTGCTCGCTGCCCTCAACCAAACTAATGCTCTAATCCAACAATAGAGAAACAGAGTTGGGGCTTGGGAAAAGAATCAGTCGAAGTCTCCTCCTCGAGACACTAATGTCATGACTCTTGCAGTCCATCACCACTAAGAGAGCCTTCATGCCCATCTCCATTCGCATCACTATCCCAAAAGATTTCTACATCCCCGACCTGGACGAGATCCCCCTGTACTTCACAACACACAGTCCTTGGGAGAAATTTCCTTTAGTGATGGTTATATCCGACAGGGGATTCAACAAATGTATCGTGGGATTAGTGAAGAGAATATTCGAGAAACTAACGGACGCTAGCTTCGACGAGAGAGCCACCCTCGACAAGTTCAGAGTAAGCTTCACCCCCATAGAATTCTACAGAGAAGAGTTTCCCGATGGAGCTCCCAGCTCTAGCATCTCCCTACTCGTACGAGCACGAATGGCCAATTTAGATTCCAGGCGCTTTTTGGTCGATCAAGGAAGCTCAGTTGATATCATGTACTCTTAACTATTCACCAACTTGCAGCTGAATGAGACCCACCTGAACTCGTACGTGTGCTTTGATCTCCAGGGATTCAATGGTTCTGTCACCAGACCTTAGGGATATGTCGAGTTGACCGTCTCACTCGGGACAACAGAAATATCCAGATCCATCAAAACAAAAATCCTCGTGGTAGACTGCCTATCATTATATCAGTGCATCTTCGGGAGGCCCACCCTAGGCGAACTGATAGCAGTGTCTTCCACTGTGCACCTGAAGATGAAATACTACACTGAGGAAGGACTCATCGCCACCCTCCACGGGGACATACAAGCTGTGAGGAGGTGCTTTGAAGCAGCTTCCAAGGGTTTAAGCTCCATCAACATGCAGCCCAAAGCATCCAACAAACCTACTCTGCCCAGTAGTTCCGAATAGCCAAAGTCACTGCCGCATGTCGATACAATCGACCTCGATATTCACTTCACAAAAGAAGACCTCCGAGAGAATAAGAAGAAGGGGAAAGAGCTTATTCTAGACGCAGAAAGCTCATCCTTATCATCGAGCAGCAAATCGCTCGTACACCCTGTGTGGCCTATTCCAAACGGGAAGTTCGAAATCATCCCCCTTGGTAGTGACCCCTCCAAAGGAGTCAAAATCAACGATGATCTCCCCAATTTGGTGAAGAGATAGTTGAAGGTGTACTTAAGGGAGAATACATACTTGTTCGCCTGGAGAGCAATAGAGATGCACGACCTAGATCTAGAGATAACTTGTCACCATCTGACAATAGATCCTTCCCTTAAGGCAGTCATCCAGAGTAGGTGCAAGCACTCTCTGGAGAAAATGAAGGTTGTCGAGCAAACTGTAAAAGATCTCCTAGAGACAAATTTTATTTGTGAAGCCTAATATACGACCTGGCTCTCTAATGTTGTACTTGTAAAGAAATCTAATGGAAAATGATACATGTGTGTTGATTATACCGATCCCAATTGGGCTTGCCCTAAATATGCTTATCCTCTTACCAATATAGATAAATTAGTTGACAATTCTACATGTTTTAAATTATTGCCTTTTATGGACACTGTAATATGGTGGGAGAACTGACTTGGGATGTTTTGTGTTTGATCTTAATTGTTGCGGTTAGCAAGAGTTGCCACCGACTTTTCTTTTATCCAAAAGGAAAGGTGGAAAAGCACAGAAAAGACCTTTGGGATTATTTCTTGAGTTTGGGGGGTAGATTATGAAAAGGGAAGGTGTTAGCACCATTTTCATCCATAGTTATCTATGGGCTCTTAGTTGCTTGCTATATCACTTGCTTTGTTTGAAAAGATTCTTTGTGATGGTTTTTGAAAGTATTTTTGAAAAAAAGGCGCCTTCGTTTAGGCAAACTTTGTAATGGTTCTCGTGTCGTAAGAACGTATACAAAGTGTTGGACTTTTGAAAATATTTCATGTTTTGAAAGTGTTTGGTGTTTGTTTTGAAAGTGAGAAAGCAACTAAGAACATTTCTACCTACTCAAAAGTCTTTTGTTCATTTCTCCTTTCCTTTGATATTGCTATCTTACCATTAATTGGTAAGAAGCCTTATATTTGGATGTAAAGGGACGGGTGTGGATCATTGTATAGTCATGATAGCAATGTTGTAAGATATCTTAGCGTTTCTCTTTGAGGGACTAAGGTCATTTGGAAGACAATATTCGTAGCGTCATCGAGGGACTATGATCTTGTATTTTTGATTGTTTTTGCTAAGACATCTCACATGCGTAACATGACCATTTTTTAGGCAACAAGTGGAGTTAACCTTAAGGGTGCATGTGTGAATAGTGTATTTGATTTGCATGCATTTAATCTTTGATTAGGGTTATTCTACTTGTTGATTTTTTATCTTTCCATACAAACCCTAATTACTAACATTTATATGAAAGCGATAAATTGCGGAAAGTAAATTTACTAAGCTATTACATCATTTGGGGATAGGGTATACAAATTTACAAATGGGAATTGCAAGAAATTAAACCTAATTATCTATTACAACCATATTGAATAATGTACAAGAAATGAATAAATATAATGTGCAAAGATGTAAATGGAAAAGAAATGGATTTTTGTTTGGATTTTAAGGGAAGGGTTTTAACCTAATTATCTAAAAGAAAAAAATCAATTAAATTAAACCTAAACTAATTAAGAAAAGAAAATAAGTTAGAAAGCATTTTTTTAGGGTTTTTTTAGAAAAAAAGGGTTTAAGTTTAATCAAAATAATATGGAAATTAATTAATTAAAAGAAAACATAAATTCTATGTTGATTTTAATTAAAAAGAAAATAACTAAACCTAAATCTAATTATTAATTTATTAAGAAAAAGAAATTAAGTTTGTTTAAGAAAATATTTTTGTCTTTTTGTTTTTTAGAGGAATAAAATACAAGTGAATATAAATATATTAGATATATAATTAAATTAACTATTCTTTTGGATTTTTATTAATAAAAATAATAATAATAATAATAATAATAATAATAATAATAATAATAAAAATAATAAAGAAAAACAAAATAAAATAAAATATAAAAATAAAAGTCAGGGGGTTTGAAATGGAATTTGGGAGTTTGTTAGAAAAAATATTTTTTTTATAGCCTGGTCCATTGGTTTTTCTAATCAGAAAAATAAACAAAATAAAAAAGGTTGGGCCTATGTGTGATAAGTGTACAAGGGGTGTGGTGCAGCAAAAATACAAGGTCCAATGAGGAATGGCCCAGGGCGCTGGTTGTGGCAAAAAAGAAGAAAATGTTAGAAAAAAGCAAAAAGTGGCAGCGTTGGGGTTTGAACCCACGCCCTTGACATGAAACGCGTGCTGCCTTACCACTAGAGTGACTATACATTCGTTAACTTAACCAAAACAATAAATATATAACAAATCCAGTCCTAGAAATGACTTCATCTTCAACCTCCAGCCATGGTTCCTGTAACTCACTCATTTGTCATCCATTCACAAAACTTCCAACATCAAACTTGTTAGAAATTTCACTATGATTATGAATATGTAAATAACTTAAGATAATTCTCAAAGATGAACAAGAATTTATAAAAGTACCAACTCCTGGCTTAACTTTTTTCAGAGATTCAAACCTAAAATTCTCTAAGCTCAGGCCATATAAATGAAAACTATGAATATGTACAGCTTCAGGGCAATGATATCTACATTTTATCTTTGAAAATGAAAGACTAACAATGCCTAAATGAAGAGATAGAAGTTCATAAAAATACCTCAAAAACTGGAATAAAATGAGTTTGAGCTACTTTCAAGGAGTTGTGATGATCAGGTTAGCTTCCTCAAGTTTCCAGGAAGCTAATGTAATGCCTAGCTTGAGCTATGGATGGATGGAATGGTCTGGAGAACTCAACTTGCAGACTCTGTTTTTTGGTTATGGAGATTGATGAAAATGGTGTTACAGTTCCAAAACAAGGACAAGGATGGACTATATTTGAGGTATAGAAGCTTTGCAAATGAATTTGAGGGAAAACACACGAGGGAAATGAGAGATACAAGTTCAAGGTCAGAACTGTGTATCAATGGTGTTTTTGGGTAATTTCTGGTTTGTGAGTGTTTGAGAGAGTTTTAGGGTCTTAGTATTCGTGTCATAGCTTTCAAATAGTATCTCTATTTATAAGCAAAAGGTTTTGTGTGCTACAACAAGTCAGAATTTGAATTTACATGTTTAAGCTCAACATGTGATTTTCTTGACAAAACAAGTTTCCATGCCTTGTACCATAGTATTGTAGAGTGGTTGGACTTTAAACAAGCTTGCTTCTAACTTTGTGGATGGAGTGTACTTAAAAAAAAACAAGTTAGGAGCTCAAGAAGCTGACTTTGTGCATAAAGCTTGCTTTACTAGAATGGAAATGGTGACTTTCTCCCTAGAATGGCAAAATGCTTTGGACAATGCTTGAATCAATTGGACAATTGATCAATCAGTTGCGTAAACATTAAATTAAGGAGTGAAAAACAAGTTTGATGCCTGCAAAGTGAGGATTATGCAGCATGGCTATGGATTTGGTTCATGTTCATCACAAAATATGCCTTGTAAATCAAGTTTGAAACCCTAATTTCTTGCCTTCGATTCTCTTAGCTCAAGTATGATCTCAATAAGTTCTTGGATATTTTGAAAAGCTTGTAACATACTCTACAACCTTCATGTTGGAAATATTTGAAAATTCAATTTGGAACTAGATGAAAAGTTGCCATGAAGTTAGGTCAAAATCCTACCTAACTAGGGCAAAATTTCACTAAGTCTTTTTGGTTTCATGAGCATGTCTTCATGAATTCATAACTTGAGATCCAAGCATTTCTAGAAAAATTTCTTCCCTGCAATGTTTTATATCTCGTTGAGATCTACAACTTTCATGTTGTAAGTTACCCTTGAATCATCTTGCATCATGGTGGAAATTTGGCTCAAAGTTATGAAAAAAGTTAATTTTCTAACACTTAGAAAAATGTAGTCTTAGAATTTTGACTTTTCAAAGATGAATTTTGACTTTTTGATTTCTTGATGAAATTTTTTCACATTTTTACATGTCTTGATGAATTGTAATCTTTGAAACTTGATTTTGATCAAAAAAATCAAAGTTTGACTTTTCAGTGTACAATTGACTTTTCATCAGTTGACTGAAATTCAATTATCAATCAATTGATCTTGAGAAATGTTTTGAGCCATGCCATTAGGTCAAAATGATTTATTTGAATCCTTAAGATCATGTCTTAACCCAATAAGTCATTTGTTAGGTCAAAAGTCAAAAATTGAACCCCCTTAGTCAAAACCCTAACTTTGACCATTTTGCTCTTCTGATGATCTGGTCAAATATCTTGAGGAATTGAGATCCAAACTTGATCAATTGACATATATGAGTTCATGATGTTGATATGGATAAAAAATTATGAAGTTTGACTGCAAATTGACCATAATTGAGTTTTTACCCAATAAAGTTGATTTTAGGTCAACTGATCAACTGACTGAGCAAAAATGTGATCCAAGACTTGAAACTTGACATGAGCGATCTTGGGGATCCAAAATGATCCACGAAAGTCATATGGGGCATTAAAAGTCCATTTGTCCTTGTGCAAACTCAAACCTTAATTTGAGTCATCAGTGCTTGAGGAGGTGTCTTGAGCTGATCAAACTTTGTGTAGTCTTGAATCAAAGGAGATCTTATGAGAGATTTCTTGAGAAATGAGAGGGAAAATTTTGGGGTACAACAGACATGTATTATGGTTAAACCAGATCCCCATGGCAAAGACAAACAAAAAATACACGACCTTCATGACCTAATATGGCAACTATTACTACAATGTAATACCCTTTAGCCTGAAGAACGCTGGTGCTACATATCAACGAATGATGAACAAAGTCTTTCGAGGAGAAATCAGAGACATGCTCGAAGTCTACATGGAAGACATGATCATAAAATCGCAAGAGGAAACCGAACATGCGCTCCACATGAAGAAAGTCTTTGACCAAGCGAGAAAATACATAATGTGATTCAACCCAGGAAAAACGCACCTTTGGCATGCAGGCAAGCAAGTTCATCGGTTTCTACCTAACAGAATGAGGAATTGAAGCCAACCTTGACAAATGACGACGTTTTGAGTTCCCGACACTAAACTCGAAGAAATCAATCCAAATCCTAAACGGAATTCTCACTTCCTTATCACGCTTCATGGCAAAATCTGCCCAGCATGCACTCCCCCTATTCAAACTTCATCGCAAGGAGGCAACATTTAAGTGGATCGAGGAGTGTGAACGTGCCCCCCCCCCCCCCCCCCACCTCAAAGATACACTATCAAAACCACCCGTTCTTTCGCGACTATACAAGGAAGAAATTCTCTACCTCTACCTGGCCGTGGTGTCCGAGGCCGTCAGTGCAGCCCTCATTCGGGAGACCCCCGAGGGGTAGAAGCCCATTTATTTCATGAGAAAAGCCCTACAAGGTCCAGAAGTAAGATACCAACATATCGAGAAGGTATCCCTATGGCTCGTTAATGCAACGAGGATGCTAATGCACTATTTCCTAGCACACACGATCATCGTCCAAACAGACCAACCAGTGAAGCAATTTCTCAGTCGACCTGACATGGCTGCCAGAATGCTCAAATGGTCAGTAGGACTCTCCGAGTTTGACATTGTTACTGCGGTAAATAGCGAAAAGCAAAAAGTAAAGTATTATTTTTAACGGGTGATATAAGTTTTATTGTATCGTGTCCATAAAGATTAGTGTATTGAAATTTTGTTTGACAAATCTCTCGTTAATGAGTTTGGATTTGAATGGGTTTAGTTTGTATAAAAAGGAAAATAAGTGAACATAAAATATATACATTCAATGGAAAGGAGAAATCTACTAGGCTTTAATTTACACTACTCGTCACAAACTTAAACCTATTGATCAGTTGCACTCAACCTAATCTACTCATCAAAATCATCACGAACACCACGAGATGTACCCATAATAAAGGTTATGTCTAACGCCAAGTTATGAGACCAACCATATTACTCTATCGGCAATGTCTTGCACGCTACAATAACACGAAAGCATTAAGCTTTAGCACCCAAATTAAATATTAGCTCTAAATCTATCTCTAGAATCTAGAAACTAATTGATATTCATCCCTAATCAAGATTTGTGAGGTATACGTCTATACCAACCTAAATCCAAACATAAATAAAAAAGATCAAAGAAGACATCAAGATTGATTTGTAAAGCAAGATTTATACAACACCATGATCAACAAATATACATATGTTCAAAGTAAATATACAAACATAATCCAACAAATAGAGAAATACATAGAGAAAAAATTGAGAAAAACCAAACATCTCACGGGTTGTCAGCGCCGATTGATGAGAAATTCAACTCTGGATCATCAAGATGCAAGCTCCATTTGTTGTTTTCAAGCTCTCTGTACCAAAATGGAGGTTTGATGAGTTGGGATCAAAAATATCCAAAACATAACCTAAAAAAAGTGTTTTTACCCCCTTTTAACGTATTTCTGTCCTGCCAGTTTCGCAGGGCAAAATTGAATTCGCCGGGCGAAATACACCAGAAGAAACAGCAAAAAATTCTGCACTGTTTCAGCCATAACTTGAGAACCGTAACTCCTATTTGTGCTCAGTTTGAAGAGTTGCAAAGATTATTCAATGTTATTTCTAACAATGAAAAAATATCAAACAAATTGATAATTCTTTATTCTTTTATTTTGAGCCTTATTCATTGATGAGTTGCTTAAAATCGTGCGTTTGAAGCTGTGCCTTTGACACTTTATTGCTCATGCTCCAAATACGTATCAATACCTATAAAATGAATGGAAAAATATAAAAATATACACAAATACACAAAAAATTGATTAAATACAATTTATACATAGTTATACAAAAGCGGGGAATTATTCAACGATATTAACAACAAAAAAGTCGATAAGTGCAACAAAAAGTATATACAAAATAACTAGAATTTTACACTTATAAAACTCTCCACAACTTGAATCATTGTTTGTCCTCAAACAAAGTCAAATAAACCAAAGAAAAAAAAGAATGATAATCAAAGAATCACAAATCAACAGGTTTTTGAAAACGGAAAACAAATGCAATGGTTCAAATGACAAACAGTACACACAAAGTAAACACTTACCACTAAACTACGACTATAACATAAACACGAAACAAATGCTAAATACAAAATTCATGCCAAACATTCTAAAACAATACTAGTTCACAAATGAATCACACCTAGCAAACACAATCACTAGTAGATGAAAAACACATAAAAATAGGGTATTTTTACTCATCCAACAATCTTGTAAAAAGTAGACTAAATTATGCATTCATCCAAAAATTTACATTGAAAATATAAAAACAAGAATCTCAAGGGCTTTTCAAGGTTGTAATGTGGTCGGGTAAACAAACAAGTGATAAGTCCTAAAGCTAATTATGATACGGTGGGAGAACTGACTTGAGGGTTTTGCGTTTGATCGTAAATGTTGCGGTTAGCAAGAGTCGCCACCGGCTTTTCTTTTATCCAAAAGGAAAGGTGAAAAAGCACATGAAAGACCTTTGAGATTGTTTCTTGAGTTCGGGGGGTAGATTATGAAAAGGGAAGGTATTAGCATCCTCTTCATCCATGGTTTTCCATGGGCTCTTAGTTACTTGCTAGATCACTTGCTTTTTGTTTGAAATTGTGCTTGATGTGGTTTTTGAAAGTATTTTGTAAAGAGGCCATTGTTTAGGTAATCTTTGTAATGATTATTGTTTGTAAGAATGTATACAAATATGTTTGATCTTTTGAAAATGTTTTCAATTTTGTAAGATGTTTGAAAGTGTATGTGTTTGTTTTGAAAAGAGAAATGATGTTTGTTTTGAAATGGAGCAAGTAATTAGGAGCAATCTACCTACTCAAATGTCTTTCTTGTTCATTTTATTTTCCTTTGACATTGTTGTCGTACCATTGATTTGGTAAGCAACCCTATCTTTGGATGTAAATGGGACGGGCGTGGGTCATCGTATAACCAGGATTAGCAATGTTGCAAGGTATCTTAGCATTCTTTTTGAGGGACTAAGATCATTTGTAAGACAACTTAGATAGCGTCATCGAGGGACCATGATCTTGTATTTGCTTATTTTTGCTAAGATACCTCACATGCATAATATGGCCATTTTTTATAAGGCAACCAAGTGGAATAACCCTAGAGGTGCTTGTGTGCAAGTGTATCATTTTTATGCTTGTTTTTGTCTTGAATTAGGGTTTTCTAATCATTGGTTTTAGTCTTTCCATACAAACCCTAATTACTAACATGTTATATAAAAGCGATAAATTGCAAAATTTAAAGTTACTACGTTATTACAACATTTGTGGGGAGGGAGTACAAGTTGAATGGAGATTACAAGAATTTAAACCCTAATTAATCTATTACAACCTTATTGAATTGGTATAAATATACAAGGAAGTAAATAAATACAAAGTATAACAATGAATGAATATACAAGGATATAAAATATAAAGAAAATGAATTTTGTTTGGTTTTCATAAAAAAAGGATTTTGTCTTAACCTAATTAAAATAAAGAAAATATTTAATTAAGTTTGAATTTATTAAGAGAAAAAAATAATTTAAAAGAAAACCCTAATTCTATTAATTAATCAAAAGAAAATAAGTTTAAGAAAAGTATTTTTTTGGTATTTTTTTATCTTGAAAATATTTGTAGTATTATAAAATATTTTTAGTATTTTTTTATATTAAAATAATGTATTTTAAATGGTGTGAAGAAAAATAAATAAATAAAGTAATATTAATTAATTCTATAAGATTTACTTAATAAAATAAATAAAGTAAAATAAATAAAAATATTTTTATTTATGCAAAAATAAAATAAAATAAGTCAAAATATAAACATATATCATTTTCTTGTATTTTTTTATTTTTATTATTTGGGAAATATTTTTAAGAAAAGAAAAATAAAAAAATGAAATAAATGAATAAATAAAATAATTTGGGCCAGGGGGTGTCAAAAGTCAGTATGGAAGTCAGCTAGCAAAAACAAAAATGAACCAGGCCCAAAGGGCCCAACGCATGCCAAACAAAAAAAGGTCAGAATTGCAAAAAAAATGAAAAAAATGCAAAAGGGTACCACTAGGGCTCGAACCCAGGTCCCATAGGTTATGGGCGTGCGCTTCTACCACTGGGGTGGCTATACATCCGTTAATACAAATGAAACAATAAATATGTAAGGCAAAACGCCCCCTGAAGACTTCATCTTCAACCTCCAGCCAAACCTACTGTAACTTGCTCATTTCTCATTAAAAATGAAAACTATATACATGAAACTTGTAGCAAATTTTCTCACAATTCCAGAAATTTCAGAAATTTCAAAGACAAGCAAGAAATTTAATGGCCCTAATCTGAACCCTAAAAATTTCAGAAATTTCAGTTTCAGAATTCTCTAAGCTCAAGCAAAATTAATGGAAACTATGGACATGGTTAGCTTCAGGGAAATGATATCTACATGTTTTATTCACAAATAAACTATTGGTGATGCCTGTATGAAGAGTTCCAAGTTGAGAAAACTTACCTCAAAACTGGAAATCGTGTTTGGAGTTTGAGCTTGTTTCAAGGTGTTGCAATGATCAGGTTAGCTTCCTTGAGGTCCTAGGAAGCTAATGCAATGGTTTGCTTGAGTTGAGAGTGGTTGAAATGACTTGGAGAAGTCAATGTGCGATGCTCTGTTTTTGGTTATGGAAGATAGGTAAATGATGTTACAGAAATGAAACAGGTATATGGATAAGTTACACTTGATGTAAGGAAGCTTTAGAAACTAAAAGGCCAAGAAGCGCACAAGGGAAATGGGAGTTTGATGTTCAAGGTCAGAAATTATGCAAAATGGAGTTTTTGTGCAATTTCTGATTTGAGAGAGTTTTGGTGTATTTCAGGGTGCTTAAGCTAGTGTTCTATATCACAAACAATGACTCTATTTATAAGCAATAAGTTTGGAGTTCTCTAGTTGATCAGAATTCAAATTTACATGTTTAAGTTAAACATGTGATTTTTTGACAAAACAAGTTTCCATGCCTTGTGTACTTGCTAAGATAGAGTGGTTATGCTTTAAACAAGCTTGCTTATGACTTTGTGGATGGTGTGTAATCATAGGGAACAAGTTAGAGGCTCAATGTGAACTTTATTCAAAAAGCTTGCTTTACAAGAATGTCAATGTTACTTTGTGCCATTAATGGAAATGCAACTTGGATAATAGCTCAAATGCTTGGATCAAAGCTCCAACAGCTGTGTAAACATTTAATTATGGAGTGACAAACAATTTTGAGGCCTCCAAAGCAAATATTATGCATCCTATCATGGATTTGGTTCATGTGTTCATCAAAAATGGCTTATAATTCAAGTGACAAAACCCTAACTTCATCTCTTTGATTCTCCCTACTCAAGAATGGTCTCAAGGAGTTCTTGGACATTTTGGAAAGCTTGAAATGTAATCTACAATAAATATTTGAATTGATTTTGAAGATTCCCATTTAAACTATATGAAAAAGTGTCATGAATTTAGGTCAAAATCCTGGCTAAATTAGGGCAAAATTTCACTAAGTGTTTAGTTTCATGACCCTATGTTCATAAAATCATAACTTGAGATCCAAGAATTTTTGGAAGGAGTTGTGTAAAGAAAAGTTGTATATTTCATGGAGATCTACAACTTTCATGTTGGAAGTTTTTCTTGAATCATCTTGCATCATGGTGAAAATTTGGCTCAAAGTTATGAAAAAACATGAAATTTCCAACACTTAGAAAAATTTCTAAGTTTAGAAATTTTGACTTTTCAAAATGAAATCTTGACTTTTTTATTTCTTCATGAATAAGTTTCATATTTTGACATGTTTTGATGAATTATGATCTTTGCCACTTGAATTTGACCAAAAAGTCAAAGTTTGACTTTTCAATATATAGTTGACTTTTGATCAATTGACTACAAAATTCATCTGTCAATCCAATGGACTCACAATGTTTTGAACCATGTCATTAGGTTAAAATGATTCAATTGGAATCTTGAGATCATGCCTTAAACCAATTGAGCAATTGCTAGGTCAAAAATCAGAAATTTCCCTTTCCCAGTCAAAACCCTAATTTTGACCATTTTGCCCTTTTGGAGATTTGATCAAATTTCTTAAGGAGTTGTGGTTGATCAAATGATACACATGAGTTTAAAATGTTGATGTGGACCAAAAATTATGAAGTTTGACTGTGAATTGGCCATATTTGACTTTTCTCCCAATACAACTGATTTTTAGGTCAACGACTCAATTTGCTGATCAAAAGTGTGATCCAAGGCTTGAAACTTGACATAAGTAATCTTAGGGGTCCATAATGATCCATGAAAATCATATGGGGCATTGGAAGTCCAAAAATCCTTGTGCAATCTCAAACCCTAATTTTGGTCATCAGGGCATAAGGAGGTGTCTTGAGCTGATCAAACCCTAATGCAGTCTTGGGCCCAAGGAGATCTTGTGGGAACATTCTTGATAAGTGAGAGAGCAATTTTTGGGGTACAACACTAATCAAAACAAAAACTTTCATAAACATAAGGGGGTAATTACTTCCACAAAGTTTGAAACAAAATAATTCCAATCACAATTCTTCTTCATCACAAGTTTCACACCAACACACACCACTTATTAACACAACATTATTCCATACTCCTTTTTTTGTTTTTCTTTTTAAAAGCTTTTTTTTCAATTGTTTCTTTTATTTTTCTATCACTTCTTTTTCACATTTTTTTTCTTTCTTTTCTTTTTCTTTTCAACTTCATAGCAATCAACCAATAAATACACAATCATTTTTCTCCCCAACTTGAATTCAACAAACATCTTAGTGAATACTCTCTACTTCCTAAGTCAAGGTAAAAATTCAAACCAAAACAATGGTTGAGGGTTCAAGAAAACAACGGATCAACATCCATGAAAAAGGTGAACTAAACACTCATAAACAAGTATTTAGCAAAAACAACATGAATATCAACAAAAAGCTCAAAGGGGTTACTAATGATCACATACTCACATGGTGAATTTACTATTTGGCTAGGTAGTTGTACTCAAAATGAAACAAAAATTCCTTGATCCTTTTCTTGCATTCATACAATCAACAAAAGCAAAAGATTAAGCATAATAAAATCCAGTTAAAACAAGAATTATGGCCTCCAACATATGTGAACAATGGAAAGCTACCGCACAAAAATGGTGAGAACTAAAGTGATTCATAAATGAACAAGTATACAAAAGAATGAATGGCATAAAAATTGTAAAAAGTCTAAGTATCATGAATATGCTAAAGTATAGAAAGCTATAAATACACACCTCGAACGTGTACACAACTTTAACAAAAATCATTACCACGCATTCGCAAGTCGAAACGATCAAACTTGGAAAATCACCTCAATATTCTACAAGTTACCGGACCAAAACTTGAGTCAAAACAACAACAAAAGAATTAGAAAAATAATACTAAATCTAATTACTACATAACTACACAAAACATACAATACTTACAAACTTTTAACAAACTTCCTCAAGCAAAACACGACAAGCTTTTGGAAAAACTCAACAGACATAACGAATTAAACAGGTGAAAGTGAATTAACAAGTTGAAAAGTGAAGATTTAAAATTTAAAAACTAATCTGAGTTCAACTTGTTAAAACACAAGTCACCATATTACCTAAACTAATACAAATAAAAATAATACAACATGCTTGTTTTATGTCGTAAGCTCGATGCCTTTATTGTGAAAGCTAGTAACCTCCTCTCGTCATACCATGGTATTGTCACACCGTGAAAACCTAAAGAAAGTGTCCTAACAATCACACAACAAATGTTACGAAAATGAGACAATTCACAACAATACGTGAAAACACATATATGCACAAATATCATATACAAGTTAATGTACAATTTCCATACAACATATACATTAATTACAAAACTCAAAAACAAAAGAATTATCGCAATGCGAAAACAATAGAACCAATCCCCGACAACGATGCCATTTTGTTGCTGCGGTAAACAACGATAAGAAAAAAGTAAAGTATTATTTTTACTAGGTGATATATGTTATATCGTATCGTTTCCACAATTATTGATGTATTGAAATTCCGTTCGACAAATCTCTCATTAATTGGTTTGGATTTGAATGGGTTTGGTTTGTATAGAAAGGAAAATAAATGAACATAAAATATATACATTCAATGGAAAGGAGAAATCTATCAGGCATGAATTTACACCACTCGTCACAAACTTAAACCTATTGATCAGTTGCACTCAACCTAATCTACTCGTCAAAATCATCACAGAAACCACGAGATGTACCCATAATGAAGGTTATGTCTAACACCAAGTTACGAGACCAATCGTATTACTCTATCGACAGTCTTGCACGCTACAACAACACGAAAGCATTAAGCTTTAGCATCCAAAGTGAATATTAGCTTTGAATATATCTCTAAAATCTAGAAACTAATATATATTCATCCCTAATTAAGATTGTAAGGTATATGTCTATAACAACCCAAATCCAAACGTAAAACAAAAAGATCAAAGAAGACATCAAGATTGATTTGTAAAGCAAGCTTTATACAACACCATGATCAACAAATATACATATGTTCAAAGTAAATATACAAATATAACCTAAGAAATAAAGAAATACATAGAGAAGAAATGGATAAAAACCAAACATCTCACAGGTTGTCAGTGCCGATTGATGAGAAATCTGACTCTAGATCATCAAGATACAAACTCCATTTGTTGTTTTCAGTTTTCAAGCTCTCTCTACCAAAAATGGAGGTTTGATGAGTTGGGATCAAAAATACCCAAAACATAACCTAAAAATGTGTTTTTACCCCTTTTAACGTATTTCTGTCCTGCCAGTTTCACCGGGCGAAACTGGATTTGCCGGGCGAAATACATCAGAAGAAACAACATAAAATTTTCCACTGTTTAGCCATAAATTGAGAACTGTAACTCCAATTTGCACCCGGTTTGAATTGTTGAAAAGCTTATTCAACTCTATTTCTAACAATGAAAAAATATCAACCAAATTAATGATTTTTTATTCTTTTATTTTGAGCCTTATTCATTGATGAGTTGCTCAAAATCGCACGTTTGAAGTTGTGTCTTCGACACTTTATTGCTCATGCACCAAATACGCATAAGTACCTTTAAAATGAATGGAAAACTATCAAATGGTACACAAATACACAAAAAATTGATTAAATACAATTTATACATAATTATACAAAAGCAGTTGTCGATAAGTGCAACAAAAAGTATATACAAAATAACTACAATTTTGCACTTATAAGACATCAAATTCGAGAGCAAGAAAGCCCTTAAACCCCAAGTACTGGCCGAATTCATAGTAGAAATGAGCTCACCAGCCTCCCCCACGAGTGGAGCGCAGAAACGGACCATCTTCATGGACAGGGCTTCCAACTCGACGGGTAGCGGAGCAAGTATTATATTAGAAAACGACGAAGAGACCTTGATCAAAGACTCCCTCACTCTATCTTTCCCGACCTCAAACAATCAAGCTACATACGAAGCATTTCTAGCAAGGCTACGTCTGGCCAAAGATTTGGGGGCCGAGGAAGTGAAAATCTTCACAAATTCTCAGCTCGTCGCCTCTCAGGTACGAGGAGAATACCATGTCAAAAAGGACCGTCTCTCCAAATACTGGACTCTGGTCTAAGAAAGAATTAATAAATTTGACTCTGTCGATGTACAACACGTTCCCCGCGAACACAACTCTCGGGCATATGTCCTGTCAAAACTGGTAAGCACAAAGAGGAAAGGAGGAAACAAATCGGTGATATAGAAAATACTTCTTCAACCAAGCATTAAAAAACCCCCCTCGACTCTGGACGTGTACGCCATCAACGATAATAATTGATGGATGGGCCTAGTGTATGACTACCTCACATTGGGGGAACTCCCATTCAACCAAAAGGAAACAGGCATGGTCAGGCAGAGAGCCTTCTCACACGTCCTAGTTAAAGGCATATTGTACAAAAGATGATTTTCCACCCCTCCTCAAATTGTCGAAGAAAGCAAAGTCACCCACATCCTACATGAAATCCACGAAGGAATCAACCCCTAACACTTGGGTGGAAGATCCCTCGCTAGAAAAGCATTACAGACAAGATAATACTGGCCCACCATGCAACACGGCGCCAAAGAACACATAAATAAGTGTGATAAATACCAGCGCCATGGGGACATGCACTTGGCACCTCCAAACGAGCTCAAGTCTCAATCATCCCCTGGCCCTTCGCATGGTGGGGCATAGACCTCCTCATACCATTCGTGGTAGGATCAAACCAAAACAATTACCTGATAGTAGTCGTGAACTACTTCACAAAATTGATAGAAGCAGAGCACTGGACAAAATTACATCACAAAACATTCTCTGCTTCTACAAAAAAACATCCTTGCCTGGTTCAACGTTCCCAAAGAAATTTTCATTGACAACGGGACACAGTTCACGGACAAAAATTTCCAAGAGTTCGTCTCTAAAGTAGGCACCACCCAACACTTCACGTCCATCAATCACCCACAAACAAACAAGCAATCTAAGGCTGCAAATAGAGTGATCCTTCGGGGCCTCAAATGAAGGATAAACGAAACCAAAAAGAGGTGGGTCGAGGAGCTACGCAACATGCTCTGGTCTTACCGAACAACAACCCACTCGTCCACTGGGGAAACTACTTTTTGACTAGCATATGTGTTGTACCCCAAAATTTGCCCTCTCATATTTCTTAAAACATTGCAAGAAAGGTCTCAAAGTTGCTCAAAGTTGCTCAAGGATTGGCCAGACAAGCTCTCTCCTAAGACAATCTACCTCAAATTAGGGTTTCATGTTGCATCAAGATCCTTGAGTCCAAGTGGTCCCAAATGCTCAACATTTTCCTAATATGTTCTCAAGATCATCCATGTCAAGTTTCAAGCCTTGCAGAGGAAGTTTGCTCAGTCAATTGCTCAAAGGTCCAAAAATTGACTGTGCTAGGGCAAAAGTCAACTGTGGCCCACATACAGTCAAACTTCAATATTTTTGGTCAAAATCCTCATTTTGAAGTATATTTCATCATTTTATCAAGGTTTGATCATGATTCATCAAGGATTTCTCACAATGCATCAAAACCCAAAAGTTGCTAAATTAGGGTTTTGTAGAAAAAGTCAACTCAACTTTAACCAAGCATAACTTTATCATACTTTATGAGAAATGACCCATACAAAGATCATTTTGAAGAGGATGAAATTCCCTACAATACATATTCAGCTCCCAAGATCAAAATATGCACTCACAAGAAGTTATGAATTTGGACATTATAGGTCATTTTGAAAAGTCAACAAAAACACCTTTTTTGTCAAAGCTTAATACATGAGCATGGAATATCAAATTGAGATGAGACTAAAAGGGTTGATTAGATGACATCTCAAGCTTTCTAAAAAGTCCCATAACACCTCCGAAGAGTCAAAATTAAGGAAGTTATGCATTGTTGAAGTTGACCTTTTTTGCAAAATTGCCAAAAGTCAACTATCCCCAAAACTTCAAATTTTGCCAAATGGGCCCATTCTTTTTCACTTGTTTTGAGTTGGCATTATAGCCCACGTGCTATAGCCTTGGCCATGTGTCCATATCATATTTTTATTAATTATTTTGATTTTTATTTGAATTAATTTGATTTAAATCAAATAAAATCAAATAAAATCCAAAAGCATTGATAACAAGGATTTGGTGATTGTTTCAGGCTCTAATTACAGCTAGCAAGGCATTCAAATTCACATCAAGCCATATGTGTACAAAAAGATTGAAAAGAAGCCAATTTTGGAAGGTTGTTAAAGAAGAATCAAATCAAATTCAAAGTCATTGATGGAGAGGGATTTGGACAGAGTTGGCAACCCTAATGCATTGTACAATACAAAAGGGGGCGAGGCAGACAAAAATCAGGGTTGGAGATCAAGCATAGAGAGCAAACAAAATCTGAAAAAATCAAAGAAAAGTGTGAGATCAAAATCCCACTTAGAGACATCCGCAAGGCTTGGCAATTGTCCCAATCGTCTCCTGGCAATCTCCACAAGTGAAAGCAACCAAAAACAGGCGTTTTCGAGCCCTCTAGTGCACTGTAAGTCGTTCACGGAACCACCACTTTCTTGAATTCGAAAAGCTTCATTCTTGCATCTATAATGAAAAATAATTGCATATTCTTGATCACTATGATGTTTGCAAGCTTTTGCCAATAGCCAATTTCATTTATCTGGACTGAATTGAAATTCACCATAGCCAGGGTTTCGAGTTTGCTTTTAGGGTTTTCGTTTTCAGGTACAATTGACCTTAGTAATGGCTATGGTTGTGATCAGAAGAAGGAGATGAGTCTAACCATGGTGTTAGAGTTCATTTACATGGCTTGTACGAGATTTTAAGGATGCTTGGTTTGTAGTGACGGACATCTGTCTGTGGGTATAGCCCCTTTGATTTTTAGCCACGATTCAAGGAAGAGGATGAAGGCGTGTCGTCCCACCATTCGTCCATTCAAACATTGGCGCGTTTTTCTAGATTTTGTCTACTAATTCTTGTTTTTTTATTTTATTATTTCCTTTTAATATTATAACAAACAGAAGCATGTGATCTAGTGGCAAGCGTGGCATGGAATTCCCTTCAGGACCTGGGTTCGAACCCCAGGTCCCCCCTATTTTCTCCATAATATTTTCTTGCAGGAAATCTAGTGCATACTCAAGCCTAATATCCACCATGGACACTCACCATCCAGCACGCCAGATGGCCAGGTGGCCAGATCTGGTGGCCAGCATTGAAGGTGCACCAAAGGACCAAGTCAACGCCAGCGCATTGGATCAGAAAAGTCAAATTGGATCAACATCATTGGGCCAATATCCTTGCTATTCACACCCCAATATTCAGGCCCATCTCACTCCCTTTTTTATTTTGTTTATTTTATTTAATTGTTTTATTTTATTTAATTTAATTACTAACCAATAAATTAATTTCTTTTTATCAAAAAAATCACAAAAATATTTTTACCCAATTAAAATTCAGAATTTTATTTTTCATTAATAAATATTAAATAAATTAATTAGGATATTAAATTTAGATAACTTTCATTTATTTTATAAATATTTAAAATTAATTAGGATTAATAGGTTTTAACCCTAATTTAATTATTTTATTTTCTTTCCTAAATTAACAAAAACTCCAAAAATATGTCATCTAAAATTTTTCATTAATTAATTTATTTAATAATTAATTTAGCATTTAACTTTAGGATTAATTTCTTTTCTTAAAAATAAATAAAAACAACCAAAAATATTTTCTTTTAATTAGGAGGGTCAAAACCCTAATTTCACATTCAATTTAATTTTGCATTGCGCGCCTTATTTTTCTTTATCCAATTAACGTATCTGCTCCCGGTTTGTAATAATTAATTAGGATATTTATTTTTCCGTTTTTAAATTTCAAAGGGTTGCTTTTGGCGATGTAAATACTCGATGCCTTGTAATAATTTAGTTTAAATTCCGCACCTTTAATTTCTGCAAATATACAACTGCTAGATGTTTGATAATAGGGTTTGCACGACAAGAATGAATATTTAAATTAAAATCAATTAGATCACCCTAAACATGTGCAAAGATAAAAATAACTTAAATCAACACACTCACACATGCGCACTCTTAGGGTACACCCCACTTGGTTGCCTTCGTACACGGTCATTGACTGTAGGTTATTTTAGAGGTCGCCCTCTTGTTTAAAAGATCATAATTGCCTCAAAATGGTTGCCTCGGATATCGTTGCCTCGAATAAATGATCCAAGATATTAGGGTTACCGCTAAGACGTCCTAACATTGCTTTAGTGACCGTATGTCCCTCTTTCGAATTGACCCTAAAACTCCAACGACGGTGCTATCTACTCACTAATAGTGGGATAACATTGTCTAAAGGAAACGAATACAGAACGATTCTTTTTCCGAGTAGGTAGATTAGTTCTTAAGTACTTGCTCAATCCAAACGAATTCCTCACACTTACACTCCTTTACAAACAAAGTTTTCATAAACACTTCATTACACTCTTGAAGACAGAAGCAAGAGTTAAATCGAAGTTAAAACAAAAACTTTTATAAAGCCCACAAACACAAAGAAAACAATTTTGAAAATGATGAGAAAGTACCTAAGAGCCCGTAGATAACTACGGATATAAAAGGTGCTAATACCTTCCCTTTCTATAATCTACCTGTTGTACCCCAAAATTTGCCCTCCCATATTTCTCAAGACATTTCAAGAAAAATTCACAAGTCCAACCCGGCGCGTCATATTTAGGTGTTCTTTCACCAGGATATCTCTGATAACGTATTCTCAAATTCAGGTTCGGCTCAAGAGTCAATTCTTTAAAGAAGGTATCCGAATATGTGAGTTTTCTCGAAGAAATATGGTGAAAAAGTGTGCTGAAAGTGCAGTTTTTACGCGCTAAAAAATTCATAACTTGAAGATCGTGGCTCGTTTTGAACCCGTTCCGGTGGCTAAAATTCCGTCTTGACATTATCTACGTTTTCATCTCTCACGGCTGGAAGTCAATTTCGATCAGAAGGTCTTCAAAAATGTGGATTTATCAAGTATTTTCGTACAGAAAATTTGTGACAAGTTTATCTGCGTCATGTTCAGAAAATCATAACTTGGTCGATTTTCATCGTATCGATCTGGTTCCGGCGCCAAAATTTCACAAATTGAGTTGGCTACATTTTCAAGAAGGTATTGAGTTCAAATGGTATTCAAAAGGCCTTCGTTTTTTGCTCAGAGTGCGTGACACGCTGAAAATCCTGAATGCTGAATATTATTTCATCTGGGCCGAAACTTCGAAAATTCATAACCCGGTCAATTTTTATCGGATTGGGCTCATGTTTTTACACAAGGTCACTGACTCATAGATCTACAACTTTGCTTCAAAAGTCGAGACCGGATTATGCTCCGATCAATACCAGTTTTTTATTGAAGAACGTGTCAGAGTCGACACTGGAGCCCAAAATAAGTTTGTCTGAGCTGAAACTTCAAAAATTCATAACTAATTCACCGTTTAACCGATTGAGCCGATTTTCGGACAGGAGTTAGTTCTTGATATCGGCTACATTTTGTTTTCACATTTCAACTTCAAAAATTGCACTTAAGTCCCTGCTGTTTAGCCTGAAAAGTGACGAACTCAAGTGAACATTGGAGGCCCAATTGCACATTCAAAGCCCATTTTCTTTATCCTAATTTCCATTATATAATCACATTCTTTTCACACAAACCAGAGAGAAAAAAAGAAATCATGCCACAACACTGTCAGAATATCAAATTCTTTCAAAAACCCTAAAACCTTGAAATCCTTATTATAAATCCCTCTCTCACTACAAACAAGCCATCTCAGTTACAAACCAACATCTCACTACTTCTTCAGTAAGGGTAACGCTGGCTTGATCTCCATGATCAAAAGGGCATAAAAGCATTCATGTCACTACTTTTCCAGTAAGGGTAAGGTTGATTTGATCTCCTTGATCAAAAGGGTATAATCATTCATACATGCCATATTGACCTAAACATTAAATTTCTTCATATATTGGCTTTATTTGTATTTTATGATATATAGTAATTTCTTTAATGTGTTCATGAGATTCAACACTGCAGATTTAGACAGGATCCCATGCAGGTTCATTAAGGAACGTTGAGGCCAAAACACAAATGGCCAAAAGCCAAAAGCCAAATAGCCAAAACGAAACAGCTTACACATGACACCAGTACATGGCGAGACAGATATCCTGAGAAGATTAAGGAACGTTGAGGCCAGAACACAAATGGCCAAAAGCCAGAACACAAATGGCCAAAAGCCAAAACACAAATGGCCAAAACAAAACAGTTTACACAAGACGCCAACAACTATTTCACCCCTCCAATCAGGCTCGTATACTCCTAAACTCTCTCTCTATTTGTATTATGTTCCTTTAATTAATTAATCGTTATTATTTTTATTAATCACTAACCAATTAACATTTTTTCCTAATAAAATAAAAAACACAAAAAAATATTTTATTTATTAAAATTAACTTCATCACTTTTATTTTTGTAAATAAATTAATTTAATCAATTTAGCTTTAATTAGATTTAACTTTTAATTTTTTTGCAATATTTAAAATCAATTTAGAATATTAGGTTTTTATTAGCATTAATTCAATTTATTTTATTTCTTTAAAAACTCAAAAATCCAAAAATATTTTCATTATTTAATTTAATTTAATTGTTCATTTAATTTAATTCCATTTAATTCCATTTAATTCAAAAATAACCAAAAAATCACTTTCTTTCAAAAAAGGGTCAAAACCCCAAAAAACTCGCATCCGATTTAATTTCCCACATGCGATCCATTTTTCCATATTATTGTACTTGCTTTCGGAATGTAATAACTTTAATTAGGACTTTATTTATTTATTGCTTTATTTTACTTTCCGCAATTTAAATTAAAGGGTTTGTTTTTGGCGATGTAAATACCCGACGCCTTGTAATAGTTTAGATTTAATTTCCCGCAATTTAATTTCCGCAACTATAAACTGCTAGACGTATGTTAATTAATTATGCATGACAAGACTTGCCTGAAAATTAAAATCAAAACGTAGATCACCATGATACATGTACAAGATAATTTAACATGAACCTGACACACATGCACATGCCACTCCCAGAGTACGCCTCACTGGTTGCCTCGAAGTGGTCGTCAAGCATAGGGTGTTTTAGAGGTCGCCCTCCTGTCTAAGATCCAGTTGCCTCGAAACGGTTGCCTCGAATAAAAAAGGATCTAGGACATTAGGGTTACTTCTAAGGTGTCCTACCATTGCTTTGGTGACCACACTTGTCCCTATAATCGAATTGACCCGAAACTCCAACGACGGTGCTACCTACTTCTCAATAGTGGGATAGTACTGTCTAAAAGGACTCTTACACAGCTTAATTCCTTAGAGTAGGTAGATTTCTCCTGGATACTTGCTCTTTCAAAAAACAAAAACAACTTTTCACACTCACACTTTCAAAAAGTTTTCGAACAAATACTTCATACACTCTTGAGGACTGATACAAGAGTTACCTAGAAGTTTTCAAAATGAAACTTTTTCAAAACCCACAAACACAAGAAAAGCAAACATTTTTGAAAACATAGTGAGCAAGTACCTAAGAGCCCGTGGATAACCACGGATAGAAAGGGTGCTAACACCTTCCCTTTCTATAATCTACCTCCCGAACCGAGAGACATCTCGAAAAGGAATTTTGTTGTGCTTTTGTCCTTTCCTTGTTGGAGAAAATAAAAGACGGTGGCGACTCTTGCTTACCGCGACATTTCGCGAACCAGCATTCCAAAACAGTCAGTTCTATTTCCACCGATCACAAAACTGGCGACTCTGCTGGGGATTTTGTAAAAGTGAGGTGTACCTTAGGATTAGACCACTCTTGTTTTCAATTGCTTGCTTTGTTTGCTTTAATATTGTGGGCTTGCATTGGAGTTTCATAGATACTAACCCGGATCTGGGGGATACCTTTTAGAAATAGCAACAAACTGTGAGGGAACTGTGCGGGGTATACCGACATGGTTGAAGCAGTTGCTACATTGATGTGGCACTTTGGTGAGTACCGGTAACCCTTGAGTCAAGTCAAGGAGAGTACGGGGCCGCCGCGTGGTGTCGTGAAGCATCAACTGACCTTAGGAACCTTACTTGACCATCCTGGCCTCTTTAGGGGTAGTGAGATGACCGACTTTGGTGCAGTCCGAAGTTGGTAGATACTCGATACTACACTCATTGAGGGTTGTTTTCTTGGAATATTTTGATCGCCAGTTCAGTGGCTAAATCAAAACAATGAACATAGAAAATAACCCAATGATATTGAGCTCCTTAGAACCCGGTTACTTTTGATAGGACAGGTTTTTGAGCCCACCAACTTCAAGAGGGTAGTACCCAAACTTCATGCTGGCCTGAACTCTAAGGGCTTTCTGGTGTGACTTGTGTGCCTTAAAACTTAAACTACTTGCATATTCTTATCTGACACATGAGTTTCTTGCAGGTTTTGTGTACAGTCCTTGATCGGGACTTATAACAGGGTTTACTTACATCACTCCATGCATAGCATAACATCATACCATCATACCATTTCATACATCCTGCATAAGGACTAACCCATTTCAAGGATCTCAAGGGTCTGTGATGCAGGTCATGATGAACCAAATGTCTAGCAAGGGGCGAAGGGGATTTATTTTCCTCTAACCAAGGTTGTTTGGAGATCAAAACATGATGACTTGAGTCAGGGGCTATGACCCACTCGATATGGTGAGCCTTGACTCTTGAAGAAGGACTCTCAACAATATGAAGTTCCTTCAATCAAGCTACAAAATTCAAATGCTAACAATTTTCTTGTTTACCCCACGAGATCCTTGAAAACATTGCATGCATACATACACATCATTGCATAACAGGTACCCTTGTTGCAGGTCACTTACCTTCTTCGCTGTTTATTTCAGCAATGGCTTTCCAACCAGACAGCCAGGATCTCCCTACTCAAGAGACTCAGTTCAGGGAAATCCTCCTAAATCTATCCAAGGGGCAGGAAGAGCTGAGAACACTCCTCACGGGAACTTTGGTCAGGAACGGTCCAGAAGACAGTAAGGATGAACGGATGAAACATCTGCAAGCTGAGGTGGATACAATGAGAACCCAGATGCTGGGGCAGATGACTCTCATTCAAGACTTAGCTCAAAGACAAGAAGAGCTCAGGGCTCTCGTCAACCAACTGCTTCGGGATAACCAACTGGGGCAAACATCTAAGGTTGAAGAGCCAGTCATCATTAAATTCCCTTTGAGACAAGAAGACAAGGGAAAAGCTCCTCAACTTGCTTCAGGGTCACAAATTCAGCATCAACCTCACCAGCTTCAGCAAGGAAGTATGAAGCAAGTAGTCAGGGTTGGAGACCAAACCGGTAATCAGCCCCCAAGAAGTCAAAGGTTTGGTTTGATGAATAGACCTCTCCGAGCTGCTACTACTTCACAGGTCCAACAACGACCTCGCCAAGAACAACGGGTTGATCAGAGCAAGCTTGACAAGCCTAGGAGGCAATTCACCCAGCTCAACATGTCGCTGTTTCAAGCCTTACAACACCTGTTGAGATTGAATCTGATCACATTAAGGGACCCTCCTAAGAATCCCAACACTTCCTCTTCCAGGTATAACCAGAGTGTGAGATGTGCCTACCATTCTGACAGTCCTGGACACGACACCAACGACTGTTGGACTCTGCAGAGCAAGATCCAGAACCTGATTGATGAAGGAGCAGTGGAATTCACCCCAGATGGTCAGGTCGAGTTCTTCTACTATCCCTAGACGAGAAGACCTTTTGTTCATTGGAAGTTTCGAGTTGTATTTTTCTTTGCTTGTTCAAACATTTGTTCATGTCAAACTCTTTTACTTTATCAATGCATCACATATGTCTGTTTCGAATCAATATATTCGCATTCGCTATATTAAAACTGCTTTCCTTTTTTGATGTTCAACTCTCGATAAAACAATTCTAAGCCTCTTGAGGGAGGATGACAAAAACGATACCATAATCTACAGTATGCTTTTGAACAGACCCCGCTGATGAGGTACAGGCATTGTTTCAATTCCTAAACACTGGAGTTATAAGGAAGATAATCCCTCGTCAACCCCTTTGAGCCAAAGAAGTAGGAGTTTTTCTTTTCGAAAATTAAAACCCTTAATCATAACCTGGGGCAGGGTAGTTCTCTCAGTTGATCCAAGTGCACAACAAAATAGCATCAAAGGAGTCCTTACAAAGCAAAAGACAATGATGGTTCCGAATAATCATAAAGGCAGGAAATCATTATCTCTCAAACATAAAAGCCCAATAAGTCAAAACCTATGAAGGAGACTTACAAAAAACTGGGGCATCCCGCTGACTGTAATACAAAAAGAAACAGTTCAGGAAAAAGACAGGGATAATGAAATAAAAAAAAAGAGGTCTTACAAACCCTCAACAAAAAAGGAATGACTGCCTATTCCAAATAAACTGTCAATATCCGAACCATCACTGGTATATCAAAGCAAAGACTCAAAAAGGTCTAATGCACGATTAGCTGAGTTTAGGTTTGAAGAACATCACGAAGAGCGGGTGGGTACAAATACATTTTGAGCCTTATCCTTTGTTTCTTAAACCGTGAACCAGGCCACGCTACAACCCTTAAAAGTCCTAGCTGAAACATGGGTTAATTCGAAAGCATACTGTTACGAAAGGTATCCTGACTCCTTAAGGCTTGCGATAAAATAACGAGGTGACATCGCATTTTACAAAATTCACTGGTTTTACTAAAAAAATGCATTTTCAAAAACTTCAAGACAGACATAAGCTTTGCATTTTTAAATAACATTGTTTTCATATGACTATTTGTTCGAACAATAGAGAAATTCGCACGACGAATATCTAGTGAACAAAAATCTTCTCAAAGGTCACCTCAAATGGAAAAACACTTCCAATCAAGGGGCACGATGTGATCATCGTCCATCATCTGGGGCAGTCAAGTCAAGATTCAAAGAATCTCTCAAATGCCAAATAGCCAGGGGCAAACCTCCCTCTGAGTCACTTGGGGCATTGGGCCTGAATTCCAACAACGAATTTTGCATGAGCAGACATCTTCTGGTAGTATGGCAACACAATACTACTGATAGTGACAACTCCCTACATCCTGAGAGCATGGACATAGTCAAAAAAGTACTACGCATAATCAAAGACCCGCTAGGTCGACTGGCCTAGGCAAAAATAAGGGCTTCCCGGCGAACCAAAAGGGTTCGGGCAAAATTAAGGGATGAAATGAAAAAAAACTGTACACCCGGCAAGTCGAAAACCTGAAAAGGCAGCTCGGGAAAAAATGGGTATCCCGGTGGACTGAAAACCCGAAAGGGCGGTCCAGGCAAAAGTTAGGGATCAAAAGCGTACGACTATGTCCCGGCATCTCGTCACTTGCCTACCAGAAGAAGGTTTGTCAATCGGCAGTTATCAAGACCTCCACAGGTACCTTCTCCCACAGAAATTGGGGCAATAAGAGTTGTCTAAGCGGTCTAGTTGCTCTGTCCACCAAGGTATCAAGGTAGGTTCGGCTGAAGAATGTAACCAAGATACCTCCACTCCCCGCAGATTAAGACCAGATTCAGCAATACTCTCCTAAGCAGAGTTGGTCTCCCATCATCCCCGAAAAGGCACAGTATCTCCAGCAAGTCAGCAACACTCTCCCCAAGCAGAGTTAGTCTACTGTCAGTCTTAAGGAAGTTGGGTATCCCCAGAAGATCTCAACATTCCCCAGCGGAGTACAGATGTTTCTCAACAAGCATCCCCGACAGTCTTAATCTAAGATTGTTCCCCGGAAGAATACCAGACACCCCAGTGGAGCCATTTCCCCGGTGCAGTCCAAAAGTTTCCCCAGGAGAGTTGAACCATCTCCCCAGTAGATTCTGGAAGCTTATCCCCAGTAGATTCTGGAAGCTTATCCCCTGCAGAATACGAAAGCTTCTCCCCGGCTTTATTCAAAGGTTATTCCCCACCAGAGCTTATAACTGGGTTATCCTCAGCTAATTACCACGGAAAGATCGTCCTCGGCGAAGTTCTTCTTATCCTCCAATGGAGTTCATCAAATCTTCCAACATAACTTATCAATAGAATCCCCAGCGGAGTTACCATCAAAACCTCAGCAAGGTATCTCTTCCCACAGAGTATTCCCCGCAGAGTAATCTCTCCAACAAATTTATTCCCCAACGGATTCATCTTCTCCTACCGGTTTATTCTTGCAACCATCATCCCCAGCGGAAACGAAGAACTCTACTCTTCAAACATCAGCCCAGGATTCAATAAGCTCCCGACATTCGTCAAGGATTTATTTTCCTAGACGAAAATACATTCATAAACATATCACATCTCATACCTCGTATTCATAAACATGATAAAGTGCATACGACACGACCTCATTTATTTTTGAGAACATCATGACATCATGCATTTCATACATCATGACATTGCATACAACTAATGTTTTGCCTTTTCAGGAAAAAGGTCAATCAAAGATATTACCATCAACTTTTGAAATTCCAGATTCGATTCCTGTATCTAGCCAGGGCATATCTGTGAGTAACTGATTGTAGATTCGATACCTGTATCCAGCCAGGGCACGTCTGCATGAAGAGTTTAGAGATTCGATTCCTGTATCCAGCCAGGGCATATCTGTAGACGGAGATTCCAGATTCGATTCCTGTATCTAGCCAGGGCATATCTGTGAGTAACTGATTGTAGATTCGATACCTATATCCAGCCAGGGCACGTCTGCATGAAGAGTTTAGAGATTCGATTCCTGTATCCAGCCAGGGCATATCTGTAGATGAAGAATTCCAGATTCGATTCCTGTATCTAGCCAGGGCATATCTGTGAGAAACTGATTGTAGATTCGATACCTGTATCCAGCCAGGGCACGTCTGCATGAAGAGTTTAGAGATTCGATTCCTGTATCTAGCCATGGCATATCTGTAGATGAAGAATTCCAGATTCGATTCCTATATCTAGCCAGGGCATATCTGTGAGTAACTGATTGTAGATTCGATACCTGTATCCAGCCAGGGCACGTCTGCATGAAGAATTCCAGATTCGATTCCTGTATCTAGCCAGGGCATATCTATGAGAAACTGATTGTAGATTCGATACCTGTATCCAGCCACGGCACGTCTGCATGAAGAGTTTAGAGATTAGATTCCTGTATCCAGCCAGGGCATATCTGTAGATGAAGAATTCCATATTCGATTCTTGTATCTAGCCAGGGTATATCTGTGAGTAACTGATTGTAGATTCGATACCTGTATCAAGCCAGGGCACGTCTGCATGAAGAATTCCAGATTCGATTCCTGTATCTAGCCAGGGCATATCTGTGAGAAACTGATTGTAGATTCGATACCTGTATCCAGCCAGGGCACGTCTGCATGAAGAGTTTAGAGATTCGATTCCTGTATCCAGCCAGGGCACGTCTGTAAGAAACCTTTTGAAGTTCCAGATTCGATTCCTGTATCTAGCCAGGGCATATCTGTAAGCCATTAATTGTAGATCCGACACCTGTATCTAGCAAGGGCATATCTACATGAAGAGTTTGAAGATCAACCCCTGTAACAGGCCAGGTAATTATCTTTCTTTCTTAGGTACGCAAGTTCTCGCTAAGAAATCTCTTACGCGATCGACACCCCCAGATGGAATCTTTAAGCCCATCTCCACAACTATCCATTACATATCCAGATGGCATCTATAAGCCCATCCTCCTATCCATCATCTCTCCAAATGGCATCTGTAAGCCAATTCCCGACATCACATTGCTGATATTCTACTATGCGAGTGCAAATTTCTGGGCACTCTAATGTTCAATCATCTTCCACCTTCGGATCACGAAAGGCACGCAAGCCAATCTACATCCTCAGGTCTAAGAAGATTGAACAGGGGCAACTGTTGTACCCCAAAATTTGCCCTCCCATATTTCTCAAGACATTTCAAGAAAAATTCACAAGTCCAACCCGGCGCGTCATATTCAGGTGTTCTTTCACCAAGATATCTCTGATAACGTATTCTCAAATTCAGGTTCGGCTCAAGAGTCAATTCTTTAAAGAAGGTATCTGAATGTGTGAGTTTTTCAAGAAGAAATATGGTGAAAAAGTGTGCTGAAAGTGCAGTTTTTACGCACTAAAAAATTCATAACTTGAAGATCGTGGCTCTTTTTGAACCCGTTCCGGTGGCTAAAATTCCGTCTTGACATTATCTACGTTTTCATCTCTCACGGCTGGAAGCCAATTTCGATCGGAAGGTCTTCAAAAATGTGGATTTATCAAGTATTTTCGTACAGAAAATTTGTGACAGAAGTTTATCTGCGTCATGTTCAGAAAATCATAACTTGGTCGATTTTCATCGTATCGATCTGGTTCTGGCGCCAAAATTTCACAAATTGAGTTGGCTACATTTTCAAGAAGGTATTGAGTTCAAATGGTATTCAAAAGGCCTTCGTTTTTTGCTCAGAGTGCGTGACACGCTGAAAATCCTGAATGCTGAATATTATTTCATCTGGGCCGAAACTTCGAAAATTCATAACTCGGTCAATTTTTATCGGATTGGGCTCATGTTTTTACACAAGGTCACTGACTCATAGATCTACAACTTTGCTTCAAAAGTCGAGACCAGATTATACTCCGATCAATACCAGTTTTTTATTGAAGAACGTGTCAGAGTCGACACTCGAGCCCAAAATAAGTTTGTCTGAGCTGAAACTTCAAAAATTCATAACTAATTCACCGTTTATCCGATTGAGCCGATTTTCAGACAAGAGTTAGTTCTCGATATCGGCTACATTTTGTTTTCACATTTCAACTTCAAAAATTGCACTTAAGTCCCTGCTGTTTAGCCTGGAAAGTGACGAACTCAAGTGAACATTGGAGGCCCAATTGCACATTCCAAGCCCATTTTCTTTACCCTAATTTCCATTATATAATCACATTCTTTTCACACAAACCAGAGAGAAAAAAAGAAATCTTGCCATAAAACTGTCAGAATATCAAATTCTTTCAAGAACCCTAAAACCTTGAAATCCTTATTACAAATCCCTCTCTCACTACAAACAAGCCTTCTCAGTTACAAACCAACATCTCACTACTTCTTCAGTAAGGGTAAGGCTGGCTTGATCTCCATGATCAAAAGGGCATAAAAGCATTCATGTCACTACTTTTCCAGTAAGGGTAAGGTTGATTTGATCTCCTTGATCAAAAGGGTATAATCATTCATACATGCCATATTGACCTAAACATTAAATTTCTTCATATATTGGCTTTATTTGTATTTTATGATATATAGTAATTTCTTTAATGTGTTCATGAGATTCAACACTGCAGATTTAGACAGGATCCCATGCGGGTTCATTAAGGAACGTTGAGGCCAAAATACAAATTGCCAAAAGCCAAAAGCCAAAAGCCAAATGGCCAAAACGGAACAACTTACACATGACACCAATACATGGCGAGACAGACATCCTGAGAAGATTAAGGAACTTTGAGGCTAGAACACAAATGGCCAAAAGTCAGAACACAAATGGCCAAAAGTCAAAACACAAATGGCCAAAACAAAACAGTTTACACATAACGCCAACAGCTGTTTCACCCCTCCAATCAGGCTCGTATACTCCTAAACTCTCTCTATTTGTATTATGTTCCTTTAATTAATTAATCGTTATTATTTTTATTAATCACTAACCAATTAACATTTTTTCCTAATAAAATCAAAAACACAAAAATATTTTATTTATTAAAATTAACTTCATCACTTTTATTTTTGTAAATAAATTAATTTAATCAATTTAGCTTTAATTAGATTTAACTTTTAATATTTTTTGCAATATTTAAAATCAATTTAGAATATTAGGTTTTTATTAGCATTAATTCAATTTATTTTATTTCTTTAAAAACTCAAAAATCCAAAAATATTTTCATTATTTAATTTAATTTAATTTAATTGTTCATTTAATTTAATTCCATTTAATTCAAAAATAACCAAAAAATCACTTTCTTTCAAAAAAGGGTCAAAACCCCAAAAAACTCGCATCCGATTTAATTTCCCGCACGCGATCCATTTTTCCATATTATTGTACTTGCTTCCGGAATGTAATAACTTTAATTATGACTTTATTTATTTATTGCTTTATTTTACTTTCCGCAATTTAAATTAAAGGATTTGTTTTTGGCGATGTAAATACCCGACGCCTTGTAATAGTTTAGATTTAATTTCCCGCAATTTAATTTCCGCAACTATAAACTACTAGACGTATGTTAATTAATTATGCATGACAAGACTTGCCTGAAAATTAAAATCAAAACGTAGATCACCATGATACATGTACAAGATAATTTAACATGAACCTGACACACATGCACATGCCACTCCTAGGGTACGCCTCACTGGTTGCCTCGAAGTGGTCGTCAAGCATAGGGTGTTTTAGAGGTTGCCCTCCTGTTTAAGATCCAGTTGCCTTGAAATGGTTGCCTCGAATAAAAAAGGATCTAGGACATTAGGGTTACTTCTAAGGTGTCCTACCATTGCTTTGGTGACCACACTTGTCCCTATAATCGAATTGACCCGAAACTCCAACGATGGTGCTACCTACTTCTCAATAGTGGGATAGTACTGTCTAAAAGGACTCTTACACAGCTTAATTCCTTAGAGTAGGTAGATTTATCCTGGGTACTTGCTCTTTCAAAAAACAAAAACAACTTTTCGCACTCACACTTTCAAAAAGTTTTCGAACAAATACTTCATACACTCTTGAGGACTGATACAAGAGTTACCTAGAAGTTTTCAAAACGAAACTTTTTCAAAACCCACAAACACAAGAAAAGCAAACATTTTTGAAAACATAGTGAGCAAGTACCTAAGATCCCGTGGATAACCACAGATAGAAAGGGTGCTAACACCTTCCCTTTCTATAATCTACCTCCCGAACCGAGAGACATCTCGAAAAGGAATTTTGCGGTGCTTTTGTCCTTTCCTTGTTGGAGAAAATAAAAGACGGTGGCGACTCTTGCTTACCGCGACATTTCGCGAACCAGCATTCCAAAACAGTCAGTTCTATTTCCACCGATCACACTACCCCCCGTACTCAGAAATATCTCAAAAAAAGGAATTTTTCTGTGCTTTTTTCCTTTCCTTGTTGGATAAAATAAAAGTCGATGGCGACTCTTGCTTACCGCGACATTTTGCGAATACAAATGCAAAACGCAAACCAGCTTTCCAAAAACAGTCAGTTCTTCCCACCGTATCACAGAACTGGCGACTCTGCTGGGGACTTAATAAGTGGGGTTTACCTTAGGAATAGTTCATTATATTGTTTTCAATTTCTTGATTTGAATACTTTATATTTGTGGGTTTGAATCGGAGTTACTATAGATCCTAACCCAGATCTGGGGATTCCTTTTAGGTAAGTAGCAATAGACTGTGAGGGAACTGTACAGCGTAGACCGATACGGTTGAAGCAGTAGCTATGTTGGTGTGGCACTTTAGTTTGTACTGATATCCCTTATGGTGGAACAAGGAGAATATGGGTCAGCTAAGGGGTCATTAAGCACCAACTGACCTTAGAACCTATAATTGACCTACTTGGCCATAGAAAAGTAGCAGTATGCTACACTCATTGAGACCAAACTCTCGCGATGATTCCGGCCGCAAGAAAAGGTTGCCAAACTGGAATTATGACCGATCGAGGGTGGTCAGTGATATTGAGATCCTCTAGAATCCGGTTATTATTACTAGGACAGGTTGAACCAACTAAACTGAAAGAGGGTAATACCTAAGGGCTACTGTGTGACTTGTTTGCCCTTACCATGTTTGCTATCTGTGAATACTTATGATGTGTTTCTATCCTAACATCATGCATCATGATATTGCATGCATCTTGCATCAGACTAACCCATTTCAAAGACAAAAGGGATTCATCTTTGTTCTGTTTTGTAGGTCATGGCCTCTATGCGCAGAAACACTATTCGGATCAGCTTTGTACAAATTCCTACTCAGCTTAGAGATTTGGTTTCCAAGGTTCTTGATACTTCCTCTTTTGTCAGAAGACTTGGTCACCTCCTTGGTTTGGTCACTTCCAAGATGGACGAGCAAATGATGAGTGTCTTATGCCAGTTCTTTGACCCATTGCACCACTGCTTCACCTTCCCGAACTATCAGTTGGTCCCTACTTTGGAAGAGTTCTCTGATTTACTTGGTATTTCTATTCTAGAGCAGACACTATTTACAGGTTGGGAGATAGCTCTTAGGCCAGAGGATGTTGCTACAACCCTACATCTGACAAAGGATGAGGTAATGTCTAACTGGGAGACTTGGAGTGGGACAAAAGGCTTCTTGGCTAAGTTCTTGGTTAATCAGGCTAATCAGTTTACGGACGGTTTGAATTTTCAAGCATTCAAAGATATCCTGGCACTTCTCATCTGTGATTTGGTTCTGTTTCCTAATTCAGATTCTTTCGTCGACATGAACACCGTGAAGATCTTCATGTCCCGTAATCCAGTGCCTACTCTCTTAGGTGACATTCTGCATGCTCTTTATGCCCGTACTGCTCAGAAACAGGGAACTCTTATGTGTTGTGCACCATTTCTGGCGAGGTGGTTTATTTCTCACCTCCCCAAATCTGTTTTGAAGAACAAGGAAGGAATGGGTTGGGCCTACAGAATTTTGTCCCTGGCTCACACAGACATCATCTGGAGCACTAAAGACATGGAAGAAGTAGCTATTATTGACCGGTGTAGAGAATACCCCAATGTTCCTTTATTGGGAATTAGAGGAGGGATCACCTATAATCCTTGTCTGGCCTTGCGACAGTTTGGGCGAGCTAGAAAGGATGGTCCTAATTAGTTGCTGATTTCGAGCATTGTCTTTGACTTCCAAGGGGATAGTGAGGGACATCGCCGCAGGTTCATACGAGCTTGGAATAGGGTTAACAGGTCTGACCGCATGAGCTAGGAGCGAAGACTTCTCTTCCGATGGAGCCGTATCTCCGGTGGGTTCGGGCCCGTGCCCAAAAGCTGGGAATGCCGTACGAAGCTGTCTTACCGGTAATTGTTGAGAGTGCTGACAAAGAAGGGGTTCCTCATACTGTCCTTCATCCATACATGCCTACTGACATTGGGGAATTAAAGAGGTCTTGGATTCAGTTGAGAGAAGAGCGGGATACTTACAGAGAAAAGTATCATGAGCAGGAGCAGAAGATCCTAAAGCTTACAAGGCAACTGGAGAATGAGAAGGTCCTCAACGACTATGTCAGCACCAACAGAAAACGACTATGGGAGCGCTGATGTCTTTTATTTATAGTTTTGATTTACTTTAAAGTTTTTCTCTTTGTAACGCCTTAAAGGCATTTGTCAAACATTGTTTCAAGTTTTTAATCTAATAAAAGTGTGTTTCCTTTTGGTTTACGAATTTGAATCCCTAAAGTCTATGAAATCATATCATATGCATTCCATTCCCATGCACCTCATTACAGGCACCCTTGCAGGTCTCTTATCTTCTTCGCTGTTTATTTCAGCACTCATCATGTCTGCTCAAACATCCACTGATCAAGCTATCAAGGCTCTACAAGCTCAGAATGCTCAGTTCCAGGAAATGTTCATGAACCTGGCCAAGGGAAAGAAAGATCTGAAGACTCTTATCTTGAAGGATAAGAAGAAGAAGAAGAAGAAGAAAGTCCTCCTGAACATGGGTCACAGGTTTAGAAACAGGTTGCAGGAAGAAGTTGATCTGTCCCACTCATATGGAGGGGGGAGAACCAAGAAGAAAGGAGGGCCCCTAGCCCTGTTATTTCTGATAATGAGACTGACTTTGATGAAGACCAGTATCCTCTGGCTGTGGATAGGTATAAACAACTCGAAGAACGGTTAAGTGCGATGGAGATCCATAAGATACCTAGATTTGACTTTGGTGATTTGGGTCTGGCATCTGGGGTGGTGATTCCCCACAAGTTCAAAGCGCTAGTCTTTACTAAATACGACGGGGTTTCCTACCCAAAGCTACACCTCTGTTCGTATGTTAGAAAGATTCAGCCATATACTGGTGACAGGAATCTCTGGATTCACTTCTTTCAAGATAGTCTTTCAGGGACTCAACTTGAATGGTTCTATCAGCTAGAAGGAGCTAGTGTCCGTAATTGGGAGGACCTTGCTGCTGATTTTTACAAGCAGTACCAATATAATACCGACCTTGCTCCCACACGTACCCAACTTCAGGGTATGTCTATGGGTGCGAGCGAAGGTTTTAAAGATTATGCTCAGAAGTGGAGAGATCTTGCTAGTAGAGTCCAACCCCCTCTGGCTGACAGGGAGTTGGTGGATATGTTTCTGGGGACCTTGTCTGGTCCGTATTTCAACCATTTGATCGGAAGTTCATCATCAGGTTTTACTGAGTTAATTATGACTGGGGAAAGAGTTAAAGCCGATATCAAGAGCGGCAAGTTACAGAAAGGTGCTTCGTCAAGTACCGAGAAGAAGCCCTTCAAGAAGGAGTCTAGTGCAGTTTACAACTCTAGGAAACAGAACCAACCTGAGCGCCGCCAAGCAGTCAATGCGGTAGTTATTTCAAGACCAACTGTTGCCACACAATGTAATAATCAACCAAGAGCAGAGAGGCCTCAAAGACAGTTTACTCGGCTCAGCATGTCTTTATCTCAAATTCTGCCACAGTTGTTGAAGACTAACTTGGTGACTCTGAGGGAAGCTCCAAAGAATCCCAACACCACCTCACCGCTGTACAATCCAAACGCCCGTTGTGCTTATCACTCTGATAGCCCAGGGCATGATACCAATAATTGTTGGGCCTTGAAGAATAAGGTACAAGCTCTAATTGACGCTAAGGATATTGAGTTTGAAGCGCCAGAAAAACCTAATGTTGTGACTGCTCTTATGCCAAATCATGGAGTGAATGCTGTGGATGATGATGTGTTTGTACCTTCTGTGAAAGACATTGCTACTCCATTGATGACTGTGAAGAAGAACCTTCTGTTAGCCAGTTTATTTCCGGGCTGTGCAAATTTCTGGGCACTCTAGTGTTCAATCATCTTCCACCTTTGGATTACGAAAGGCACGAAAGCCCGTCTACATCCTCAGTTTTAAGAAGATTGAACAGGGGCAGCTGTTGTACCCCAAAATTTTCCCTCCCATATTTCTCAAAACATTTCAAGAAAGGTCTCAAAGTTGCTCAAAGTTGCTCAAGGATTGGCCATACAAGCTCTCTCCTAAGGCAATCTACCTCAAATTAGGGTTTCATGTTGCATCAAGATCCTTGAGTCCAAGTGGTCCCAAATGCTCAACACTGTCCTAATATGTTCTCAAGATCATCCATGTCAAGTTTCAAGCCTTGCAGAGGAAGTTTGCTCAGTCAATTGCTCAAAGGTCCAAAAATCGACTGTGCTAAGGCAAAAGTCAACTGTGGCCCACATACAATCAAACTTCAAGATTTTTGGTCAACATCCTAATTTTGAAGTATATTTCATCATTTGATCAAGGGTTGATCATGATTCATCAAGGATTGCTCACAATGCATCAAAACCCAAAAGTTGCTAAATTAGGGTTTTGTAGGAAAAGTCAACTCAACTTTGACCAAGCATAACTTTCTCATACTTTATGAGAAATGACCCATACAAAGCTCATTTTGAAGAGGATGCAATTCCCTATAATCCATCTTCAGCTCCCAAGATCAAAATATGAACTCACAAGAAGTTATGAATTTGGACATTATAGGTCATTTTGAAAAGTCAACAAAAACACCTTTTTTGTCAAAGCTTCATACATGAGCATGAAATATAAATTGAGATGAGACCAAAAGGGTTGATTATAGGACATCTCAAGCTTTCTAAAAAGTCCAATAACACCTCCAAAGAGTCAAAATTAAGGAAGTTATGCATTGTTGAAGTTGACCTTTTTTGTAAAATTGCCAAAAGTCAACTATCCCCAAAACTTCAAATTTTGCCAAATGGGCCCATTCTTTTTCACTTGTTTTGAGTTGGCATTATAGCCCACGTGCTCTAGCCTTTTCCATGTGTCCATATCATATTTTTATTAATTATTTTGATTTTTATTTGAATTAATTTGATTTAAATCAAATAAAATCCAAAAGCATTGATAACATGGATTTGGTGATTGTTTCAGGCTCTAATTACAGCTAGCAAGGCTTTCAAATTCGCATCAAGCCATATGTGTATAAAAAGATTGAAAAGAAGCCAATTTTGGAAGGTTGTTAAAGAAGAATCAAATCAAATTCAAAGTCATTGATGGAGAGGGATTTGGACAGAGTTGGCAACCCTAATGCATTGTACAATACATAAGGGGGCGAGGCAGACAAAAGTCAAGGTTGGAGATCAAGCATAGAGAGCAAACAAAATCTGAAAAAATCAAAGAAAAGTGTGAGATCAAAATCCCACTTAGAGACATCCTCAAGGCTTGGCAATTGTCCCAATCGTCTCCTGGCAATCTCCACAAGCGAAAGTAACCAAAAGCAAGCGTTTTCGAGCCCTCTAGTGCACTGTAAGTCGTTCACGAAACCACCATTTTCTTGAATTCGAAAAGCTTCATTCTTGCATCTATAATGAAAAATAATTTCATATTCTTGATCACTATGATGTTTGCAAGCTTTTGCCAATAGCCAATTTCATTTATCTGGACTGAATCGAAATTCACCATAGCTAGGGTTTCGAGTTTACTTTTAGGGTTTTCGTTTTCAGGTACAATTGGCCTTAGTAATGGCTATGGTTGTGATCAGAAGAAGGAAACGAGTCTAACTATGGTGTTAGAGTTCATTTACATGGCCTGTACGAGATTTTAAGGATGCTTGGTTTGTAGTGACAGGCATCTGTCCGTGGGTATAGCCCCTTTTATTTTTAGCCACGATTTAAGGAAGAGGATGAAGGCGTGTCATCCCACCATTCGTCCATTCAAACATTGACGCATTTTTCTGGCTTTTGTCCACTAATGCTTGTTTTTGTATTTTATTATTTCCTTTTAATATTATAACAAATAGAAGCATGTGATCCAGTGGCAAGCGTGGCATGGAATTCCCTTCGGGACCTGGGTTCGAATCCCAGGTCCCCCCTATTTTCTCCATAATATTTTCTTGCAGGAAATCTAGTGCATACTCAAGCCTAATATCCACCATGGACACTCACCATCCAGCACGCCAGATGGCCAGATCTAGTGGCCAGCATTGAAGGTGCACCAAAGGACCAAGTCAACGCCAGCGCATTGGATCAGAAAAGTCAAATTGGATCAGCATCATTGGGCCAATATCCTTGCTATTCACACCCCAATATTTAGGCCCATCTCACTCCCTTTTTTATTTTGTTTATTTTATTTAATTGTTTTATTTTATTTTATTTAATTACTAACCAATAAATTAATTTCTTTTTATCAAAAAAATCACAAAAATATTTTTACCCATTTAAAATTCAGAATTTTATTTTTCATTAATAAATATTAACTAAATTAATTAGGATATTAATTTTAGATAACTTTCATTTATTTTGTAAATATTTAAAATTAATTAGGATTAATTTCTTTTCTTAAAAATAAATAAAAACAACCAAAAATATTTTCTTTTAATTAGGAGGGTCAAAACCCTAATTTCACATTCGATTTAATTTCGTATCGCGCGCCTTATTTTTATTTTTCCAATTGATGTATCTGCTCCCGGTTTGTAATAATTAATTAGGATATTTATTTTTCCATTTTTAAATTTCAAAGGGTTGCTTTTGGCGATGTAAATACCCGACGCCTTGTAATAATTTAGTTTAAATTCTGCACCTTTAATTTCTGCAAATATACAACTGCTAGATGTTTGATAATAGGGTTTGCATGACAAGAATGAATGTTTAAGTTAAAATCAATTAGATCACCCTAAACATGTGCAAAGATAAAAATAACTGAAATCAACACACTCGCACATGCACACTCTTAGGGTACACCCCACTTGGTTACCTTCGTACACGGTCATTGAGTATAGGTTATTTTAGAGGTCGCTCTCTTGTCTAAAAGATCATAATTGCCTCAAAATGGTTGCCTCGGATATCGTTGCCTCGAATAAATGATCCAAGACATTAGGGTTACCGCTAAGACGTCCTAACATTGCTTTAGTGACCGTATCTCCCTCATTCGAATTGACCCTAAAACTCCAACGACGGTGCTACCTACTCACTAATAGTGGGATAGCATTGTCTAAAGGAAACGAATACAGAATGACTCTTTTTTCGAGTAGGTAGATTAGTTCTTAAGTACTTGCTCAATCCAAACGAATTTCTCACACTTACACTCCTTCAGAAACAAAGTTTTAAAAAAATACTTCATTACACTCTTGAAGACAGAAGCAAGAGTTAAATCGAAGTTAAAACAAAAACTTTTTAAAGCCCACAAACACAAAGAAAACAATTTTGAAAATGATGAGCAAGTACCTAAGAGCCCGTAGATAACTACGGATAGAAAGGGTGCTAATACCTTCTCTTTCTATAATCTACCCCCCCCCCCCCCCCGTACTCAGAAATATCTCAAAAAAAGGAATTTTTCTGTGCTTTTTTCCTTTCCTTGTTGGATAAAATAAAAGTCGGTGGCGACTCTTGCTTACCGCGACATTTTGCGAATACAAATGCAAAACGCAAACCAGCATTCCAAAAACAGTCAGTTCTTCCCACCGTATCACAATATGGAACCGAGGACGTTATCCCTTTTGAAATCAAAGAGCCCTCTAGACAAACTGAAGCGCCTCTCGACAAGGAGATGAATGATAAAGAATTGAGAGAAGAACTCAATCTCATCGAAGAAGTCCAAACATGAGTGGACTTACGACAATCATATCTAAAAAAAATTGCCATACGATATGACGCTAAAGTCATACAATGAAAATTCAAAATCAGTAGCTTAGTCTGAAATAGAAATCACAAAGATTCTCGTGAGGGAAAACTTGCTGCAAACTGGGAAGGCCCATATCGCGTCCGAGAAAAAATGGGAAGCGGGGACTACTTAGAAAACCTACACGAGGAACAACTTGATCGACCTTGGAACACTAAAAAACTAAAATAATGTTACAATTAAGGCACATAAACAGTCGACGTGCTTTGTCAAGATGACGGGCACAACAGCTCCGACCATATGTGCATGCTCAGGTACAAGCACAACACCTCAAATTAAACGAAGAGGCAAATTTACACTCTTTTAACGAGTAGATTCTTATCCCGACAGGGAAAACTCAAACGAGCTCCACCGTTGTCGTACCACAATTTCAGAACACCCAGCTCGCGATGGGAAGTTCATACCGCCGAGCTCAGGCCCCAAACAGACCTGAGTTTTAGCCCATGCCCGGAAATTACCCTGGATGTTAGACCAATCTCCCCACACTGACGAGCATCAATACTAATGAGCAAACTCCCTAAAAAATCTTAAGCAAAATAAATGTCTCAAGCAGACGAGTATACAGACATGCAAAGCAATAACAAAAGTGATAAATTATGCACAAACTAAAGTAAAAACTAGACATTGCATAAATATTTATAACAACCACGAAGGTCAGAAATATTTAAGACAACCACGAAGGCCACAGTTGTAAAAATTCTACATAAAAGAGGACCAAGCCCTATCTAAAAAAATAACCAAAATAACGGCCACAAGGGCCGAAGTTATCTGTAAATTTACCTCAAACGGGAAAAAGCCCCCAAATTAAATTACAGTAACACAACAGACAGACCGAACAGGACAAATAAACAATGAACATCAATCAAGTGCTGAGTTAAGGCTACTCTTCCATCTTAGGATGCACTTCAAAATCTAGTTGCGACTGCACCTCTAGAGACTGGAGAGAATCTTCCACATGCCCGTTCGCCATCTCAAGGAAGTTAGGGGAAACAAAATGATCGTCCACCATGTTGTGGAGGAAACCAATCCCCATCAAGGCAAGTTCAATACCCAGATTCACAATATGAATCTGGGCCACTGTGTTCTTAAAACCGTCCTCAGCATCCATGAGAGCATTGCCGTCAGCCTGCCGAATACGAGCAACCAGTTGGGCTATAATCGTCAACCCCTTGACATCCTATGGCTACTCCTTGTCAGGGACAATGGAAGACTTGATCTCGTTCACCCCCTCCTTGAGAGATTTCTATTAGAACAATATTTGGATATGTGTTTAATCTCTAAGTTTTGATGATAACAAGCATATATTTTATTAAGAACGATTTTAATTCTAATGGTTTCATTGAGTGTGCATATACATTATTAAAATTATGGATAATCTTAATCAAGATATCATCTGAATCATATTATCATTCAGAAGAAGAACCAGTGAGTTCTATTTCTAATGTAACATCAGTAGTTCTATGGAATGCTGAATATTTGACAAGAAAAGAATCTCAATGAGTTTCTAAGAAGAAAGATTTTCTGATAAGCTGCTTCTTCAAGATCAGAAATCAAGACTACATAAGAAACATGCTTCCAACATAGAAGACCAGAAGTTAAGATTCATTCATTAGAAGAGCTGATGCTTGGATTCTAAAGACGAAGTCAAGATTCTGAACACATAAGGAGAAATATTCTACTCCAAGATTAGAAGTTAAGATTTGTTCATCAGAAGAGTTGCTGCTTAGATTTCTGAAGACAAAGTTAAGATTCAAAAGACTCAGAGAGTTCATGGAATACACACCTCCATTCAACATCAGAAGTATTCCATTAGAAGAAAGGATAAAAGAAAGAAATATCTTGTGGTCTCATATCTAATTAACATCTCAAAGTCCATCAGAAGACAAGATCAAAGGATGACATCTTTTCAAGCCAATCTACTCAACAAAAGTAATATTCTTCAGATGATAAATATCATCACAAAGACCATTGCGCTCAAAAAAATAAATATTGTGACCATTTCTACAGAAACATCAACATTTCTAAGGAATGCTGAATGTTCATCAGAAAGGGAATCAATCCAAAGGTTAAGAGATCATGATCAGACAACAAGATATAGCTGACATAAGCTGTTGCTTTCAGCTCAATCCAAAGATCATAATTCAAGAGACCAGAAAGAAAATAATTCAACATCAAAATCAGATGTACTGATATAATTCAAGAGACCAGTTAAAGGTGGCTGCACCCTTCCAGCAAGGTCTCTCCACTTTTGAGCATACTCCTTAAATCCTTCACCCGTCCCTAGTGACATACCCTGGAGTTGGGTACGCGTAGGAGCGAGGTCGAAATTATACTGATACTGCTTGTAGAACGCAGTAGCTAAGTCCTCCCAGTTACAAATGTTGGCTCCATCCAGCTGATAGAACCATTCGAGTTGAGTCCCTGAAAGACTATCCTGGAAGAAATGGATCCATAAATTCTTGTCAGCAGTGTAAGGTTGGATCTTCCTGACATACGATCGGAGGTGCAACTTAGGACAGGAAGCTCCGTCGTACTTTGCGAAAGCAGGTGCCTTGAACTTGTAAGGGATCACCACCCCAGAAGATAAGCCTAGGTCTCCAAAGTCCAACCCGGGCACTTGTCGAATCTCCATAGCACTTAAGTGGTCCTCCAGCTGTTTGTACTTATCCTCGGCAGGAGGGTATTGTTCATCATTATAATTTGTCTCGTTGTCGGAGACCACGGGACTAGGAACCCTTCTCTCTTGGGGACTGTCTTTGCCTACAGATGAGCTAGTCAGCTCAGCCTCATTCTGTAGTCCATTCCCAGATCTGTGTCTAGTGTTGAACAAAACAGTCCTCTTCTTCTTCTTCTTCAAAATCAGAGTCTTCAACTCCTGTTGACCCTGGGCTAAGCTCATGACCAACTCTTGGAACTGGGCGTTCTGGGCCTGGAGGGCCTTGATAGCTTGTTCAGCGGAAGGTTCAGAAGACATGATGATTGCTGAAATAAACAGCGAAGAAGATAAGTGACCTGTAAAAGGGTACCTGTAATGCAATGATATGTATGATATGCATGAAATGGTTTCAAGGATCTCGCGGGGTAAACATGGAAATTGTTAGAATTTGAATTTAGTAGCTTGATTGATGGAACTTCCTGTTGTTGAGAGTCCTTCTTCAAGAGTCAAGGCTCACCATATCGAGTGGGTCATAGCCCCTGACTCAAGTTATCATGCTTGGATTTCTGGACAACCTTGGTTAGAGGAAAATAAATCCCCTTTGCCCCTTACTAGACAGTTGGTTCATCATGACCTACACCATAAACCATTGAGATCCTTGAAATGGATTAGTCCTTATGCAGGATGTATGCAATGGTATGATGTTATGTACGTGGATGCAAAGGTGTGAGGTGTAAGTAAGCCCTGTAATAAGTCCAGATTAAGGACTGTAAACAAAACCAGCAAGGAACTCATGTTGTTAGATAACAAGTATGTACAAGTAGCTCAAGTTTGAAGGCACACAAGTCACACAAAAGAGCCCTTAGGTTTCAGGCCAGCATGAAGTTTAGGTACTACCCTCTTGAAGTTTTCGTTGGTTAAGACCTGTCCTAGAAAATAGTAACCGGGTACTAGAGGATCTCAATATCACTGACTACCCTCAATCAGTGATAACTCCAGCTTCGCAATCTTTTCTTGCGGCCAGAACCATCGCGAGAGTTTAGCCTCAATGAGTGTAGCATACTGCTACTGTTCTATGGCCAAGTTGGGTCAATTTAGGGTTCTAAGGTCGGTTGGTGCTTAATGACTCCTCAGAAGACCCATATTCTCCTCGTTCCAACATAAGGGATATCGGTACAGACCAAGGTGTCACACCAACGTAGCTACTGCTTCACCCGTGTCAGTCTACGCCGGACAGGTCCCTCACAGCTTATGCTACCTAAAAGGTATTCCCCAGATCCGAGTTAGGATCTATGAAACTCCAATGCAAGCCCACAATATGAAAGCAAACAAGACATACAATTGAAAACATAAGAGTCGTCTAATCCTAAGGTACACCTCACTTATAATATCCCCAGCAGAGTCGCTAGTTCTGTGATCGGTGGAAATAGAACTGACTGTTTTGAAATGCTGGTTCGCGAAATGTCGCAGTAAGCAAGAGTCGCCACTGTCTTTTATGTTCTCCAACAAGGAAAGGACAAAAGCACAACAAAATTCCTTTTCGAGATGTTTCTCGGGTTCGGGAGGTAGGTTATAGAAAGGGAAGGTGTTAGCACCCTTTCTATCCGTGGTTATCCACGGGCTCTTAGGTACTTGCTCACTATGTTTTCAAAAATGTTTGCTTTTCTTGTGTATGTGGGTTTTGAAAAAGTTTGCTTTGAAAACTTCTAGGTAACTCTTGTATCAGTCCTCAAGAGTGTATGAAGTGTTTGTTTGAAAACTTTTTGAAAGTGTAAGTGCGAAAAGTTATTTTTTGTTTTGAAAGAGCAAGTACCCAGGAGAAATCTACCTACTCTAAGGAATTAAGCTGTGTAAGAGTCCTTTAGACAATACTATCCCACTATTGAGAAGTAGGTAGCACCGTTGTTGGAGTTATTCGGGTCAATTCGATTATAGGGACATGTGTGGTCACCAAAGCAATAGTAGGACGCCTTAGCGGTAACCCTAATGTCCTAGATCCTTTTTATCCGAGGCAACCGTTTCGAGGCAACTGGATCTTTAGACAGGAGGGCGACCTCTAAAACACCCTATACTTAATGACCACGTCGAGGCAACCAAGTGAGGCGTACCCTAGAAGTGGCATGTGCACGTGTGTCCAGTTTCATGTTAATTGTCTTTGCATGCATCATTGTGAGCTATGGGTTGATTTTATTTTTCATATAAGTCTTGTCATGCATAATTAACAGTTAATAAACGCGGAAAATAAATTGCGGAAAGTGAATCTACGCTATTACAAGGCGTCGGGTATTTACATCGCCAAAAACATAACCCTTGAAAATAAAATTGCGAGAAAATTAAGAAAGCGATAAAAGCCTAATTATCTATTACATTCTCGGAAACAGATACATAAATATGAATCAAAATAATAATGCGCGCAAAGAAATTTAATCGGGGACGTCCTTAGGGTTTTGACACTTTTTGAGAAAAAAAATGAAATTTGGTCCCTTTTGCATTTAATTAAATATTAAACCTAATAACTAATTAATTAATTAATTAAAAGAAAAAAGAGTATTTTTGTATTTTTTATGTCTTTAATGAAAATAAAATAAAAGGATTAAAATTGTCAAAAGAAAAACCCTAATTCTAGATTGATTTTATTTATTGTAAAAAATATTAAAATTAAACCTAATTAATAAAGACTAAATTAATTAATTTACATTTATTTACAAAATTATAATTAATAGTGAAATTAATAAATAATAAAAATAAATAATATTTTAAGTTTCTGATTTTATTATGAAAAATAATTTATGAATTAATTAAATAATAGTAATAATAATTATTAAAAGAAAATAAAAAGAAATAAAAATAAAAAAAGGAAATAGAAACCAGGGGGGTGTTGGGCCCAGAAGGAGTTTTGTTAGCAATTCCAAGCCCACTAAGCTCAAGCCCTTGTTGACTTTCCTGAATTGTCCAGAGCGTGCTTTGACTTGGAGTATGGTGTTCATCCACTTATGACCTTCTGATGCATGCCTGTAGCCACTTGGCACCTGGATGTTTGGGATGCATGGTGGAACGCCTTTGTGAAGCCTGCATGAGATCACGTTATAAAAAATATTATGAGAATTTTGGGTGGACCTGGGAATCGAACCCAGGTCCCAATGATAACCAGCCAGATCACCAACCACTACACCATTCACTTGCCTTTGATATTATAATGAGAAACGAATATAATACTGGTCAATTAATACATATGCTGAAAACACAAAAAACGCGCGCTCGTTTGAACGCTCCAACCATGACTCAACACGTCACCGTGTTCTTCACGAAACCTACAAAATAACAAGTAGATAGCGTGGGTTTTTAATCCCCACAAAGTGTGATATGGAAAAATAGCGATTAGCTCCCTAGGCTATATAAATATGGTGCGAGGGTTCCACTAGGTTCGTCTGAATGCAACGAGTTCAACCATGTGCATTAGGGGTTCCAATTTTTCCTGTATGGGAAATCCCCAATTTGAGAACTCAAAAAACCTAGAATTCGTCAATGGCGTTTTCTGTTTCAGGGCATTTCAATGCAATCAAACCACACCATTAGCTTCGTATGAGTCCTATTAACACAAAACAATCACAATAGCATGTTAAATATGCATGAATCAAAGTATACGATTTTGGAAAAATTGTTCAAACCGTGAAACTGTTCTTGCGTGTTTCTTGAGCTTTAAGGCTTGATTTTGTTTGCAAAAGGTCCTGGGAACCCCCAACAATGTATTTGAATCCACAAAAGCCCTTGAATTGGCCTGGAACCTGGAGAACAGTTTTCAAGTTTTCTTGAATTTTTTTGGAATTGGTTATGGCCTTTCTGCAGCAATTCTCATGTTCTCTGCATTAGGGTTAGGTTCTGTATATATAATGGACTGAATTTAGGTTAAATCTTTGACCAAAAATCCATTGCATTGATGTTTCAATATTTAATTGAAAATCAAATATTTTTCAATCTTTTTGATTGAAGAAAGTTGCTAAATTTGGAGTTTTTGATATCCTTGATTGGCACACGAAATCTCCAGCATATATTGGTCATCTTTGCTTCACCAAAAGATTGCAAAACCATATCTTGATATTTTCCTACAATTAAATGAATTAAATGAATTAATATTGATTAAAAATTCAATTAATTAATAAAAAATAAGAAAATAATTCAAGTTAATCTCAATGGGTCGTGCATAGGCCTTGGATAAAGTTTCAAGAAGGAATTTGAGGCCCATTAGCAAAAACAAAGTATTTTGAGCAAAGTTGACTTTTGCATATTCACAAAAATTTCCCAACTTCTCCAATGCATATCTTGCTCAATTTTGATCCTATGAACATGTTATTGGACATTTTGGAAAGGTCTTAAAGTCCTCTAACCAATGCCTTTGGTCCCATGTCATTTGGATTTACTAATCTCAAGTTATGGTCTTTGACTTGAAGTGCATTTTTGTTGACTTTTGAAATTGACCTATAATGTAGAAATTGATAACCTTTTGTGAGAGCATTTCTTGGACTTGGAATGTGAAGATGATTTGTGGGAAATGTCATCCCCTTCAAAATGAGCATTGGATGGAATTTTTATGATGAACCATGAAAAAGTTATGCCTTGGTCAAGATACAGTTGACTTTTCTGCTGTCCAAAAATAGTAACTTTTGCATCTTGATGATTTTTGAGTTATCCTTGATGAATCATGATCAAGACTTGATCAAATGATGATTGTGAGCTTAAAATAATATGTTGACCAAAAATTATGACTTTTGGCTGCAAAATGACCATTTTACCCCTGCAGTTGATTGTGAACCAAATAGGGCTTTTGACTGTGGATTTTGGCACTGTGAGCCTTGAGACTTAACATGTAGATGTTTGGCAATATATGTAGGCATATGAGACTTGGTTGAGCCATTGAAAACCTCAAATTCCTTGCAAGAACCAAAACCCTAATTTTGACTGGCTTAGGAGGCATCTGGACTGTGCAACCCTTGAGAGATCTTGAACCATTTGAAGATGATTCTTGATAAATCTTGAAGAATATGGGAGGGAAAATTTTGGGGTACAATAGTTGCCCCTGTTAAATCTTCTTAGACCTGAGGATGTAGATTGGCTTTCGGGCCTTTCGTGATCCGAAGGTGGAAGATGATTGAACACTAGAGTGCCCAGAAATTTGCACTCGCATAGTGGAGTATCAGCAATGTGATGTCGGGAATGGGCTTACAGATGCCATTTGGAGATATGATGGATAGGAGGATGGGCTTATAGATGCCATCTGGAGATGTGACAGAATCTTGTCGGGAATGGGCTTATAGATTCCATTTGGAAATGTAATGGATAGTTGTGGAGATGGGCTTAAAGATGCCATCCAGGGGTGTCGATCGCGTAAGAGATTCCTTAGCGAGAACTTGCGTACTTTGAGAAAGAAAGATGGTTTCCTGGCCTGTTACAGGGGTTGACCCTGAAACTCTTCATGAAGATATGCCCTGGCTAGATACAGGTATCGAATCTACAATCAATCGCTCACAGATATGCCCTGGCTAGATACAGGTATCGAATCTGGAATTAGTCGTCTACAGATATGCCCTGGCTAGATACAGGTATCGAATCTGGAACTTCAAAAGGTTGATCGAGATAGCTTTCCTGGCTGGATACAGGCGTAGACCTCTAATCAGTCGCTCACAGATATGCCCTAGCTAGATACAGGTATCGAATATGGAATTAGTCGTCTACAGATATGCCCTGGCTAGATACAGGTATCGAATCTGGAATTAGTCATCCACAGATATGCCATGGCTAGATACAGGTATCGAATCTGGAACTTCAAAAGTTGATGGGTTGTCTCTACTGATAGGTTATCTCAGAAAAATCTTTAGGAACCGATTTAAATGAATTAAGGGAGGTTTTGTCTTCTTTGACGAGTTGTCTCTTTGGACGGGTGGTCTTTATGGACGAGTTGTCTTTATTGACGGGCTGTCTTCAATGAAGGATTGACTTCAATGAAGGGTTGTCTTTATTGACGGGATGTCTTCAGTGACAGGATGTCTTCAATGACGGGCTGTCTTTATTGACGGGATGTCTTCAGTGACAGGATGTCTTCAATGACGGGTTGTCTTTATTGACGGGATGTCTTCAGTGACAGGATGTCTTCAATGACGGATTGTCTATATTGACAGGTTGTCTTTATTGACGGGATGTCTTCAGTGACAGGATGTCTTCAATGACAGATTGTCTATATTGACGGGTTGTCTTTATTGACGGGATGTCTTCAGTGACAGGATGTCTTCAATGACGGATTGTCTACATTGACGGGATGTCTTCAATGATGGATTGTCTTTAATGACGGATTGTCTACATTGACGAGATGTCTTTATTGACGGGATGTCTTCAATGACAGATTGTCTTTAATGACGGATTGTCTACATTGACGGGATGTCTTTATTGACGGGTTGTCTACATTGACGGATCTTTTAGGAATTGATTTAACTGGATTTGTCTTCTTTGACTGGATTAGCGTCAGAAAAATCTTTTGGAATCGATTTAACTGGATTTGTCTTTTTTGACTGGATTTGTCTTTTTTGACTGGATTTGTCTTTTTTGACTGGATTTGAGAATTTGACTGCATCTTTCCTGAAAGGTAAAGGTCAGCCATATGCAATGCATGATATGGATCAAGCAATGATGTTCTCAACATAAATGAGATTGTATGATATGATGCGTATATGCATGTATCATGATGTATGACAATGTGATGTTTATGAATGTATCTCCGTCTAGGAAAATAAATCCTTGACGAATACCGGGAAGTTTGTTGAATCCTGGGATGATGTTGAAGAGTAGAGTTCTTTGTTTCCGCTGGGGATAATGAAAGAAGATGATTGCAAGAATAAACCGGTAGGAGAAGATGACTCCGTTGGGGAATAAACTTTATGAAGATATTACTCTGCGGGGCATTACTCAGTGGGAAGTGATACTTCGCTGAGAATTTGATGATAACTCCGCTGGGGGATTCCGTTGATAAGCACTGTTGGGGATCTTGATGAACTCCGCTGGGAATAGAAAGAACTTCGTCGGGGACGATCTTTCTGTTGCAATTTGCTGAGGATAACCCAGTTAGGCTCTGGTGGGGAATAATCCTATGAATATGGTCGGGGAGGGATGCATTCTGCAGGGAATAAGCTTCCAGAATCTACTGGGGAGATGGTTCAACTCTCCTGGGGAAACTTTTTGAACTGTACTGGGGAATGGCTCCACTGGGGGTATCTGTATTCCGCTGGGGAACAATCTTATATCAAGACTGCCGGGGATGCTTGCTGAGGAATATATGTATACTCTGCTGGAGAATACTAAGATTTTCTGGGGATACCCAACTTCCTTAGGGTTGACAGTAGCCTAACTCTGCTTGGGGAGAGTATTGCTGAATCTTGTCTTACGCCCAGGGAGTGAAGGTATCTTGGTTACATTCTTCAGCTGAATATATACCTTGGTACCTGGTGGACAGAGCAACTAGATCTCTTAGACAATTCTTATTACCCCAGTTTCTGCGGGAGGAGGTACCTGTGGAGGCCTCGATAACTGCCGATTGACAAATCTTCTTCTAGTAGGCCAGTGACGAGATGATGGGACATAGTCGTACGCTTTGATCCCTAACTTTTGTCTGGACCGCCCTTTCGGGATTTCAGTCCATCGGGATACCCTTTTTTGCCCAAGCCGCCTTTTCAAGTTTTCGACTTGCCGGGTGTACAATTTTTCATTTTCATCCCTTATTTTGCCCGAACCCTTTTGGTTCGCCGGGAAGCCCTTATTTTTGCCTAGGCCAGTCGACCTAGCGGGTCTTTGATTGTGCATAGTATTTTTTCGACTATGTCCATGCTCTTAGAGTGCAGGGAGTTGTCACTGTCAGTAGCGTTGTGTTGCCATACTACCAGAAGATCTTCGTTGATCATGCAAGATTCGTCGCTGGAATTCATGTCCAATGCCCCAGTTGATTCAGATGTAGATCTGCCCCTGACTATTTGGCATTTGAGAGATTCTCTGAATCTTGACTGGACTGCCCCAGATGATGGACGATGATCGTGCCATGCCCCTTGGTTGGAAGTGTTGTTCCACTTGAGGTGATCCTTGAGAAGATTTTTGTTCACTAGATATTCGTCGTGCGAATTTCTCTGCTGTTGAACAAATAGTCATATGCAAACAATATTTTTAAGAATGCAAAGCTTATGTCTGTCTTGAAGTTTTTTGAAAATGCAGTTTTTTAATAAAACAAGCGAATTTTTGTAAAATGTGATGTCAACTCAAGATTTTACAGCAAGCCCTACAGGAGTCAGGATACCTTTGGTAACAGTATGCTTTCGAACTAACCCATGCTTCAGCTAGGACTTTTAAGGGTTATAACGTGGCCTGGTTCACGGTTTAAGAAACAAAGGATAAAGGCTCAAAATTTATTTATACCCACCTGTTCTTCGTGATGTTCTTCAAACCTAAACTTAGCAAATCGTGCATTAGATCTTGTTTGAGTCTTTGCTCTGATATTCCAGTGATGGTTCGGATTATGACAGTTTATTTTGAACATGCAGTCATTTCTTTGAGAGTTTGCATGATCTCTTTCCTTTTGGTTTTTATTATCCCTGTTTTTTTTGCATGAACTGTTTATTTTTGTGATTACAGTCAGCGGGATGCCCCAGTTTTTCTTAAGTCTCCTTCACAGGTTTTGACTTATTGGGCTTTTATTTTGAGAAATAATGACTGCCTGTCCTTATGATTATACGAAACCATCACCGTCTCTTGTTTCGGAAGGACTTCTTTAGATGCCATTCGTTATGCACCTGGATCAACTGAGAGAACTACCCTGCCCCAGGTTATGATTAAGGGTTTTAATTTTTGAAAAGAAAAACTCCTACTTCTTTGGCTCGAAGGGGTTGACGATGGATTATCTTCCTTATAACTCCAGTGTTTAGGATTTGAAACAATGCCTGTACTTCATCAGCGGGGTCCGCTCAAAAGCATACTGTAAAGATCGTGGTATCGTTTTCGTCATCCTCCCTCAAAAGGTTTAGACTTTTTTTAATCGAGAGTTGAACATCACAAAAAATGAAAGCAATTTGAATATAGTGAATACGAATGGATTGATTCAAAACAGACATAGGCGATGCATTAATGAAATAAAAGAGTTTTCCATGACATTAATTGTTTGAATAAGCAAAGAAAAATACAACTTGAACATTCGAATGAACAAAAGTTTTTTCAATCCTAGCCATGTTTTGGCAAGGGAGCAGTGATCACATTGGGAGTCTCGGGTGCTTCGAACTCGACCTCCTTTGCATCGATTAGATCCTGAACCTTGTTCCTCAAAGTCCAACAATCATCTGTAGCATGCCCCAGGCTGTCAGAATGATAAGCGCAGCGGGCGTTGGGGTTATACCTTGAAGGTGTCTTGTTGGGATTCTTAGGAGGGTCCCTTAGAGTTACCAAATTGGTTGTCAACAACTGCGGCAATATCTGGGACAAGGTCATGCTGAGTGGAGTGAACTGCCTTCTAGGTCTCTCTTCTCTTTGTTGATTGTGACGCTGAGGAGCACCAGCAGGCTTTGAAATGACCACCGCGTTGACAGCTTGGCGGTGTTCAGATTTGTTTGGTCTCCTTGAGCCATAAACAGCACTGGATTCTTTCTTGAATGGTTTCTTCTCAGTGTTCGAGGAGTCACCCTTTTGTATCTTCCCAGACTTGATGCCAACTTCTATCCTCTCACTAGTTAAGATCAGATCTATGAACCCAGCATAAGAATTCCCAATCAGATGGTTGAAGAACGGACCAGACAGGGTCCCCAAGAACATATCAACAAGTTCACGGTCAGCTAAAGGCGGCTGCACCCTTCCAGCAAGGTCTCTCCACTTTTGAGCATACTCCTTAAATCCTTCACCCGTCCCTAGTGACATACCCTGGAGTTGGGTAGGCGTAGGAGCGAGGTCGAAATTATACTGATACTGCTTGTAGAACGCAGTAGCCAAGTCCTCCCAGTTACGAATGCTGGCTCCATCCAGCTGATAGAACCATTCGAGTTGAGTCCCTGAAAGACTATCCTGGAAGAAATGGATCCATAAATTCTTGTCAGCAGTGTAAGGTTGGATCTTCCTGACATACGATCGGAGGTGCAGCTTAGGACAGGAAGCTCCGTCGTACTTTGCGAAAGCAGGTGCCTTGAACTTGTGTGGGATCACCACCCCAGAAGATAAGCCTAGGTCTCCAAAGTCCAACCCGGACACTTGTCGAATCTCCATAGCACTTAAGCGGTCCTCCAGCTGTTTGTACTTATCCTCGGCAGGAGGGTATTGTTCATCATTATAATCTGTCTCGTTGTCGGAGACCACGGTACTAGGAACCCTTCTCTCTTGGGGACTGTCTTTGCCTACAGATGAGGTAGTCAGCTCAGCCTCATTCTGTAGTCCATTCCCAGATCTGTGTCTAGTGTTGAACAAAACAGTCCTCTTCTTCTTCTTTTTCAGAATCAGAGTCTTCAACTCCTGTTGACCCTTGGCTAAGCTCATGACCAACTCTTGGAACTGGGCGTTCTGGGCCTAGAGGGCCTTGATAGCTTGTTCAGCGGAAGGTTCAGAAGACATGATGATTGCTGAAATAAACAGCGAAGAAGATAAGTGACCTGTAAAAGGGTACCTGTAATGCAATGATATGTATGATATGCATGCAATGTTTTCAAGGATCTCGCGGGGTAAACATGGAAATTGTTAGAATTTGAATTTAGTAGCTTGATTGAAGGAACTTCCTGTTGTTGAGAGTCCTTCTTCAAGAGTCAAGGCTCACCATATCGAGTGGGTCATAGCCCCTGACTCAAGTTATCATGCTTGGATTTCTGGACAACCTTGGTTAGAGGAAAATAAATCCCCTTTGCCCCTTGCTAGACAGTTGGTTCATCATGACCTGCACCACAAACCATTGAGATCCTTGAAATGGATTAGTCCTTATGTAGGATGTATGCAATGGTATGATGGTATGATGTTATGTACGTGGATGCAAAGGTGTGAGGTGTAAGTAAGCCCTGTAATAAGTCCAGATTAAGGACTGTAAACAAAACCTGCAAGGAACTCATGTTGTTAGATAACAAGTATGTACAAGTAGCTCAAGTTTGAAGGCACACAAGTCACACAAAAGAGCCCTTAGGTTTCAGGCCAACATGAAATTTAGGTACTACCCTCTTGAAGTTTCCGTTGGTTAAGACCTGTCCTAGAAAATAGTAACCGGGTTCTAGAGGATCTCAATATCACTAACTACCCTCAATCGGTCATAACTCCAGCTTCGCAATCTTTTCTTGCGGCCAGAACCATCGCGAGAGTTTAGCCTCAATGAGTGTATCATACTGCTACTGTTCTATGGCCAAGTTGGGTCAATTTAGGGTTCTAAGGTCGGTTGGTGCTTAATGACTCCTCAGAAGACCCATATTCTCCTCGTTCCAACACAAGGGATATCGGTACAGACCAAGGTGTCACACCAACGTAGCTACTGCTTCACCCGTGTCGGTCTACGCCGGACAGGTCCCTCACATCTTATGCTACCTAAAGGGTATTCCCCAGATCCGGGTTAGGATCTATGAAACTCCAATGCAAGCCCACAATATGAAAGCAAACAAGACATACAATTGAAAACATAAGAGTGGTCTAATCCTAAGGTACACCTCACTTATAATATCCCCAGCAGAGTCGCCAGTTCTGTGATCGGTGGAAATAGAACTGACTGTTTTGAAATGCTGGTTCGCGAAATGTCGCGGTAAGCAAGAGTCACCACCGTCTTTTATGTTCTCCAACAAGGAAAGGACAAAAGCACAACAAAATTCCTTTTCGAGATGTTTCTCGGGTTCGGGAGGTAGATTATAGAAAGGGAAGGTGTTAGCACCCTTTCTATCCGTGGTTATCCACGGGCTCTTAGGTACTTTCTCACTATGTTTTCAAAAATGTTTGCTTTTCTTGTGTATGTGGGTTTTGAAAAAGTTTGCTTTGAAAACTTCTAGGTAACTCTTGTATCAGTCCTCAAGAGTGTATGAAGTGTTTGTTTGAAAACTTTTTGAAAGTGTAAGTGCGAAAAGTTATTTTTTTTTTGAAAGAGCAAGTACCCAGGAGAAATCTACCTACTCTAAGGAATTAAGTTGTGTAAGAGTCCTTTAGACAGTACTATCCCACTATTGAGAAGTAAGTAGCACCGTCGTTGGAGTTATTCGGGTCAATTCGATTATAGGGACATGTGTGGTCACCAAAGCAATAGTAGGACGCCTTAGCGGTAACCCTAATGTCCTAGATCCTTTTTATCCGAGGCAACCGTTTCGAGGCAACTGGATCTTTAGACAGGAGGGTGACCTCTAAAACACCCTATACTTAATGACCACGTCGAGGCAACCAAGTGAGGCGTACCCTAGGAGTGGCATGTGCACGTGTGTCCAGTTTCATGTTAATTGTCTTTGCATGCATCATTGTGAGCTACGGGTTGATTTTATTTTTCATATAAGTCTTGTCATGCATAATTAACAGTTAATAAACGCGGAAAATAAATTGCGGAAAGTGAATCTACGCTATTACAAGGCGTCGGGTATTTACATCGCCAAAAACATAACCCTTGAAAATAAAATTGCGAGAAAATTAAGAAAGCGATAAAAGCCTAATTATCTATTACATTCTCGGAAACAGATACATAAATATGAATCAAAATAATAATGCGCGCAAAGAAATTAAATCGGGGACGTCCTTAGGGTTTTGATTCTTTTTGAGAAAAGAATGAAATTTGGTCCCTTTTGCATTTAATTAAATATTAAACCTAATAACTAATTAATTAATTAATTAAAAGAAAAAAGAGTATTTTTGTATTTTTTATGTCTTTAATGAAAATAAAATAAAAGGATTAAAATTGTCAAAAGAAAAACCCTAATTCTAGATTGATTTTATTTATTGTAAAAAAAGATTAAAATTAAACCTAAATAATAAAGACTAAATTAATTAATTTACATTTATTTACAAAATAATAATTAATAGTGAAATTAATAAATAATATTTTAAGTTTCTGATTTTATTATGAAAGATAATTTATGAATTAATTAAATAATAGTAATAATAATTATTAAAAGAAAATAAAAAGAAAGAAAAATAAAAAAGGAAATAGAAACCAGGGGGTGTTGGGCCCAGAAGGAGTTTTGTTAGCAATTCCAAGCCCACTAAGCTCAAGCCCTTGTTGACTTTCCTGAATTGTCCAGAGCGTGCTTTGACTTGGAGTATGGTGTTCATCCACTTATGACCTTCTGATGCATGCCTGTAGCCACTTGGCACCTAGATGTTTGAGATGCATGGTGGAACGCCTTTGTGAAGCCTGCATGAGATCACGTTATAAAAAATATTATGAGATTTTTGGGTGGACCTGGGAATCGAACCCAGGTCCCAATGATAACCTGCCAGATCACCAACCACTACACCATTCGCTTGCCTTTGATATTATAATGAGAAACGAATATAATATTGGTCAATTAATACATATGCTGAAAACACAAAAAAACACGCGCTCGTTTGAACGCTCCAACCATGACTCAACACGTCACCGTCTTCTTCACGAAACCTGCAAAATAACAAGTAGATAGCGGGGGTTTTTAACCCCCACAAAGTGTGATATGGAAAAATAGCGATTAGCTCCCCAGGCTATATAAATATGGCGCGAGGGTTCCACTAGGTTCGTCTGAATGCAACGAGTTCAACCATGTGCATTAGGGGTTCCAATTTTTCCTGTATGGGAAAGCCCCAATTTGAGAACTCAAAAAACCTAGAATTCGTCAATGGCATTTTCTATTTCAGGGCGTTTCAATGCAATCAAACCACACCATTAGCTTCGTATGAGTCTTATTAACACAAAACAATCACAATAGCATGTTAAATATGCATGAATCAAAGTATACGATTTTGGAAAAATTGTTCAAACCGTGAAACTGTTCTTGCGTGTTTCTTGAGCTTTAGGGCTTGATTTTGTTTGCAAAAGGTCCTGGGAACCCCCAACAATGTATTTGAATCCACAAAAGCCCTTGAATTGGCCTGGAACCAGGAGAACAATTTTCAAGTTTTCTTGAATTTTTTTGGAATTGGTTATGGCCTTTCTGCAGCAATTCTCATGTTCTCTGCATTAGGGTTAGGTTCTGTATATATAATGGACTGAATTTAGGTTAAATCTTTGACCAAAACTCCATTGCATTGATGTTTCAATATTTGATTGAAAATCAAATATTTTTCAATCTTTTTGATTGAAGAAAGTTGCTAAATTTGGAGTTTTTGATATCCTTGATTGGCACACGAAATCTCCAGCATATATTGGTCATCTTTGCTTCACCAAAAGATTACAAAACCATATCTTGATATTTTCCTATAATTAAATGAATTAATATTGATTAAAAATTCAATTAATTAATAAAAAATAAGAAAATAATTCAATTTAATCTCAATGGGTCGTGCATAGGCCTTGGATAAAGTTTCAAGAAGGAATTTGAGGCCCATTAGCAAAAACAAAGTATTTTGAGCAAAGTTGACTTTTGCAAATTCACAAAAATATCCCAACTTCTCCAATGCATATCTTGCTCAATTTCGATCCTATGAACATGTTCTTGGACATTTTGGAAAGGTCTTGAAGTCCTCTAACCAATGACTTTGGTCCAATGTCATTTGGATTTACCAATATCAAGTTATGGTCTTTGACTTAAAGTGCATTTTTGTTGACTTTTGAAATTGACCTATAATGTAGAAATTGATAACCTTTTGTGAGAGCATTTCTTGGACTTGGAATGTGAATATGAGTTGTGGGAAATGTTATCCCCTTCAAAATGAGCATTGGATGGAATTTTTCTGATGAACCATGAAAAAGTTATGCCTTGGTCAAGATACAGTTGACTTTTTTGCTGTCCAAAAATAGTAACTTTTGCATCTTGATGATTTTTGAGTTATCCTTGATGAATCATGATCAAGACTTGATCAAATGATGATTGTGAGCTCAAAATAAGATGTTGACCAAAAATTCTGACTTTTGGCTGCAAAATGACCATTTTACCCCTGTAGTTGATTGTGAACCAAATAGGGCTTTTGACTGTGGATTTTGGCACTGTGAGCCTTGAGACTTGACATGTAGATGTTTGGCAATATATGTAGGCATATGATACTTTGTTGAGCCATTGAAAACCTCAAATTTCTTGTAAGAACCAAAACCCTAATTTTGACTGGCTTAGGAGGCATCTGGACTGTGCAACCCTTGAGAGATCTTGAACCATTTGAAGATGATTCTTGATAAATCTTGAAGAATATGGGAGGGCAAATTTTGGGGTACAACAGACTCGAATCTACAACAAAGAAGAATATTTTGGATCATTATCACTCCTCAATCAGAATCAATCCAACAAGAAGAAAAGAATCAAAGATCAAGAAAATTCAAAGACTTGAGAATCAGATAGGCTGTTGTCATAATATCTGATTTTAAGATCCATCATCAGAAAAGATTTTGATATCTTTATCATAAAAGCTTTCACGTAAAATCACGAGACTTGTTTCTTAGATAGGTAGATGTCAATCATTCTGAAAATAAGAATCCATTATTGAAAGTATCTGAAGATAAACATCTTCTCAACACAATCTTCATCTCTCAGATCAGAAAAGAAATATGCCTTCTAAAGTAGTTCTAGATCAGATGAAAAGCTTTGTATTTCAGATAGGCTGTTGCCTATAATTCTAAAGAGAAGATTTGGTTCTGACCACTCTAGTGTTCCTGCACTACAACAACAAAGTAGTTTCTGAACTACTCATAAGCCAGTCATCAGAAGAACGAAGACAAGTGATTGATCTCCTCTAAGCTTAATACTTCAAAATCAGAAGTACATCATCAAAAGATAAAGATCAAGAAACTTAATCAAGAAGAAAATATTACAATGATATTATTATTTAAAAAAGTTGTTCTCCCATTGACATACATTATCTACTGCAAGCAATATGTATAAGAAAGTGACATTTTGTACTGTTCCAAACCTCTCTTGAATGTATCTGTTGGGAATCAACCATTGGGAGGAGAAAAATACTTCTCTATCCTTACAACGTCTCTTTTATTTGAAATAATATAAAATGAGAAAGATGAAATGAAGAAAAGTTGGTGGAAAGCCATGGATGCAGACACTGTTGGAGCTGTTACGCTAAACATGCTGAAGCTAACCATATAAGATGAAGATAAAGAATTCTATAAGATGTTATTCAAACTACTATTCATATACATCTTGGCAGAATTATGAAAAGGTAAGGAGATGTTGCTCATATCTTGCTTAATGAAGAAAGAAGATGAAGAGTTCTACAAGATGTTATTCAAACTATCAATCATATACATCTTGGAAGAATTATGAAGAAGTAAGGAGTTGTTGCTCATAGCTTGCTCAACAAATAAGATGAAGACAAGAAGACTACAAGATGGTGCACTTAATCTATATTATATTCATCTTTGTAGAAATATGTAAAACACAAGAGTTGTTGCTCAGATTGTGTTATTTCTTAAGATCTTCATGTATATTGTTTGTACACAAGAGTTGTTGCTTAGAATTATGTCAAACAATATGTACTTAAATTAGAAGTAATATGCTTGATAAGAAACACTCATGTAATCTCCAGAAAAGCAATTATGTTTAGAATTGGTTGGTTCCTCAAGTGATCGAGTGAAGATCATAAGACTTGAGAAGATGTTGGTTGCGGTCATCATTGATGAAATCCTATTCTAAGGGACCTATTTGGTCAGAAACCTTATGGGGTCATTGATCGCTATATCTCTTAAGGGACCAGAAAGGTCAGAATTCTTAAGAGATCACTGGATGAGGGTCATTGTGAGAAATCCCTCATAGAAAGGTCAAGTTGATCAGATTTCTGATAGGGTCAATGATCGTTATATCTCATGGAGATCATTGAACGTATCATTGTGTTGTTCCTTGAGTGACTAGTGTTAGTCAGATGACTCAAGATGAAAATGGCTACGAGTCATTGTGAATTCCTATTAAGAAAGACCGGGTATGTTAGATTTCTTAAGGGGTTAATGGTTTCTTATCATTTGTTGATTTCTAGTCACTGGCGGATAGCCCGTGTATCTGTAATCAATTTGGTTATAGTGGATTAAGTCCTTGTTGAAGGCAAAATTACCTGAGGAGGGTGGACAAGAGTATCCTAGTTAACGGTGAACATGGATAACTAAATGTGTCTCTTTATATTTATTGCATTATATATTATTTCATAGTTCAATCAAATAATTTTCTAAATGGGAATATTTCTTAAAACCCAATTCAAACCCCCCTTTCTTGTGTTTTTATCTACCTTCAATTGGTATCAGAGCCCGACTCTATTATTGATTTTTTAATCAAACACTTAACCGTGTAGAAATATCTAGCAAGAGAAAAACTATGAATGCTATAGATTGGAATGAAAGAAAGAGGGAACTTTTCAAACATCCAGGTTTATATAAAAAGGTAGGTCATGAAAGTAACTCCTAAACATCAAAGACAAGATGCATCTGAAGATATTTTATCAACTATCAGCTGAGCATATCATAAGGAGAAATCATCAGAGGTTTGTAGAAGAATAAGAAGATTAGAAAACCCATAATCCAAAAATGTGTTCACTCATCAGAAAAGATACTCAAAAGGATTTCTAAAGAAAGTCAGTTTGATCATCTAAAGGAAAACCAAGTCTTCTGCTCATCCAACTGAAATTCAGAAAAAGGACAAAATAGGCTACTCACAAAAGTATCATCAGATCTCTGTAAGTAACATCTCTAATTTCCACTCTAGTATCTTCTTATCATATATGAAAAATAAACTCCTTATATCATGAACGGAGTGTTCATCTTGCCATGAATAAAAAGAACACATCTCATATTTGAAGAATAAATTTGTGAAGGTTACTTAAGATATCAAAAGGATCACATATATTAGTAATTTGTTTTTGGAAAAATATCTCATTGGAAATAATTTTTGCAAAGCACGCTATAACCTATTTATGTCTGAAGCTGCTTCTGTGTCCTATCATCTTCTTGGAACTTGTCAATATATATATAAATATTTGGTTACCATTCATTGCTCTGTCATTTCAAGTTCTTGCATCAAATCTTTTCTCACTCTATATATGTTTCCTCTTCCCTATTTAAGTCTTTATGTATGTCTTCATCTTCCTCATATCTCTTCTCTATCTTTCATTATAACCTTATCTCACCTAGACAAAATGTCCTAAAAACATTTCACGACAATGAAGAACTCCTTGAAGTTCTCTGTGAATTCCGCCCAAATGTTCCTCGACTAAGCGTTGATGAGCTTAATTTATCTCAGAGCATCACTATTCAAGGATTGTCTAGGTATTTTGAATTGTTTCATTATCCTATTTACCAAAATCTATTCAAAGAATTTTGGAAGTATGCTTTTGCGAAATTTGATGGCTCCTATGTCTCCTTTATTGTTTTTGGCAACACTATCACCATCACTCCTGCAACCATTGCTGCTGCAATTGGCTATAACTGGAACTACTCTTGAAGTTCATAGGTTTAATTACTCATTGATTAAAAATCCCAGTACCATTTTTGACATGTCCATCACATATGAACCAACCAATCTCAGAAATCTTCTACCCATTGCTAAAGTCTGATTTCAACTTATGCTATCTAATTTCCGTCCGAGAGGTATGAACATAAATTCTCTGACCCATGATGACAGAATTCTTTTCTACCTTGTGAATCATGAAAACTTATATTTACCTCAAACCATCTTAGATACTCAATCGTTATGTCCAGAAATGAACACCATTCCTTCATCCCATTTGGAAGAGTTCTCTATGCACTCTTTTTCAAGACCGAGATAATTAGGTATATTCTCTTTAATGGACTTGAGAACACACTTGAGGAGAAAAGATATGAAGTTTGTATGGTTTAACTAAGTTGGTGTCTAAGTTTGCTAATATTGTCTTGTCTGTTTCGTCTCTTGTCTTCTATTGAATGATGTGTATCTGTATTTTCCTTGTTATGAATAAAAATTATGTTTTCTCTATCTATTAATTTATTTCAATGCATGCTGACTAAATATAAATCACATTTCACACTAATATAAGATATCAACAAAATTTTATTTGGCTCTTATTCAAGGTATACACTGTGATATCTTCAATCAACAAAGAATCTCGATAAGCACAAAATACTTATTCCCATGTTTGTTTTGTCGTCCCGTATTTACTATTCATAAAGTATCTTGGAAGTTGTATTTGTCCTTCTCTTTTCTCATTCATTTATTGTTGCGTCTCCCTAGTCTGATTACCTTACGTAAGGAAATCATTTCTCCTATTGTTCACGTTTTCTCTTTTCCTATTTATATCCTTGTTGTTTTTTATCTTTCATTCATCTCACACCATAACCCAATAACATCCTCTATAAAAATGTATTTCACCTTAACCCCAAGAACCTTTCATGGTAATGATGATCTCTTAGAAGTCATCAAAGAAAAACAACCAAAGCATCCAGGTGTTGGGTGTGATTGCCACATTGGTATTCACTTTCATAATTGGAATGGTTACACCTTTATGATACGAGGACCCATCTATCCAAACATTGTAGAAGCCTTTTGGATAAATGCTTCCGTCAGCCTTGATGGTCTCACTATCTCATTTGTTATATATGGTTTCCCAGTCTCCTTTACTGTGGCTAACATAGCTGAAGCCATTGAATGTCCTCAGAAGGGCATCACCACAAGTCATGAGTCCATTAGATGTACCCATGATGCTAAAATGGCTTCTATCTTTAATCCCCACTCTATTTTTCATCCCACAAACCCAAAAAAACTTTTTCCTGTAGCAAAAGGATGGTTTCGGTTCATCTTGTCAAACCTTTGTCCTCGAGGTGTCAACAAAGCTTTTCTATATCATGATGATAAGATCATGATTATTGGCAAGTCCATCATCATCTCGAGAGACATGAACAATCCTTCATTCCCTATGGAAGATTTCTATCAGAAGTTCTCTTCAAGGAGAAGATTATGGATATTGTTCGTAGGGTTCATGCTGGTCCTGATGTTGCTTTGAAGCATGTTGACTGTGAATTCTTTGATGAACATTGGTTCAAATAAGTACTATCATGTTATGATTGTCTGTTGTAATGTGTGTTGTCTTGTTAATTGTTATTTTCTTTTTATGTATTTTATTCTGATCAGTAAGATCTGTTTGTATCCTCTGTGTTTCTGATGAAATCAAGTTTCTTAGTTATATTTTTGTTGAAATTTTCTTTATTTATTATTATGTTTCATGAATCAATTATGCATATCCTACTCTTATATCTTTTTGATTATGACAAAAAGGGGGAGAAAGAATAATGATTTTTATTAATAACAATTCTGTAACCCTATGAGTTACATGACATTCTAACATGATATAAACTGTGAAGTTACTTAGAATGTGCATAACAGATATAAGAACATTGAAAATGAAATTGCATTCACTCTGATAAATCAAGTTTTAAATATTCTGAGAAAGCATGGATAATCTGATAAGCTTAAAGGTACATACAAAATGATAGATCAGATTCTGAAAGGATAACAATGCTCTTAAGCTCTGAAATATCATACGTTTATGATTCAGGGGGAGATTGTTTATCCCAAGGGAGTTTTCAACTCAGGGGGAGTTTTATAAACTGTTACTTTACTTTGTTTATGATTTAACCCTATAAAACTGTTTCATCAAAATACATGGTTTTGTCATCATCAAAAAGGGGGAGATTGTTAGAACAAGATTTGGATATGTGTTTAATCTCTAAGTTTTGATGATAATAATCATATATTTTATGAAGAACAATTTTAGTTCTAATGGTTTCATTGAGCGTGCAGATACATTATTAGAATTTTGGATAGTCTTAATCAAGATATCATCAAAATCATATTATCACTCAGAAGAAGAACCATTGAGTTATGTTTCTAATGTAACATTAGTATTTCTATGGAATGTTGAATGTTCGACAAGAAAAGAATCTCAATGAGTTTCCAAGAAGAAAGAGTTTCTGATAAGTTGTTGCTTCAAGATCAAAAATCAAGACTGCACAAGAAACAAGCTTGTAACGCAGAAGATTAGAAGTCAAGATTCATTCATTAGAAGAGTTGATGCTTGAATTCTAAAGACAAAGTCAAGATTCTGAACACATTAGGAGAAAGATTCTACTCCAAGATCAGAAGTCAATATTTGTTCATCATAAGAGTTGCTGCTCAGATTTCTGAAGACAAAGTAAAGATTCAGAAGACTCAGAGAGTTCATGGAATACACACCTTCATTCAACATCAGAAGTATTCCATCAAAAGAAAGTATAAAATAAATAAAGATCTTGTGGACTCATATCTAATAAATATCTCAAAGTCCATCAAAAGACAAGATCAAATGATGATATCTTCTCAAGCCAATCTACTCAACAGAAGTAATATTAGTTAGAAGATAATTATCATCAGAAAGACTACTGCACTCAACAGAAGAAATGTTGTGACCATTTCTACAGAAACATCATCAATTCTAAGGAAAGTTGAATGTTCATCAGAAAGGGAATCAATCCAAAGATTAAGAGATCATGATCAGACAACAAGATGTAGTTGACATAAGCTTTTGATTTCAGATAAATCCAAAGATCATAATTCAAGAGATCAAAAAGAAAAGAATTCAACGTCAAAATTAGATATACTGATATAAGTTGTTGCTTCAGAAATCAGACATTAGATATGTAGCTTAGAAAAGCTGATTATCAATAAATCAAGACAAGACCAAGAAGTCAAGATCAAAAAAATCTTTCACTCTTAAAGAAGACATTCTTCATGAGATAAGTTGTTGCTTATATATCTAATGACAATGTTCAAACATCTAAAATACTTTGACTCTACAATAAAGAAGAATCTTCTGGATCATTATCACTCCTCAACAAGAATCAATCCAACAAGAAGAAAAGAATCAAAGCTCAAGAATTCAAAGACTTGAGAATTAGATAGGTTGTTGTCATAATATCTGATTTCAAGGTCCATCATCAGAAAAGCTTTTGATATCTTCATCAGAAAAGCTTTCACGTAAAATCACAAGACTTGTTTCTTAGATAGGCTATCGTCGATCATTCTGAAAACAAGAATCCATTATTGAAAGTATCTGAAGAGAAAGATCTTCTCAACAAAATCTTCATCTCTCAAATTAGAAAATAAATATGCCTTCAAAAGAAAAGCTTTCTGTTTCAGATAGGTTGTTGCCCATAATTCTGAAGACAAGATTTGGTTATGACCACTCTGGTGTTCCTGCACTACAACAATAAAGTAGTTTATGAACTACTCATCAGTCAGTCATCAGAAGAACGAAGGCAAGTAATTGATCTCTTCCAAACTTAATACTTCAGAATTATAAGTACATCATTAGAAGATAAAGATCAATAAACTTAGTCAAGAAGAAAATAGTACAATGATAGTATTATTTAAAGAAGTTGTTCTCCCACTGACGTACGTTATCTACTGCAAGTAAGGGTGGAAATATTATCGGTCAAGCTACACTTTGACAAGCCTAAGCCTAAGTTTGTCCTGTAGCCTGTCATAGGCTTATTTTTAGGCCCAATTCTGGCCTTTTCTAAGGCATAGTTAGCCTATTAGCCTACATAAAATCCTATTATTTTACACATGTGTAAATAACCAATTTAAATAATGTTTAAATAGACTGACAAACTAAAAATCCAATGAGACTAAAATTTTGTTTACATTGATTTATTTTAACTTACCTATTAGCATAAATTTTGTGAGACTGTTGTTTAAGAGAACCTGTGAAAACAACTTGTAACATTGTTCATCAGGTGTTTTCATCTTATTTTTATAAGTTATCCAAAATAACCTAGTTTTATTAATGTATTTTGATTCAAAGTACAAAACATAACATAATGATAATAAAAAATTATTCATATTTATTTATATAGGCCCGCCTGTTAGGTTTAAAAGGCATTTTTATGGCCTAAGGCCTATCCTTTTTAACTAAATAGACTTATAAAAAAGCCTAGACCTTTTCTATTAAAAAAGAAAGCTTTACCATGCCCGAGCCTATGTAGGCTAGGTTGTAGGCCCCTGTTATCGGTTTGTCCTACTTCCACCACTAACTGCAAGCAATAAGTATAGGAAAGTGACATTTCATACTGTTCCAAACCAGTTGGGAATCAACCATTGGAAGGAGAAAAGACTTCTCTATCCTTACAATGACTCTTTTGTTTAAAAGGCTATGAAATGAGAAATATGAAATGAAGAAAAGTTGCTGGAAAGCCATGGATGCAGACGCTGTTAAAGTTGTTACGCTGAACATGCTGAAGCTAACCATATATGATGAAGATGAAGAATTCTACAAGATGTTATTCAAACTACCAATCGTATACATCCTGGAAGAATTATGAAAAAGCAAGAATTTGTTGCTCATATATTGCTTAATGAAGAAAGAAGATGAATATGAAGAATTCTACAAGATGTTATTCAAACTATCAATCATATACATCTTGGAAGAATTATGAAGAAGCAAGGAGTTGTTGCTCATAGCTTTCTCAACAAAGAAGATGAAGACAAGAAGACTACAAGATGCTGCACTTAACCTAGATAATATTCATCTTTGTAGAAATATGTAAAACACAAGAGTTGTTGCCCAGATTGTGTTATTTCTTAAGATCTTCATGTAAATTATTTGTACACAAGAGTTGTTGCTTAGAATTATGTCAAACAATATGTACTTAAATTAGGAGTAATCTGCTTGATAAGAAGCACTCATGTAATCTCCAGAAAAACAATTATGTTTAGAATTGGTTGGTTCCTCAAGTGATCGAGTGAAGATCAGAAAACTTGAGAAGACGTTTATTGCGATCATAGTAGATGAAATCCTATTCTAAGGGACCAGTTTGGTTAGAAACCTTATGGGGTCAATGATCGCTATATCTCTTAGGGGACCAAGAAGGTCAGAATTCTTAAGAGATCACTAGCTAAGGGCCATTATGAGAAATCCCTCATAGAAAGATCAAGTTGATCATATTTCTGATAGGGTCAATGATCGTTATATCTCGTGGAGATCACTGAATGTATCATTGTGTTGTTTCTTGAGTGAATAGTGTTAGTCAGAAGACTTAAGATGATAATGGCTATGGGTCACTGTGAAATCCTGTTAAGAAATACCGGGTAGGTCAGATTTCTTAAGGGGTTAATGGTTGATGATCTTTAGTTGATTGTTAGTCACCGGCAGGTAGCCCGTGCATCTGTAATTGTTTTGGTTATAGTAAATTAAGTCCTTATTGAAGGAAAAATCACCCGAGGAGGGTGGACATGAGTAGCCTAGTTAACAGTGAACCTGGATAACTGAATATGTCTCTTTATATTTATTTCATTCTATATTCTTTCATTGTTCAATCAAATAATTTTTTAAAGGGGAATATTTTCTTAAACCCCTCATTTCTTGTGTTTTTCTCTACCTTCTATTTATTTTCAGCTGCATAGGCATTCCTCTCTTGATCAGGACCTTCTCTGCCTTTTCCAGCTCCTCATTGTCAGCTTTCAACTTTTTGAACTTCACCTCAAGAGCCTTGTATGCTTCCATGGTTTTCCTCAACTTCAGCTCCTCGATGCTCCCCTCCTCGGTGCAAATCACCATTGCCCCCAGGATCCTCATTAAGGCAGGATCTTTCTGGGCCAACAAGGTCCTCTTGCTCATGCGGTCCACCATCCCTGTGTGCTAGGGACTTTGCCTTGTGGACCCTAAAGAAGAGCCTTTGAAGAAAGTCTTGTCGTGGAATCATGGGGGCAACATGAATCTTTATTTTCTTTTCTCCCCGGTCAGATCAACTAAGTCGTCGAAACGAGGCCTCTTAAACCTTGAGCTCACTGGCAGAGGAGAAGATTTCCCAACAGCTAGACTAGATGAATAGTTCTCCGACCCAATCTTAGGGACACATACTGCATCACTACCCAAGAGGCTCTTGGCAATCGATTTTTGTGCTTTCTTGGCCTTAAGAGCAACATTCTTAATCAAAATTTTGAGGAGTAGACATTTTCTCTAGAATAAAACAAGCACAAATTAGCAAAGCATGTATATCAGAATAAGGGCAAGTCAAAAACAAAATGACTACCTAAATATTTTAGAGGGTCGCTGCATTCGAGGAGACCCCTGACATTAATAAGTCCGGGCTCAAACACGGGCTTCCTCTCCTTGTCAACAAAGACCTTTACCCCTTTTCCACATGGTGGACTGGAGGTATTCCCTCAGCAAAGGCCAACAACTGATCATAGCTGGCCTTATCTTCAAGATTCAGCTGGCCTGCCTTCACTATGTAGTGGTCAGTCCCACGAGCAAAGTGATTCCTATCCCAGTTAAAATGATACCTTTGAACAAGCTCCCTCATCACCTCAACCTCCTCAGTCAGCATAGGCTCCCCGTCCACACCACACTTGGGGACGCTCATAAATACATTAAGAACCGACTTCTCTGACACAGGCTGAACCAATAAGTACTTGTCCTTGAAATGTCGAACTGATTCGAGATAAGCCTTAAACAACTTCCCGTTCGACTGTTTTAAGTAAACCCACCCGAACTTCCCACCAACGACTCCCTACTGGAGGTGAAAGCAATAGAAAAATAGGGGGACAGTAGCCCCAATCTTCAAATACTCACACAAAATAAAAATCCCACAGGAAGGCTATCAAGTTATGATGAAGCTGCAAAGGAGAAAGAAGAAGGTGGTCGAAGACAGCCACCTGAAGTTCGGTCAAAGGCAGCTGGAGCCCTAGATCTCCGAAGATGATATCATACATACAAAACTGATTAACATCATACTTTGTGTTGATCTTATCGTACTTCTCGGGGACGAGGACGACCCAACCCTCTTTAGCATTCGGTTGCTCCAACCCTACAACCACGACCGTGAACGCCTCCTCCAAATTCTTGGTAAAGTATGAAGAAATCTGTCAAGGACCCGACTTAATCTAGTTCATCCCCTCGGATTCATTTCGCCGAAAAATTAGGTGTACACCCTGCTCGGGTGCACTTTTCTCCGACGAGGTCTCCTCAGAAGAACTTTGTCAGGACATACTCTCCTCAGTTAAATTCAGGTCGGTAGAACTTCGCTTTCCCATAACCTCATCATCAATAAGGCTAGCCATTTTACCTGAAAAGCAGAGGACAAAAGTGAATTCGACATCAAAATCAAATCCATCCTTCCAATGCTAATCAAGTGAAAGGGAACTCAAAGGTGTAATAACCGATTTGAAAATATAGAGTCTCCACTACTAATTTTTATCCTAAGGAAATGAATCTAATAGGAAACCCTAATTATATACATAGAGATTCTAGGTTATTACTTTGTTTTAGAAGAAGGGAAGGTGTTAGGCACCATTCATCTACCTTGTTCACAAGGATTCTAGGGTTTAGGTTTAGAGGTTTAGGGAATAGGGTTTTAGTTTTTTAATTAGGGAAACTCACCAAGATTTTAGTCGTATTCCTACGTATCTGTAACACGGTGGAAGAACTGACTTTACTGGTTTTGCATTTTATCGCAAATGTTGTGGTTAGCAAGAGTCGCCACCGACTTTTCTTTTAAGTTCGAGGGATAGGTTATGGAAAGGGAAGGTATTAGAACCCTTTACATCTGTAGTTATCTACGGGTTCTTAGTTGCTAGCTCACTTTGAAAATGCTTTTTTTGTGTAAGTGTATTTTTGAAAATATTTTGAAAAGATACCTTAGTGCGGAAAACTTTGTAATGATTCTCGTATTGTTGAGAATGCATACAAAGTGTTTTTTCTTTGAAAATATATAGAAAAAAGAAGTGTATGTGTGAGAAATTGGTTTTTTTTGTGAGCAAGCTGTATACCTACTCGAATGGTCTTTGTTCTTTTCCTCTTTTTCTTTAGATAGTGTTATCCCATCATTAGTTGGTGGGTAGCCCTATCATTGGATGTTTGAGGGACATGTGCGGGTCATCATACAGTCATAAAGGCAACTTGTAGGACGCTTTAGCAATTTATCATAAGGGACTAGATCATTTACCAAAGGCAACATTGGAGGTTATGATCTTTGTATCGAGGGACTTTGCTAAAGTGTCCCACATTCGAGGGACATGACTGTTGTTTATCCGAGGTAATAAGTGAGGAATATCTTAGAGGTGCACATGTACGAAGTGTGTTGTGTTTCAGTTATTAGTCTTGAACTTAGGTTGTCTAGCGTTTGCTTTTAGTCTTTCCATACAAGCCTATTAACATACATCTAGCAGTTAAATGTATACAAGTGCAGAAAGTAAAAATGTGGAATTTAAACTACACTATTACATCGTTTTAGGGATGGAAAGTACAAACCAAAAATTGGGGAATACAAAGGTAAATGTCCTAATTAGCTATTACAAACTTTGGACAGTTACAAAAAATGCGAAAAAGTAAATAAGCGCTCAGAGATTGGATAGAGCAAGATATCTAAAAAACCTAAAAAAATGTAAGTATAAGAAAATATTTTTGGTGTTTTTATTTAGAAAAATAATTGAACGATAGTTAAATCCTAATTCTAATTATATTTTAATTAATAAAATAAACTTAAAAAGTGATTAAGTTAATTAATTTTTATTGTGAAAATAAAGTTAATTAATTAAAATCTATATCTAATTTTTTTATTTTTATGATTTTTATAAAAAAAAGGTTATTAAAATAAAAGAATTAAGTTAAATTAAATCAAAATAAAAAGAAGAAAGATGTATGGGCCTTCTTGTAAGAAATTGGAGGGGTGTGGAAAGAAGGAAATTTAAGCCCAAAAAAATGAGCCCAGAAGCTGGTGGTGGTTCTGCGTGACCGATTCCCTGGGGTTCACCATGGGGACTTCATCAGGGGCGTTGGATCTGAATCTTTCAAGATCTGAAGGTCAAAGCAATATGTATACCATGCTTACATATAAAATGTTAGAAAAATTCAGGAAATACATATGAATGGAATAAGCATGCTTACAAGGATTTAAACCATGAAAATCTTGAGAAAATGAAACCTACCAATGTTACCAATTGGAGTTGATGTGAGGGTGGTTTTTGGGGTTGATTTGCGAAGGGAAATGGTTGATTCTGACTCCTGGCAACGTTAAGAGGAAAATGGAAGGTTTGGATCGGTTTGAAAATCGCTGGAGATGCGAGATATGATTTTCACAATTTCTTTGAATTTGGAGAACTTTTTAAAGAGCTTTGGTGCAAAATTTCATGGTCCTTTTGAGCTTGCATTGCTTGAATATATATAGGGAAGTGAAAAAGGTAGATATATATGGTAATGAATCAAAGCCATGAAGGCCTTTTTCAAACCAATATCAAACACCATAATTTGTTTCCAAACTTGCCATATCCTTGCCATTTTCGTTTTTAGCATGAACCTGGACACATTTCTGGCTTGCATGAGTTTGTTGGGCTTGCAAAAGGTTTGAAATCCAAAGGCCCAAGTCTTCACACTCTATTTTCATCTTTTTATTCAATTTTATTCATTTTTAAATGAATAAAAAATAAAATAAAAGCAATAAAAATCATGAGAAGGTGTGAATGTTTTTTATAGGTCCTACCATATATTATAAACATGTTTGAATATCAAAAACTAGGCCCATTAGTTCAAAATTGCAATTTTGCTCCGTTTGCATTTCATAAATTTCTTCAAAATCTCCCAACTTGTGCAACTCATAACTTTCTCAATTTTCAACTTTTGAATATGATATTTGACTTTTTGGAAATATAAATATGTCCTCTACAATATCTATGTTGATCATTTTTGCTTTTGAAGAATTTATCTTGATGTAATTTGCTTTGATAAAAAGTTTCTTTTGTTGACTTTTGAAAATGACCTATAATGTTTTAGCTCATATCTTTCAAATGAAGCATTTTTTTGGACTTGAGCATTAAAACAAAGTTGTAGGGAATTGAATTTTCTTCAAAGTGAGCTTTGGTTAGGGAAAATTTGATGAATTATGTGAAAGTTATGCCTGGTCAAAGTTCAGTTGACTTCTCCTAAGGAAACCCTATTTTGACTAATCTTGACTTTTGATGATTTGAGAGCTTTCCTTGGGGAATCATGATCAAAACTTGATCAAATGAATAATATCACTTCAAAATGTTGATGTTGACCAAAAATATTGAAGTTTGACTGTATGTTGACCATAGTTGACTTTTTGACCAATATAGTTGATTTTCAATCATCTGAGCCATTGACTGAGCAAACTTTTGATGTAGGGCTTGAAACTTGACATGGACCTTTTTTAGGACCTATGAAGAACCATGGAATCCACTTGATACCTTTTCAAACCAAATTTCCTTGAGAAAATCCAAACCCTAGTTGTGGGCCTTTGGCCTAAGAGGTGCATCTTGACTAGTCAACCCTTGAGAAGCCTTGAAAGAAACTCTTGAGAAGAAAATGGGAGGGAAAATTTTAGGGTAAAATAGATGCCCCTATTAAATCTTCTTAAACCTGAAGAGTTAGATTGGAATGTTCGCCATTCTTGACTTGAAGGTAGAAAATGGTTGAACACTTAAGTGCCCATAAATTTGCACTCGCTTGTGCAAGAAGTGACGTTGTTGGTTGATTGTATCAAGAATGGGCTTATAAATGCCATTTGGAAAAGTGACGGAGATTCGTCGGAGATGGGCTTATAGATGCCATCCAAAATAACATTTGAATTCAATTGGAAGAAGAATTAGAATAAATCTTTGGGTGACTTAAACTGAACCAGCAGAGGACTTGAATTGTTTTTGACTAGATAAGAATCAGAATAAACCTTAGGGTCGATTTAACTGAACCAGAGAAAGCGTCTACCAGAAACGACTCAGGATAAATCATTGGCTGATTTAAACTGAACCAGTAGAGGTTTCAAATTGTCTTTAACTGGATAAGAATCAGAAAAATCTTAGGGTCAATTTAACTGAACCAGAGAAAGCGTCTATCAGAAACGAATTAGGATAAATCATTAGTCGATTTAAACTGAACCAACTGAGGTCTTTAATTGTATTTAACTGGATAGGAATTAGAAAAATCTTAGGGTCAATTTAACTGAATCAGAGAAAGAGTCTACCGAAAAATGAATCAGGATAAATCACTGGTCGATTTAAACTGAACCAACAAAAGTCTTAAATTGTCTTTAGTTGGATAAGAATCAGAAAAATCTTAAGGTCGATTTAACTGAACCAGAGAAAGAGTCTACCGGAAACGAATCAGGATAAATCATTGGTCAATTTAAACTGAACCAACAGAGGTCTGTTTGAGAATGACCTTCTGAGGAAAATTCTGAAATAGCCCTTCGTTAGAGGTAGCCTTTGAAAAGACTGTCAGGTCATATAAGTAGTTGATGATGTTTGTTGATCGATCTTTCCTGAAAAGGTAAAGAGTGAGATGTATGCAATGTTATGATGTATGAAATGCATTGCATAACAATGTTCTCAAAATAAACGAGACTATGCTATATGTGTTTTGTATGCATATGTTATGACATTTGGTAAATGATGTATGAATGCGACATGTTTTTGAAGTGCATTTGTAAACTTGAGCTACATCTTTGTCTTGGGAAAATAAATCCCTGACTGTCGTTGGGGATGAAGAATATGTGTATCTTCGATCTTCTGGGGATTGTTTCCACTGGGGACCCCTTCTTGCTGGTTTGAGGAAACTCCGCTGGGGAACAATGATTTTTGCTCTTTGTTTGAGGAAACTTGATTGGAGAGTATTAATTCCTGCTCGGGGAGAAGAATTCAAGAACATTGGTTGTTCATTGCTCTATTGGGGAATTTATACCCTGACTAGGGCTGGAAGAGGTGGATAACCTTCCAACTTATCTGGGGAAGATAAGGTTGACTGGTATTTGATTTGATTCCAAGTTCCATAGAAACTCTCTGGTGTTAGTGGAAACTTCACTGGGGAGTGGATTTTAGCTGGTGATTTATGGTAAAAGCATACTATGCCTTGATAGTATCTGAAGATATATTGAATGGGTATCAGAATGATATCTGTTGTACCCCAAAATTTGCCCTCCCATATTCTTCAAGAAATTGCCAAGCCAAGTCACAAAATTCCCCAAGGGTTGTGCAGCTCAACTGTCTCCTATACAGTCAAAACTAGGGTTTGGATCCTGATCAAGAAAATGAAGTTTTCAAGGACCCAATCAAGTCTCATATGCCTACAAATGTGGTCAAGTATCCTCATATCAAGTTTCAAGGCATTCAGCTCAAAATTGCACAGTCAAAACCCTAGATTGCACTACAGTCAACTGTAGGGGCAAAATGGTCATTTGGCAGTCAAAAGTTCAAATTTTTGGTCAACATATCATTTTGAAGCCACAAACATCATTTGATCAATGCTTGATCATGATTCTCAAAATTTGGCTCAGAAATCATCAAAGATGCAAAAGTTACTATATTTGGACAGCTGAAAAAGTCAACTGAAATTGACCAGGGCATAACTTTCACATGGATTATCAGAAAAATTCCATCCAAAGCTCATTTTGAAGAGAAAGACATTTACTACAATTCATCTTCATATTCCAAGTCCAAGAAATGCTCTCACAAAAAGTTATCAATTTCAACATTATAGGTCATTTTCAAAAGTCAACAAAAAGGGACTTTAAGTCAAAGGCCATAACTTGAGATTGGTAAATCAAAATGACATGGGACCAAAGGCATTGGTTAAAGGACTCAAAGACCTTTCCAAAATGTCCAAGAACATGTGAAAAGCTTAAACTTTGAGCAAGTTATGCCTTGTGGAATTTGGGAAATCTTTGGGAATTTTGAAAAGTCAACTTTGATCCAAATGATCCAAAATTGCCAATGGGCCTACTTTTCTTCCATGATTCATCATTCCAAGCCTATGCACGACCATTAGGCCCAAAGGGAAGTATTTTCTCATTTTTTAATTATTTATTTGAATTTATATTAATATTAATTCATTTAAATTATTTAAATATGTAGAAAATATAAACTTGACCTAAAAAAATCTTTTTATGCACATTCTAAGGTCAATATTTCGTGCACATCCTAATTAGGCAAGTTTTGGTTTGATTTGAGCTAATTGACACCAAATTGCACATGGAAAAGATATGTAAAGATTCTTAGAAAATCAAAGATGCAAAACAATGAATTCAAAAGATTTTGTACAAATTTCTTAACCTAATATGCTGACTATATGATCAGGATCACAAACCTAATTGCCTTAGACTAGAAGCTGCGCTCAGAAGCCATACACAAACTTGAATTTTTTCCCATAAAACACAAAACTGATTTCAAGGTTATAGGTGGATTCAAGCCTCCATTCCTTTTCCAATAGCTTCCTTAGGCATTCCTGAACGTGTGCCAATCATAAACAACAAGCAAAGCTCCAAGAATTGGTAGATTATGTTCAAACTGAGTCACGAAATTCTTGAAATCGTATAGCATAATTCAAGCATCTTTTTGCATTTTTCTTTATTGATTCATGCTCATAATGATGTTTCTAAGCTAACCAACGTACTCAATTGTGTTTTTGTGTCACATATGCGAATCTACCATGTTTGGACATTAGGGTTTGCAGGTTTTAAAATTGGGGTTTTTGCAATCAAGAAAAATTAGAGGCTGGGACTAAGACCACTAAGTTCAACGCGTCTGGACGATTAGAATGGTGTACTCGCGATGAATTTATGAACATTGTATGCTTAATCGCTATTTTCTTAAAGCTAGCCTAAAACCACGCTGGGAAAACTGTTGCCTTTGTGTTTGTGTTACAGGGGTGATGAGGGAGATGATGCGTTGTCAACAAACGATACGCCAGTTTGAATCTTCGCGCGTTGAAGGCCCCTAACTCTCTTTTCTTTTTATTATATTCATTAACCATTATATGTTAAAAGTAACTCAAGTGCTTCAGTGGCAGGTGTATTCCTTTGCATTGTCCAAGACCTGGGTTCGAGTCCCAGGTCTGTGTAAATCTCATACTATTTTTCAATACGAATTCCTATGCAGCACTTCCATTGCAAGATCTTCATGCACGCCCAGAAATCACCATCCACGCGTCCAAAGCATCCAGATCAAGGGTTACAGATTGAAGAACACAATAAGCGCCAGTCAACGCATCACACACGAACTGAAAAGGTCAACGAACCTCAGGCTTAATGGGCCAATATTCTTGGATCAACACCTCCAATTTGGGGCTACCCCCCCTGGTTTGCTTCTTTTATTTTATTTTTTTAAATTGTTATTTTGTTTTCTAATATAATTAATTATCTTTTTACAAAAATATAAAAATACAAAAACATCATAAAAAATTCAGAAAAGACAAAAATTTAATAATTATTTTATTTTAATTATTTTTTAAATCAATTAACATGTCAATATTTAGTTTTAATTAGGTTGCCATTTTAATTCTTTTTAACAACTAAAAATCCAAAAAACAAAGAATTAGGTTAATTGATAATTTTTATACCTTTTTAATTTTCCTCTTTTCTTATCACAATATTATTTATTTATTTATCTTTATGATTAAATGTACATAAATAATTTAGGTTTAAATTAGGTCAAAAATTCAACATTTTCACAATAAACTTAAAAAACATTAGAATTAGGGTTTGACGTTTCATTTTAATTTTAATTAAGTATTCTTTCTATTAAATCTTAAAAAATACAAAAAATACCAAAAACATTTAAATTTTAATTTTAATTCTCATTAACTTTAATATTTTGCAAAAGGGTCCAACGCCCGTCGCTTTAATTATTTAATTTCGCGCATTTTACTTTGTCGCTTATTATAATTATGTACATGTCCCAAAGCCTTGTAACAATTTTATTTCTCGCACTTTTACTTTTATTGCTTTATTTACTTTCCGCTAAATCGGGCCCGGTTTAATTTTGGCGATGTGGACCCGCGCCTTTGTAATAGCCTTAGATTTATTTTCCCGCAAATATTATAACTGTTAAAAAGCATGCAAAAATGAATGTCCTAATTAAAACCAAGCGTAGATCACAAATAAACATGACAAGACAAAATAACTGAAACGACACACGAATCGCACACACCACCCCTAGGGTACGCCTCACTGTTGCCTTTCGAAAGGTGGTCGTCGAGTAGAGGACGTCTTAGTAAGTCCTCATGATCCGGGAACCTGGCATGAGGGTAGCTTCTAAGGTGTCTTCCCATTGCTCTGGTGATCACCATGTCCCGAACCACGAATTGACCCGAACACCTCCAACGGTGGTGCTACCTACCTCTCAATGGTGGGATGGCACTACTTTAAAGGACATTTACACAGACGAATTCCTTAGGGTAGGTAGGTTCTCAAGGATACTTGCTCTAATCTCAAAACAAACTCAAAAAGACTTTTCACACTGACACTTTTCAAAAGCTTTCAAAGCAAATTTTTCAAACACTCTGACGTACGAGTCGATCTGAAATGTTTCAAAGAAACTTTTTTTCAAACCCACATTGAAAAGCAAACAAACCATTTTTGAAAACACAAATGAGCAAGTATCTAAGAGCCCATGGATAACCATGGATAGAAAGGGTGCTAACACCTTCCCTTTCTATAATCTACCTCCCGAACCGAGAGCAATCTCTTTAAGGAATTTTTCTGTGCTTTTGTCCTTTCCAATTGGAGAAAATAAAAGACGGTGGCGACTCTTGCTTCCGCGACATTTCGCGAACCAGCGTTAAACAGTCAGTTCCAGATCCACCGATCACAGAACTGGAGACTCTGCTGGGGATTAAACTTAAAGTGGGGTGTACCTTAGGGCTAGCTCATAACTATGTTTTCAATTGTCTTCTTTGCTTGCTTTATTATTGTGGGTTGCTTGGGAGTTCTATAGATCCTAAACCCGGATCTGGGGGATACCTTCTTAGAAAGTAGCAACAAGACTGTGAGGGAACTGTGCGGGGTATACCGACATGGTTGAAACAGTCTACTACGTTGATGTGGCACTTTGGTGTGTACCGGTACCCCTTGAGTTCAGTCAAGGAGAGTACGGGGCCTCCGCGTGGTGTCGTGAAGCATCAACAGACCTTAGGAACCTTAATTGAACTATCTTGGCCTCTTTAGGGTAGTGAGATAACTGACTTTGGTGCAGTCCGAGGTCGGTTGATACTCGATACTACGCTCAATTGAGGGTTGCTTTCCTGGAATATTTCGGTCGCCAGTTCAGTGGCTAAATCGAAACGATGAACAATGAAAGCAATCCCGTGATATTGGGAACCTTAGAACCCGGTTACTTTGATTAGGACAGGTTGAACCCACCAACTTCAAGAGGGTAGTACCTAGACCTCATGCTGGCCTAAACTTTAGGGGCTTGCCTTGTGTGACTTGTGTGCCTTTGTACTTGCCTACTTGCGTACTTGTTACCTGACACTTGTTTCTTGCAGGTCTTGTTTATAGTCCTTAATTGGGACTCATAACAGGGTACTAAATTTCTTGCAGGTCTTGTTTATAGTCCTTAATTGGGACTCATAACAGGGTACTAAATTTCTTGCAGGTCTTGTTTATAGTCCTTAACTGGGACTCATAACAAGGTTTACTAGATCTCTTGCAGGTTTTGTTTATAGTCCTTAATTGGGACTCATAACAAAGTATACTGAATTTCTTGCAGGGTCTGTTTATAGTCCTTAATTGGGACTCATAACAGGGTTACTCACATTACCCCATGCATAGCATAACATCATACCATTGCATGCATCCTGCATACATCCTAACCCATTTCAAGGATCTCAAGGGCTTGTGATGCAGGTCATGATGAATCAAACATCTAGCAAGGGGAAAAGAGGATTTATTTTCCTCTAACCAAAGTTGTCAGGGGCTATGACCCACTGGATATGGTGAGCCTTTGACCCTTGACAAAGGACTCTCAACAATATGAAGTACCTTCAATCAAGTTACCAATTTCCAACTCTAACAAGTTTCTCTGTTTACCCCGCGAGGTCCTTGAAAACATTACATGCATGTCATACATCTCATTGCATTGCAGGTATCCCTTTGGCAGGTTGCTTACCCTTCTCCGCTGTTTATTTCAGCCGATCGTCATGAATCCTGAATCATCAGCCGAGCAGACTATCAAGGACCTCCAGGCTCAGAATGCCCAGTTCCAAGAGCTGATCATGAATTTGACCCAGGGGCAACAAGATCTGAAGGCTTTGCTCTTGAAGAAAGAAAAGAAGAAGAAGAGGACTGTCTTGTTCAGCCCTAGACGCAGATCTGGGAATACACCGCAAATTGAAACTGAGAGGACAACCCCATCTGTGGGAAAAAGCAGTCATCAAGAGGAAAGGGTGTCCAATCCAGAGGTCTCTGACAATGAAACAGATTTCGACGACGAACAGTACCCTCCGGCTGAGGACAAGTACAAACAGTTGGAGGATAGGCTGAATGCTATGGAGACCCAACAAGTACCTGGGCTGGATCTTGGAGAATTGGGTTTGTCAACTGGTGTGGTCATTCCCCGGAAGTTCAAAGCACCATCCTTTACTAAGTACGACGGGGCGTCTTGTCCCAAGCTGCATCTAAGGTCCTATGTTCGGAAAATTCAGCCGTACTCTGCGGACAAGAATTTATGGATTCACTTCTTCCAGGAGAGTCTTTCAGGGACTCATCTCGAATGGTTCTATCAGCTGGATGGGACCAAGGTTCGTAACTGGGAGGAGTTGGCTACTGCTTTCTACAAGCAGTATCAATATAATGCCGACCTTGCCCCTACGCGTACCCAACTCCAGGGTATGTTGTTAGGATCAAGTGAAGGTTTTAAAGAATATGCGCAGAAATGGAGGGATCTTGCTGGAAGGGTACAACCACCTCTGACTGATCGGGAACTTGTGGACATGTTCTTGGGGACCTTGTCTGGTCCGTTCTACAACCACCTAATTGGGAATTCGTCTGCTGGATTCCCAGATCTTATCTTGACTGGAGAGCGAATAGAAGCTGGTATCCGGTCTGGGAAAATTCAAGAGGCTGCACCTGCTGATAAAAAGCCTCATCATGGAAAGAAAGAATCCAATGCCGTGCACGGTAAAAAGAGCCGTCATGAGGTAGGGGCAATCCAGATCTCCAATCCCGGACCTGCTCAGCAAGGACAGGGGCAGCAGCGCAAGGAGAAACGACAGTATACCAAACTCAACATGTCGCTGGATCAAGCGCTGCAACAACTGTTGAAGACAGGGCTGATCACCTTAAGGGCTCCTCTCCGGAATCCGAACACTTCTGCACCCAACTATCATCCCAACGATAGGTGCGCATATCATTCAGATAGCCCGGGGCATACTACAGACAACTGCTGGCCTCTCAAGAACAAAATTCAAGACATGATCGACGCCGGGGAGATTCAGTTTGAAGTGTCTGAGACTCCGAACATAATCACTGCTCCGTTGCCCAATCATTGAAGACCTTTTGTTTATTTGAATTTTTGAGTTGTATTTTTCTTTGCTTATACAAACAATTAATGTCATAGCAAACTCTTTTATTCTATTAATGCATTGCATATGTCTGTTTTGGAAATTAATACAATTATTTTCATTATGTTCAAATATCTTTTCATATTTTTTCTGATGTCAACTCTGGATCTAAAATTCTAAGCCTCTTGAGGGAGGATGACGAAAACGATACCACGATCTTTACAATATGCTTTTGAACAGACCCCGCTGATGAGGTACAGGCATTGTTTCAAATCCTAAACACTGGAGTTATAAGGATGATAAACCCTCGTCAACCCATCTGAGCCAAAGAAGTAGGAGTTTTTCTTTTCAAAATTTAAAACCCTTTATCATAACCCGGGGCAGGGTAGTCTCTCAGTTGATCCAAGTGCATAACGAATGGCACCGAAAAGATCTTTACAAAACGAACAGAGACAGTGATGGTTCAGAACAATCAAAAGGACAGGCAGTCATTATCAAAAAAAATTTTCATAAATGAAAAGCCCAAAAAGTCTAAACCTACAAAAGAGACTTACAAAACTGGGGCATCCCGCTGACTGTAATTCCAAAAAGGAAACAGTTCAGGCAAAAACAGGGATAACAAAAATCAAGGAAGAGGTCTCACAAACCCTCAACCAAAGCAAAAAATGACTGCCTATTCAAAAGAAATCATCAACATCTGAACCATTATTGGAACATCAAAGCAAAGACTCAAGCAAGGTCTAACGCACGATCAACTGAGTTTAGGTTTGGAGAACATCACGAAGAGCGGGTGGGTACAAATAATTTGAGCCTTTATCCTTTGTTTCTTAAACCGTGAAACAAGCCACGTTATAACCCTTAAAAGTCCTAGCTGAAGCACGGGTTAATTCGAAAGCATACTGTTACGAAAGGTATCCTGACTCCTGAAGGCCTACGGTAAATACGGAGTTGACATCATGTTTTACGAACATTTACTTGTTTTATGAAAAAGCATGCATCTTCAAAATCTTCAAGACAGACATAAGCTTTGCATTTTTAACATAACTTTGTTTGCATATGACTTTTTGTTTGAACAGCAGGAAAATTCGCACAATAAAAGTCTAATGAACAAGGGTATCTCCAATCAAGGGGCAGGACATGACTATTGTCCATTATCTGGGGCAATCCAATCAAGATTCGGAGAATCTCTCAAAGGCCAAATAGCCTGGGGCAAATCTCCACCTGAGTCGCTCGGGGCATCTCAACAACGAATCTTGCCCGATCAGACATCTTCGGGTAATATGGCAACACAAACAGCCAGGGGCCCCCCCCTGCATTCTAAGAGCGTGGGCATAGTCGGAAAATACTACGCACAATCAAAGACCCGCTAGGTTGACATACCTAGGCAAAAATTAGGGCTTCCCGGCGAACCAAAAGGGTTCGGGCAAAATGAAGGGATGAAATGAAAAATCTGTACACCCGGCAAGTCGAAAACCTGAAAAGGCGGCTTGGGCAAAAATGGGTATCCCGGTGGGCTGAAAACCCGAAAGGGCGGTCCAGGCAAAAGTTAGGGATTAAAGCGTACGACTATGTCCCGTCTTCTTGTCATCTGTCTACCAGAAGAAGGTTTGTCCATCAACAACTATCAGCACCCCACAAGTGCCTCCCCCATAGAAACAGGGGCAATAAAGGGTGGTCTAAGCAATCTGGTCGTTCTATCCTCCAAGACACCAGGGTAAGTTGAAGAACATAACCAATACAGTTCAATACTTCCCCAGGAGAATCTAATCTAGTTCCCCAGGAAAGTTGGAATCATCTCCCCAAGCAGTAAGCTTATCCCCAGTAAGTTACGGAAGCTTACCCCTCTCAAGGCACGAACGCGTCGCCCGGCTTGATTTAAAGAGTTATTTCCTTAACAGGATATAACTGGGTTATCCTCAGCCCAAAAGCCACGGAAAGAGCGTCGTCGACAAAGCCTTCTTATCCCCAGCGAAGTCCATTCATACTTCCAATACAGCAAAGGTATCCTCAGCAAGTTATCATC